>CM059430.1:133125875-133725875 GCA_030390025.1 Squalus acanthias
GCAGTACTGAGGGAGCGCTACACTGTTGGAGGGGCAGTACTGAGGGAGTACTGCAGTGTCGGAGGGGCAGTACTGAGGGAGCGCTGTACTGTCGGAGTGGCAGTACTGAGGGAGTGCTGCACTGTCGGAGGGGCAGTGCTGAGAGAGCGCTGCAGTGTCGGAGGGGCAGTACTGAGGGAGTGCTGCAGTGTCGGAGGGGCAGTGCTGAGGGAGTGCTGCAGTGTCGGAGGAGCCGCATTTCGGATGAGACGTTAAACCGAGGCCCCGTCTGCTCTCTCAGGTGGACGTAAAAGATCCCACGGCTTTATTTCGAAGAAGAGCAGGGGAGTTATCCCCAGTGTCCTGACCAATATTTATCCCTCGACCAACATAACAAAAACAGATTTTCTGGTCATTATCACATTGCCGTTGTGGGAGCTTGCTCTGCGCAAATTGGCTGCCACATTCCCTACATTACAACAGTGACTACACTTGAAAAATACTTCATTGGCTGTAAAGCGCTTTGGGATGTTGTGAAAGGTGCTATATAACTGCAAGTCTTTCTTTTAGTCTAGGGGACAGTGCAATTGTTTATCTGACTAAACCTGGGCTATATCCTGCTACAGAGTGCTGAATGCAATTTGCGTCAGCTTTAGCTTTCACACATAACCTCTCTCTCTCTCTCTCTCATCTGCATCTGACAGAATAAGAATAAGACCTTGAACGGTGGAGCTAGGTTTCAGCACTAGTGCCCATTACGGTTCAAATCTGCCGACAGAGAGCTAGATACGTCAGCTCAAACCTGAGCGGGCCGCTAACAGATTTGTCCATTTAACTCCTTTTCATCTACGGCAAGATCTCATTTTTTTTCTACTGCGGGCGAGGAGTTGTGGCTGACAGCGGAGGAGAGAGCTGTTGAACTCAGCCTGCGGAAACGATAGATTAGCTCACATCCGAATTGGCAGCTTTCATCTGCTAATTGTCCCGCGCTCGGGAGAAGACGCATAATTTCGATGGCATTGTTCTCAAATTAGAATGAATCCTGCTGTCCATGAATATTAAAGCCTTTGTTTGCCTGGCAGCTGGAAGTGTGGAAGATGTTTCGAGAGCGCCAGAATCATACTTCATTGCTTCCTAATAGTCATTAACTATGACACTGTCAAGTTGCTGGCAATTGCACAGGAACTAAAACAACAGCGAGAGAAAAAAGCATATTGTCGCTTAAGATGTGTGAGTGAATCTAATTAGAAGCACATTTATCGATAAATGTTGAGGAGGTAGTTCTAACTTTCTACTTTAACAGAGGTTCTGCCCAAAAAAAATGCGCTTTTTGGTTTTGAGCAAGAATAAGATGGGGTAGATTGTGCCGTTCCTTCATCGTCGCTGGGTCGAAATCCTGGATCTCCCGACCTAACGGCACTGTGGGAGCACCTTCACCACACGGACTGCAGTGGTTCAAGAAGGCGGCTCACCGCAACAACAACAAGTTGCATTTATCTAGTGCCTTTAACATAGCAAAACATCCCAAGGTGCTTCACAGGAGAATTATCAAACAAAATCACAAACCGAGCCACATAAGGAGATATTTGGCAGGTGAGGTCAAGGAGGTAGGTTTTAAGGAGCGTCTTAAAGGAGTAAAGAGAGCTAGAGAGGCGGAGAGATTTAGGGAGGGAATTCCAGAGCTAAGGGCCCCGGCAGCTGAAGGCACGGCTGCCAATGGTGGAGCGATTATAATAGGGGTTGTGCAAAAGGCCAGAATTGGAGGAGCGCAGAGCTCTTGTAGGTTTTAGGGCAAGAGGAGGCTTTAGAGATAGGGAAGGGCGAGTCCATGGAGGGATTTGAAAACCAGGATGAGAATTTTAAAATCAAAGCGTTGCAGGACTGGGAGCCAATGTAGGTCAGTGAGCACAGGGGGTGATGGGTGAACGGGACTTGGTGCGAGTTTGGACACGGGCAGCAGAGTTTAGATGACCTCAGGTTTGTGGAGGGTGGAAGGTGGGAGGCCGGCCAAGAGAGCGTAGGAATAGTCAAGTCTAGAGGTAACAATGGCATGGATGAGGATTTCAGCAGCAGATGGATTGAGGCAGGGGCGGAGTCGAGCGATGTTTCTGGGGCGGAAGTAGGCGGTCTCAGTGAAGGAGCGGATATGGTGTTGGAAGCTCATCTCGGGGTCAAATATGACATTAAGGCTGCGAACTGTCTGGTTCAGCCTCAGACAAACGTTAGGGAGAGGAATGGAATCGGTGGCTAGGGAATGGAGTTTGTGGCGGGGGCCACCAACTTCTCAAGGGCAACTAGGAGATGGGAAATAAACGTCGGCCTTGCCAGCGACAGCCACAACCCGAGAATGTATTCAATAAAATGTTTTTCAACTTGCTGCCCGAGTGCAAAAGTGGCAGTGTGGTTTGGCCGCCTGTTATAGAAATCGCCCGCTGACACGTGGGAAACGGGGTATGGGGGGGAAGGGACTCTGGGGTGGGGGAGGCCTAAACTTTCATTGTGGGACCTGAAAGAGCACTTCTGATGCTGCTGGCCCCACAGAGGATGGTAATCAACTTACTTGGTGCTTCTCTTCAGCTTCCTGATCCTCTGTGTGTCAGCTGTGGCTCAGTGGGTAGCACCCTCACTCTCTGAGTCAGAAGGTTGTGGGTTCATGGTCCCACTCCAGAGACTTGATTGCAAAAATCTAGGCTGACACTCCAGGGCAGTGCTGAGGGAGTACTGCACTGTCGGAGGTGCCGTCTTTCGGCATGAGATGTTAAACCGCGGCCCCCATCTGCCCACTCAAGTGGATGCCAAAGATCCTCTGGCACTATTTTGAAGAAGAGCAGGGGTGTGTGTCCTGGGGCCAATATTCATCCCTCAATCAACATCAGTAAAAAAAAAATAAGATCTGGTCATTGTCACATTGCTGTTTGTGGGAGCTTGCTGTGTGCAAATTGGCTGCCACGTTTCCTACATTACAAAAGGTACTTCATTGGCTGTAAAGTGCTTTGGGATGTGCGGTGATTGTGAAAGACGCTATAAAAATGTAAGACTTTCCTTTATTTTGCAGACTGACCTTCACCTTGTAGCTACATGGTTCATTGATTTTTGAGCTCATATATGTCAAAGTAGTCGGAAGCCAATAAGTTATTTAGATACAGAAACACGGGTCTGTTGAACTGAACACAGTCAATGTGTTATTGTAATTCCAAAACCAAATTATAGTTCTACATAGAATGCACAGCAAAGAAACAGGCCATTTGGCCCAACTGGTCCGTGCCGGTGTTTGTGCTCCACACGAGTCTCCTCCCACCCCTCTTCATCTCAGCCTTTCAGCATATCCTTCTATTCCTTTCTCCCTCATGCGCTTATCTAGCTTCCCCTTAAATGTATCTATACTATTCGCCTCAACCACTCCCTGTGGTAGCGAGCTCCACATTCTCACCACTCTCTGGGTGAAGAAGTTTCTCCTGAATTCCCTATTGGATTTATTAGTAACTATCTTATATTTATGGCCCCTAGTTTTGGTCTCCCCCACAAGTGGAAACATCTTCTCTACATCTACCCTATCAAATGAATTTGAAATGAAGGTGTTGACAATTGCTTTGTTTTTGATTAGACAGAAGTTGTAAAATAATTATTAGTTGTGTCCCGCTCAGTCCTTGATATCTTAGAATCATAGAATGATACATCACAGAAGGAGGTCATTCAGTCCACCATGCCTGTGCCGGCTCTTTGATAGACCTATCCAATTAATCCCAGTCTCCTGCTCTTTCCCCATAGCCCTGTAAATTTTTCCCCTTCAAGTATTTAGCCAATTCGCTTTTGAAAGTTACTATTGAGTCTGCTTTCACCACTCTTTCAGGCAGTGCATTCCAGATCATAACAACCCGCACATATGAAAAATGAAGGCATGACGCTGTAAAGGGTCTTCTCAAAGGTAAAGCGCAGATCTCCACCTCACCAGGCATAGACTAGACCTCTGTTTATAAAGAAAGAAACAACTTGCATTTATGTGGCATTTTCAATACCCTCCAGACATCCCACAGTACGTTACAATGAAGTACTGTTCAAGTGTTGTTTTCTAGGCAAGCATCAAGGGACAGTTCTTGTTGTAGAAGAATGAGCTTGGGTGGGTTAAATCCCTTTACACTTCCTTTACTTTTCTTATGACTTGTTTAATAAATTTGCATGGATGCAGAACATCGTAGATTAGGAGAAAATAAACAGATTAAGTAAAACATAACAAAAACACGCCAGCACCCTGATTTTCAGCATTCTGCTCACAACCATTCAACTAATCATCCATTTCAGATGAGACTTTAAACCGAGGCCCCATCTGCCCTCTCAGGGGGTTGTAAAAGATTCCATGGCACTATTTTGAAGAAGAACAGGGAAGTTCTCCCCGGTGTCCTGGGGCTAATGTTTATCCCTCAACCAATATCGCTAAAAAAAACAGATGATCTGGTCATTATCACATTGCTGTTTGTGGGAGCTTGCTGTGTGCAAATTGGTTGCTGCTCTTTCTACATTACAACAGTGACTACACTCCAAAAAGTATTTCATTGGTTGTAAAGCGCTTTAGGCCTGAGGTCGTGAAAGGTGCTATAGAAATGCAAGTCTTTCTTTCTTCAGAAACTTACAGCACAGAAAGAGGCCATTCGGCCCATCGTGCCTGTGCCGGCTCTTTGAAAGAGCAGTCGTGCTCGGTCCCGCACCCCCCGCTGTTTGTCCGTAACCCTGTAAGTTCCTCATCCTCCAGTCCCTGTCCAACTCCCTTTTAAAATTATTGATGGAATCAGCTTCCACCACCTCTTCAGGGAGAGCGTTCCAGATCCCCACAACTCTCTGAGTGAAAACATTTCACCTCATCTCCCCTCGAGATCTTGTCCAATGATTTTGAATCTATGACCTCTGGTTATTGACCCACTCGCTAAAGCGAATAGCTTTTTCCCTATTGTCTTTCTTTCTTTCTTTCCTTCTTTCTTTCTTTGTTTCTTTCTTTCTTTTTCTATTTTTCTATCTTTCTCTCTTTCTTTCTATCTATCTATCTTTCTCTCTTTCTTTCTATCTATCTATCTTTCTCTCTTTCTTTCTCTCTATCTATCTTTCTCTCTTTCTATCTATCTATCTATCTTTCTCTCTTTCTTTCTATCTATCTATCTATCTTTGTTTCTTTCTTTCGTTCTTTCTTATTTTCTTTCTTTCTTTCTTCGTTTCTTTCTTTCTTCCCTACCAGAATGCACTGCGTACTAAAATCCTAAAATATCCACCTGTGAGGAAATTGGCATGCAGTTGTTGAAGGAGCCCTTTGTATGACAACAAGTAATGCTTTCACCAGAGCAGCGAGAATGTATTAATTCATCAATTATACTGACAACTTCACAAAATATTTAACAACCAGTATTGACGAAAATGCAGCATTGCACTGGTCCCCGCCTTCTCTCCGTAACCCTTAACCCCTTTTGCCTGTAGAAATATATCTAATTCCCTCTTAAATATATTTAATGAGCTGGCGTACACTGCCCTCTGTGGCAATGAGTTCCACAGGTTCACCACCCTCTGAGTGAAGAAATTCCCCCTCATTTCTGTCCTAAATGGTTTAGCCCTTATCCTTAAATTATGTCCTCTAGTTCTGTTCTCACCCGCCAAGGGAAACATTCCTTCTGCATCTAGTCTGTCTAGACCTGTCAGAATTTTATACACTTCTATGAGGTCCCCTCTCAATCTTCTAAACTCCAGTGTGTACATCCCTAAACTACATAGTCTCTCCTCATAGGTCAATCCCGCCATTCCTGGTATCAGCCTGGTGAATCGCCGCTGCACCCCCTCCATGGCAAGAACATCTTTCCTCAGATGAGGCGACCAAAACTGTACACAGTACTCGAGGTGTGGTCTCACCAGTGCCCTGTACAGCTGCAGCAAGGTATCCCTGTTCCTGTATTCCAACCCTTTTGCTATGAAGGCCAGCATACCGTTTGCCTTCTTGATCGCCTGTTGCACCTGCATGCTCGCCTTCAGTGACTGGTGTACAAGAACACCCAGGTCTCTCTGTACTTCCCCCTCTCCCAATTTATTGCCATTTAAATAATAATTTGCCCTCCCGTTCCTGCACCCAAGGTGGATAACTTCGCACTTGTCCACATTATAGTGCATCTGCCATTTATCCGCCCAATCGCCCAGTCTGTCCAAATCGCTCTGGAGCTTCCTGGTCTCCTCCTCTGAGCCCACCCCCCCTCCTAGTTTAGTGTCGTCTGCAAATTTGGAAATGCTGCATCCGACTCCCTGATCCAGGTCATTAATGTAAATTGTGAACAGCTGGGGACCCAGGACAGATCCCTGTGGTACCCCACTTGTTACTGCCTGCCATTCAGAAAATGAGCCGTTTATTCCAACTCTCTGTTTTCTATCTGACAGCCAGTTCTCTATCCACGTCAATACTTTCCCCTTTATCCCATGAGCTTCAATTTTCCCTGCTAATCTTTTATGTGGGACCTTATCGAAGGCCTTTTGGAAGTCCAGGTACACCACATCTACTGGCTCTCCCCCATCTATTTTACCAGTTACTCCCTCAAAAAATTCCAATAGATTAGTCAAGCACGATTTACCCTTTGTAAATCCATGTTGACTCTGTCCTATCCTGTCCCCATTTGCTAAGTGCTCCGCTATTTCATCCTTAATGATGGACTCCAGCATTTTGCCCACAACTGATGTAAGGCTTACAGGTCTGTAATTACCTGCTTTTTCCCTACCCCCCTTTTTGAATAGTGGGGTAACGTTAGCTACCCTCCAATCCATGGGCACTGTTCCCGAGTCTAATGAATTCTGAAAAATCATACTTAGTGCATCCGCTATCTCTAGGGCCACCTCCTTCAGCACCCTAGGATGCATGTTATCAGGCCCTGGGGATTTGTCCGCCTTCAATCCCTTTAGCTTCCTTAACACCATATCCTTAGAGATATTGACTTGCGTCAGTTCCTCCTTTGCAAATGTCCCTATTTTTCCCGATATCCCAGGGAGGTTTTTTGTGTCTTCCTTCGTAAAGACTGACCCAAAGTATGCATTTAGTTGGTCTGCCATTTCTTTATTTCCCGTTATATATTCCCCCGTATCTGACTGCAATGGGCCAACTTTGGTTTTCACCAGTCTTTTCCTCTTGATATACTTATAAAAGCTTTTGGAGTTAGTTTTTATATTTTCCGCCAGCTTGCTTTCGTAAGCTATTTTGCCCCTCTTGATTAAGCCCTTTGTCCTCCGTTGCTCTATCTTAAACTGTTCCCAATCTTCCGCTCTGGCGCTTTTTTTGGCTATTTTATACGCCCTATCTTTGGATTTTATGCTGTCTCTAATTTCCCCTGTTATCCACGGTTGAGTCACCTTTTTAGATTTCCTTTTATGCCAGATTGGTATAAACAATTTTTGCAATTTTGTCATTCTATCTTTAAATGCTTGCCATTGTTTATCTACCTCCAGTCCTCCCAGGAACGTTGTCCAATCAGACCTACTCAGTTCCCGTCTAATGGCATCATAATTCCCCTTGTTTAAATTCAGGACCTTAGTATCTGAGTCAATTTCTTCGCTCTCCATTTCGAGTGAGAAATCGATCATGTTATGATCGCTCTGACCCAAGGGTCCCCGTACAACAAGATTACTAATTAGTCCCTTCTCATTGCACAGTACCCAGTCCAATATAGCCTGTTCCCGAGTTGGTTCCTCGACATATTGATCCAGATAACCATCCCTTAAACACTCAAGGAATTCCTCCTCCTCATTATTTTTACTGATTAGGCTATTCCAATCTATATGTAAGTTAAAGTCACCTATGATGACAGCTGTGCTCTTATTGCACGCTTCTCTAATTTCCCTCGTGATGCCCTCCCCAACCTCTATTTTACTATTTGGAGGCCTATATACCACTCCTATTAATGTTTTTCGCCCCTCGCTATTTCTTAGCTCCACCCATATAGATTCTGTATTAACTGAGTTAATATCCTTCCTTTCAATTGCATTTATCCCTTCTTTTACCAGCAATGCTACCCCTCCTCCCTTTCTTTTTTGTCGATCCTTCCTAAATACTGAATACCCCTGTATGTTAAGCTCCCAGCCCTGCTCACCCTGCAACCATGTTTCCGTAATCCCAATTAGATCATAATTATTAACCTCTATTTCCACAGCTAATTCATCTACCTTGTTCCTGATGCTTCTCGCATTAAGGTATAAAACCCTCAGGCTTTTTTTATGCTCACATTTTTTATGAATTGGTTTGGCCCTTTGTTTTTTGTTCCTCACCCTTTTACCATTTATTTCTGTCTGCCTTTCACTTTCCTCTATTTCACTACATAGGTTTCTAGCCCCCTGCCATACTAGTTTAAATGCTCCCGAACTGCTTTATCAAAAATTACCCCGAGAACATCAGTTCCATCTTTGCACAGGTGCAGACCGTCCCTTTTGTATAGGTCACACCTACCACAAAACTGGTTCCAATGCCTCAAAAATTTAAAACCCTCCCTCTTACACCACTGCTCAAGCCACGTATTTAGCCTAACTATCCTGTTCTCTGTACTCTTACTAGCACGTGGCACTGGTAGTAATCCAGAGATTACTACCTTCGAGGTCCTACTTTTTAGCTTGGCTCCTAACTCCCTAAATTCTACTTGTAGGACCTCTTCCCTTTTTTTTAGCTACGTCGTTGGTACCAACATGTATCACGACAACTGGCTGTTCCCCCTCCCCCTCCAGAATGTTCTGCACCCGCGCCGAGACATCCTTGACCCTTGCACCAGGGAGGCAACATACCATCCTGGAGTCTCGGTCGCGACCACAGAAACCCCTATCTATTCCCCTTACAATCGAATCCCCTATTACTATAGCCCTGCCACTCTTTTTCCCTCCCTTCTTTGCAACAGAGCCAGTCATGGTGCCATGAGCCTGGCTGCTGGTGCCTTCCCCCGATGAGTCATCCCCCCCGACAACAGCACCTAAGGCGGTGAACCTGTTGCTAAGGGAGACAACCCCAGGGGATTTCTGCACTACCTTCCTGCCCTTGCTCTGCCTTTTGGTCACCCATGTACTATCTACGCTGGCCTTAACCTGCGGTGTGACCAACTCACTAAATGTGTTATCCACAACCCTCTCAGAATCGTGGATGCTCCAAAGTGAGTCCATCCGCAGCTCAAGGGCCGTCATGCGGTCCCACATGAGCTGCAGCTGGACACACTTCCCGCACACATGGTTGTCAGGGACACAGGAAGCGTCCCTGATTTCCCACATGTTACAGGAGGAGCATGACACAGGTCCGAGCTCTACTGCCATGACTTAACCCTTATATTACTTTTTAATTTTCTAGTTTTAGTTTATTTATTGACTTTTGTTTTCCCGAAGCTTACTTAGACCAATGTATACTGTACTCCTCTTATTCCTTTTTAAACTAACCAAATCCCACTAGTTTTAGTTTTACTTTCTAGCATATTCAAAAATTATCACAGACTTGACACTACAGAAGTATTAATGTCAGCTGGTAAATTTAGTGAGATGTTTTTCTTCATTCAATAAGCAGTTGAAAGCTTGCGTGTCCAAAAAAAAACCCCACCGAAGAAACTGAACTTAGTTATATAATAATGTCACAGGAAAATTCCAAGAAAGAGAGTTTCAAAATTGTAGAGGGGCATTTAAATTTACCCTTGGAAGAAAAAGGTAATGGCTTTCTTTAAGAGCTTGCTAATGGTTTCAATGGGCAAATTAGCAGGCATTTAAGAAAGGTCAGGTAGTTCTACATGCTGCGATATTTGGCTGATTCAGCTGCCTGTCCTCTTCCTGAACACTCACAGTAAGTGAGTCGGTGAGAGGTCTCTGTGGAACAGAACACCCCCCCCCCCCTCCCCCCCGCAAAATCATTGAAACAGCCGTTCTGTCAAAATTTGCTGGGTAATTTAGAATCATAGAATGATACAGCACAGAAGTAGACCATTCGGCCCATCGTGCCTGTGCCGGCTCTCTGAAAGAACTCTCCAATTAGTCCCACTTCCACCCCCCCCCCCCGCCCCCGGCTCTTTCCCCAGAGTCCTGCAATTGTTTCTGTTTCAAGTATTTATCCAATTCTCTTTTGAAAAGTTACTATTGAATCTGCTTCCACCGCCCTTTCAGGCAGCGCATTCCAGATCACAACAACTCGCTGCGTAAAAAAATTCTCCTCAACTCCCTCCCCGCCCGCCCCCCGCCCCTGGCTTTTTTGCCAATTATCTTAAATCTGTGTCCTCTGGTTACCGACCCTCCTGCCAGTGGAAACATCTACTATCTACTCTATCAAAACTGCTTATAATTGTGAACACCTCTAGTAAATCTCCCCTTAACCTTCTTGATCGAGATGTTTTTCCACTTTTAGAATCGGGATGTTGTCACTTTTATATTATTTTAATGATAACAATACCAATGCTCACTTCAGTTCATGCTGGGTGACTGTGGTCCAGACAACATCCTTTCTTTAGCCTTCAAAAATCTGGCCAATCAGGACTCACCTACAATAACTTTCAGTCTGCACCTCTCAAGTGGTTTAATGGCCATAAGAACATAAGAATTAGGAGCAGGAGTTGGCCTGCTCCGCCATTCAATAAGATCATGGCTGATCTTCGACCTCAACTCCACTTTCCCGCCCGACCCCCATATCCCTTGATTCCCCCAGAGTCCAAAAATCTATCGATCTCAGCCTTTAATATACTCAAAGATTCAACCTCCACAGCCTCTGGGGCAGAGAATTCCAAAAATTCACAACCCTCTGAGTGAAGACATTCCTCCTCATCTCAGTCCTAAATGGCCTGACCCCTTATCCTGAGACTGTCCCCCCCCCTAGTTTTAGACTCTCCAGTCAGGAAAAACAAACTCTCAGCATCTACCCTGTCAAATCGCCTCAGAATCTTATATGTTTCAATGAGATCACCTCCCATTCTTCTAAACTCCGGAAAGTATAGGCCCAATCTACTCAATTTAGTGAGTTGTTTCTCTTCAATCAATTTTCTCTGTTGAGAGAATAAATAACCACTTAAGTATCAAAGTGATGGTGGAGAATGTTAATCCTGCTCAGAATAAAAGGCAAGAAACTGAGCATAGCTTTTCAAATTGCACAGCCTGATTAACCGGCAGCGCAGCTTGTCTGATTTGAAAGACAATTTTATTATCTCAGGTGCTAGACCCCTAAGTACTTACTCTCATGCATAATCAAAATCTGAGCTCTGAAATCAGAAATAAAGATTCAACTACAATCCAAGTTTCACAAATTGTGTGCAGCTTCTACTCCTGTCGCTTGATTTAAAAATTGTGGGGCTTTTTGAAGTTTTGAGAACGTAATTGGATATCACTTCCAACTCCAATTACGACAGCTCCTACCCCAGCATCGTTCCTTCCTGATTAACCCTGCCTTCCGAAATCCGAGATTGGAGAGGGGGCCTGATTGCGATTTTAAGGTAATCGTACTTTAGACTTCAAACTGCCACCAAGTTAAAGTACAGCTGTGATCGCTCTCATTCCTGAGCAAAGTGCTGAAGCACTTATTCTTTGTGCTTGCAGAACAAACGTGTGGAGAAAACGGCTGTATCTTAGAAAATTCTAGTGGAGAAGCCCAAACATTTCGAGCCCATTTATTAACTGGAAGGGATCCAGATGCTCACATAACTTTATTTATGTCATAAATTTGTGTCAGCTGTGGCTCAGTGGGGAGGTGGTGGGTTCAAGTCCCACTCCAGAGGAACTTGAGCACATAAAGCTAGGCTGACAATCCCAGTGCAGTGCTGAGGGAGCGCTGCACTGTCGGAGGGGCCGTCTTTCTAATGACATGTTAAACCGAGGCCCCGTCTGCTCTCTCAGGTGGATGTAAAAGATCCCACAAGCACTATTTTGAAGAAGAGCTGGGGAGATATCCCTGGTTTCCTGGCCAATATTTATCCCTCAATCAACATCACTAAAACAGATTATCTGGTCATTATCACATTGCTGTTTGTGGGAGCTTGCTGTGCGCAAATTGGCTGCTGCGTTTACCTCCATTACAGCAGTGACTACACTCCAAAAGTACTTCATTGCCTGTAAAGCACTTTGAGATGTCCGTTGGTCGTGAAAGGTGCTATATCAATGCAAGTCTTTCTTTCTTTAGTCCAGGAGCGAGTCGGATTCTATTCACACTTTGCGCCCTGGGAACGCTCTTCCATTAAAAAAAAGAAAGCTTCTCATCACATCTCTCAGAAACATCCCAGAGCTCTTCACATACAACGAACCGCTTGGAAACGCGATGACTGCCATGTTGGCGAGGGTAGCAGCCACTGTGGGGACACAAGTAGCAATGTGATGAATGACCAGTTAATCTGTCATTGGCAGTGGGAGGGGTTCGCTGCTCTTCTTCGAATAAGGCCATGGGTTGCTGATGCTCATTACAAGCCAACCCATCTCCTACCATATGTATTGGCAGTGAAACAGTATGATATTTAGGCAGGGCACCGCCAGTACAGGACTCATTGCAATGGAGTCAACTGTAATCTTTCCGAATGATGCCAATTCCATTTGGTTGTAGATCAATCAAACTGCGTGGATCACAGTTGTTGCCCTCCATGGTTTGAACAAAGGGAAACAATTATTTTAGACTGTCTCACCTCAGTAGCGAAAGTCCATGACACAAACTGCATGCAGCCAGGAAGGGGCTCACAGCCTAGGCACATTCTGGGCACTGCACCTCAGGAAGGGTATATTGGCCTTGGAGGGAATGCAACACAAATTCACCAGAAGGATTCCGGGGCTAAAAGCATTCAATTGTGAGGGCAGGTTGTGTAGACTTGGCCTGTATTCACTTGAGTACAGAAAATTAAAGGGCGATCTGATCAAGGTGATGATTAAAGGAGTTTAAAGGGTAGATAGAGAGAAACTATTTCCTCTGGTGGGGGGAGTCCAGAACAAGGGGGCATAACCTTAAAATCAGAGCCAGGCCATTCAGGGGTGATGTCAGGAAGCACTTCTTCACACAAAGGCTAGTGGAAATCTGGAACTCTCTCCTCCAAAAAGCTGTTGAGGCTGGGGGTCAATTGAAAATTTCAAAACTGAGATTGACAGAATTTTGTTAGGCAAGGGTATTAAGGGTTATGGAACCAAGGCGGGTAGATGGAGTTATGATACAGATCAGTCGTGATCTAATTGAATGGCGGAACAGGTTCGAGGGTCTGAATGGCCAGCTCCTGTTCTTATGTTCCTATCCCTCAATTACTTTCAAAAAAACACAGACCCTGAATTGAAACAGGACTCCTATAGCATCAGACCAAAAGCAAAGTATTACGGATGTTGAAAATCTGCAGTTCTGATAAAAGGTTCATCGACCTGAACCGTTAACTCTGTTTCTCTCTCCACCGATGCTGCCTGACCCGATGAGTGTCACCAGCATTTTCTGGGTTTTTTGCTCCTATAACATCAGTCCTGAAACCGGTCTCCTTTTTCCCCTTAAGAATGGTTAAGAAGTTCTGCAGTGAACCTCCTGCACACCCACCCGCCTCTCGGACCGCGCCTCTCAGGATTCTTGATTAACTCTGGCATTGTGTTGTAATAATCTAAAGCATAAAGACTAATTCAGATTTAGATCAAGCGAGGGTTGTTTGTGGGAAGTATTGTTTTCGCATAGCGTGCAGTTTACTTAATATTACTCATGAGACAACTGCTGCAGATGCAGGAAAGGGGTTTGCACGAGTCACTTCGGGCTATTTGAAGGGGGTGGGGGGATGGAAGTAGGGAGGCCGCAGGGGGCGGGGTTGTCACCCTCCAGTGGTGGGTGGGTGGGTGCTTGAAGGGGTGCACTCTTTGATGGAAATATAAAGTCTTTGGTGTTCTTCTGGTGGGGTGAGAAGATGTCTTCACCTGGGGATAGCTGGAGATGCCCAGGCACAGTCCTCCACCAGGTCTTAACAATGTGAGATTAAGGGGACTTCACCCAGGCAACTCCAGCTGTCCCAGGTCAGGCAATGGGGGGAGGGGTGCTTAGTAGTGGTGTGTGCGGCCTAGTTATAAACAAGGCCACACACGCACACACACACCCCACGATGTGCGATGCAGGTATTAAAGATGTTCAAAGTGGTGTTAACAGCCCTCAGCTAATTTCAATATATAGTGGGAAATGATTACCTCCTGCGAGGAGTGCATAATATCAATCAGTAATAGCAATCATGAGGGGCAGATTTAATTAACACTAGTAACTGCACATATTCCATTACTTCGGCAATGGTTGCAACTCTGGCGCCGGAATGGCAGCTGGAGCAGGTTGTTACCAACACCTGCAGACATACAGCAATATGTATGTCAGCCGTGGCTCAAAGGTAGCCCTCCCGGAAGAACGGACACGGCTGAAGGTTTGGAACTTTGAACTGCTAATGGAACTAAAACTGCTCAACGGGCAACACATTGATAGGATTTAATGATCAGACTCGACATCGAGTTCAACAATTTCAAATCATAATCACTGCTCCCATTTATTCGGACGGCAGCTGTTGATGATTCTGCCATTCCCATTTACACCTCCTCTAGACCCATCTTTTGTTTCTTTACTTGTCCCATTACCATCTCCTTTGCCTCGCACATCATCCTTTTTGTCATTTAATCTCTCCTCCTTTCCACCCTATCACAGATCTTCCCTTTTGTTCTTTCCTCCCCTTCCCTTCCCCCTTTCCTTGCCTCTGCACTTGCTTAAAACCTGTTACATCTCTAACTTTTTCCAGTTCTGATGAAATGTCACTAACCTGAAACGTTAACTCTGTTTCTCTCTCCACAGATGCTGCCTGATCTGCTGAGTGTTTCCAGTATTTTCTGTTTGTTTGATAGGATTTAGTGACCTGACATCTACGCAGATTGGACTTCATGAGATGTGTGTTTACATCTCATGATTTAAGTGTCAGCTGTGGCTCAGTGGGTAGTGCTCTCGCCTCTGAGACAGAAGGTTGTGGGTTCATAGTCCCACTCCATGAGACTTGAGCACATAATCCAGGCTGACACACCCAGTGCAGTACGGAGGGAGTGCTGCAATTTTGGAGGTGCTGTCTTTTGGATGAGACGTTAAACTGAGGTCCCATCTACTCTCAAAGATGAACGTAAAAGATCCCATGGCACTATTTTGAAGAAGAGCTGGGGAGTTCTCCCCAGTGTCCTGGCTGTAATATTTATCCTTCAACCAACACCGAAATATTGATTATGTGGTCATTCTCACATTGCTGTTTGTTGAAGCTTGCTCAGTGCTGATTGGCTGCTGTGTTTCCAACATTACAACAGTGACCACATTTCAAAAGTATTTAATTGGTTGTGAGGCACTTTGGGTCATCCTGAGGTCGTGACAGGCACTATAGAAATGCAAGTTTTTTCTTTAATATATATTTTTTTTAAATACAGTCCCCACCACTTAAAATGTCCACGGTTAAATTGGCCAGTCGCTTAAATTGGCCCAAAAGTGCTAACGATTATCCATTTGCACTAATGTCAATTTGAAAGAGTGTGCTAAGCGTTCCGTTTACAAGTTGGGTATGGCACACTCGCCTTCAGAGCTGGACCACTGCTTGGCCAAGTAAAAGCTAAGGGAAGACTTGCGGCTGGATTTTGTCAATGGAGCCGCGTTGGGGGCGGGACTGCTGGTTTTCGGGTTTCAGTCCCGCCCCCAGCGACGTCTGACCAACCCACGCTATTTTCCCTTGTTTGACCTTGTTAAGCCCGCCCTGCAGGCTTAGCAGGACAAATAAGGGAAAGTCGGTGACAGATGACGTCAGCGTATGATGCTTCCTCTGTTGAAAATCTTTTGACAGATGAATTGTCAGCGTTTGACAGCTTTGAGAAGCTGTCAAACACTGACAATCTCTGTTCTAAGGTGAGCCCTTGAACAGAAGGGTCACCAAGACCTCTCTCCTCAGCAGAAAGCAGATGGTGTAGGGGGTGGTGCTTTGTGTCAGCTTCACCTCTGACTTCTGAGCGGTTTGAATCGCTCCCACTCCCTTGGTTCGAGACCTTGGACTTATTTGGGGGTTGTGATAAAAAGGTGCAGCAGACAACTGAGTTTGATGAAAGAACTTCAATCTTTATTAAAAGGTAAGACACAAATAATAACACTCTTAACACACTGAAGGTGGGGAACACTTTGCTACAAGCGAGGGAAATGACAGTAGAACAATACTTCACCCCTCCCAACCCCACTTTAGTAGCTAAGTTAGGCTTTGAAGGACCAGGGATAATGCTCACCAATCCTTTGACAGTTAGGCTAAATCACGGTTTTGGGGTTCGCTGTTTATGGTGGTTAATGTCTGCCGTACCCCATACGCGGTAGAGGACTTCACCTGCATCTCTGGTCAGTCTTCGCGAGTCCGCTGATGTGGTAGGGTGCGTTTTGGATCTATCAGGTGAGTACCCAATTTCCTTTGGTTAGGAGTAGGGTTTAGAGTCTTTTGGTAGAAAATCTTACCCAGGGGTAAGTCAGGAGTAGATTGTAGAGTGGAAACTTTGCGGTTCTTCGGGTTTTCTTCCCTTGAGTTGGTCTTTGTTGGTCGCGGTGGCCTGCTATTACCCGATCAGTTGGGGGTAATGTGCGGTTGTTGGTTTCGTGAGGCCTTTGGTTTCCGCGATGGCTTTAGGCCTTGTCTAGTGTGTTGGTCATCCTCGTGGAGCCGTCGGTGACTTGTTGCTGCTTGTTGCTCCGGGTTACTGTGTTGGGATCGTTGTTGGAGGTCCGTCGAGGTGGTATCTTCACGAGCTGGACTCAGGTGTGTCTGAGTGGTGAGTGATGCCGACTCGCTTCCAGCTCGGTTTGTCTTCTTCTTGGTTTCTTCTTCTTCTGATGACCACCGACTGCGACCTTGAACTGCTTAACGGGCCTTCAATTATACAGAATTGAAGTGGCCTTATCTACCCGCCAAATCTACTCAGTTCATTGTCTGGTGTTGGCGGGCTCATAAATCTGTAACGACTTACTAGTGTGTTAACTGGTCTTTTAACAGGCCTTCAATCTCACCCATTGAACACGGCCTTATCTACCCGCCAAATCTACTCAGTTCATTGTCTGATTTTGGCGGGCCTGTTACCAGTAACTGCTCTGTAAGTGTCAAATTGCCTTTGGGATGGTTTGCATCCTGTCAATCTCCTTGGTTGATCACTAGTGATTGATTTTGTGTTTTGGGTCTATAGAATGGTCCTGAGTGGGTTTTATTATGCATGTTTCTGAGGGGCCCTGTAATCGGTTTGATGGGGCCTGTCTTTGGGTGGGACTGTCTTCTCCCTGGGTCTATTGTTCAAATGTTAATGTCTGCTGGGGCTTGAGTGGGGTCATCCCGGTTTCCCAGACAGTGTAATTAACTGCAATAACCAAAACTGCTTTTACAGAGGTCGTACCCACCTCCTTGTCCCTTTACAGGCCCAGACATAGTTTTAAAATGCCAAAACTTGGTTTTTGGTCTTAAATTCCTTAGGTTAGACCCAAATGCATTTTTATCACTCTGAGGTAGTTCCAAAGTCCTTTTTCCTTAGGTTTTTGGGGATCTGAAAAATTTTGGAAACCTTACAGTGGCTGCTGTATCTGAGAATGCAGCAGCCATTCTGTCATCTCTGCCGTTGAGATGAGGCACCTCCAGATCCCCAAGGGTTGAAGCCTGCAGGAAGAAGCAAAGGTAAGGAAATTTTTTCCAACACTTTACACTCACCTCTCATACTTACCTGTCCACACTTGCACCCATCACTCACCTCTTCAGCGTACATTTCGACCCTTCTCACCCCCGCAGACCCACTGCTCGCCTCACTGACCCTGGCGAGGTTCACAGCCATTGGGAAGCCCGCAATTGCAGACGTAAAATGGGGAAAAGCCTCAAAACTGCCTGTTAACAGGCAGTTAATTGGCTCTAATCCCCTTCCCGCCTCGAGGAGACGGGTCCCTGCGCAAGTCGGGGACCCGCCTCCTGGGAAGATGGCACGGAGGCAAGTTGGGAGCGGGGGCGGTACCCGCTCCCAGTTTCTGCCATTTTCCTAGTAGTCCCGCCTCCATACCCGCCTCCCCAGGGCTGGGAAAATTACCCCCTTGCTGTTATGGCCTGCTGCAATATGGATGGCACTGAGAAATGTGATCTACTGGTCATTGGATAGTTTCAGAAAGCCACGCTGTATTAGAAGAGTTCAACGACCTGCCTGTGGTCTACCGTGTGAAGACTGGCTAGATTACCAGAGACAATTTTTTCAGAATGGCTGCACATGCAGGATCACAGGGGGCATGGTAGCATAATGGTTACGTTACTGGACTAGTAATCCAGATGTCTGAGCTAATGGTCCGGAGATGTGAGTTCAAATCCCACGGCAGCTGGGGAATTTAAATTCAGCTAATTAAATAAATCAAGAATTAAAAAGCTAGTATCAGTAATGGTGACCATAAATCTACTGGATTGTCGTTAAAAACCCATCTGGTTCACTAATGTCCTTTAGGGAAGGAAATCTGCCGTCCTTACCCAGTTTGGGCCTATATGTGACTCCAGACCCACAGCAATGTGGTTGATTCTTAACTGCCCTCTGAAATGGCCGAGCAAGCCACTCAGTTGTACCAAACCGCTACAAAGAAACACGGACTGCAGCGGTTCAAGACAGGCGGCTCGCCACCACCTTCTGAAGGGCAATAAGGGATGGGTAATAAATGCTGGCCTTGCCAGCGATGCTCACATCCTGCGATTGAACAACAAAAAAATAGGTTGAGGGGATCGTAGAGTTGTCCTGATTGTGGACACCTCCAGGCGGAGGAACATCTGTCTTATAGTCCTCTTGGAGAGCACCACCCGTCTGATCCCGCCTGTGAATCAGGGCATCATCTGCTGTATGAAGCAGCATCATGCTAAGGCAAGGAGAGAGAAGGTCCTTGAGGAGATGGAGAGTGATGCTGAGCTGACTGCATCCCAGTGTGTAAAGAGAAACTCTCTCTCTCTTGGATGCACTTCAATTCATCTGTTGAAAGACACCTGGGATTCTGTCAATCAACAAACAACCTAGCATTGCTTCAAGAAAACGGGGTTTTGGAAAATGCTTAGGAAAGTTTGGCATTACGGATCGGTAACCAGAGGACACAGATTGGCAAAATAACCAAAGGCGACATAAGGAAACATTGTGTTCTGCAGGGAGCTGTTGCAAATTGGAATGCACCGCCTGAAAGGGCAATGGCAGCAGATTCAAGAGTAACTTTCAAAAGGGAATTGGATACATAAGTTCCATCAGTCTACTCTCAATCATCAGCAAAATGATGCAAGGTGTCATCGACAGTGCTATCAAGCTGCACTTACTCACCAATAACCTGCTCACTGATGCCCAGTTTGGGTTCCGCCAAGACCACTTGGCTCCCAACCTCATTACAGCCTTGGTCCAAACATGGACAAAGGAGCTGAATTCCAGAGGTGAGGTGAGAGTGACTGCCCTTGATATCAAGACAGCATTTCACCGAGTCTGGCATTAAGGAGCCTAGTAAAACTGAAGTCAATGGAAATTGGGGGCAAAACTCTCCATTGGCTAATGTCATACCGAGCACAAAGGAAGATGGTTGCAGTGGTTGAAGGTCAATCATCGCAGCCCCAGGACATCGCTGCAGGAGTTCCTCAGGGCAGTGTCCTAGGCCCAACCATCTTCAGCTGCTTCATCAATGACCTTCCCTCCAACATAAGGTCAGAAATGAGGATGTTCGCTGATGACTGCACAATGTTCAGTGCCATTCGCAACTCCTCAGATAATGAAGCAGTCCATGCCCGCATGCAACAAGACCTGGACGACATTCAGGATTGGGCTGATAATTGCAGGTAACATTCGCGCCACACAAGTGCCAGGCAGTGACTATCTCCAACAAGCGAGATTCTAACCACCGCCCCTTGACATTCAACGGCATTACCATCGCCCAATCCCCCACCATCAACATCCTGGGGGTCACCATTAGCCAGAAACTTAACTGAACCAGCCACATAAATACTGTGGCAACAAAAGCTGGGTATTCTGTAGTGAGTGTCTTACCTCCTGACTCCCCAAAGCCTTTCCACCATCTACAAGGCACAAGTCAGGAGTGTGATGAGTGCAGCTCCAACAACACTCAAGAAGCTCGACACCATCCAGGACAAAGCAGCCCACTTGATTGGTACCCCTTCCACCACATTAAACATTCACTCCCTCCACCACCGGCATACTGTGGCTGCAGTGTGTACCATCTACAAGATGGACTGCACCAACTCGCCAAGGCTTCTTCGGCAGCACCTCCCAAACCCGCGACCTCTTCCACCGAGAAGGACAAGGGCAGCAGGTGCATGGGAACACCACCACCTCCAACTTTCCCTCCAAGTCACACACCATCCTGACTTAGAAGTATATTGCCGATCCTTCATCGTCACTGGGTCAAAATCCCGGAACTCCCTCTTTAACAGCACTGTGGGCGTACCTTCACCACACGGACTGCAGCGGTTCAAGAAGACGGCTCACCATCACCTTCTCAAGGGCAATTGGGGATGGGCAATAAATGCTGGCCTTTCTCCCACACCACTCTTTGAGCCATGCATTTAAACCTCTAATCTGTGCCAATTTGTGCGTGGCTCGGGTAACAATCCAGAGATTATTACCTCTGAGGTTCTGCTTTTTAATTTGGATCCTGGCTCCTCAAACTCCCTCAGCAGAACTTCATTCCTAGTTCTACCTATGTCGTTGGTTCCTATGTGGACCCCGATAACTGGATCCTCCCCCTCCCACTCCAAGTTCTCCTCCAGCCATGAGGAGATGTCTTTAACCCTGGCACCGGGCAAGCAACACAACCTTCGGAACTCTCGGTCGCTGCTGCAGAGAACAGTATCTATCCCCCTGACTATACTGTCCCCTACCACAACTACATTCCCTTTCACTCCCCCGACTTGAATGGCCTCCTGCACCATGGTGCCATGGTCAGCCTGCTCATCCATCCTGCAGGCTTTTTCCTCATCCACACAGGCAGCAAGAACCTCATACCTGTTGGACAAGGGCAAAGGCTGAGGCTCCTCCAGCACTGCACCTGGGGTCCCCTTACCTGCTTGAGTTGCAGTCACACCCTCCTGTCCCTGACCACTAACCAGACCTGTACCATTACCTAACCTAAGGGGTGTGACTGCCTCCTGGATCAAAGTGTCCAGGTAACTCTCCCCATCCCTGATGCCCCGCAATGTCTGCACCTCAGACTCCAGCTCAAAAACTCTGAGCAGTAGTTCCTCAACATGCAGGCACTTACTGCAAACGTGGTTGTCCGGGATCACAATGCTCTCCACAAACTCCCAACATGCTGCAGTTGCGGCACATACTTGAAGGGAAAAAAATTGCAGGGCTATGGGGAAAGAGCAGGGGAATGGTATTATTTGGACAGCTCCACCAAGAGCCAGTATCGGCACAATGGGACGAATAGCCTCCTGTGCTGTATTACACCGTGATACAATGATTAATGGAGTCTGTGACAGCACCAGATGGGTTGTCGAAGGAAGATTTCTCTCATCTGTGTCACCTTGGAAACCACAACGCTCCGTCTGAAGCTGACACAGATGACTTTGAAGAGGCGGTGGATGCAATGCAAGCTCAAAATGAAGAGGCGGGAGAACAGGAACAGAAACAAGATTTCGACAGCAGAGAGATTTTGTTAACACCAAATTCATTAATTTTTCATTATTAATTTAACATTTTTAAACCTGTTTTAGCATTTAAGTTTTTTTGATCTGCATTTGACTTTGTGGTTTAAATAAAGCGAGTTGCATTGCATGCAGTCTTGTTTAGTTTATTCACTAAAAGAAAGACTTGCATTTCTATAGCACCTTTCACGTCCACGTCCCAAAGTGATTTACAGCCAATTAAGTGCTTTTGAAGCGTAGTCACTGTTGTAATGTGGGAAACGCGGCAGCCAATTTGTGCACAGCAAGCTCCCACAAACAGCAATGTGATAATTGACAGATAATCTGTTTTTTTTCAGATGTTGATTCAGGGATAAATGTTGGCCAGGACACGGGGGTGAACTTCCCTGTTCTTCTTCGAAATAGTGCCATGGCATCTTTTACAACCACCCGAGAGAGCATAAGACCATAAGAACATAAGAAATAGGAGCAGGAGTCGGCCATTCGGCCCTTCGAGCCTGCTCCGCCATTCAATGAGATCATGGCTGATCTTCTGCCTCAACTCCGTTCACCGGCCCTATCGCCACATCCCTTGATGCCCTTACTAATCAGAAATCTATCGACTTCTGTTTTGAATATACCCAATAGCTGAGCCTCCACAGCCCTCTGAGGTAGAGAATTCCAAAGATTCACCACCCTCTGTGTGAAGAAATGTCTTCTCATCTCAGTCCTGAATGGCCTACCCTTTATCTTGAGGCTGTGGCCCCTGGTTCTATACTCCCCAGACAAGGAAAACATTCTCCCAGCATCCAACCTATCAAGCCCTGTAATAATTTTGTATGCTTCAATGAGATCCCCTCTCATTCTTCTGAATTCAAGAGAATACAGGCCTAGTTTACTCAATCTCTTTTCATACGACAGTCCCGCCGTCCCAGGAATCAATCTCGTGAACCTTCGTTGCACTCTCTCTATGGCAAGTATATCTTTCCTTAGGTAAGGAGACCAAAATTGTACACAGTACTCCAGGTGTGGTCTCACCAAGGCCTTGTATAATTGGAGTAAGACTTCTTTACTCCTGTACTCAAATCCTCTTGTAATGAAGGCCAGCATACCATTTGCCTTCCTAATGGCTTGCTGCACCTGCACATTCACTTTCAGTGACTCATGTACAAGGACACCCAGGTCCCTTTGAGCATCTGCATTCCCCAAATCTTTCACCATTTAGCAGATGGGGCCTCGGTTTAACGTCTCCTCCTGATCCTAATTCTTATGCCAATGGTGCTATAAAAAGCAACTTTTTGTTGTTACTGCCATGAAAAAGTCGTTAAATGTCATAGTAAGCCTGAAAATGCAAAGTGTATCTTGTATCTCACAGAGCTTGGTTCAGTTCATTAGCTTCACAGAGTCAAGCACGAAAAAATCAACTTGGATGCACGGCTGCAATTTACTCTCACACTTTCAGTTATGACTATATTTTACTTCTCATCGATTTGGACGCACTGGCATATTGGCATATTGGTTAATGTTTATTGAAACAATTTCCTTTTGTTACAGTGCAGAAATTTGTAGATTAAATATAGCTTCCATAATTTCAAGTATTGACCTTGGAGTTGGGATATTTGCTTTTAGTGTAAGTGCTGGAATGGAATCACAAACACATCTGGAAGTATTCTACATCAACTAAGAGGACAATTTTTACAGACACAATTAAATAGGCAGCACCATGGCATCTGTACAAGGTTATTAAATAAAATACAGCTTAGTCAACACACACTAAATATTTAACGTAACAATATTTTGCTCCTGTGGTTTTAATAGTATGTACAACTGGGCTGTGACTTATCACTGCTCGGGGAAGATTGTCGAGTGGAAAGTGCCAGCTTGGCTCTGTTAGTAGCACTCTGTCTCATCTCTGAGGCTGAAGCTTGTGGGCTCGAGCCGTTCCACCAGTGTTTCTGCCAACTTCAGGCCGAAGTTCGGGTGGTCGAGCAGGAGAACCCCTCGCGGAAATGAATGGCAGCAGTAATAGCGGCAACGCCTTCTTGGAACTGGTTTCCTCCGAGGCACAGATTACCAGGAATCCTGTGGCTTGCAAACAAAGATTGTGCTGAGATGTTAATAAATGTCTCGGCTTTGTACTCTGGGAGAAGCAATTTGTCACAGTTATTGCTTCATGAAGACTATGTAGTTCTAATAAAAAACAGTTTAAAGTTGTGTTTCTACTCATCCACAGAACGTTCAGGTGTACCATTGCCTTGTTCTATACCCAACAATTTCTATTGCGTTTCAAAGAATACTGTGAAATAATTGAACTGTTGACCCTGAACATTTATTTAATAGTTTGGTGACAGTCCGGGATTTCTTTTCTTTCATTTTGGCAATATGTGAAAAGTACAGCAATCTATGTCTTCGCAAATTATATAGGTTTCGTCTAATGTTAATTATACACTCTGCAGGGAAATTGCCCACATTTAAACTTCAAAACCATACAAAAAGTGTGTTTAATTTCTGCCTGAAATTGTTGGGGGGAACTGTTCAACTACAAGTGGCAGCATAACCAAACCTGACCCGATCCTCCCTCAGCGTTCCCAGTGTCCAGCGGGAGTCACTGGAGAGCGATCAGGAGTGAGGACTCCGGCAGATTTCCCACACACCCCCCAACCCAGGGGAGCATCAGGGCAGTTCTCAAGGAAGTATCCTCACAGCCAAAAATAGTGAACTGATTGACACAAAAGCACAAAATCATCTGTTATGAATCTAAGCACTAGCGGTAAGACAGTGAAAAAAAAAAGTGGAGAAATTGCTTGCAGATCTATACATAAATTGTACAGCACAGAAACAGGCCATTCGGCCAGTGTTTATGCTCCACATGAGCCTCCTCCAACCTTAATTCATCTCACCCCATCAGCATATCCTTCAATTCCTTTCTCCCTCATGTGCTTATCTAGCTTCCCCTTAAATGCATCTATGCTATTCGTCTCAACCACTCCCTGTGGTAGCGAGTTCCACATTCTCACCACTCTCTGGGTGAAGAAGTTTCTCCTGAATTCCCTATTGGATTTATTAGTGACTATCTTATATTTATGGCCCCTGGTTTTGGACTCTCCCACAAGTGGAAACATCTTCTCTACATTTACCCTATCGAACCCCTTCATAATTTTAAAGAACTCTATCAGGTCACCCCTCAGTCTTCTCTTTTCTAGAGGAAAGAGCCCCAGCCTGTTCAGTCTTTCCTGATAGTTATAACCTCTCAGTTCTGGAATCATCCTTGTAAATCTTTTTTGCACCTTCTCCAGTGCCTCTATATCCTTTTTATAATATGGAGACCTGAACTATTCACAGTACTCCAAGTGTGGGCTAACCAAAGTTCTATATAAGTTTAACATAACTTTGCTGCTTTTCAAATCTATCCCTCTAGAAATGAACCCTAGTGCTTGGTTTACATTTTTTACGGCCTTATTAACCTGTGTCGATACTTTTAGTGATTTGTGAATCTGTACCCCCAGATCCCTCTGCTCCTCTACCCCATTTAGACTCTTATTTTCCGAGGAATATGTGGCCACCTTATTCCTCCTAACATCATGCACCACCTCACGTTTACCGATATTGAAATGTCACAACCTCTTCTGCAACGTTGCAAAAAAGTGTGTCCTTGAACCAGTTTGCTGGATCATTAATGGAATGGGCCAGCTGTTGGCCTCTGTTGGAGATAGCAATGATGTCCTTTACGTTAATAAAAGATAGAAAACATGTTCTTTTTAAACAGCTATAATCTATTGCGAAACCTGTACACTCCATCATTTGCCTTTAACGGGTGTTCCAATTTGCATGCTGTACGAACACTTTCTGACTGAACTCCACCCTCACAAGACACAAACTGGATCTATTGTAAAAGATGGAATATATTTGCACGATAATACCATATTGCTTCTTTTATCTTGTGAATGTTTACTTCTACATCAACAACTCTGTAAATACAGTATTGTCAAAATGTTTCCATGATAACATCCTTAACCTTCTGAGCACTCTCCTGGTAGGAGGTTGTGAGTCAGTCAAGTGTATAAACATGCTGTTCATTATCAAAAGAACCCAGAAACAAGAGGTGTCTGTTAAAAACTTGCAAATATAACGAGAAAGAAAGACTTGCGTTTACACAGCACCTTTCACGACCTCAGGACGTCCCAAAGTGCTTTACAGTCAATGAAGTTCTTTTTAAGTGTAGTCACTGTTGTAATATAGGCAAAAATGAGAAGTCGCACAACACCAGGTTATAGTCCAACAGTTTTATTTGAAATTATGAGCTTTCGGAGCGCTGTCTATATAGGCAGTCAATTTGCGCACAGCAAGCTCCCACAAACAGCAATGGAATAATCAGATTATGGCCCAGAAATTGGACTTTGATGGTTGCCGCGGGGGTAAGGATCCCCCGCGATATCGCACTCCGCGCCTGCCTTTATGGTTTTGGCCCACACGAACTTCAGTTCCTGGGCCTCTCCCTGGTGCCGGCGCGCAGTGTGTGCGTGTCGCAGAGGCGCAGTTAGTGCGATGCGACCTCTGGGATCACGTGGGCCAGTTAGAGCCAATGGCAGCACACCATCTTTCATTCATAGTTTTGACAGGAAGAGCTGTCAAAACTATGAATACAACAAGCCCCCAAAAGAACAGCTAAAGCTCAATTAAATTAAAAAAAAAGCCATCACATTAATAAAATAACTATAGTTAAATAAATTAACCACTTTAAACAAAAATTTAAATTTTTGAAAAAATTTAAATTCTTTTTAAAAGATATAAAAATAAACTTACCATTCTTTAAAGTCTCTAAAAAAGATAAACCTGTTGAAAAAAGTTTAAAATAATACTTAATTAACTACTTACCTTGTTAAAAGGGGGTCTTACGCCGGCTTTCTTCATGTGTAAAATCTTCAACACTTACCTGCGCGTTCAAACCTGAAAAAAAAACTAAGTGTGCTGCGTGCGCGCAACCTGTAGTGCGCACGCGGTTCACCTAGGAACCACCCCCTTCGCAATACCCGAAGTGCCGGTTTCCCACGCATGCGCAGTGCATGCAGGAAACCGGCACTTCGGGACCTAATACGCGAGAGTACACAGTGCGTAATCTCCCGTATTAGGTCTAATTTTCGGGCCTATGTGTTTTTTCAGGTTTTGTTGTTTCAGGGATAAATGCTGGGCAGGACACAGGGGAGAACTCTCCTGCTCTTCTTGAAATAGTGCCAAAGGATCATTTATGTCCACCTGAGAGAGCAGGTTTAATGTCTCATCTGAAAGACGGCATCTCCCACAGTGCAGCACTCCCTCAGCACTGCACTGGGAGTGTCAGCCTGGATCTTGTGCTCAAGTCTCTGGGGCGGGACTTGAACCCATAACCTTCTGACTCAGAAGATGAGAGGGCCACAGCTGAGACCTGACGGGTTACTTCTTGTGCCACTAGGCACAAGAGACTCTATCTAACTAACTTCTGAGCACAGTGAACACATTCACTGACCGTGTCCTATCTGGCCTCGAGCGTTTCTCTTGGTCATGTCTCTTCTGGTGTCTGATGATGGGACTGATATTAATCCTTTCAGTCTGGACTTTTGATTGGTGGCAACAAAACCTGTTTTACATCCAATGAAAATTGTGTTTTTTTCTAACTTGCCCACCTTCCAAAATGGATGGTGTAAATCAAATCAAGGAAAAGAAAAGTTAAAAAAGGATTTAAACCTTTTTTTGTAGGAGAAAAAGGAAAGAAGAGCGAGAGAGGAGGAAACTAAAATTAAAGTTACAACAACAACTTGCATTTATATAGCGCCTTTAATGTAGTAAAACGTTCCAAGGCGCTGCGCAGGAGGAGTATAAGACAAAAAATTTGACACCGAGCCATATAAGGAGAAATTAGGGCGAGCTTGGTCAAAGAGGTAGGTTTTAAGGAGCGTCTTAAAGGACGAAAGAGCGGTAGAGAGGCGGAGAGGTTTAAGCAGGGAATTCCAGAGCTTAGGGCCTCGGCAACAGAAGGCATGGCCACCAATGGTTGAGCGATTATAATCAGGGATGCTCAAGAGGGCAGAATTAGAGGAGCGCAGAGATCTCGGGGGCTTGTGGGGCTGGAGGAGATTACAGAGATAGGGAGGGGTGAGACCATGGAGGGATTTGAAAACAAGGATGAGAATTTTGAAATCGAGGCATTGCTTAACCAGGAGCCAATGTAAGTCAGCAAGCACAGGGGAGATGGGTGAACGGGACTTGGTGCGAGTTAGGACATGGGCAGCCGAGTTTTGGATGCTCTCTAGTTTACGTGGGAGGCCGGCCAGGAATGCGTTGGAATAGTCAATTCTAGAGGTAACAAAGGCATGGACGAAGTTAAAAGAAGGGAGAAATTGGACGCACTGGTTCGATCTAAATTGACAGTGTTGGTCAGTCATTTTGCCAGTGGTTTATCGGAGGACACTGGAACAGTGTCAATCTTACAATTAAAACCTCCTGAATCTGAACACAGGTCACAGAGAGAACTGCAATGCAAAAAAAAAAAGTTGTTTCATCATTTCTGAAGACCGCTTTCTGTTCATGGTCTTCGAATTGTTTGCAGGGCCATTGAAGAGGAGCATTAGACGACTGGCTCCATTGGATTTAAATTTCTGATAAGTTGTATGAAAGGTACGCTCGAGATCCTGTGATACACCATTACACTTCCTTGTGCTGACATTTGGACAACGGCAACAGCGCGTAGAACCAGATCCCCACAGGATCCACAAGGTAATCCTGGACCCCGAGATGCTTATTCTCAAGGCGTCTCTTGGGCCTGATCGAGGAGGAACAAGTCGTGATTGCGGCCGGGGAAATTGACACGCTCATTTTAGTATTCATGTATTCATCTGCCATCTGTTCGTTACTGAAATAGAAACCTTCTTAGTTAAATGGAGCGTGTCCACTCCCTGCAGCTGGCCTGTACAATCAAAAATATCCAGGATAGCAAACAATCCCTAGGAATAGTGAGAAGATTTCCTTTCATTTTGAATTGCTACATTAGGGATCTGATATATTAGGAACATAGGATGGAACATAGGAACAGGAGGAGGCCAGTCAACCCCTCGAGCCTGTTCCGCCATTCAATTAGATCGTGGTTGATCTGCACCTCAACTCCATTTACCCGCCTCGGTTCCCTATCCCTTAATATCCTTACCCAACAAAAATCTATTAATAATAAAAATAAAAACAGAAAATGCTGGAAACACTCAGCAGGTCAGGCAGCATCTGTAGAGAGAAAAACAGAGTTAACGTTTCAGGTCGATGTCCCTTTGTCTATTAATCTCGGTTTAGAAATTTTCAATTGATCCCCCAGACTCAACAGCATTTTGGGGGAAGCGAGTTCCAGATTTCCACTGCCATTTGTGTGAAGAAGTGCTTCCTGACGTCAGCCCTGAACGGCCTGGCTCTAATTTTAAGGTTATGTCCCCTTGTTCTGGACTCACCCACCAGAGGAAATACTTTCTCTCTTTCTACCCTATCAACTCCTTTAATCATCTTAAGCACTTACATTTGAACATATGAACATACGAACTAGGAGCAGGAGTAGGCCATTCGGCCCCTCGAATCTGCTCCGCCATTCAATAAGATTATGGCTGATCTTCTACCTCAACTCCACTGTCCCGCCCGATCCCCATATCCATTGATTCCCTTAATATTCAAAAATCTATCGATCTCTGTCTTGAATATACTCAACGACTGAGCCTCCACAGCCCTCTGGGGTAGAGAATTCCAAAGATTCACCAAAGAGTGAAGACATTTCTCCTCATCCCAGTACTAAATGGCCGACTTCTTATTCTGAGACTGTGACCCCTAGTTCTAGACTCCCCAGCCAATGGAAACATCTTCCCTGCATCTACCCTGTCAAGCCCTGTTTTATATGTTTCAATGAGATCACTTCTCATCTTCTAACTTCGAGAGAATATAGACCTAGGGGGAGAAATTCGGTATCGCCCCGTTTGGGGCGCAATTATCGGCCGGGCGCAAAGTTTAGCGCATGGCACTAATTATCGCCTCCGACTGCAAACTTGGCTTTTATCACCCCGGAGGTGATTGGAGCGCTAAATCAGGCACTGCATACCTGTCTTAAGGCGCAAAGGCCGAGGAGCGAGGCGCTAACTCAGAGCATAGGTGCAGCGCAGGTGATGTCAGTTAGCGATGGAGCACAGACACACTGGCGCCGGCCAGTTCTTAAAGGGGAGGGTCGATCTTGCTCTGCAGCCACACCCTACTCATTGGAGCCTTGAATCTCAGCCTGGAGAGACCTGTGACTACATTTTCCAGCCAAGGACTATGGAGAGGGTGAGAGAACGAGCTCAGCGCTTCAGCGAGCGGGCCTTGGAGGCTCTGGTTGGCGCGGTGGAGCGCAGAAGCTCTATACTCTACCCTGAGAGTGGCAGGAGGCCTTTGCCGCGCAACTACAGAAGAGTGTGGAGGGAGGTGGCTCAGCACATCTCCTCCAGGAGCATGGTGCCCAGGACCCATACTCAATGTCGGAAAAAGTTTAACGACCTCACTCGGGTCATCAGGGTGAGTGGCTTTTTTTCAATACCTCTCCATTCCTCCATTTCAACCTCACTCTATGGCCAGAGGGTCTTAAAACTCCAGTGGCCAACACTCATCCAACACCTATGGCCCTCTCATGAAACACACATGCACATTCCACACCTTGCATACAGTAAGGGCTATTCAACTATGGGAGGCACATCAGGCAAGACCATGGCTGCATACATTAAGGGCTATTCAATTGTGGGAGGCACATCAGGCAAGACCATGGCTGTATATTTAATCAGACGCCATCCTTTATCTTGCAGGCCAAGCTATCTCATAACAGGAGACAGCAGCAACGGACGGGTGGAGGGCGGCCTCAGCTGCAACCCCTCAGCGATCTTGAGGCGTGCGTCCACAGGATTGTGGCAAGCCAGGTGATCGGTCCCATCGCCCCTGGAGAGGTCGACCCCTTTCGGGACAGCAATGGTAAGGTCATCAGCTTTCTCTCCTCTCTCATTCCACTTGTCCCTCACAACACCAGCCTTTGACACTTTCAATCCAACTTACTAAATCGCTCCACTCCTTCCTCCCTTACTGCCCCCCTGTCCTGATGCTAAAGCCACTCTTGTACCTCCCTGCTTTCAGATGGTGATTCACCAGCTGAGGAGACGGGTCCTCAAGCTGCCAGTGGGAGTGAAGCTGCAGGCGAGGAGGAAGAGGAAACTGGAGCATCAGCGCCACCCTCTCCCGAGGGAGCCCATGCCCACACTAGGACCACGTCTTCCCTGGAGGGGAGCAGTGGGGAAGGGTCTGATGAGGGTGAAGCTCCGGGACCCAGCGGGCTGCAGTAATGTGATGTGGCTAGGGAAGCTCAGGGGCCTTCTCCCCGGAGGGAGAGTAGGCCAGTGAGTCCTGCTGCACTGGACACAGAGGAGGAGCGGCTCATCGCTGAAATGAACACCCAGGCGGTGGACATGCACACTCAGCTCATGGGTGCAGTGGGAAGGGTGCCCGAATGCATTGATGCACTGGCAAGAAGTGTGGAGCACTTCACTGTAGCACAGGCGGATGCCACGCAAATGTTTAGTGCTGCAATTCAGTCACTGGCTGCCATGAACCCATCTCAGACTGCTCTCATGCAGACTCAGATTGAGGCCACGCAAGCACTGACTGCTGCCATTGTCGCTGGTTCGGACACATGTCCCTGGGGCTCTCACCGCGCCGCAGCAGGCCAGCAATCTGTGCTCCAGCAGATTGCTCCGGATACTGATGTGCTGCCCCATGGGAGTGCCAGTGTGTCAGTCGAGCAGGGAATTGCTGTCCTCTCTCAAGATGTGATGCCACTTCACCTGACGAAGGAGCAGCGCTCCGAAAGCTTGTGATTTCAAATAAAGCTGTTGGACTATAACCTGGTGTTGTGCGACTTCTCACTCTCTCAAGATGACAGCATTCCTGCTGCCACCACTGTCACTTCCCCATTGCAATTGCCACCACCTGTAGCCCAGACTGCTGCCGCCCATGCAGAGTTGGTGCAGTCTGCAGCCGGGCCCTCCAGGCCCAGAGCTGGTCGAGGCCGTCCTTCAAGGGCATCTGCAGTCTCAGGTTCTGACAATCAGCAGCCTTCCACCAGCTTTGCTGCAGCCACTGGGGCCCCATTACAGAGGAGCAGTAAGGTGGGAAGGGGGGAAGTGTGCAAGGGAAGGAGATCACCCTCGAAGGGCAAAAAGTAGGAGGTGTGACAAAATGTTTGGAATTTTTTTAATAAAGGCCGAGGTTCGTGTTCAAACTTTTGTTTAGTGTTTTGGACATTATCTCCAGGTTGTGAGAACCAGTTATGTTAATTAGTTTTTGTGTATGTTTCTATTAGTTTGTCATGAAGAAATGACACAGACAGAGTTTGTAAAATAAAAAAGTTTTTGTATTCAAAATGTACAGATTTGGCCTTTGGAATCATTGCTGCCTTGGCCGGCTTTGGGGTTGCGGGTTGCTTTCCATCATATTGTTCTCCATGACAGAAGCCATTTCCTCAGTAGGGGCTGAGAAGCGGCTTGTTATCAGTCGTTGACGGACGGCCCTTGCAGTTTCAACATTGTGGGCCTCCCTCCCGCCTTGGTGCTGCTGCTGATCATCCTCCTCCTCTTCCTCATCCTCTTCCTCCTCCTCTGGTGGTGCTCCAAGGCCTGGTGGCATTGGCTGGGCCCTGAGGATTGCCAGGTTATGAAGAATGCAGCACACAACTATGAAGAGGGAGACTCGCTCAGGAGAGTACTGCAGGGCTCCTCCTGAGTGGTCCAGACAGCGGAACCGTTGCTTGAGCACGCCGATCGTCTGCTCAATGATGTTCCTGGTGGCGATATGGCTCTCATTGTACCGCAGCTCAGCAGGGGTGTTGGGGTTACGGAGCAGTGTCATCAGCCAGGTGCACAGTGGATAACCCTTGTCCCCGAGAAGCCAACCACTTGGCTGATGCGGTGCCTGGAAAAGGTCTGGCACACCAGTCTGGCGCTGGATGAAAGCATCGTGGCTGCTGCCAGGATAGCGGGCATTGACAGCGAGTATCAGCTGTCTGTGGTCACAGACCAACTGGACATTTAAGGAGTGAAACCCCTTGCGGTTTTGGAAAACCTCTGCATTGTCATGCGGTGCCCGCAATACCATATGCATGCAGTCAATGGCGCCCTGCACCATGGGGAAGCCTGCTATCCTTGCAAAGCCCAATGCACGTTCATGCTGTTTGGCCCGGGTCATCGGGAAAGAGATGTACTGGCATCTCCTTTTATAGAGGGCATTTGTGATCTGACGGATACAGCAATGGACCGCAAACTGGGAGATATTGGCGATGTCCCCAGTAGCTGCTTGAAAGGAGCCGGTGGCATATAAGTTCAGAGCCACTGTCACCTTCACTGCCACTGACAGAGACGTCCTGGTCCTCAGTTGAGGCTGTAGATCTGGCTGCAGCAGGTGGCAGAGCTCAGTGACCACCTCCTTGCTGAAGCGCAGCCTTTGCAAACACTGCTCCTCAGACAAATTAATGTAGGAAAATTGTTCCCGGAATACCCTGGGAGGGTAAGGTCTCCTGTGCAGAGGCCTGTTGGCCCTCCTCCGTCTGGCCATGTTTGCCACTCTCTCTCTGCGTCCCTGATGCCTCCGATTCTGCAGGCGCAGGACGAAGCCCCGAATCAGTGCAGCCCCCATTTTCTCTTGGCAATCGAAGTAATGAAGGTCAAATCCAAAAGTACCTGCAAAGTGATGCTCAGTAGCCAAAACTACTTCACACAGCGTTGACTCTATGCAGAAGGCTCTCTCTCTCTCTCAAAATCTCTCTCTCTGTCAGAATGAGTGGTGCAAAAATGTCTACAACAGAAAAAGCCAGGAAGAGGGCGCCTTTAAATAGCGCCACCCCAGCCCCTCACCGACTGGGAAACGTTCCAGTCTCCCTGTCGTTGCTTGCGCCAGGCGGAAAGGAGGGGGGCGCCACTCAATATACGCAAAGGAGCCGACTTTCTAGCCCTAAGGCTTTATATATCTGTAACGTAACTTCTCCCCTTTGTACTCCGGCCCCTTGAGATAAAGGCCAACATTCCATTAACCTTTTAAATTATTTTTTGTACGTCCCCTAGTTTTTAGTGATTTCTATACATGGAGCCCTGAATCTCTCTGCTCCTCCACAGTTCAGTGGGGATAACACGACTTGAGAAATAACTTCCTACATTGTTGAGTGAGAGATGGGACTTTCCCCGATTGATATTTGAAAGGTGCCAATATCGTAGTTAAGATGATTAACACTCAATGCTTTTAGCACTGCCAGTATATAACATCTGAGAGCACGACACTCCAAATTCTTTACTGTGCCTCTGCTCACGGGTCATAAATCATTTGTTGATTGAATCCAAGGCCGTAATTTTCCCTTCTGAGTCGGGTCGGGTGCATGCAGGCCGTGTAGCGGGTCGGGAACGCGATGTCTTGATCAGCCCACTCTTCAGAGCGACTTTAACATTATGGCCCCAATTGAACCAGCCATGCGCATTGTCCGGCCCTATTATAGGGTGCGGGTCTGATGACATCATCGATGGCGCATTTCCAGCGCCCATATTTAAAGCAGCCTTGCACACAACTCATTTGAAAGTTGGTAAAGGAGTGTGGAATGAGCATTGGAAAGGTTGGCGTTATTGTGCAAAGTGAAAAATAGGAATGCCCAAAGGCTGCACCCAGCTTTACAGACGCCTCGCTGCATATTCTGGTCGAGGCAGTAACAGCATGCAGGGAGGTCCTCTTCCCAGCAGATGGGTGCAGGCGACCTCTCCAAGAGACCAAAAGGACCTGGCTGGAAATAGCTAAGGAGGTCAGCAGCAGGGAGGTCGTGAGGAGGACCTGGATCCAGTGCAGGAAGAGATTCAATGATCTGATGAGGTCAGGAAAGGTGAGTACAATGCCACGCTCACCTTCATCCTGATGTGCCTGTCACCACAGCCCCATCTCTCTGCCTTCCCAAGCCTAACCCTGCACATCACTCCTCACACCAACATACCTTCCAGGTCCGCCCATCCCTCCCTCGCTATGTACGTACTCACATCCTCATCTGACTAAACAGCCCTCACACTCACCCTCATCCTAATGCAATCATAGCAAGTAACACCACAGGAGGAGGCCATTTAGCATTGGCACCCCACTCCCCCATAGTCACCCTCTACAGATGTAACCCATCCATTCCTCACACTCATTCCATCACTCTCAATCAAACTTCTCTTCCTTCCCTCCTTGCAGGAGAAAAGAGCCCAGAACAACAGAGAGAGGGAGAGAACCGGAGGTGGCCCTCCAGTCTTCGCACATTTAACAGCAGCAAAGGAGGGGGCCATGGAGATCTCTGGTGCTCGAGAGATGCTGGAGGAGGGAGATGGAGAGAGGGGGACATCCCAGCAACCTAGTGACAGAATCACATCTCATACCGCCACATGGCATACAACAGTCACTCATATAGTGACTGATGTCAGCAGCCAGTGAAATGCCATCATGCGCATAATGGTAACGTTACCCATTCTTATTATAACACTTCTTTCATCTCTTTACTCTCCCACAGGTTCATCATCTGCCCCCCCCCGACTGTCCAGCCGGAGGAGGAAGACGACTCCTCGGAGGAACATCCAGCCTCTGAGGGTGTACTGTCAGCAGACCCAAGTGCACCCAGCACCAACACAGATACATACACCTCGGTGGGTCCTTTGCGCCATAGAGTAGAATTGTCACCTGGTGTCTCACAATTCACAAGTGAGCAAGAGCAAGTGGTGTTGACAGGGACAGCAGTGGAGACTCCTCGCTGGAGGGCACAGGTGCTCCAAGCTCTGCTGAGCTGCATGCAGACGCTGAGCCTCAGGGGCCATCAAGAAAGAGGGTGATCTTGGAGGGGCAGCAACAATTGCATGAGTCTATGGAAGCTTTTACAGCTGTGATATCTGCAAATGTGCAGAGAATGGAGGAGTCCATCTCCAACATGAGCTCCTCATCTTCCTCCTCCTCCTCCTCTTCCTCCTCTGAAGAGGCTGTGTGCTATGCATCATGCTCCTCCTGCAGCTCCAATCCCCTCTGCTGCGCAGCAGACGACGATGATTCTGGAGACCCTGGCTGGTGCGTACTGAAGAGCTCCTCCAGATCTGTCAAGGCATCTGAAGCGCATCTTCAGCATGCCTATTGTTTGCTCTATGACACATCTGGTGGATATGTGGTTCTCATTATAACACTCCTCGGCCTCAGTACTTGGTGTCCTCAGGGGTGTCATGAGCTACGTCTTCAGTGGATAGCCCTTGTCTCCAAGCAGCCAGCCAGTAATTGTGTTTGGCGGTGCGAAGAGCTGAGGGAGGGTGGCCTGGTGCAGCACGAAAGAGCCATGACAGCTGCCATGGAATCTGGCGCACACGTGCATGATGATCTTACTATGGTTGCAGATGAGCTGCACATTGAGGGAGTGGAAGCCCTTGTGGTTTACAAACACTCCTGGGTGATGCTGGGGTGCCTTCATGGCCACGTGTGTGCAGTCGATGACACCTTGCACCTGTGGGAAGTCAGCCAGAGCCGCAAAGCTGAGCGCCTGCTCAGTAACACTGGCTTCATCAGTGGCAATGTTGATATAACTGGCTGACTTGTGAAACATGGCATCGGTCACCTGGGTGATGCATCTGTGGGTGGCTGACTGCGAGATCCCGCAAATGTCTGCTGCAGATCACTGGAAGGAGCCTGAGGTGGAGAAGTTGAGGGCAGTGGTGACTTTGACAGCCACTGGTAAGGAGTGTCCACCAGGACCTCTGGGCTGCAGGTCTTGTTCCAGCAAGCTACAAATGTCTGCGACGACTTGGCGTGATAGCCTGAGCCTCCTGAAGCACTGCTACTCATGTTGAGGAAGCTCATCCTCTGACTGTATACCCTGTGTTGGGGGTAGCGCCTCCGGCACGCTGCAGCCCTGAGGTTCTACCTTTCTCCTGTGGAGCATCAGGTCGTTAAGGAGAAGGCTGCTGTTGTGGCTGCTGCTGCTGATGGTGGGGCTCATCTTGGTCCAATTCTGAGGACCAAGGTGAGACAGTATAAGCGGCACCCATGCTGATGTAGTAGAATCATAGAATCATAGAATGGTTACAGCACAGAAGGAGGCCATTCGGCCTGCCGCTCCCGTGCCGGCTCTCTGCAAGAGCACTTCAGCTAGTCCCACTCCCCCGCCCTTTCCCCGTAGCCCTGCAAATTTTTTTCCTTCAGGTACTTATCCAACTCCCTTTTGAAAGCCACAATTGAGTCTGCCTCCACCACCCTTTCAGGCAGTGCATTCCAGATCCTAACCACTCGCTGCGTATCACCTTAAATCTGTGTCCTCTGGTTCTCGACCCTCCTGCCAATAGGAACAGTTTCTCTCTATCTACACTGTCCAGACCCCTCATGATTTTGAACACCTCTATCAAATCTCCTCTCAACCCTCTCTGCTCTAAGGAGAATAACCCCAGCTTCTCTAGTCTCCAGTAGATGGCAGCTAAAGTGCAGATCAGAGGCCCAATCCCTCAATGTTGCGATAGTGAATGTGGCTTCTCAGGTTTCAGAAATGACCTGCAAACTGCTGACACCCAAATCTGTCGACACAATGGAGTGAGCAAGAGCCTTTCCATGAGACAAGTAATGAGGTGGAATGTTGCAGTATTTATGTGCTTTACCCAGCTGTCAATGAATGAACTCGCCAATGGCCACTAAGCTTCCACCTCCCCTCACAGGCGAGGCACCCGGGCTGCGTGAATCCCGTGCTCTTGCAGTAAAACTCAGAAGCTGGAGTTAAAATCACTCTTAAGGGTCTGTGAACAAGCATTTAATGATTTCAAGGAGGTTGACCGCCTTTGCGGATTGGGTCCGTGCCGCGCCTTCAAAGCCACCCGAGTTAAATGTTCGAGGCGGCGGGAATACGGCGGGTTCCCGACGCGCTCGCTATTTCCTGCATTTTTCCTGCCGACCCGGTCCCAAACCCGCACGCGCGGCAACGGGGAAATTCGGTCCTAAACCTCTGTATACAGTAATTGCCAGGCCAATCTATGGGATGTAAATCTGTGAATTCTGAGGAATGGTCATAACAGCACAATGCTGAAACCTATGCTGTACACAGGGTGCAGGCAAGAGTTAACAAGATAAGTTTCCGTAGTTTCTGTTGATAACAAAGAAAAAAGGTACTTGTATTTATATATTATCCAGTCACATCCTCAGGGTGGATTACCAATGATTTACTTTTGACGTGTAATCACTGTTGCTATGTAAGTAGACACAGCAAGCTAACAACTAACAGCCAATGAATGAATGACCAGATCATCTATTTTTGGTGGTGTTGGTTGATGGAGAAAAGTTAGCCAATGAAACTCCGGGCCTTCGAATAGTGCCATGGGATCATTTACGTCCACCTGACTAGGCAAAGAAAGAAAGACTTGCATTTATACAGTGCCTTCAACGACCTCACGACATCCCCAATTAATTTTTAAGTGTAGTCACTGCTGTAATGTAGGGAAACACGGCAGCCAATTTGTGCACAGCAAGGTCCCACAAACAGCAACCAGATAATCAGTCTTTGGTGGTGTTGGTTGAGGAATACATTTTTTTGGCCAGGACACCAGGGAGAACTCCACTGCTCTTGCTTGAATTAGTGCCATGGAATCTTTTACATCCACCTAAGAGAGCAGACAAGGCCTCAGTTTAACGTCTCATCCGAAAGACGGCACCTCCGACAGTGCAGCACTCCCTCAGCACTGCACTGGAGTGTCAGCCTAGATTATGTGCTTAAATCTTTGGACTGGGACTGAAACCCACAACCTTCTGACTCAGAGGCGAGAGTGCTACCCACTGAGCCATGGTTGACAACAGAGAGGGAGACAATAAAGTGTGAACTGGTGATAAGAGTCACATGGCCACTGCGGCAGTTTGGGCAGGAGAGGACGCTGAAAGTACAGCCAGGTGGGAAGGCTTTTGGCAAGAGCCAAGTTTCAGTCAAAGCGAGAATGTCAATGCAATCATCCTCAACAAATTTGTGGATGGCACAGGGCTTATTTGTGAGCGCATGGGCCTTCTGGCAGGAAGTGCCGAGAGGGGGAGGTGATTGCTAATCCGCCTACAGAGCCCAGGTGGGCTGTGCTGGGTGGGGGTAAGCGAGATGGGGAGTAGGTTGGTGAGGTTAGCAGGCACGCTGGGGCGGGGGGGGGGGGGAAGGTTGGCCGGAGGGTGTTTGCAGTTGACGTTGCTGCTCACAAGGGGTGTCTGAATGGGCCCCCACTGAGATACCAAGATGGGCAGAGAGGGGAGCTCCGGTGGGCTTAATCAAAACCGAGAATCCAAGCCTGGGACGATGACAGAAAAGTAGGAAATCAGAAGAGTAGGCATGAGTTGGCATTGAGGGCAAAGTGCCTGTGGGGGGCGGGGGGAGGGTGTTGGGCAAGAAATAGAAGGTGGCATAACTGGCTGACAGGGTGGAGGCAGGAGAAAACCCGAGAGGGGCCAAGAGATGGAAGTTACAGGCTCAAACCCACAGTGGCAGGCACGTTGAATGGACACGGATGTGCATTAATGGTTTAGTTGCAGCATAAATGCAGCCTTTTATTGTTTCAAGGCAAGTGCATCTTTTTGCAGCTGTTTCAAAAACATCATGCTGCCAACACCAGTGATTCTGTGACACTTATATTGATCGTCTTAGGCTAAGTATCCCTCCTGGGCTTTCTACCACGTGTCTGCAAGACTTACACATCTCAATTACACATTTTGACAAGTTAATACAACTCTGCACACTTTGAAAATTAATCTGAAGAACTCTGTTTTTTTTTTGTACAATCACTTGACCTACTTCAACACAGCAGGTGTTGAGAAAATAAAGTCAGCCTTAAAACGGCAACGTGTTTTGATAAAAAAATATTTTGCTAAACGGGATTTGGTTCAAAGCACTTCAGACGTTGTTGTCTAATTACTAATTAATACCGTGTATTTAAACTAAATCCTCCTGCTCCTTTTTCACCAGAGGTTTTGATTGGCTTCGTTCTGGATGATAATTACATTTCATTTCACCATCAACTCAGCAAAACTTCCTCCTCACCTTTTAGACTTTGAAAAAATAAGAAGTTGCATTTATGTAGCGCCTTTCGCAACCGCAGGACTTCCCAAAGGGCTTCACAGCCAAAGAGAGACTTTATGAAGTGGAATCGCTGTTGAAATGTAAGGAAATAGCGGCAGCCAATTTGCGCACAGCAAGCTCCCACAAACAGCAATGAGATAAGTGACCAGATAATCTGTTTTTGGTGGCGTTGGCTGAAGGATTAAAGTTGGCCAGGAGAACTGCCTTGCTCTTTGAAACGCAACATGAGATCCTTTACGTCTACCTGAGAGGACAGATGGGGATTCGGTTTAACATCTTATCCGAAAGCTTCGGGGTGTATTTTCTTTGGCCTGTTTAGGCTCCTTTCAACATCCGTAGTAAAACAAAGTACAAGAGGCATGAAATTACTGTTGGCAACAATTGGCAAACATGTACCGCATTCGTACGACATTCCTCTGTCAATCAGCTTATTTTAAATGGGTTAAATAGTGGAGAAAGGACTATCATACAAATGGGTTAAATGTTCATAAGAGCCACAGAATGATAAAGCACAGGAGGAGGCCATTCGGCCCATCGTGCCTGTGCCGGCTCTTTGAAAGAGCTCTCCAATTAGTCCCACTCGCCCCTGCTCTTTCCCCACAGCCCTGAAAATGTGTTTTCCTTTTCAGGTATTTATCCAGTTCACTTTTGAAAGTTTCTATTGAATCTGCTTCCACCACCTTTTCAGGCAGCACATTCCAGATCATAAAAAACTTATCTACTAAGAACACCAATGGTAATTTCGAGCCTACTCTCCCTTTGCCAAATATTGCAAGCATTAGAATTGGCCTAAAACTGTATTCAGCATTCTGCTCTTAATTTACCACAATGATACAGGGGCTAAAAGGGTTAAATTATGAGGAGAGGCTGCATAAAGTTGGGTTGTTTCCCCTTGAGTTTAGATGGTTGAGGGGTGATGTAATCAAAGTGTTTAAAATGATAAAGGATTTCGATAGAGTAGATATTTAATAGATAGTGTCAGCTGTGGCTCAGTGGGTAGCACACTCGCCTCTGAATCAGAAGATTGTGGGTGCAAGTCCCACTCCAGGGACTTGAGCACAAAAATCTTGGCTGACACTCCAGTGCAGTGCTGAGGGAGTGCTGCACTGTCAGAGGTGCCGTCTTTTGGATTAGACATTAAACCGAGACCCCGTCTGCTCTCTCAGGTGGACGTAAAAGATCCCATGGCACTATTTTGAAGAAGAACAGGGGAGTTAACCCCAGTGTCCTGGGGCCAATATTTATCCCTCAATCAACATCACTAAAACAGATCATCTGGCCATTATCGCATTGCTGTTTGTGGGAGCTTGCTGTGCGCAAATTGGCTGCCGCGTTTCCAACATTACAACAGTGACTACACTTCAAAAGTACTTCATTGGCTGTAAAGCGCTTTGAGACATCCGGTGTTCGTGAAAGGCACTATACAAATGCAAGTCTTTTTTTTTATTCAGAGAATCTATTTCCTCTGGTGAGGGAATCAAGAATGAGGGGCCATAATCTTAACATTAGAGCCAGGTGGTTCAAGGATGAAATCAGGAAGCACTTTTTCACACAAAGGGTAGTGGAAATCTGGAACCCTCTCCCCCAAAAGGCTGGGCCAATTGAAATGTTCACGACTCAGATTGGCCGATTTTTATTAATAAGGGTATCGAGGGATATGGATCAAAGGGGGGTAAATAGAAATATATCGCTGTTCCTTCATCGTCGCTGGGTCAAAATTCTGGAACTCCCTCCCTAACAGCACTTAACTGCCCTCTGAAGTGGCCTAGCAAGACACTCAGTTGTATCAACCAGTTAACAGCACTGTGGGAGTACCTTCACCACACGGACTGCAGCGGTTCAAGAAGGCGGCTCACCACCACCTTCTCAAGGGGCAACTAGGGATGGGCAATAAATGCTGGCCTTGCCAGCGACGCCCACATCCCGTAAATGAATGAAAAAAAAATTAAGCAGGAATGAAATATTTCCGTGAAAATAAATGCCGTGGCTATAAATGGATAAACATTCAAATCTTACTAAAATCATGGACTTCTCTCATTCCTCCGCTCCCTCCCTGCCTCACTTCACCAGTGGATCTACTCTGATATAAAGATAATCCGTTGAAATGACAGTTGAATTCACAAATGCTGCTGTTAATCCAATATCATTTTTTTTTTCTCCCTCAAGCACTGTAGGAAATTACTTTCTATAAATAATATTCTCAGAAAACGACATCAGCTTATGAGGAAGCTTAAAGGTGGGCGAAGTAAGTATTTGGTTTTTCTTATGATCAATGTATGTAGATAGAGTGTAATTCTATTTAAGATCGTCAGTGTCGGTGCTGAGCAACTTATTAGCACTGGAGGAATCTGCGGCAGCATAGCAACACTCTATTGTCCTCCAATGGTTACGTGCTTAAGGGAGGTCATATCCTCTCTGTCGTGACTTGAACTAATCGCCCGTTTGTGCAGCTGGGAATTATTTTGGCGCGATAGTTATCAAAAGGGTGATAAATGACCTGCGACTGAAATTAAATGATTCATTAATTAGCCCGCTGTGTCATTAAGTTAATATTGTACATCAAGTCAAGCGTATGTTCTGCCAAGTGCCTTGTTATTCAAACCATGCCGTCTTAATGTGTGTAAAAATTAAATATAGGAAAATTAAGAAACTGAGAGGATTTGCCTGCAAGCGAATGACTGAATCAAAGCTCATCTTTTGGGACCACCTCACACTATTTTTAGAAAAGACATCAAGGCCTTGGAGAGGGTGCAGAGGAGATTTATTAGAATGGTACCAGGGATGTTGAGAGACTGGAGAAGCTGTGATTTTTTTCCTTAGAGCAGAGAAGGTTAAGGGGAGATTTATTAGAGGTGTTTGAAATTATGAGGGGTTTTGACAGAGTAAGTAAGGAGAAACTGTTTCCATTGGCAGAAGAGTCGGTAATCAAAGGACACAGATTGAAGATATTTGGCAAAAAATACAGAGGGGGAGATGAGGAGAATTTTTTTTACGCAGCGAGTTGTTGTGATCTTGAATGCACTGCCTGAAAGGATGGTGGAAGCAGGTTCAATAGTAACTTTCAAAAGGGAATTAGATCTCTACTTGAAAAGGAGAAATTTGCAGGGCTATGGGGCAAGAGCGGGGGAGTGGGACTAATTGGACAGCTCTTTCAAAGAGCCGGCACAGTCACGATGAGCTGAATGGCCTCTTTCTGTGCTGTATCATTCTATGATTCTATGAATTCTAAATGAAATTATTTTCACTTTCGAGATGATTGATAAGATACCAATCATTTCCAAGTTGTATAATGGGTTCAGATTGCAATTCAAAATGAAATGCAAAAGAACATTGCTGCACTGCCATGACTTTGCAAAGTTATGGGATGTCATTGCTGTGATATATCTATCTGATATATCCAACTCTGGATCAGAAAAATGTACGCACTGCAAAATAGCCGTTTTGTCTCCAAAATATGAAACACATTTTTAAAATTAACAGGGTCATTGAAACAGGCTTAATCAGGCTGCACGTTATCCAACTTAGATTTGTGAGTTAATCACTGAAAAAGGGACATCCTTCTACTCCTCACTTTTTAATTCAGGCTGAAACATGGACTCACAGTTCTCACCTCGCAAAATCTGAGAGAACTCGCGACAGCAGTTTTGCAAAAGTGTTTACAGCTCCCCATGCACTGGCTAAACTGTCTATATCCATGTATATCTTATGTCTGCATGCATTTCCTCTCAAGTTTACCATTATAAATGCCTATGTCAACATTTATAATGGTAACCGCCTATGTAAACTTTGTCAGGCTGTAATTACACCCTCCCGCCAGTGGGTATGTTGCAGCGCCGCCACTGGCGAAGAATGTGATTACAGTGTGACATGTTTACATAGACAGTTTCCATTATAAATGTTGACATTGGAGTTTATAATGGAAATACAAAAAAAGGTCAGAATGTATGATTTTAAAATGGTAACTGAATATGTGTATATATCTATATCTTAATAAAAATCTGATGTCTGCATGCATTGGTCCAATTATCACCTGCCCTCTACCCTCACTTTAAGACTACACGTGGTCTTGATTCATTGTGGGCAACAGCTTGGAAGGTTATTTTAAAGAAGAGAAGGGGTTCAAGATGTCAATGCTTTGAAACTCCTTCCCCAAATCCTTTCATCCCACTCCCTCCTTCATTTCGCCACCTATATATGGTTTCTTAAAATGCATCAACCAAGCTTTTAACGATCACCTCTGTCCTGAGCAGGATAATCGTGTGTTTTTGCTCTTGTGTTTCTTCCATCTAAAGGCGGTTTAAGCAAACACAGTGAGACCAAGCTTGATATCAATCATTCCAAACTGCAGAGCAATTGTTGAGATCAGATGAACTTAGTTTGATCAGTACCTCTTGTCTTTATGTAATAATACAAAAATAAAGAATACGCTATTTTCCCCCATATTAGAGGGTCATCTTGTTTGACTTAAAGAAACTTTTTTTTTTAACTGCACCTACATTGTATCCTCCTCATAACCTTTTATCTGAGCCTCATTGCTTCATATCTTTCTCTTTCAAAGGCATGATTGCTACGTCTAACTCGGTGTTTTAGCAAATGATGCTCACTGCCAGAAACACAATAGGTCTATTGTACCTCCTGCCAAGCACCTTGGACCAGCAACACAATAGATGTCAGGTGTTTTTTGATCTCCAAGACAAGTTAACGAAGTTGCTTATTATTTACAATTTACGAGCATAGAATGTCAAAGCTAGCTCATTAGCATCTTAACAACCTGCCGCCGTCCTGGATGTGTTTTTTAAACTTGCATGAGTACACTGTGCTTAAAGTAATTTCATTTTTCCAAATCATTTCTGTGGAAAAATGGCCAGAAAATCTTGAAATATGAAATGGAAGTATCATTTTCTTGCAAAATATCCTTTAAATCGCCTTACGGGCTTTATTTTCTGTTTGGTAAATTACTACACTTCTCTGCGCACTATTTTTAAGCAGGAATTAACTCCAAAAATAGGTCTAAAATAAAACAAAGAAGAATGTTGTCCAAGCACGTTAAGCGTTCATACCTTAAGTTCACCGTATACTGCACGAGCGAATTCATAAGACATTTCTCTTGTCAATCCGCATATTTTAAATGGGTTAACTAGAGAGTCGTACAATTGGGTTAAATGTTCATCTACTAAGACACCAAGGGTAATTTCTAGCCTACTCTCCCTTTGCCCAAATATTGCAAACGTTAGAATTTGTCTAAAACTTTACTGAAGCAATCTGTTCTTGAACAATGCTGATTGATTTACCACATTGATACTGGGGCTAAAAGACTTAAATTATGAGGACAGCTTGCATAAATTGTGGTTGCTTTTCTCTTGAGCTTAGAAGCTTGAGGGGGAGATGTAATTGAGGCGTTTAAAATGATGAAAGGATTTGATAGAGTAGATAAAGAGAAGCTATTTCCTCTGGTGGGGGAGTCCAGAACAAGGGGATATTAACTTAAAATTAGAGTCAGGTCCTTCAGGAGTGAAATAAGGACCCAGATATTAAAACACACTAGGGAGAAATTCATTGTAGCCCCGTTTGGATCGCTAAATTTTAAACGTTGAAAAAATTAGCGCCAGGTGCTATTGTTTCTCAGCTTTTTAAAAATTTGGTTTTGCGCTCCAGGGAGGAAGTGAAGCGCTAAATCAAGCGTTCCACTTCCTGGAGAGCAACAGACAGCAGGCGGGGTGGTAGGTGAGCAGCGCTGCACACTGGGCCGGGCAGCGATGCCGCGTTGGAAGGCTCCTTCCCTCCCTTAAAGGGAAGGGCCATCGCTGCAGGTTCTGCAAGAGGAAAACTTACCTGGTCCACGACGGCAGCTGCGATCCGGCCCGATCAGTTCGATGCACTGCCGCAGAGTGCCGGGCCGATCGATCGCTGGGGAAAAAAGAAAAAAAAAAAACGAGCATTTGATTATTTTTTCCACTTACCTCGGCCACCTCGCCTTTAACTTTCGCCCCCGAAGCGCCCGGCCTCCCAAACAAGGCCGCCTGCAGCTGTCGGTGTCGTCGCCCGGCGATGCTGCAGGGGCCGGAACCGAAGTTTGAGTTCCGGGCGCTACCGGGGCGATGCGCATGGCGATGAAGTCACGATCTCCGGGTGAAGAAGATCGGGGCGCAACGCCATACCGCCTCCGCCAATCTCCCGCCGAATATAGCGGGAGTCGATATTCTCGCCGCGCCCGGGGGGTAATTGCTTAGCGCCCCGTTATCGCCCCCTGTAGGCGCTAACGGGAGACGCAAAGGTGCCCAAATTCTCCCCCACTATTTTGAATGGTCACAGTGCTAATGGATACATTTATGTCGACCAAATCATTTCAGTGTCTCTACTTGCAATATTCTACCTCTAGATTCAACTGTTCCAAGGCTTTCCTGGCCGACCTCCCACCTTTCACCCTCCATAAACGTGAGCTCATTCAAAACTCTGCTGCCCGTATCTTAACTGGCACCAAGTCTCAATCACCCATCACCCCTGTGGCCTCGCCCCTCCCTATCTCTGTAACCTCCTCCAGCCCTACAACCCTCCGAGATCTCTGCGCTCCTCCAATTCTGGCCTCTTGAGCATCCCCGATTTTCATCGCTCCATGATTTGCAGCCATGCCTCCTGTTGCCGAGGCCCTGAGCTCTAGAATCCCCTCCCTGAACCTCTCCGCCTCTCTACCTCTCTCTCCTCCTTTAAGACGCTCCTTAAAACCTACCTCTTCGACCAAGCTTTTGGTCATCTGTCCTAAAATCTGCTTATGTGGCTCGGTGTCAAATTTTGTTTGACAATCGCTCCTGTCAATTCCAAGGGTGCAAACCATCGCACCAGAAAAATGTTTCAACGGAGGGCCCCCAGGCCCAAACACCAACCCGTTCTTTCCACCCACCACCAGGAACACCCATCCCACATCTCAAGCACTTCCTATCAAAGAGAAAGTGATAGGAGTAGAAATGCACATTTCTCTGTGAATTGCTTATCTATAGTCCTTACATGTACTACAGTTAAAAGAGTGATTTGAAAACAAAAATAGCATTGCAGTGATGATTGGTATTTAACCACAATTTGTTCTAAAAATACATCGCATTGTTCACAGATGTATAAAGTACTGGCTGCCACTTGTTGGAAATACACAGCAATGAATCGGATCCTTCGCGGTGTGATATTCAAAATCAGGGAGCACTGCAGTCACGGGAGAACTGGCTGTACATGTCAGTCTTGGCTCTGTGGGTAGCCCTCTCATCTCTGTATCAGAAGGTTGTGGGTTCAAATCCCACTCCAGAGATTGCAGCACAAAATCCAGGCCGGTGCTTCCAGCGTCAGAGGCCTGTCTTTCAGGTGAGATGATAAATTGAGGCCCTGTCTGCCCTCCCAGGTGGACATAAAAGATCCCCATGCCACTATTCAAAGACAAGCATGGGAGTTCTCCCCGGTGTCCTGGGCCAATATTTATCCCTCAACCGACACCATTTAACCAAACAGAACTCTGGTCATTATCACATTGCTGTTTGTGGGAGCTTGCTGTGCGCAAGTTGGCTGCTGCGTTTCCTACATTACAACAGTGACTACACTTCAAAAAAGTACTTCATTGGCTGTAAAGCGCTTTGGAATGTCCTGAGGCCATGAAAGGCGCTATAGAAATGCAAGTTTTTCTTTCTTATTGGTGGCAAGACCGGCACAGAAAGGATCTGATGGTTTACCCGAGCTCTGAATGAACAGTCTGTTCTGTCAACTGTTGCAGCCCAGAATGGCCGCCTTCTGTGTTGTACGACTCTATGATTCTAACACATCTGTGCGTTAGCAGATTGCACACTGGAGTGGACATTTTCAACAAGTTTAGGAAACAGGTTCAGTAAGCTCAGGGATACTGGTAAGGATATGGAAAGGCTTTGTGTGGCAGATGTGCCCATTAATCAACTGATGTGACCCCTTCAGCTTGTAAAACGAAACCTCACAGTAGACCTAACACATAGCACTCTCGCCTCGGGGTCAGAAGGTCGTGGGTTCGAGTCCCCCTTGAGCCCATAATCCAGGCTGAAGCTATGGGGCAATGCTGAGGGAGTGCTGCACTGCCACAGTTGTCGTCTTTTGAATGAGACGTTGAACCGAGGTCCTGTCTGCCCTCCCAGGTGGATGTAAAAGATACCGTGGCACTATTTCGAAGAAGAGCAGGAGAGTTATTTATATAGAAAGAAAGACCTTGTATTTATATTGCACTTTTCATGACCTCAAGATGTCCCAAATTGTTTCATAGCCTAGGAAGTACTGTTGAATTCCAGTTACTGTTGCGATGCAGGGAATACAGACACAAAATCGCGCACAGCAAGCTCCCACTAACAGCGATGAGATAAATGACTAGGTTATCTATTTCAGGTGTTGGTCAAGGGGTATATATTGGCCAGGACACAGGGGAGATCTCGCCTGCTCTTCTTCAAATAGTGCCATGGGATCTCTTATGTAGAACATAAGAACATAAGATATAGGAGCAGGAGTCGGCCATTCGGCCCCTCGAGCCTGCCCCGCCATTCAATAGGATCATGGCTGGTCTGATCTTGGCCTCAACACCACTTTCCCGCCCACTCCCCATACCCCTTGACTACCCTGTAGCTCAAATATCTGTCTATCTCCGCCTTGAATATATTCAACAACTCCGCTTCCACAGCTCTCTGGGGTAGAGAATTCCAAAGATTCACGACCCTCTGTATACAGAAATTCCTCCTCATCTCCGTTTTAAATGGGCGACCCCTTATCCTGAAACTGTGCCCACTAGTTCTAGATTCCCCCACGAGGGGAAACATCCTCCCTGCATCTACCCTGTCTATCTAAGAAGGCAGGTGGGGCCTCGGTTTAAACGTCTGCGGCAGTGCTGCACTCCCTCAGTGCTGCACTGAAGTGTCAGCCTAGTTTAACGGGCTTCATCTCCCACTGCGGAGTGGGGTCAGTACTCACAACCCTCGGACTCAAAGGCGAGAGCACGACAGAGGCAGAAACAAAGAGAAAGGGCTGATTTAGTGTTAATTTCTGTGTCTGGAAATCACAGCGCAGTACCCTGGGAAAAGCTCTCTCCCGAGTGTGGAATCGCTGTCTGCTTTTACAGGTCTACTTGACTAATTCAAATATGCTTTAATCTCATTTATCATTTAAATGCCATTTTTTTTAGGACACAAAGAAATAACTTCTCGAGTCTCACACCAAAAAGGTGTCACGAAGCAGATTCGAAACCGCTGACTCAGAAATGTGTAATGCATCGCACACTTGTGTCAGCCTAAAAACGTTGCAGGTAAGCACTTGCTGAAGTCATTTTTCTTCTTCTTTCGGTGAAATTTCACGAAGACCGCGATCAGGTCACATGCTAACCTACTCAACTCGAGTGAATAAAGATAGAAAGAAAGAACTTGCATTTATATAGCGCCTTTCACGACCACAGGATGTCCCAAAGTGCTTCGCAGCCAAATAAAATACTTTCAAAGTGCAGTCACTGTGGCAATACAGGAAACACGACAGCCAATTTGCGCACAGCAAGCTCCCACAAACAGCACCGTGATAATGACCAGATCATCTGTTTCAGTGATGTTGGTTGAGGGATGAATATTGGCCCCAGGGCACCGGGGAGAACTCCCCTGCTCTTCGAAATAGTGCCAATTGGGATCTTTTACATCCACCTGAGAGGCCAGACAGAGTCTTGGTTTAAACATCTCCTCAAAAAGGAGGAGTGTCAGCCTGGATTTTGTGCTCAAGACTCTGGAGTGGGACTTGAATCCATAAGCCTTCTGACTGGGAAGGCTACCAACTGATCCACAGCTGACACTGGGGGAGTAGGCGTGCTTCATTCCCAGACTCCTCAGGGAGTCCTTGGTCCTCCCCAGTCCCCCCCCCCCACAGTCTTGCCGCTCCCTCTGCACGCCAGCTTTGGCAGCCAAAGCCCTTGCCCAGCATTGAGATTATAGCAAGGAGGACCACTCCCTGTGGATACTTGGCTTCCTAATGCTCCTGACCAGATTAACCCACTCCCACCCTCTGGCCCTGACCTCAGTTCTGCCAGTTTCCAGTGGGAGACTGTCCTGGAATATTTAAATGAGGTCCGGTTGTTAAAATGGTCCAGGCCTCATGCTGAGCTCCCTTTGGGAGGTTACCCCCCCACCCCAAAACCCACCCCGCCTTTGCCAATGTGCCCCCTACCCGTTTAAAATCAACTCCATAACTTTGCCGCGAGATACTAAACCCAGGATTCTGATTCCATTATTTTCTGACATGACTCCCTTTAATGACCAGTGTATCTGCACACCAATGTCATTCAGCTCTTCTGCTCCATGCAAATTCATGTTATATAAACAGGAAATGCTGGAAATACTCAGTAGGTCGGGCAGCATCTGTGGAGAGAGAAACAGAGTTAACGGATGGAATTTTGCCTGTGCTCAGCGGACAGGATCGGTGGCGGGTCGGCAGTGAAATTTGATTTGATTGACAGCAGGTCGGGAGCCCACTGTCAAATCGCGCTCACTTGCCTTTCCAAAAGGCAGGTCTGCCAGCGCTGAGCAGACCCAACTGGCAGCGGCGGGGGACCCAATTTAAACAATTATTGGCTTGTTGACAATCCCTTAAGAGTGAATTTCACCTTACATTTTGACTTCAACAGCTCGCCCATGGCTTCCAAGCTGCTCCTGGACCCCATCTGTTAATCTGAGGTGGAAGTTGAGTGACCATTGAATCAGCTGATGAGTGACAGCTTGAAATGTAGTATAAAAGCCCCCACTTCACACCTATTCACTTTCCAAGCACAGAAGCTGTTGCTTTCTCCCTTTGGAAGACAGATTGAGCTTTATGCAGGCTGCAAGTGTTTGGAGCAAACTCTCCAGTCAGTGTCACCTCATTGCAGTAACCTCTATCACCATTGAGAGATTGAATCTGTCAGCTCTACTTCACCTGCCATCTATTCCATCAGCATGGGTGCCCTTTATACTCTCTCACCTTGGTCCTCAGAATTGCACCACGATCAGCCCCAAAACCAGCAGCACCAGGCACACCAGCAGCACCAGCAACAACACCAACCTTCTCCACAATCAACTGATGCTGCACAGGACAGAGGGCATCAGCACCCGACCACATTGCTGCCTGGTAGGCCGATGGCGGCATCATGGCCAGATTTACTTCACTTGATGCTGTACACCCTGGTTGCCACAAGATGTGCCAGGTTGGCACCACCCCACACCAGCACCATAAAGCATCCCTACAATACCCAAGCCATTCCTTTCACACTCATCACCATTGCGGGGGCGGGGGGGGTGGGGGGAGGAGAGGGTGCGCGGGTACCCTTATGGCTCACCATTCACTGCAACTCACTAAGCCACTTCCAAAGGTGCACACAAATCTGTCCAAGAACACAAAGTGTTGAAAATAAAGGTTTCAATGATTGACACCACATTAACAAAAACTTTACGTGAACATTGGCTAACATTGGGAAACACGCTGGGCGGGGCTTAACAAGCCCTTTTAACGGAACGTCATTTTCCAGAGCGGGATGGAGACAGCAGCGGGGTGGGGACCTGCCACCGACGTCGCCCGCCACGGACACGCCGAGGTCAGCAATATCACGGCCAACGTTTCAGGTCAATGACCTGTTGTCAGAACTGGCAAAGGTTAGAGATGTAACAGATTTTAAGCAAATGCAGAGGCAGGGAAAGGAGTGAAATAGGGGAAAGAACAAAAGGGAAGGTTTGTGATAGGGTGGAAGGCAGGAGAGATTAAATGACAAAATGGATGATGGCGCGAGGCAAAAGAGGGCGGTAATGGGACAAGGGAAGTAACAAAACATTCCAGGTTCTGCACAGATGTTTCACTTACCTGCGGGTGATGCTAAAAATCAAGAATACTTTGAATCAGGAGATTTCTCTTTTCAACTGTGGATCGTAACACAGTTTTTGGAAACAGTCCCGTGGTCTAAAGTTTAGCTGAAGCTGCTGACAAAGAATCACAGACTCCAGGTGACACAAAAAGTCTTGAACCAGGATAATTGAGCAGGCACATCCCCAACCCACGACCTCTACCACCTAGAAGGACAAGGGCAGCAGGCGCATGGGAACACCACCACCTGCAAGCTCCCTGCCAAGTCACACACCATCCCGACTTGGAAATATATCGGCCGTTCCTTCATCGTCGCTGGGTCAAAATCCTGGAACTCCCTCCCCAACAGCACTGTGGGGGTACCTTCACCACACGGACTGCAGCGGTTCAAGAAGAAGGCCCACCACCAGCTTCTCAGCGGAAATTAGGGGATGGGCAAAAAATGCTGGTCGGGCCAACGGCGCCCACACACTGAGAATGAATAATTTAAAAAATACTGCCGCGGAATACAGAAGTACCTTTCTAAAGAAGCGTGATGGTACGCTATGCTTGACCGACAAGAAAAAATAAGGATCTCCAAAGGTGAAGCTGATTTCAAAGCTCTGGTGGGAATGCTTGAAAGTGATTACACCAACTGATTCTGTGGTGGCCAACAAAAGCATACTTTGGGCTGGATTTTCATTGACCCGTGGAGGTGGGTTTGGAGGCGTGTGGGAGTTAAAATTGCAAAAACTGGCGGGCGGGCACAAGTCCGCCTCCATCCCTCCTCCACGCAATTTTCATTAAATTGTGTCTGCTGGTCCCGACTCCGTCCCGCCTTTAAGAGACGGGATAGGCTGTTAAGGCCCTTAACAAGCACTAAATTGGCTCCATAATGCCATTTTGAAAGGCCTTTGTGATTTTAACCCTTGATCTACGTGAAGCACGCCTGTTCTGAACCACGATTGTGAAACCTGGCGGGAGCACATTTGGATAGCTGACTATCAGCTGCAGGTCCACTATTACAACAGAGATGTGATGAAGGTAGTAGTAGTATTAGGTCTGAAAGTCGCCTCTGAAGCTGCTGCATTGAAGGTCTTCAGAGAGTGCCTGGCCTTTGCTGTGAGAGGACCTGAATGCAAAAAAAATTCTCTCTCTCTCTCTCTCTCTCTCTCTCTCTCTCCTGCTGCTCATTTTGCATCCAGGTCCTCTCACAGCAAAAGCCAGGCAGTCTCTGACCTGCAATGCAGCAGCAATGATGACATCATCAGAGGCAACTTTCAGACTGAAACCACTAATTGGTTCATGGGTTCCCACATGCTGGAACTCAATTGCCCAATTAGGTGAAAATTGCATCAATCTCTCACATCCAATTGCAGTCGGGTGGATAACATGAAATGCGGATGACACGACCCCAATCCGCCCCAGTATCAAAATCCAGCCCTTTGCCTCTGGCATCATTGCAGCATCTAGCATTGGTGAAGATCATACGCATGGACCTGTTGTGATGAGAAGGCATACATGGTTTCAGACTTGAAAGCAATTCACCACTTAAAAAATTCGATGATGCTACGTCAGGAATAAATTTGATGACCTTCACGACCTCAAAGAGGAGAAGAATTACCGCAGAAGTTGAAAGGAGACCCCAGATCTGACAGTCAACAGCAACAACAACTTGCATTTATATAGTGCCTTTAACGTAGTAAAACATCCCAAGGCGCTTCACAGGAGCGTTATCAAATTAAATTTGACACCGAGCCATATAAGGAGATATTAGGGCAGATGACCAAAAGCTTGGTCAAAGAGGTAGGTTTTAAGGAGCGTCTTAAAGGAGGAGAGAGAGGTAGAGAGGCGGAGAGGTTCAGGGAGGGAATTCCAGAGCTCAGGGCCCAGGCAGCTGAAGGCACGGCCGCCAATGGTGGAATGATTAAAATCAGGGATGCTCAAGAGAGTAGAATTAGAGGAGCGCAGATATCTTGGGGGTTGTGGGGCTGGAGGAGGTCACAGAGATAGGAAGGGGGCGAGGCCATGGAGAGATTTGAAAACAAGGATGAGAATTTTTAAATGGCGGCGTTGCCGGACCGGGAGCCAATGTAGGTCAGCGAGCACAGGGTTGATGGGTGAATGGGATTTGGTGCGAGTTAGTACATGGGAAGCCGAGTATTGGATGGCCTCAAGTTTACGGAGGGTGGAAGATGGGAGGCCGGCCAGGTGAGTGTTGGAATAGTCAAGGCTGGAGGTAACAAAGGCACAAAGGGTGCAACCTTTGTGTTGTTTGCTCATTCATCACCTGCTTTGTTTTAATAAACTCTGCCTCTTTCACAACAGTCGTTCACTACCCCTTCTAAAGTCGCACAACAACAGAAATAACACACAAAGACAGAGAAAAGAAAGAACTTGCACTTATATAGCGCCTTTTACCGGGACATCCCAAAGCGCTTTACAGCCAATGAAATACTTTTTTGAAGTGCAGTCACTGTTGTAATGTAGGAAACACGGCAGCCAACGTGTGCACAGCAAGCTGCCACAAACAGCAATGGGATAAATGACCAGACAATCTGCTGTAGGTGTTGGTCGAAGGACAGACAAGGGTGACAATTGTCGTCTCCTGTTACAATAGCCGGGAACCAATTGATCGGACGCGTTGGATTCAACGTAGCGGTTTGTACTTTCGGGAAATAAACGTGGATGTTGTTGATTAATTAGCAGCAAAGTTTGCCGTGGCTTCGAAAGCCACTGCTTGACACGAAAGGCGAATGCTCTCAGTTCCATTACAAACTGGCATTGTGCCGCTGGTGTGAGGCGTACACTCCAGGTCCCTCTTTCGAATTGATCGCAAAGGTCAGACGATCTTTGCTTATTGAACTTGAGTCTCCACACGCATCAGCTGACAGAGCACTTAATGAAGCAATGCATCTGTAAGTCCTGAAGGGTCTATCGTTCTGATACAGTTCCGCACGTACCACAAAGAATCAGTAGAATCAGCCAAAAAGTAGCTCAACTCGACATCTGTTCCGTAATCTGCCTGATCAGTTAGTATGCAGAACACTAAAAAATTTAAAACCACCTTTCGGTCAAAACTTGCGTCAAAAATGCTTCATGTACCGTAATGTAGGTTTCAGCTCACGTGATATCATCAAATCATAGAATCATACAGCACAGAATGAGGCCATTTGGCCCATTGTGCCTGTGCCAGCTCTTTGAAAGAACTATCCAATTAGTCCCACTCCCCCCCGCTCTTTCCCCATAGCCCTGTACATTTATCCCCTTCAAGTATTTATCCAATTCCCTTTCAAAAATTACTGTAGTAGCTGTGGCTCAGTGGGTAGCACACTCGCCTCTGAGCCAGAAGGTTGTGGGTTCAGAGTCCCACTCCAGGGACTTGGCGCACAAAAATCAAGGCTGACACTCCAGTGCAGTGCTGAGGGAGTGCTGCACTGTCGGAGGTGTAGTCTTTCGGATGAGACGTTAAACTGAGGCCCCATCTGCTCTCTCAAGTGGATGTAAAAGATCCCGTGGCACTATTTCGAAGAGTTCTCCCCGGTGTCCTGGCCAATATTTATCCCTCAGCCAACATCACGAAACAGATTATCTGGTCATTATCACATTGCTGTTTGTGGGAGCTTGCTGTGTGCAAATTGGCTGCTGCAATTCCCACATTACAACAGTGACCACACTTCAAAAAGTACTTCATTGGCTGTAAAGCGCTTTGAGACATCTGGTGGTCATGAAAGGCGCTATAGAAACGCAAGTCTTTCTTTCTTATTGAATCTGCTTCCACCGCCCTTTCAAGCAGCGCATTCCAGATCACAACAACTTGCTGTGTAAAAAAAATTCTCCTCATCTCCCCTCTGGTTCTTTTGCCAATCATCTTAAATCTGTGTCCTCTGGTTACTGACCCTCCTGCCAGAGAAACACTTCCACTTGTGCAGAAAGGTGCGGGTGCAGACTTCATAGGCGGATTGACCAGTTCATTATTTTTTCGGTGGTGTTGGTTAAGGGGTAAATGTTGGTCAGGTCAAACCCCTGCTCGTCTTTGCACAGTGTCACGGGATCTTTTATGACCATCTCGTTGGCCAGACAGGGCCTTGGTTTAACATTGCATCGTTGACAGAACACCTCTGACAATGTTGTCCTCTCTCACTACTGCACTGAAGTATCATGGAGGCCGAGACTGTCAGTGCAGTACTGAGGGAGCGCTGCACTGTCGGAGGTGCCGTCTTTCGGATGAGACGTTCAACAGAGACTGCGTCTGCCCTCTCAGGTATATGTAAAAGATCGAATGGCACTATTGCAAAGAAGTGCAAGGGAGTTCTCCCGAGTGTCCTGGCCAATATTCATCCCTCAATCAACATCAATCTGATGATCTGGTCATTATCACATTGCTGTTTGTGGGATCTTGCTGTGCGCAAGTTGGCTGCCGCATTTCCCACATTACAACAGTAACTACACTTCTAAAAGTACTTCAATGGCTCTAAAGCGGTTTGAGATGTCCTGAGGTTGTGAAAGGTAATATATAAATGCACTTGCCTGGATGAGTGCAGCCCCAACAACACTCAAGAAGCTCAACACCATCCAGAACAAATCAGCCCGTTTGATTGGCCTCCCATCCACCACCTTAAACATTCACTCCCTCCACCACCAGCGTACCGTGGCTGCAGTGTGTACCATCTACAAGATGCACTGCAGCAACTCGCCAAGGCTCCTTCGACAGCACCTCCCAAACCCGCGACCTCTACCACCTAGAAGGACAAGGGCAGCAGGTGCATGGGAACACCACCACCTCCAATTTCCCCTCCAAGTCACAAACTGTCCTGACTTGGAAATATATCGCCGTTCCTTCATCGTCGCTGGGTCAAAATCCTGGAACTCCCTCCCTAACAGCACTGTGGGAGCATCTTCACCACACGGACTGCAGCGGTTCAAGAAGGCAGCTCACCACCACCTTCTCAAGGGCAATGGGGGATGGGCAATAAATGCCGGGCCTTGCCAGCGACGCCCACATCCTGTGAATGAATTTTTTTAAAAGTTCTTTCTTTCGATTCTTTTGCCAGGTGGGCAGGTTTAAAGCCGCCCTTTTGGTCTTGACTCCCCATGTGCAAAGTGATTGAAGAGGGATTTAGGATAATGTTTAATTAAAGTAGAACTCAAAATATAAGACAATATATAACCATGCACCAAACTACTTAGAATAGAGTGGGAGGGCATTTGAAGATGTGGTTGAATGTAGTCCTAGATGGATGAGTAAAAACTAAAACAACTGAACAATGACTCAACGCCCATGGCCATTTCATTTTTCATGGAAAATGTCTGTTGAATTTTGATACTAAAATACCTAACAAGACAAGACTGTACACGGGACTGTGATTCATCTCATCCTGTAGATTTCTTCCTTATCTCACAGAATGTCTTGAATGCTATCTTAAACACCCAGATTAATCAGATGATATCTGCTCCTCAGCGCCCATTGTCCTGGCCCAACATCGAGGGAGATGCCACTTTAATCCATCACCGAAACATGGTAGATTCGTTGACTTTATCAGATCGGAGTTAAAGACTTCGTGAGGACCACCTGAAGATTTCAAATCCCCAGAAGGAAATCTACTCGGAGATCAAATCAACTTTTCCTCAGCTTAAAATTCAAATCAACTTAGTACAAGACAGAGCTGACAATACTAAATAAACTCTCACAAACAATGAATCCACACAGAGACTGCAACTTGACCTTGGTATGCATGTAATAGAATAACTTTTTTGCAGAAAATACAAAGTTGTGTCTCTTCTGAATCTGTCAGATATATTCTGCAAAATATTCCTGTTACATAAAGATCAGGTTGTGAGGAGTGGGCGCTGATCTGACAATATAATGGAGCACCTCGTTTGCTTTGGAAGCATCATTGAATGGGGACACGCATTTAAAGGATACTGTAAAGGGCTCTTTGTTCGGAATGTGGACTAGATCCGACTTTCAATCACCTGCAAACCTGTTTTAGACATTAAAATGTATCAAAGGAATATAGAAACAGGAACGGGCCATTCAACCCCTCAAGACTGTTCCACCATTCAATTAGATCATGGCTGATCTGTAGCACAACTCCATGTACCCGCCTTTGCTCCAAATTCCTTGAGACCCTGACCCAACAAAAATCTATCCATCTCAGTCTTGAAAATTTCCATTTAAGTGTGTCCTTTCGTCTTGGCAGAGTGAGTTCCTACAGATGGCTCCTCTCTCTGTACTGTTTACTTTGGCTCTTGAACTGCCAACAGTGGTGATAAGGGCAAACTCTGTCATCCAGGAAGCAATTGGAATGAACAAGACAAATTGGCCTTGCTGGCAGACAATGCTCTGCTCCACAAGAACACTTCCCACAACACAAAATTCAGTAACGTCCCTCACTGAAGCAGAAAATGATTTGCGAAAAGATCAGTTCAATCTATATTTTAAATCTGCTTCAAATAAAGATATAAATCCGTTCCCTTTACACAGCCCAAAGAGGATTTGAAATGTCACGGCGCATTCAAAACCCAAGCATTCTCAACCACTGTGAGACCTGATTTTGATTTTTGAACAAGTAAATCATGTTAGTCTCCGGAATATCCTATTTCTTTCTCGTAGGACAAAGCAGAGCCTATTTCAAATAAATAGTGCCTGCAAACCAAATTAAATCTCATCTTCATCCTTAGAGATTTGGACCATCTCTTCTCCAAACTAACCAGTGACCAGGAAACACAACAAAAGCAAATTTATTAAACAATGACGAACACAACATTTCTTTCATAGCAGTGAACTTTATCCGAAAGGAACGGTATGCGCCTGAAGGAGACTGACAGGAGCCAAATGCTACTCCCTAAGTTTCCCGAGTACTGCACCGACATTTATCAAGATTATAATAGTTGTCTTCAGGTAATTTAATTGCTTCCGAGGAAATAGTAGCAGATGGTCCACGGACTCTCCCTGATGGACAAATAAACAGTTGGCTTTGGCCAGCAAACCATTCAAAATGTTTGGGGAAGAAGGAATAAAAAGAAAAGACTTGCTTTTACATAGAGCCTTTCACGACCTCAGGACGTCCCAACGCGCTTTACAGCCAAATGAAATACCTTTGAAGTGTAGTCACTGTTGTAATGTAGGAAACGCGGCAGCCCATTTGCGCACAGCAAGCTCCCACAAACAGCAATGTGATAATGACCGGATATTCTGGGTTTTTTTTTGCGATGTTGGTTGAGGGATAAATATTGGAGAACTCCCCTGCTCTTCTTCGAAATAGTGCCGTGGAGTCTTTTATGCCCATGAGAGCTAAATTCTAAGACATATAGGGGGAAAAAATTCGGTTGGTTTGCGCCTCCCGTTAGCGCCACTAAAAGGGCGCTAACGGGGCACAAAGCAACTAGGACCCGGGCCCGGCACTGCCAGCGCCTCCAGCGAAATTCAGCGGGAGGTTAGCGGCGGTGGTAACCGTTAGCGCCCTGCGGTGCTGCGCTGCCGGCGATGACATCATCGCCATGCGCAGCGACCCGCTCGCGCCCCGGCCGCGATCTTCGGTAGTGGCCCCTGACTTACCGCCGGACGCTATGTCCGACGGGGTCAGGGGGTCCTACCTGTGGCCGAGGCGGCGCTAATTAAAGGCGAGATGCCGGGCGGCCATTTTTGTTGCTGGCCGCCTGCCAGCACCTGCCCCCGTTGCCGTCCACGGCCTTCTGAGAAGCCCTTTTGCCAGCACTACGATCCCCGGTGGTCCAGCTGGCCCCCGGGTCGCGCTGCGCAAGGCACCTCCCCTTTAAGAAGAGGAAGAAGGCCTGCAGTACTGCGGCACATCGCGATATTGAGTCGCTGCGCCCCAAGAGGGACGCGGGGCGCTTCCAGTAGTGCCCCTCCTCCCTCTCGGGGCGCTACCTGGGAAAATCGGCCGCGGGGGTGCTAATTTTTTCGGGGCGCTAAAAGTAGCGCCCTGGCGAAGTTAGCGCCCCAAAGAGGGTGCGACTCAATTTTCCCCCCCAAGAGAAATGAGAAGCAACGTTCCCTCTATGCTGCATGGCTGCACAGCTGTCTGGCGGTCCCGTGCAGCCCGGGACCGGCTTCTGCAATGTGAAATTTTGCTCATGCGCGAAACTTTGATAGGGCCGTGCAGCCCGTTAAAGGGACAGCGCACCCAAATATAAAATTAGGGGGAACATTAATGAGAAGTTGAGTCACATACAGCTTACCATTCTTAGGAAGTCATTTAAACCAAACCCTCCTGGTGGGACACTGACATAATCAGATCGCCCGCCCGTTACACACGGCTCGATTTTACTTTTCATTTACGTCAATGGAAAGTACAATCGGGTGGTGTGTAAAACTTGCTCCCCAAAGACTCTCTAACACTTGCAAGACACAACTGTGCTGGAACACTCTCCACTTGCCTGGATGAGTGCAGCTCCAACAACACTCAAGAAGCTCGACACCATCCAGGACAAAACAGACCGCTTGATTGGCAGCCCATCCACCACCTTAAACATCCACTCCCTCCACCACCGGCGTACCGTGGCTGCAGTGTGTACCATCTACAAGATGCACTGCAGCAACTCGCCAAGGCTTCGTTGACAGCACCTCCCAAACCCGTGACCTCTTCCACCTAGAAGGACAAGGGTAGCAGGCACATTAGAACACTATCACCTCCAAGTTCCCCTCCAAGTCACACACCATCCTGACTTGGAAATATATCGATGTTCCTTCATCGTCGCGGGGTCAAAATCCTGGAACTCCCTCCCTAACAGCACTGTGGGAGTACCTTCACCACACGGACTGCAGCGGTTCAAGAAGATGGCTCACCACCACCTTCTCAAGGGCAATTAGGGGATGGGCAATAAATGCTGGCCTTGCCAGATACGCACACATCCGAAAATGAATTAAAAAAACTAATTATGTTTGAGACGCTACTGAGAGATATGATTGAACACTACATTAATCTAACTTCTTTCTTTCTGTTATAAAGCTACTGGAACTCACCTCCCAAATGTTTTTCCTTTTTGCATTCTTAGTTATGTTCCAGAACATTCAACTGAACACCGTCTCATTATAACATGCAAAATACTAAATCCGTGTGCAATGAAGATGGAGTTTTCCAACCAGAATATTTTCTTTATTTCTTTCTAAATATTTTGATAGTAAGAATCAATCATAAGCAATTAACTTCACCCTCTAAACTCTAATGCAAATGGATTGCAAAATTGCCAGATGCGTGTATGCTATGCATCAGAAGTTAAATTGAAACAATTATCTCTAGCGTTAATCATGAAATATTTCAGAGCAGGAATTGCTTATGGTCTGTTTTCGGGCCTGATGCTCATCCGAAATTGGGCCTCAGGCCTCACCTCAATAATGTGAGCTGTAGGCACTGGTGGTGCTTCCAGAGGCAGCTCGCCTGTTGCCTAATGATCAATTTCTGGCTGCTTGTCTTGTACAGAATTACATAGAATGTACAGCACAGAAACAGGCCGTTCAGCTGTAAGGTTTCCAAAATTGGCAGATCCCTAAAATCCTAAGGCAAAAGGACTTTGGAACTACCTCAGAGTGATAAAAATGCATTTGGGCCTAACATCAGGAATTTAAGACCAAAAACCAAGTTTTGGCATTTTAAAACTATGTCTGGGCCTGTAAAGGGACAAGGAGGTGGGTTCGACCTCTGTAAAAGCAGTTTTTGTTATTGCAGTTAATTGCACTGTCTGGGGAACCGGGATGACCCCACTCAAGCCCAGCAGACATTAACATTTGAACAATAGACCCTGGGAGAAGACAGTCCCACCCAAAATAACAGGCCCCATCAAAACCGATTATAGGGCCCATCAGAAAACATGCATAATACAAATCACTCAGAACCATTCTATAGAAAAGACCGAGTCCAGCCACGAAACCAATCACCAGTGATCAGCCAAGGAGATCGACAGGATGCAAACCATCCCAAAGGCCATTTGACACTTACAGAACAGTTACTGGTGACAGGCCCGCCAAAATTCAGACAATGAACTGAGTAGATTTGGCGGGTAGATAAGGCCATGTTCAATGGGTGAGATTGAAGGCCTGTTAAAAAACCAGTTAACACGCTAGTAAGTCGTTACCGATTTACGAGCCTGCCAAAACCAGACAATGAACTGAGTAGATTTGGCGAGTAGATAAGGCCACTTCAATTCAGTATAATTGAAGGCCCGTTAAGCAGTTCAGTTGCAACCGGTGGTCATCAGAAGAAGAAGAAACCAGGAAGAAGACAAACCGAGCTGGAAGCGAGTCAGCATCGCTCACCACTCAGACACACCTGAGTCCAGCCCGTAAAGGTACCACCTCGACGGACCTCCAACAATGGTCCCAACACAGTCACCCGGAGCAACAAGCAGCAAGAAGACATCGACGGCTCCACAAGGTCGACCAACACACTGGACAAGGCCTAAACCCATCGCGGAAACCAAAGTCCTCACGAAACCAACAACCGCATATTACCCCCAACTGACCGGGTAATAGCAGGCCACCGCGACCAACAAAGACCAACTCAAGGGAAGAAAACCCGAAGAACCGCAAAGTTTCCACTCTACAAACTACTCCTGACTTACCCCTGGGTAAGATTTCTACCAAAAGACTCTAAACCCTACTCCTAACCAAAGGAAATTGGGTACTCACCTGATAGATCCAAAACGCACTCTACCGCATCAGCGGACTCGCGAAGACTGACCAGAGACACAGGTGAAGTCCTCTACCACATACGGGGTACGGCAGACACTAACCACCATAAACAGCGAACCCCAAAACCGCGATTTAGCCCAACTGTCAAAGGATTGGTGAGCATTATCCCTGGTCCTTCAAAACCTAACTTAGCTAGTAAAGTGGGGTTGGGAGGGGTAAAGTATTGTTCTACTGTCATTTCCCTCGCTTGTACCGAAGTGTGCCCCACCTTTAGAGTGTTAAGAATGTTGTCATTTGTGTTTTACCTTTTGAATAAAGATTGAAGTTCTTTTTCATCAAACTCAGTTGTCTGCCGCACCTTTTGTATCACAACCCCCAAATAAGTCCAAGGTCTAGAACCAAGGGAGTGGAAGCGATTCGAACCGCTCAGAAGTCAGAGGTAAAGCTGACACAAACCACCACCCCCTACAAGCCCAACCGGTCCGTGCCGGTGTTTATGCGCCACATGAGCCTCCTCCCACCCCTCTTCATCTCAGCCTGTCAGCATAGCCTTCTATTCCTTTCTCCTTCATGTGTTTATCTAGCTTCCCCTTAAATGCATCTACGCTATTCGCCTCAAATATTCCTTGTGGTGGTGAGTTCCACATTCTCACCACTCTCTGGGAAAAGAAGGTTCTCCTGAATTCCCTATTGGATTTATTAGTGACTATCTTATATTTATGGCCCCTAGTTTTGGACTCCCCACAAGTGGAAACATCTTCTCTATGTTTACCCTATCAAACCAGCTTCATAATCTTAAAGACCTGCATCAGCTCACCTCTCAATCTCCTTATTTCTAGGGAAAAGAGCCCCAGCCTGTTCAGTCTTTGCTGATCGCTATGACATGTCAGTTCTGGGAACATCCTGGTAAAATACGACGGTAATCAAAATATAACTCGACGAGATGGTAAAAACATGATACAGAATACAATTATACCTCACAACAAACATGCAACCTTCCAATTCAGAGGCAAGAGTGCGACAAAATCAGGTCTGGTAGCGTAGTGGTGATGATACTGGTAATCTGGAGGCCTGGGCCAATGATACTGAAAATGGGAGGTTCAATCCCACCCTGGGCTGTCGTGAATTTGAATTCTGTTTTAAGATTGAGTGGAATGGGCCTACATTTGCTGCAGAATGAGTGGTGATCTCATTGAAACGTATAAAATTCTTACAGGGCTTGACAGGGTGATGCAGGGAGGTTGTTTCCCCTGGCTGGAGAGTCTAGAACCAGGGGTCACAGTCTCAGAATAAGGGGTCGGCCATTTAGGACTGAGATGAGGAGAAACTTCTTCATTCAGAGGGCTGTGAATCTTTGGAATTCTCTAACACAGAGGGTTGTAGATGCTCAGTCGATGAGTATAGTCACTGGGGAGAGCTCCCCTGCTCCTCTTCGAATAGTGTTACGGGATTTTTTATGTCCACCTGAGGGGGCAGAAGGGGCCTCGGTTTAGAATCATAGAATCATAGAATGGTTACAGCACAGAAGGAGACCATTCGGCCCGTCGAGCCCGTGCCGGCTCTCTGCAAGAGCACTTCAGCTAGTCCCACTCCCCCGCCCTTTCCCCGTAGCCCTGCAAAATTTTATCCTTCAGGTACTTATCCAATTCCCTTTTGAAAACCACGATTGAATCTGCCTTCACCATCCTTTCAGGCAGTGCATTCTAGATCATAACCACTCGCTGCGTAAAAAAGTTTTTCCTCATGTCGCCTTTGGTTCTTCTGCCAATCACCTTAAATCTGTGTCCTCTGGTTCTCGACCCTTCCCCCAATGAGAACAGTTTCTCTCTATCTACTCTGTCTAGACCCCTCCTGATTTTAAACACCTCTATCAAATCTCCTCTCAACCTTCTCTGCTCTTTTAAGGAGAACAAGCCCAGCTTCTCCAGTCTATCCACGCAACTGAAGTCCCTCATCTCTGAAATCATTCTTGTAAATCCTTTCTGCACCCTCTCTAAGGCCTTCACATCCTTCCTAAAGTGTGGTGCCCAGAATTGGACACAATACTCCAGTTGAGGCCGAACCAGTGTTTTATAAAGATTCATCCTAACTTCCTTGCTTTTGTCCTCTATGCCTCTATTTATGAAAGTGAGAAGTGGCACAACACCAGGTTATAGTCCAACAGCTTTATTTGAAATCACAAGCTTTCGGAGCGCTGCTCCTTCGTCAGGTGACTTCAGCTGACAAAGGAGCAGTGCTCCGGAAGCTTGTGATTTCAAATAAAGCTGTTGGACTATAACCTGGTGTTGTGCCACTTCTCACTTTTGTCCACCCCAGTCCAACACCGGCATCTCCGCATCATGTCTATTTATGAAGCCCAGGATCCTGTATGCTTTTTTAATCGCTTTCTCAATCTGCCCTGCCACCTTCAACGATTTGTGCACACATACCTCCAGGTCTCTCTGTTCCTGCACCCACTTTAGAATTGCATCCTTTAGTTTATATTGCCTCTCCTCGTTCTTCTTAACGTCTGATCCAAAAGACCGCACCTCCGAAAGTGCAGCACTCCCTCAGTACTGGCACTGGGAGCGTCAGCCTGGATTATGTGCTCAAGTCTCTGGAGTGGGACTATGAACCCATGACATTCTGACTCAGAGGCGAGAGTGCTGCCCACTGAGCAGTATTATTAATACATATCTCTTGGAATCTAGAATCACACCAGATACAACTGACAGCTCACAGCTTGTCCCACACGTCTCACTCCAGTGTGATGGGTGTCTGCTGTTCATTCTCTCCTTCACGCTTCAGAAACAACAGCTGCTGACACCTCAGCTCTAGAAACAATGGAGCAACAGGACATTTCTCAATGGTAAATACACGAAAAGAACTTACATGGGCATATTTCCCTTCCAGCAGCTAGGTGCTAGTGCCTGGTGGAATAGAAGCACTTGGTGTATGTCCAGTTACAACCTGAAGCATCTGGGAAGGCGCCGAACACCTCGAGTCTCTTCGCCGGGAGCAAGCGGAAGCCAAGCGCAAGCAGCGCAAGGAGCGCACGTCAACCCAAGCACCCCACCCACCCGCCCCTTCAACCACCGTCTGCCCCACCTGTGACAGAGACTGTAGGTCCAGCATTGGACTCATCAGTCACCTGAGAACTCATTTTTAGTGTGGAAGCAAGTCATCCTTGGTTCCGAGGGACTGCCTAAGAAGGAGAAGAAGAGAACCTGCTTGTGATTTTCTGTCTGCCGAAAAGGAAATTTCGCCCCACAATCACGTCATAGGAATAGGAGGAGGCCAATTCAGCCCCTCGAGCCTGTTCCGCCCTTCAATTAGGTCGTGGCTGATCTGTACCTCAACTCCATTTATCCACCAATTCTCTGTACCCCTTGATACCCTTACACAATAAAAATCTATCGATCTCAGCCTTGAAAGCTTCAAATGTCCCCCAGAATTCACAGCCTTTTGGGGAGAGAGTTCCAGATTTCCCATTATTCTTTGTGTGAAAAAGTGCTTCCTGATTTCGCTCCTGAACGGCCTGGCTCTAATTTTAAGGTTCTGTCCCCTTGTTCTGGACTCCCCCCACCTGAGGAAATAGTTTCTCTCTATCTACCCTATCAAATCGATCTATCATTTTAAAATCCTCAATTAGATCACCCCTCAATCTTCCAAACTCAAAGGAATACAAGCCAAGTTTATGCAACCTGTCCTCATACTTTAACCCGTTAATCCCTGGCATGATTCTGGTGAATCTGTGCTTTAACCCCTCCATGCCCAATATGCACAAGTCACCCTTGTGCCATTGTGAACATTTATAGAATCATAGAATAGTACAGCACAGAAGGAGGCCGTTCAGCCCATCGAGTCTGCGCCGGCTCTTTGGAAGAGCAATCCAGTTAGTCCCACTCCCCCGCTCTTACCCCATATCCCTGCAACTTTTCCTTTAAATTTTTATTCAATTATTTTTTGAAAGCTACCATTGAATGTGCTTCCAACACCCTTTCAGGCAGCGCATTCCAAATCCTAACCACTCGTTGCGTAAAAAAGTTTTCCCTCATGTCGCCTCTGGTTCTTTTGCCAATCACCTTAAATCTGTGCCCTCCGGTTATCGACCCTTCAGCCATTGGAAACAGTTTCTCTTTATTTACTCTATCTAAACTCTTCATGATTTTAAACACCTCAATCAAATCTCCTCTTAGCCTTCTCTGCTCTAAGGAGAACAACCGCAGGTTCTCCAGTCTATCCACATAACTATAATCCCACGTCGCTGGAACCATTCTAGTAAATCTCTTCTGCACCCTCTCCAAAGCTTTCACGTCTTTCCTAAAGGGCGGTGCCCAGAATTGGACACAATACTCCAGCTGGGGCCGAACCAGTGTTTTATAAAGATTTAGCACAAATTCCTGGCTTTTGTATATCTCTATTTCTAAAGCTTCAATAACTTGCTTTGTTAACCTTTGTGAATGCTCAGTCTTTGAGTATATTCAAGCCTGAGATCAAGAGATTTTTGGACTCGAGGGGAATCAAGGGATGTGGGGATCGGGCGGGAAAGTGGAGTTGAGGTCGAAGATCACCATGATCTTATTGAATGGCGAAGCAGGCTTGAGGGGCCGAATGGCCAACTCCTGCTTCTAATCCTTATGTTCTTATGTTCTAGAGCAGAGAAGGTTAAAGGGAGATTTGATAGAGGTGTTCAAAATCATGAATGGTTTTGAGAGAGTAAATAAGGAGAAACTGTTTCCACAGGCAGCTGGGCCGGTAACCAGAGGACACAGATTTAAAGTAATTAGCAAAAGAACCGGGGTGGGGGAGACGAGGAGAATTTATTTTTACGCAGTGAGTTGTGATCTGGAATTAACTGCCTAAAAGGGCGGTGGAAGCAGATTCAATAGTAACTTTCAAATGCAAATTGGATAAATACTTGAAGGAGAAAATTTTGCAGGGCTCTGGGGAAAGAGCAGGGGGGGAGTGGGACTAATTGGAGAGCTCTTTCAAAGAGCCGGCACAGGCACGATGGGCCGAATGGCCTCCTTCTGTGCTATGCGGTATCCACATGTTGTAGAGCACTTCCAGTGAACAGGATGGCACAGCGCCATGGTCACCCGGGCACACACGAAAACTCCGAGTATGGAAAAGTAGTGTTGGAGACCCTTCCCACGATCCTTTGCATCTACTTCACTGAGTGACAACACTTCAAAACTACTTCATTAGCTGCAAAGCGCTTTAGGACGTCCTGAGGTTGTGATAAGCGTTGCATTTCTATAGCACCTTCCACATCCTCAGGGCCTCCTAAAGTGCTTCACAACCAATGAAGTACTTTTTTTGAAGTGCAGTCACTGTTGTAATGTAGGAAACACAGCAGCCAATTTGCGCACAGCAAGATCCCACAAACAGCAACGTGATAATGACCGGATATTCTATTTTAGCGATGTTGGTCAGGACACCGGGGAAAACTCCCATCCCCTTCTTTGACTAGTTTGGGGGGATCTTTTACGTCCCCCCGAGCGGGCAGACGGGGCCTCGGTTTAAACATCTCATCTGAAAGAAGGCACCACCGACAGTGCAGCACTCCCTCTCTGCTGCACTAGATTGTCAGCCTAGATTCTGTGCTCAAGTACCTGGAGTAGGACTTGGAATCCACAACCTTCTGACTCAGAGGCGAGAGTGCTACCCACTGAGCCATGGGTTAAAATGAGCAGAGTCACTGCCTCGTGCACACATCAAGATTCCATCAAAGAGGTTGGCTTGAGATCAGCTAGCAATTTAAACTGCTCGGGTAAATGAATTTCATACCTCAGCTTTTTAGTTTCAGCAACTTCTTTAGGTTCTCTAGAGTAGGACTAGAACCAACAACTGACATTGTGATAGTTAACTGGTTGTTTATCTCTTTGCTTTTTATGGGATCTTGATGTGCACAAAATTCCTGCTGTGCTCGACTGCATTTCAGAAGTATTTCATGTGAAGAACCAAGAGTTTTTCTCAGAGGTAGAAGCTGCGGTTTTAGCTCAGGGCAGGAATCGGAGGCGCGGTGGGGGGTGGGGGGTGGGGGGGCTTTGGTGGGGGGGCCGGGGGAGGGCGAAGAAGGCGGTGATCCCTCCCCTCGGAGCGCGAGGACTGGGAGATTTTAACTCCTGCACCTCATTTACATGCCCTGACGCTGACTCCCACCCGAAGACAGCGGGAGTGACATAGACACCAAGGGTCAACTTTCATAGGGGGGGGTCACGCGCCATCGATGACCCACGAAAATCACTGGATCGGGAAGGCCGTGATTGGGGGAGTGCGGGGGTGGCAGGGGGAGGCTCGGGGCAGGGGATGCCCAAGGTATCCTTGTAAGCACACCTGCTCCTCGTGGGCCCCACAAGGAACCTTTAAAGCCATGAACGCATTGAATGGCGGTGCAGGCTCGAAGGACCGAATGGTCTACTCCTGTACCTATTTTCTATGTTTTTCTATGTTTCTAAAATATTAAATCTCGCTTTTCTGGGCCAGGACCAAGCTTTTGCTGACGGGATCCAGACCTTGGGAGCCTTAGTCAGGCCCACGGTTAAAATGACATCATCGGGACACGACTTTGCCAATGAAATTAGGTCCCCATGACACTGGGGCAGGCAGCCTTCCAATGTCTGAATTCAGGCTAGTTGAAATACTGAGGGAAGGGGGTTTAATTGGGAACGGAGCACGAATACCGCCCCCCACTGGCACCTCCCCCCACAACCCCGACCACCCACACCCTTCCAGTTGGGCTGGGTGAATATCAACCCGACTCAATCTATAAAAACGCAAATCCTTCTGATCATTTTATTGGAATGAAAGAACTTGCATTTATGTTGTGCCTCTCGGAAATCTCTCACGTACATTAAATTGCTTTCGCTCATTGTTGTAAGTAAAAGAAAGAAAGGAAGACTTGCATTTCTGCAGCGACTTTCACGACCACCAGATGTCCCAAAGCGCTTTACAGCCAAATAAGTACTTTTTGGAGTGTCGTCACTGTTGTAATGTAGGGAACGCGGCAGTCAATTTGCGCACAGCAAGCTCCCACAAATAGCAATCATCCGTTTTTTTAGTGATGTTGATTGAGGGTTAATATTGGCCCCAGGACACCGGGGAGAACTCCCCTGCTCTTCTTCAAAATAGTGCCGTGGGATCTTTTACGTCCACCTGAGAGAGCAGACGGGGCCTCGGTTTAACAGCTCATTCGAAAGACGTAGGGAAAGTAGGGAAACGTGGCAGTCAATTCACGCGCAGCAATGTCCCACAAACTGCAGTGAGATGAACGACCAATGTAATCCGCTTTATTACTTGGAAGAGAGTTTAAAAACACCATATTAAATGCTTTTAAATATCGTGGGGCACATCAGTCTGTGTGGTTAGAAACATAATCACCTATCTGTTAATGAAAAAAAACCCCAGCACATCGATAGCCCTAATGACAGATAACACATAAGAGCGACACAGATTGTGCGTGATATATTTCAGTTTGAAATTGTATTCGGGCAGCCTGAGGGAGCGGAGTGTTAATGATGTGGAACTGCATCGTCTAAATCATTAGAGAAAATGGTGACAGAAGTGAGATAGTCCAGACAATGATGGCCTTGACTGCTACCATTCTGCATCTTCCTACAGAGGCTACGTAGCGAGAAAGGGAGCTTCTGTTAAAGCCCAGGCCCCAGTGGCTTGCTGTCCTAATTCACTAATGTCTAACTGCACCTTAAGCCATTTCTGGAGTTAACTAACATTAAATTCAATCTGCCGAAAGGTCATCAACCTGAAACCTTAACTCTGTTTCTCTCTCATAAGAACCATTCAGCCCCTCGAGCCTGCTCCGCCATTCAATGAGGTCATGGCTGATCTGCGACCTAACTCCATATACCCGCCTTTGGCCCATATCCCTTAATACCTTTGGTTAACAAAAAGCTTATCAATCTCAGATTTAAAATTAACAATTGATCTAGAATCAATTGCCGTTTGCGGAAGAGAGTTCCAAACTTCTACCACTCTTTGTGTGTAGAAGTGTTTTCTAATTTCACTCCTGAAAGGTCTGGCTCTAATTTTTAGACTATGTCCCCCTAGTCCTAGACTCCCCAACCGGCGGAAATAGTTTCTCTCTATCTACCCTATCTGTTCCCCTTAATACCTTGAAAACTGTGATCAGATCACCCCTTAACCTTCTAAATTCTAGGGAATACAACCCTAGTTTGTGTAATCGCTCCTCGTAACTTAACCTTTGAAGTCCGGGTATCATTCTGGTAAACCTACGCTGCACTCCCTCCAAGGCCAATATATCCTTCCTAAGGTGTGGTGCCCAGAACTGCTCACAGGTGTGGTCCAACCAGGGTTTTGTGTAGCTGCACCATAACCCCATGTATTCTCTCCACAGATGCTGCCTGACCTGCTGAATATTTCCAGCATTTTTCGTTTATATTTCAGATTTCCAGCATCTGCAATATTTTGCCTTTTTTTAAACACAATTTACTCTGTTTTTTCTGACACGTGAAATTCTAAAGCAACATAAATGTTTAAAAAAAGTCATATTTAAGTTAAAGAAAAGAAATAATGAACGTACATTTCTACAGCGCCTTTCATGGCCTCAGGAAATGTGGCAACCAATTTGTGCACAGCAAGGTCCCACAAACAGCAATGTGATAATGACCAGATAATCTGTTTTAGTCATGTTGCTTGAGGGATAAATATTGGCTAAGACATCGAGGGAACATAAGAATTATGAGCAGGAGAGCATCCACACTCCTTTGGGGCAGAGAATTCCAAAGATTCACAACCCTCTGATTGAAGAAACTCCTCCTCATCTTGGTCTTAAATGGCCGGCCTCTTATCCTGAGACTATGCTGCCTGCTCTTATTTTGAATAGTACCATGGGATATTTTACGTCCACCTGAGAGGGCAGACGGGGCTTCGGTTTAACGGCTCATCTGAAAGACGACACCTCCAACAGTGCAGCACTCCCTCAGTACTGGCACTGGGAGTGTCAGCCTGGATTATGCAGTCAAGTCTCTGGAAGGGGGTTTGAATCCACAACCTTCTGACCCACTGGTGGGAGTGTTACTTACTGAACCACAGCTGCTGCCTAGCAGGTATGGGAGCTTTATTTATATCCCAAGCCCTAGTGGATTGCTGTCCTAATTCACTGATGTCTGACTGGAATTTAAGGCCGCGATTTTATCGGCACTGAGAGGGCGGGTTTGGAGGAGGGTCAAGGGTCAAAATCGTTTTGATTGACGATGGGTTTCGATCCCGCCATCAACCCGCCTCCAAACAATTTTCCCGAGTGTTGGGTCCCCGATTTGCGCATGGACCCGACACCTAGCGGCGGGAAGAGGATTATAGCCACTTACCTGCCTGTTAACAGCTACTTGATAGTTGTTAACAGGCTCTTATTTAATTTTGCCACTTCTGCCTCGGGGTTCCCGACGTCCGGACACCATGTCAGGTAAGTGTGGCGTGTTGTGAGTCTGCTGTTGTGTTTCTGCATTGATGACAGCTGCAGAAGTGGTGTGAAGGATCCAATGGTGCACTGGTGAGTCTCAGAGGTAAGAAAATGTTGGGAAAATAATTTTTAATGCTTTTACAATTTTCTGTAGTTAACAAGTTTTGAATTGGATGTCTAGTCCCAACTCATTGGGAGAACCTCTCTCACGAGTGACAGATCGCTTCTGTAACCTCACCTGCAGCTGCCATCTGTTCCAGCCTATGGAGGGAGTCACTGGAGAGCCTAGGTGCAAGAGCTCACCTTTGTACAGTGATTGTCAGTGTTTGCAGCACCTCAATGCTGGCAAACACTGAGAAATGAGCTGTCAAAGAAAAATTGTGCGCGGTCCCTTTAAGAAAACTGGCAGATGATGCGTCATCAAATGACATCATCTGACCGGCTTCCTCTTAATTGGCCGGCAAGCCCGCAGGGCGGGCTTAACAAGGTCAATCAGCATAAAATCACATCCGTGGGCCGGATGTAGTTGGGGGCAGGACTGGAAGCCAGAAACCACCTGACCCGCTCCCAACCCGCATCTATTTACAAAATCGCGGCCTAAATCTCCTTACCTAAGGAAGGATATAATTGCCTTAGAGGGAATGCAATGAAGGCTCACTAGACTGATTCCTGGGATGGGGGATTGTCCTATGAGGAGAGATTAAGTAGACTAGGCCTATATTCCCTAGAGTTTAGAAGAATGAGAGGTGATCTCATTGAAACATACAAAATTCTTACAGGGCTTGACAGGGTAGATGCAGGGAGGATGTTTTGCCTGGCTGGGGGGTCTAGAACCAGGGGTCATAGTCTCAGGATAAGGGGTCGGCCATTTAGGACTGAGATGAGGAGAAATTTCTTCACTCAGAGGGTGGTGAATCTTTGGAATTCTCTACCCCAGAGGGTTGTGGAGGCTCATTCGTTGAGTATATTCAAGACAGAGATTGATAGATTTTGGATACTAAGGGATATAGGGATAGGACGGGAAAGTGGGGTTGCGGTCGAAGATCAGCCATGATCTTATTGAATGGCAGAGCAGGCTACTCCTGCTCCTATTTCTTATGTTCTCATTTTCTTAAAGTCTGACCCAGTTCCAGCTATCTGTCAGGTTACAGAAAGGATGCTATAAATTTTGTGATGCAGAGAGATTATTTTGCTCTATGATGTATGGAGGTAAAACATGACATTACAGACAAAGGAATCCCTTCCTCAGAATTGCCATTGGGGAGGGCAGATCAGACAATGAAAGGAAGGAATATCGATTGTACTAACAGTGCAGGGATATTATTCGTGGCTCAGAGGTAGCACTCACACCCTAAGTTCATGAAAGTAGTGAGTTTAAGTCCCACTGCAGAGACTTGAGGCTGACACGCCAGTGCACTTCTTCAGTTTTAACTATCAGGAAAGGATGAACAGGCTGGGTCTATTTTCTCTTGAAAAGAAATGGCTGAGGGGTGACTGAATAGAGGTCTTTAAAATTATGAAAGGTTTTGATAGAGTGGATACAGAGAGAGTGTTTCCACTTGCGGGGAAGAGCATAACTAAAGGCCATCAATATAAGATAGTCACCAAGAAATCAAATAGGGAATTCAGAAGAAACTTCTTTACCCAGAGAGTGGTGAGAATGTGGAACTCGCTACCACAGGGAGTGGTTGAAGCGAATAGTATAGATGCATTTAAGGGGAGGCTAGACAAGCATATGAGGGAGAAGGGAATAGAGGGTTACGCTGATAGAGTTAGATGAGGAAGAATGGGAGGAGGCTCGAGTGGAGCATAAACACCAGCATGGACCATTTGGGCCGAATGGCCTGTTTCTGTGCTGTATATCCTGTGTAATCCTATGTACTGAGGGAGTGCTGCACTGTCGGAGGTGTCATCTTTCAGGTAAGACGTTAAACCGAGGCCCCGTCTGCTCTCTCAGGTGGATGTAAAAGATCCCATGGCACTATTCAAAGAAGAGCGGGGGAGTTCTCCCCGGTGTTCTGGGGCCAATATTTATTCCTCAACCAACATCACTAAACCAGATTATCTGGTCATTATCACATTGTTGTTTGTGGGACCTTGCTGTGTGCAATTTTGCTGCCACGTTTCCTACATTACAACATGTACTTTATTTTTGAAGTGTAGTCACTTCATCGGCTGTAAAGCACTTTGGGACGTCCTGCGGTCGTGAAAGGAGCGATAGAACTGTAACTTCTTTCTTTTGAGTGCTCTGGCATGACCTCAGGATGTGACATGGTCCGAGATAAATGTGAGCTCTTTCTGTAAGGCTTATTGACCTGCTGTAATGCGTGATAATAGACAGGTGGCATTGAAATAAAAAGTCATTTGAAATAAATGTAAGAAGTAACGGCTCACACAATGGATTTTTAAAAAATTGGTTTCGCATATTTCAAAATTCAACATTTAATGAAATAAAATGGCAGTAACTCCCAGTTGTATTGAAGGGATAATTACTAGTCCTAGCCCCTTTAGGGCTACACCGGATCAGGCGTATTCCCCAGACGTTCACTTTCAAATTAAGTTTGAGGTAGCCGAATCCTAAAGACGCTTAATTGGGTCTAAAGGTCCACACTATCTCTCCCTAAAGGAAAGGAGCAACCTGAAGATGTTACCGTCCTCCAGATAGCACTTTTAATAAGATTAGCTAGACTGTAATGTTCTGGATATTATGAGGGTCCGGAAAACTCCCCCAGAATTCTGCAACTCCTCACTAAAGAGCGTACAGATTTTGAGTTTGCGAGTTTGATACAGAAGTATTATGTGAGACAATTCTAAAAATATATAGATTTATTAAAGAACCGACAATTAATTACAGTAGGTGTTTCAATCGCAACATTAACAATTCCATAAAGAGAAAGCTTACAATTCTTATTATCAGATCTTAACTTCACTACAGTTTTACAGTTCTTAGTCTTTATTCCAGGATATCCACCAAAATCAAATACAGTACAGTACCTTGATCCCTGAGGTACAAAGAGTTGTAGACTTACAGAGCCGCCTCTGAAGCCTGAGAATCGCTTTGCCCCTTTACAGAGAATCTATCATCCCATTTGAAAGTTCAATATTTATATCCTTTTTCAGTGGTATTTCCTTTGAAGTTTTCTGCTGATGTAAGCTAATTATCTCTAGTCATTTTTCTGCTGACCCCTGCTATTCTTACAGTCACCTCAGTTGGTAGCAATGCAGAATTATGTCTCTACCCCAGGTGTCCCAAACCCACCATAAAAAACGGTGTAACAGCAGGTGCATCTATTTGATGTCATTTTTAGCAAGGACTTCAGTTCATCATGTTTTAATAAGGCCAGAATTCTTTCATAGAATGGTGTATTTTTCTGAATATGGCTTATTCCTTCACAGTATGTGACAGGAATCCATAACTCTATATGTGCTTCACATCTCAGTTGTTTTAAATGCATCAGGTAGTTATAGCATGTTATGCATTTTCTACCCAGTATAAATCCTCAATGGGCCCATTGATTCACGTGATATGTTTATTTAATAAACTCAGATCCAAAGTGAAAAAATAACAAAATACTGCGGATGCTGGAAATCCGAAATAACAACAGAAAACGCTGGAAAAACTCAGCAGGCGAGGCAGCATCCGTGGAGAGAGAAACAGAGTTAATGTTTCAGGTCGAAGAAGTTCTGACGAAAGGTCTTCGACCTGAAACATTAACTCTGTTTCTCTCTCCACGGATGCTGCCTGGCCTGCTGAGTTTTTCCAGTGTTTTCTGTTGTTATTTCCAAAGTGATAAATATGATTTTCACTATTAAACGATTAATGGGGTTGGGCTTCTTCAGCGGCACAGGAGCGTTCTCTCAGCAAGAAGCTTCCCTTGAAGGCAGCATGATCGTAGATAAGCCTGCATCATTGTAGGACCAACAGTTTGATCTGTCGAGGGAGGCTCCCCATTGGGAGTGCTGGATCACACAACTTACCCTTACATTTTGTCAGGGTGGTCAGAAATTCATTTTTTAGTAAATCAGATTGAATCACTCATAGAATCATAGAATGATACAGCACAGAATGAGGCCATTCAGCCCATTGTGCCTGTGCCGGCACTTTGAAAGAACTCTCCAATTAGTCCCACTCCCCCCTTGCTCTTTCCCCAGAGCCCTGCAAATTTTTCCCCTTTAAGTATTTATCTAATTCCCTTTTGAAGGTTACTATTGAATCTGCTTCCACCGCCCTTTCAAGCAGCGCATTCCAGATCACAACAACTCGCTGCGTAAAAAAAATTGCCTTCACTCCCCTCTGGTTCACTTCTCTCGGATTGTTTATGAAACTTTATAAGATTTACAAATTCTATTTTTGCTGTGAGCAGCGTAGAGCCACGTTCCCGCTAAGTTGCACGGCTGCGCGGCACCGCAGCGGTCTGGAGGTCCCGCGCAGGCCACTCGCCGGCTTTTACACGGAAGAAACCGCTCACGTGCAAAAATTTGCCTGGGCCAGGCAGCCATTTAAAGGGACAATGCATGAAAACAAAGTATTTAGAGGGAGCATTGGCGTAGCGTATTAACCTCGGGCCTATCCTACAGCTTTTGTACTCATTGCTGACTATTTCTGAAGTTCGGTGAAATAGAACTGATTGGTTAAGTTCTTCACTGCAATTTCTTACTGAAAATTTGCCACGTTGGGCAAAAGTTGCATTACTCAGTTAGCTCATAACTGGGTCTAAATTCCTCAGCCTGTGTCACAATTGGGACGCACAATTAAGTTAACGTTTGCAGAAATTCTTAGTTGACCTCAACTAAACAATTTCATTGCCTTGGGCAGCACATTCCAGTATGGACCGGAGAAGGTGAGGAAGGTGGTGCTGTGTGCTCTATTGGTTGAGCAGGATGGAGAGAGACTGGAGGCTGTGTCTCCTGGGCAGTAGGTCCTACTGTTGGGAATCTAGCAGTGACAGAAGTGAACTGCCACATTCTTCAGCTGAGCTCCAACATTGTCACAGTTGAAGTGCCCTGGAACAACGATGACTCTCCCTGCAGCTTGCCCTTTGTGGTGCTGGTGCTGCCCCGCAGTTTAGAGGGAAGCTGTGATCCTTCACTGGAGCTGATGGTTGGCAGATGTTTCCCCAACAATTGAAGTCATCAATGACTGTAGGATGGCACTGATCTTGTTCCTTGGTAGTTTGGTCCAGGCTAACAATCATGCTAGAAAGAAAGAAAAGAAAGAAAGAAAGAAAGAAAGAGAGAAAGAAAGAAAGAAAGAAAGAAAGAAAGAACAAAAGAATGTAAGAAAGAACGAAAGAAAGAAAGAAATTAAGAAAGAAAGAGAGAAAGAAAGAAAAAAGAATGAAAGAATGAAAGAAAGAACAGAAGAAAGAAAGAACTTGTATTTATTCAGGGTCTTTCATGACCTTAGGACATTCCAAAAGAGGTTCACAGACAATTAATGAAAGACTTGCATTTATATAGCGTCTTTCACAACCACTGGATGTTCCAAAGCGCTTTACAGCCAATGAAGTATTTTTGAAGTGTAGTCACTGTTGTAATGTAAGAAATGCAGCAGCCAATTTGCACACAGTAAGCTCCCACAACTGGCAATGTGATAATGACCAGAAAATCTGTTTTTTTAGTGACGGTGATTGGCCAGGACACCAGGGAGAACTCCCCTGCTCTTCTTCAAAATAATACCATAGGATCTTTTACACCCACCTCAGTGAGAGAGCAGATGGGGCCACAGTTTAACATCTCATCCTAAAGACGGCACCTCCGACAGTGCAGCACTCCCTCAGCACTGCACTGGAGTGTCAGCCTAGATTTTTGTGCTCAAGACTCTGGAGTGAGATTTTGAACCCACAATCTTCTGACTCAGAGGTGAGGGTGCTACCCACTGAGCCACAGCTGACACACAGTACTTTTGAAGAGTAGCTACTATTATATTGTAGGAAACGCGGCAGCCAATTTGCGCACAGCAAGCTCCCACAAACAACAATGTGATATTGATCAGATCATCTGATTTTAGGTGTTGGTTGAGTTATAAATATTGGCCAGGACACCGGGGAGAACTTCCCTGCTCTTCTTCGAAATAGTGGCCATGGGATCTTTTACGTTCACCTGAGAGGACAGACAGGGCCTCATTTTAACGCCTCTTCCAAAAGTCAGCACTTCCGATAGTGCAGCACTCCCTCAGTACTGCACTGGAGTGTTAGCTCGGATATGGGTCAACATATGTCACTCTAGCTGTGCCATGGAAGCAGCTCGCAGCGCAGCAAACATGCTGACTATGGAGCAAGTGTGGGTGTTGGTGTGTGCAAAGGGAAGATAGCAAGTGCTGAAGGTACATTGCTTTTAACGTGAAGGGGCATCCTCTGCTGACCTTCTGGAGCGTGCACTTCTTCTAATGAGTTTTCCTCTAGTTCTACCTCTTCCTCAAAGTGCTCCTGGCCCAAGAGCGTAGATGCAGACAATTGCAAACTGACGGCTGAGGGATGAAGAATGCCTACTGCGCCTGTGTGCAAATGACTCTGCACCAGTCAATGTCCCCTTCACATTAAAAGTATGTAAGGTAAGGTTAACAAGGGACATGGCGGGTAAAGAGAGTTGAGGTACAGTTCAGCCATGCTCTAATTGAATGGTGGAACAGACTCGAGGGGCTGAATGGCCTTTTCCTATGCCTATGTTCCCATCATGATGGTTTGAAATGAATCCATTCATTAAGCTAATGCCAAGTCTGTCCCAGAGTCAAATACTCAATTTTCAGTTATACATCACAGCTGCACATGTTTCTCATGATTAATCTTCAACAACGTCTGTGAAGCCATTTAGAAGCAGGGTTAGTCCTCATGGAAGCAATAGTCCATTATTATTTTCTACCCCTGGCGCCTTCCCTCTTATTCATGCCTGTTTTGTGTTAACATCACAAGTCACCAACCCCTAAGAATGTGCTTGAAGATGAAGTTACCTTCAGCTTCACTGCGCTGGCCTCTGATACCACACTGACGTGATGTGACACAAAAGGTCTTTAGGCAATGCTGTTCCTGCAAGAGAAAGAGATGAAAACTGCATCATTTTTTCAACTGCTAATTTTGTAAAATATTAAAGAATGTAAGTTGATTCCAAAGTGTGGAAAACAGAAACCTAGAACTTACAGCTGGTGAATTTTCACCCAGGAATTTGCAGGGGTAGGTTGTTAAGAATTTCGTATTAGTATCTGACATTTGGATTGTCGTGGACACAACTGGAAAGAAATAATTTAACTGTGCTAGACTTTAAAAAGATTAATAAATACAGGCAAATTTCATATCCATGTTTCTGTTTCTGATCCAGGTGTGTGTTTCTGATCCAGGCGTGTGTTTCTGATCCAGGTGTGTGTTTCTGATTCAGATGTGTTTCTGATTCAGGTGTGTTTCTGATCCAGGTGTGTGTTTCTGATCCAGGTGTGTGTTTCTGATTCAGATGTGTTTCTGATTCAGATGTGTTTCTGATTCAGGTGTGTTTCTGATCCAGGTGTGTGTTTCTGATTCAGATGTGTTTCTGATTCAGATGTGTTTCTGATCCAGGTGTGTGTTTCTGATCCAGGTGTGTGTTTCTGATTCAGGTGTGTTTCTGATCCAGGTGTGTGTTTCTGATCCAGGTGTGTGTTTCTGATTCAGATGTGTTTCTGATTCAGGTGTGTTTCTGATCCAGGTGTGTGTTTCTGATCCAGGTGTGTGTTTCTGATTCAGGTGTGTTTCTGATCCAGGTGTGTGTTTCTGATTCAGGTGTGTGTTTCTGATTCAGATGTGTGTTTCTGATCCAGGTGTGTGTTTCTGATTCAGATGTGTTTCTGATTCAGGTGTGTTTCTGATCCAGGTGTGTGTTTCTGATCCAGGTGTGTGTTTCTGATTCAGGTGTGTTTCTGATCCAGGTGTGTGTTTCTGATCCAGGTGTGTGTTTCTGATTCAGGTGTGTTTCTGATCCAGGTGTGTGTTTCTGATCCAGGTGTGTGTTTCTGATCCATGCCTCTGTTTCTGATATTTGTGTCTGTTTCTCATCAGATGGCCAAGCATTAGGCCGACATCTTTCAGCTTATTCATGTAAGGAGTTGGCCATAAAACTGTAGTGCTAATTAAACTAAATATCTTAGATGCTTGTCAGCTCATCTCGATTGGCAGCATTCTTGCCTCTGAGCCAGAAGGTTGTGGATTCACGTCTTGAGTCCATAACCTAGGCTGACACTCCAGTGCCGTACTGAGGGAGTGCTGCATGGTTCGAGGTGCCATTGAACTGAGGCTTCTGTATGTTTGGCCTTTAAAGGTCCCATTGCACCATCTGAAGAATTGCATAGAATTACGTAGACGTTACAGCACAGAAACAGGCCCTTCAGACCAACTGCTCCATGCCAGTGTTTATGCTGCACACGAGCCTCCTCCCACCCCTACTTCATCTCACCCTAAAGAAGAGCAGTGAGTTCTCTTAGTTTACTGTGCAGTTTACCCCCCTCAGCCAGCACCAGCCAAAAAACAGGTTAACTGCTTTTTCATCTCACTGCTGCTTGTGGGGTCATGCTGTGCAAAAAATGGTTGCCACATTTGCTTTCGTAACAATAGTAACTGCATTTCAAATTAACTCATTGTTCGTGCAGCACTTTGGAATGCTTTTGAAAGATGTGATAAGGCAGATAGAAATGCAAATCTTTTGTTCTATATTATTTTTGACATTGTTAACCATTGAAAAAATTCCTCAAAAGTTGTAGGTATTAACCCCTCACCAATTCATTACATTCTGTAGTTAATGTTACCTTCCTGAATTACATCCGACAGGAACTGCAGCAAATCACCAAGGTTTCTTTGGCAGCAGCTCCCAAAAACATGACCTCCACCACCTAGAAGGACAAGGGCTGCAGGTGCATGGGAACACCACCACCTCCAAGTTCCCCTCCAAGTTACACACCAACCCGACATCGTTGCTGGGTCAAAATTCTGAAACTCCCTACCCAACAGCACTGTGGAAGCACCTTCACCACACAGACTGCAGCGGTTCAAGAAGAAGGCTGCTCACCACCACCTTCTCAAGGGCGATTCGGGATGGGCAATAAAGGCTGGCCTTGCCAGCGGTGCCCACATCTCGAGAATGAATTTCAAAAAATAATTACGGATATGTTAAGTTCTATGGGGGAAAAATTAGGTCGCGCCCCGTTTGGGGCGCAAATATCGTCTGGACGCAAATATTAGCGCCTGGCGCTAATTATCGCCACTGACTGGAAACTTCACTTTTACCGCCCCGGGAGGTGAGTGGAGCGCTAAATCAGGTGCTGCACACCTGTCTTAAGGCGCAAAGGCCGAGCAGTGAGGCGCTAACTCAGCGCACGAGCGCAGCGCAGGTGCTGCCAGTTAGCGAGGGAACACAGACACACTGGCGCCGGCCAGTTCTTAAAGCGGGGGGGCCAACTTGCTCCCCAGCCACACCCTGCTCATTGCAGCCTTGAATCTCGGCCTGGAGAGACCTGTGAATCCATTTTGCTGCCAAGGATGGAGAGGGTGAGAGAACGAGCTCAGCGCTTCACCGAGCGGGCCTTGGATGCTCTGGTTGGCACGGTGGAGCGCAGAAGATGTATACTCTTCCCTGAGAGTGGCAGGAGGCCTTTGCCACGCGAGTACAGAAGAGTGTGGAGGGAGGTGGCTCAGAGCGTCTCCTCCAGGAGCATGGTGCCCAGGACTCATGTTCAATGCCGCAAAAAGTTCAACGACCTCACTCGGGTCGTCAGGGTGAGTGGCTTTTTCTCAATACCTCTCCATCCCTCCATCTCAACCTCACTCTATGGCCAGAGGGTCTTAAAACCCCAATGCACAACACTCATCCAACACCTATGGCCCTTTCATGAAACACACACACACATTCCACACTTTGCATACAGTAAGGGCTATTCACCTATGGGAGGCACATCTGGCAAGACCATGGCTGTATATTTACTCAGATGCTGTCCTTTTACTTGCAGGCCAAGCTGGCGCATAATAGGAGACAGCAGCAATGGACAGGTGGAGGGCGGCCTCAGCTGCAACCCCTCAGCGATCTGGAGGAGCGCGTCCACAGGATTGTGGCAAGCCGGGTGATCGGTCCCGTCGCCACTGGAGACGCCGACCCCGTTCTGGACAGCAATGGTAAGGTCATCACCTTTTTGTCCTCTGTCCTTCCACTTGTCCCTCACAACACCAGCCTTTGACACTTTCAATCCAACTTGCTAACTCGCTGCACTTATTCCTCCATTACTGCCACCCTGTCCTCACGCTAAAGCCACTCTTGTACCTCCCTGCTTTCAGATGGTGATTCACCAGCTGAGGAGACGGGCCCTGAAGCTGCCAGTGGGAGTGAAGCTGCAGCCGAGGAGGAAGAGGAAGCCGGAGCATCAGTGCCACCCTCTCCCGAGGAAGCCCATGCCCACACTGGGAACACGCCTTCCCTGGAGGGGAGCAGGGGGGAAGGGTCTGATGAGGGTGAAGCTCCAGGACCCAGCGGGCTGCAGCAACGCCATGGGGGTAGGGAAGAACGGGGGCCTTCTCCCCAGAGGGAGAGTATGCCAGAGACTCCTACTACAATGGACGCAGAGGAGGAGCGGCTGATCGCAGAAATGAACACCCAGGCGGTGGGCATGCACACTGAGCTCATGGGTGCAGTGGGAAGGGTGCCCGAATGCATTGAGTCACTGGCAAGGAGTGTGGAGCACTTCGCTGTAGCACAGGCGGATGCCACACTAATGCTTAGTGCTGCAATTCAGTCACTGACTGCCGTGATCACATCTCTGACTGATCTCATGCAGACTCAGATTGAGGCCACGCGAGCACTGACTGCTGCCAACCTCGATGGTTCGTTCACATGTCCCCGGGGCTCTCACCGCGCCGCAGCAGGCCAGCAATCTGTGCTCCAGCAGATTGCTCCGGATGCTGAAGTGCTGCCCCGTGGGAGTACCAGTGTGTCGGGCGAGCTGGGAGTTGCTGTCCTCTCTCACGATGACAGCATTCCTGCTGCCAACACTGTTACTTCTCCACTGCACTTGCCACCGCCTGTAGGACAGACTGCTGCCGCCCATGCAGAGTTGGTGCAGTCTGCAGCCGGGCCCTCCAGGCCCAGAACTGGTCGAGGCCGTCCTTCAGGGGCATCTGCAGTGTCAGGGTCTGACGATCAGCAGCCTTCCACCAGCCTTGCTGCAGCCACTGAGGTCCCATTACGGAGGAGCAGTAGGGTTAGAAGGGGGGAAGTGCGCAAGGGAAGGAGATTACCCTCGAAGGGCAAAAAGTAGGAGGTGTGACAAAATGCTGGTCATTTTTTTATTAAAGGCCGAGGTTCGTGGTCCAACTTTTGTCTTGTGTTTTGGACATTATCTCCAGGTTGTGAGAACCAGTTATGTTAATGACTGTTTTGTTGTGTTTATTTCTATGAGTTTGTCATGAGGAAATGACACACACAGAGTTTGTAAAATAAATAAGTTTTTGTATTCAAAATATACATGTTTGGTGTTTGGAATCATTGGTGCCTTGGCCGGCTTAGGGGTTGCATGCTGGGTTCATTGATGTTGTTAGCAATGGCAGAAGCCATTTGCACAGCAGGGGCCCTAGAAGCGGCTTGCTATCAGCCGTTGACGGACGGCCCTTGCAGTTTCACCATTGTGGGCCGCCCTCCCGCCTTGGTGCTGCTGATGATGATCCTCCTCGTCCTCTTCCTCCTCTTCCTCCTCCTCCTCTGGTGGTGCTCCAAGGCCTGGTGGCATTGGCTGGGTCCTGACGATTGCCATGTTATGCAACATGCAGCACACAACTACGAAGTTGGATACTCGCTCAGGCGAGTACTGCAGGGATCCTCCAGAATGGTCGAGACAGCGGAACTGTTGCTTCAGCACGCCGATTGTGCGCTCAATGATGTTCCTGGTAGCTTGATGGCTCTCATTGTACCGCAGCTCAGCAGGGGTGTTGGGCGTACGGAGCGGTGTCATCAGCCAGGTGCTCAATGGATACCCCTTGTCCCCGAGAAGCCAACCAACTGGCTGATGCGGTGCCTCGAAAAGTTCTACCATAGTAGTCTGGCGCAGGATGAAAGCATCGTGGCAGCTGCCAGGATAGTGGGCATTGACAGCGAGTATCAGCTGTCTGTGGTCACAGACCAACTGAACATTCAAGGAATGGAACCCCTTTCTGTTCCGGAATTCCTCGGCATTCTCATGCGGAGCACGCAAAGCCACATGCGTGCAGTCAATGGCGCCCTGCACCATGGGGAAGCCCGCTATCCTCGCAAAGCCCAGAGCGCGGTCACGCTGCTTGTCTGGGGTCATGGGGAAAGAGATGAACTCTCGTCTCCTTTTAAAGAGGGCATTTGTGACCTGCCGGATGCAGCAATGCACCGCGAACTGGGAGATATTGGCGAGGTCCCCAGCAGCAGCTTGAAATGAACCAGTAGCATAGAAGTTGAGAGCCACTGTGACCTTCACTGCCACCGACAGAGACGTCCTGGACCTCAGTTGAGGCTGCAGATCTGGCTGCAGCAGGTGGCAGAGCTCAGTGACCACCTCCTTGCTGAATCGCAGCCTTCGCAAACACAGCTCCTCAGACATATGAATGTAGGAGAGCTGTTCACGATATACCCTGGGAGGGTAAGCTCTCCTGTACATACGCCTGTTGGCCCTCCTCCGTCTGGCCATCATTGCCACTCTCTCTCTGCGTCTCTGTGTCCTCCGATGCAGCTGGAGCAGGACGACTCCCCCAATCAGTGCAGCCCCCATAGTCTCTTTGCAAGCAAAGTTATGAAGGACAGCAACCAAAGTACCAGTGAAGTTAGGATCAGTAGGCAAAACTACCTCACAAAGCGTTGACTCAATGCAGAAGTCTCTCTTTCTCTCTCTCCGAATCTCTCTCTCTCTCTCAGAACGAGTGGTGCAAAAATGTCAACCACAGAAAAAGACAGGAAGAGGCCCCCTTTAAATAGCGCCCCCCCCAGCCCCACAGCGATTGATAGCGTTCCAGTCTTCCGGTCGTTGGATGCGCCAGGCGGTAAGGCAGGGGGCGCCACTCAATTTCCGCTCCGGGGCGCCACAAGGGCGTTGCACCATGGAATGACGTCACAATCTGCGCGCGCAGGTGGTCGCGGCGGTAAGGTTTAGCGCCGCCGCACAATGTCTAGTTAAGTTCCCGAGCGGCGCAAACATCGCTGCGCCCGGGCGCGAGCGGCTTTGCGCCCCATTAGCGCCCTCTTAAGGCGTTAACGGGAGGCGCAACCAACTGAATTTTTACCCCATGTCTTTTTTTTGTTTTTTATTCGTTTTTATGGGATGTGGGCGTCGCTGGCAAGGCCAGAATTTATTGCCCATCCCCTATTGCCCTTGAGAAGGCGGTGGTGAACTGCCTTCTTGAACCGCTGCAGTCCGTGTGGTGAAGGTACTCCCACAGTGCTGTTAGGTAGGGAGTTCCAGGATTTTCACCCAGCGACGATGAAGGATCGGCGATATACTTCTAAGTCAGGATGGTGTGTGACTTGGAGGGGAACTTGGAAGTGGTGGAGTCCCCATGCGCCTGCTGCCCTTGCCCTTCTAGGTGGAAGAGGTCGCGGGTTTGGGAGGTGCTGCCGAAGAAGCCTTGGCGAGATGCTGCAGTGCATCTTGTAGATGGTACACACTGCAGCCACGGTACGCCGGTGGTGGAGGGAGTGAATGTTTAAGGTGGTGGATGGGATACCAATCAAGTGGGCTGCTTTGTCCTGGATGGTGTCGAGCTTCTTGAGTGTTGTTGGAGCTGCACTCATCCAGGCAAGTGGAGAGTATTCCATCACACTCCTTACTTGTTTCTTGTAGATGGTGGAAAGGCTTTGGGGAGTCAGGAGGTGAGACACTCGCCGCAGAATACCTAGCCTCTGACCTGTTCTTGTTGCCACAGTATTTATGTGGCTGGTCCAGTTAAGTTTCTGGTCAATAATAACCCCCCTGGATGTTGATGGTGGGGGATTCGACGATGGTAATGCCGTTGAATGTCAAGGGGAGGTGGTTAGACTCTCGCTTGTTGGAGATAGTCATTGCCTGGCACTTCTGTGGCACGAATGTTACTTGACACTTATCAGCTCAAGCCTGAACGTCGTCCAGGTCTTGTTGCATGTGGGCATGGACTGCTTCATTATTTGAGGAGTTGTGAATGGCGCTGAACACTGTGCAGTCATCAGCGAACATACCCATTTCAGACCTTATGCTGGAGGGAAGGTCATTGATGAAGCAGCTGAAGATGGTTGGGCCTAGGACACTGCCCTGAGGAACTCCTGCAGCGATGTCCTGGGGCTGTGATGTTTGACCTTCAACCACCACAACCCTCTTCCTTTGTGCTAGGTATGACTCCAGCCAGTGGAGCGTTTTCCCCCCCCGATTCCTATTGACTTCAGTTTTACTCGGTCTGGAGCACTGAAAATGAAAATGTATCCTCAGGTCTATCAAACTGTTTAATCCTGATGGGTTTTGCCATGAGTGACACTTTATCCATCATAGTTAAGCAGGTTGAGAGATCTGAGCACTAAATTATAACCCTTTTGATGTTCATGAAATCACCTAACAGACGGTACAAAAACATTTCAATGTTAAAGAGTGTCACGTCCTGCTTTAGTCAGTGAATATGATATCACTGTGGGACATAATCTGTGCTGGCATTTGATTCAATTCTTGCCAAATGATTTCATGGATCCACCAGATATCATAACATTTTCTCATAATATATGACAGCTATGCTAATTACCTGAACAGGTAATTTATTAGATTAATCGCTTAAAAGTATGTTGACATATTTCAGAGATTCACTGCGGCATTCACATTGCACAGAGAGGATAACAGATCTATTACCGTCACAGTCCCAGCCTCTCCCCTTACACTTGAGCAGATCCGACTTTTCACTGGCGGTGTGGCAGCAGTGGAACTGCAAGTGTGCAAGCGCGTCTTACATAAACTAACCGGCACGCTTTTAAAGGGCGGTGCTGGAACAAAGAGACCTGTGGTTGCACGCACATGAGTCATTGAAGGCGGCAGGACAGGTTGAGAAGTCTGTTAAAAATGCACACAGGATCTTTGATCTGGAACGCGCTGCCGACAAGGGCGGCGGAAGCAGACTCAATAGCAACTTTCGAAAGGGGAATTGAATAAATACTTGAAAAGGAAAAATTTGCAGGGCTATGGGGGAAAGAGCAGGGGAGTGGGACTCATTGGAAAGCTCTTTCAAAGAGCCGGCAAATATTTATCCCTCAACCAACATCAGTAAAATGTAGAAGGTTTTAATTCATAGAATCAGAGAATCTTACACCACCGAAGGAGGCCATTCGGCCCATCGTGCCTGTGCCAGCTCTGTGAAAGAGCTCTCCAATTAACCCCACTCCCCCTGCTCTTTCCCCATAGCCCTGCAAATTTCCCCGTCAAGTATTTATCCCATTCCCTTTTGAAAATTACTCTTGAATCCGCTTCTAAAGAAAGAAAGACTTACATTTCTACAGTGCCTTTCACAACCACTGGACGTCTCAAAGCGCTTTACAGCGAATGAAGTACTTTTGAAGTGGAGTCACTGCAAGGTCCCACAAACAGCAATGTGATAATTATCAGATAATCTGTTTTTGTTATATGGGTTGAGGGATAAATATTGGCCAGGACACCAGGGATAACTCCCCCTGCTCTTCTTCGAATAGTGCCTGGGATTTATTACGTCCACCTGAGAGAGCAGACGGGGCCTCGGTTTAACTTCTCATCCGAAAGACGGCACCTCCGACAGTGCAGCACTGGAATGTCAGCCTAGATTTATGTGTTTTCCTGTCCCTGGAGTGGGATTTAAACCCACAAGCCTTCTGACTCAGAGGCGAGAGTGCTACCCACTGAGCCACAGCTGATACTAGGGTCTCGATGAGATAAATTTTCAAAAAGCAATCGATAAGGTGCCACACAAGTGGTTGTTACATAAAATTAGGGCTCATGGGATTGGGGGATTGGTTAACAGACAGAAAACAGAGTAGGAATAAACAGGACTTTTTCGGGTTGACAGGCTGTAACTAGCGGGGTACCACAAGGATCAGTGCTTGGGCCTCAGCTATTTACAATCTATATTAATGACTTAGATGAAGGGATCGAGTGTAATGTAGCCAAGTTTGCTGATGATATAAAGCTAGGTGGGAAAGTAAGCTGTGAGGAGAACACAAAGATCCTGCAAAGGGATATAGATAGGTTAAGTGAGTGGGCAAGAAATGGCAGAGGCAATATAATGTGGAGAAATGTGAAGTTATCCACTTTGGTAGGAAAAATAGAAAAGCAGAGTATTTCTTAAATGGTGGCAGATTGGGAAATGTTGGTGTTCAGAGTGACCTGGGTGTCCTTGTACACAAATCACTGAAAGTTAACATGCAGATACAGCAAGCAATTAGGAAAGCAAATGGTATGTTGGCCTTTATTACAAAAGGATTTGAGCATAAGAGTAAAGGGGGGCTAAATTCGGCTCCTTTGCGCCTGCCGTTAGTGCCTCCGGGGGGCGCTAACTGGGCGCAAAGGGCTTATCAATCGGGGGGGGGCGATAATAGCGCCTCCCGAGAAATTCGGTGGGGCGCTGCTGAGGCACTGGCCGATAGCGCCATGCCCTGCTGGTAGTGCCCCGGGCCGCTGCGCCACCGGTGATGACGTCATCACCGAGCGACGCGACCCCTTAGCACCCCGCGGCAGAAATTCGATTGTCTGATAAACGTTCCCATGAAGCGCCTTTGGACATTTTACTACGTTTAAGGAGCTATATAAATACAAGTTGTTGTTGTTGTAATGCCAGTAGCATAAAAGCAGCAATGCCAGGGGCAAGGATGCTCAATGTCAGGATACATAGAATACATAGAATACATAGAAGATAGGAGCAGGAGTAGGCCATCCGGCCCTTCGAGCCTGCTCCGCCATTTAATGAGATCATGGCTGATCCTCCAATTCAGTATCCCGTCCCCGCCTTCTCTCCGTAACCCTTAACCCCTTTTGCCTGTAGAAATATATCTAATTCCCTCTTAAATATATTTAATGAGCTGGCGTACACTGCCCTCTGTGGCAATGAGTTCCACAGGTTCACCACCCTCTGAGTGAAGAAATTCCCCCTCATTTCTGTCCTAAATGGTTTAGCCCTTATCCTTAAATTATGTCCTCTAGTTCTGTTCTCACCCGCCAAGGGAAACATTCCTTCTGCATCTAGTCTGTCTAGACCTGTCAGAATTTTATACACTTCTATGAGGTCCCCTCTCAATCTTCTAAACTCCAGTGTGTACATCCCTAAACTACATAGTCTCTCCTCATAGGTCAATCCCGCCATTCCTGGTATCAGCCTGGTGAATCGCCGCTGCACCCCCTCCATGGCAAGAACATCTTTCCTCAGATGAGGCGACCAAAACTGTACACAGTACTCGAGGTGTGGTCTCACCAGTGCCCTGTACAGCTGCAGCAAGGTATCCCTGTTCCTGTATTCCAACCCTTTTGCTATGAAGGCCAGCATACCGTTTGCCTTCTTGACCGCCTGTTGCACCTGCATGCTCGCCTTCAGTGACTGGTGTACAAGAACACCCAGGTCTCTCTGTACTTCCCCCTCTCCCAATTTATTGCCATTTAAATAATAATTTGCCCTCCCGTTCCTGCACCCAAGGTGGATAACTTCGCACTTGTCCACATTATAGTGCATCTGCCATTTATCCGCCCAATCACCCAGTCTGTCCAAATCGCTCTGGAGCTTCCTGGTCTCCTCCTCTGAGCCCACCCCCCCCTCCTAGTTTAGTGTCGTCTGCAAATTTGGAAATGCTGCATCCGACTCCCTGATCCAGGTCATTAATGTAAATTGTGAACAGCTGGGGACCCAGGACAGATCCCTGTGGTACCCCACTTGTTACTGCCTTCCATTGAGAAAATGAGCCGTTTATTCCAACTCTCTGTTTTCTATCTGACAGCCAGTTCGCTATCCACGTCAATACTTTCCCCTTTATCCCATGAGCTTCAATTTTCCATGCTAATCTTTTATGTGGGACCTTATCGAAGGCCTTGTGGAAGTCCAGGTACACCACATCTACTGGCTCTCCCCCATCTATTTTACCAGTTACTCCCTCAAAAAATTCCAATAGATTAGTCAAGCACAATTTACCCTTTGTAAATCCATGTTGACTCTGTCCTATCCTGTCCCCATTTGCTAAGTGCTCCGCTATTTCATCCTTAATGATGGACTCCAGCATTTTGCCCACAACTGATGTAAGACTTACAGGTCTGTAATTACCTGCTTTTTCCCTACCCCCCTTTTTGAATAGTGGGATAACGTTAGCTACCCTCCAATCCATGGGCACTGTTCCCGAGTCTAATGAATTCTGAAAAATCATACTTAGTGCATCCGCTATCTCTAGGGCCACCTCCTTCAGTACCCTAGGATGCATGTTATCAGGCCCTGGGGATTTGTCCGCCTTCAATCCCTTTAGCTTCCTTAACACCATATCCTTAGAGATATTGATTTGCGTCAGTTCCTCCTTTGCCAATGTCCCTATTTTTCCCGATATCCCAGGGAGGTTTTTTGTGTCTTCCTTCGTAAAGACTGACCCAAAGTATGCATTTAGTTGGTCTGCCATTTCCTTATTTCCCGTTATATATTCCCCCGTATCTGACTGCAATGGACCAACTTTGGTTTTCACCAGTCTTTTCCTCTTGATATACTTATAAAAGCTTTTGGAGTTAGTTTTTATATTTTCCGCCAGCTTGCTTTCGTAAGCTATTTTGCCCCTCTTGATTAAGCCCTTTGTCCTCCTTTGCTCTATCTTAAACTGTTCCCAATCTTCCGCTCTGGTGCTTTTTTTGGCTATTTTATACGCCCTATCTTTGGATTTTATGCTGTCTCTAATTTCCCCTGTTATCCACGGTTGAGTCACCTTTTTAGATTTCCTTTTATGCCAGATTGGTATAAACAATTTTTGCAATTTTGTCATTCTATCTTTAAATGCTTGCCATTGTTTATCTACCTCCAGTCCTCCCAGGAACGTTGTCCAATCAGACCTACTCAGTTCCCGTCTAATGGCATCATAATTCCCCTTGTTTAAATTCAGGACCTTAGTCTCTGAGTCAATTTCTTCGCTCTCCATTTCGAGTGAGAAATCGATCATGTTATGATCGCTCTGACCCAAGGGTCCCCGTACAACAAGATTACTAATTAGTCCCTTCTCATTGCACAGTACCCAGTCCAATATAGCCTGTTCCCGAGTTGGTTCCTTGACATATTGATCCAGATAACCATCCCTTAAACACTCAAGGAATTCCTCCTCCTCATTATTTTTACTGATTAGGCTAGTCCAATCTATATGTAAGTTAAAGTCACCTATGATGACAGCTGTGCTTTTATTGCACGCTTCTCTAATTTCCCTCGTGATGCCCTCCCCAACCTCTATTTTACTATTTGGAGGCCTATATACCACTCCTATTAATGTTTTTCGCCCCTCGCTATTTCTTAGCTCCACCCATATAGATTCTGTATTAACTGAGTTAATATCCTTCCTTTCAATTGCATTTATCCCCTCTTTTACCAGCAATGCTACCCCTCCTCCCTTTCTTTTTTGTCGATCCTTCCTAAATACTGAATACCCCTGTATGTTAAGCTCCCAGCCCTGCTCACCCTGCAACCATGTTTCCGTAATCCCAATTAGATCATAATTATTAACCTCCATTTCCACAGCTAATTCATCTACCTTGTTCCTGATGCTTCTCGCATTAAGGTATAAAACCCTCAGGCTTTTTTTATGCTCACATTTTTTATGAATTAGTTTGGCCCTTTGTTTTTTGTTCCTCACCCTTTTACCATTTATTTCTGTCTGCCTTTCACTTTCCTCTATTTCACTACATAGGTTTCTAGCCCCCTGCCATACTGGGATGTACCCTTGTCCCAAGGATTTCCGGCCCCTATATGTATAACCTGAGCATAGATTCACCTATCGGACTGCAGCTTTAATGGGAGGGGGTGTGAAGAGACAAACTAGACTTAACTATGATATTCTTTCAATACTGGCACCAGCCAAATGGAACTGCAATGCCCTTTTCCAGTTCTATAAATCCCTACGTCCCTATTATAAAAATGACCAAGGGTTTCAAAGTTGAAGACTGCAATTTATTAAAAGAAAAAGTTTTTTGCAACTTTGTCCCGTGATTTAAAGTCACAGTAAGTGACTGGTGCTGTCTGTTGCCTGGTTTTCTACATCATCTGTTCCGAGTCAAACTTTAGCCTTTGGGATCACTGCCAGGAACATCTTCAGCATTCACCCCTCAAATCCAGTGGTCTGACAGACACAGCGGCAGTCAAGCATGCAACGCTACTCTTTGCAAATTGGCTGTTTGATGCTTGTCTGACCAGAGGCGCAACCCTATCTGTCAACTGGTATAATTATATGCATATTGGTCACAGTGGTAAACAGCTGAGTGACGTTAGTCTGGATTTCTTTCTTAATATGTCCTTAGCCTCAGAGCATTGAAGGGGTCTATCCCCTCACGGCTCTGACTGTACTTCTGCAGCCGATGATTTGCTCAACCACTCCCTTATCTCCACCTCTAATGCCCTTGTCTCCAGCAAAGCTGCTACTCTCTCCCCTTGTTATGGCACCCATCTTTGCTCCCTCAAGTCAAATGGGAACATAGAGTCATAGAGTTATAAAGCACAGAAAGAGGCCCTTCGGCCCATCGTGTCCGTGGCAGCCATCAAGCCCTGTCTATTCTAATTCCATTTTCCAGCACTTGGTCCGTAGCCTTGTATGCTATGGTGTTTCAAGTGCTCATCTAAATGCTTCTTGAATGTTGTGAGGGTTCCTGCCTCTACCACTCTTTCAGGCAGTGAGTTCCAGATTCCAACCACCCTCTGGGTGAAAAAGTTTTTCCTCAAATCCCCTCTAAACTTCCTGCCCCTTACCTTGAAACTATGCCCCCTGGTTATTGACCCCTCTACTAAGGGGAAAAGTTCCTTTCTATCTACCCTATCTATGCCCCGCATAATTTTGTACACCTCAATCAGGTCCCCCCTCAGCCTTCTCTGCTCTAATGAAAACAACCCCAGCCTGTCCAGTCTCTCTTCATAGCTGAAGCGCTCCAGCCCAGGTAACATCCTGGTGAATCTCCTCTGCACCCTCTCCAATGCAATCACATCCTTCCTATAGTGTGGCGACCAGAACTGCACACAGTATTCCAGCTGTGGCCTAACTAGCGTTTTGTACAGCTCCATCATAACCTCCCTGCTCTTATATTCTATGCCTCGGCTAATGAGGGCAAGTATCCCATATGCCTTTTTAACCAACTTATCTAATGTCCTACTGCCTTCAGGGATCTATGTACATGCACACCAAGGTCCCTCTGATCCTCTGTCCTTCCTGGGGTCCTACCATTAATTGTGTATTCCCTTGCCTTGTTAGTCCTTCCAAAATGCATCACCTCACACTTTTCAGGGTTAAATTCCATTTGCCACTGTTCTGCCTATCTAACCAACCCGTCTATATCGTCCTGTAGCCTGAGGCTTCCCTCCTCGCTATTTACCACTCCACCAATTTTCGTGTCATCTGCGAACTTATTGATCATACCTCCTACATTCATATCTAAATCATTAATGTACACTACAAACAGCAAAGGACCCAGCACCGATCCCTGCGGTACACCACTGGACACAGGCTTCCAGTCACAAAAACAACTTTCGACCATCACCCTCTGCCTCCTGCCACTAAGCCAATTTTGGATCCAATGTGCCAAATTGCCCTGGATCCCATGGGCTCTTACCTTCTTGATCAGTATCCCATGTGGGACTTTGTCAAAAGCCTTGCTGAAGTCCATGTAGACTACATCAACTGCACTACCCTCGTCCACACACCTAGTCACCCTGACAAAAAATTCAATCAAATTGGTCAGACATGATCTCTCCCTGACAAAGCCATGCTGACTATCCTTGATTAATCCTTGCCTCTCCAAGTGGGGACTAATTCTGTCCCTCAGAATTTTTCCAATAATTTCCCTACCACTGATGTTAGGGTCACTGGCCTATAATTCCCTGGTTTATCCCTACTACCCTTCTTGAATAATGGTACTACGTTAGCTGTTCTCCATATTTCAGGGTATCTTGCCCATAACTGGTTTAGCCTTTCATCACTAGATCTGGCCAGACCACAGCCAACCTTTGAGTCTCAAGCTCCTCTGCCAAAGCCAACTATTATTCCAGGAGAGCTAAGATAAACCTCGGCTTCTTTTTTCTACTACCAATCATCTCCTTAAACTCCTTTCCCCTGCTTCCTCCACCCTCACCAACAGCAACAAGAGCGAGGATATGGTCCATGGGTATGATTCTCGCTTCGGGTTCATTGGCTGAAATATGCGAGAGGTCACGGGATCAAGTCCGGGAGGAGTCCTCATTTTCCAGTATTCCAGTATTCCAGTATTCAGGACTGAATACTGGGGACGGCGATGGTTCCTCTAGGGAGTACAACCAGAGCCAAGTCCATGGCACCATGGGCGGCTCAGCTGTACAGTGCGGGGCGGAGAGGAAGAACGGGAAGGCAATTGTTGTAGGGGATTCGATAGTTAGGGGAACAGACAGGCGTTTCTGTGGCCGCAGACATGATTCCAGGATGGTATGTTGCCTCCCTGGTGCCACGGTCAAGAACGTCACTGAGCGACTGCAGAACATTCTGAGGGGAGAGGGTGAACAGCCAGAGGCCCTGGTCCATATCGGTACCAACGACATAGGAAGGAAAAGGGATGAGGACCTGCAAGCATATTTTAGAGAGCTAGGAAAGAGATTAAAAAGCAGGACCTCAAAGGTAGTAATCTCTGGATTACTTCCTGTGCCACGAGCTAGAGAGTACAGAAATAGGAGGATAGAGCAGATGAATGCATGGCTGGAGAGATGGTGCAGGAGGGAGGGCTTCAGATTCCTGGGACATTGGGACTGATTCTGGGGGAGATGGGACCTGTACAGGCCGGAGGGGTTGCACCTCAACAGAGCTGGGACCAATATCCTCCCGGGGGGTGGGTTGCTAGTGCTGTTGGGGAGGGTTTAAACTAATTTGGCAGAGGGATGTGCTCCAGGATGTAGCATTAGAAAGGAGAAACAAAGTGCACAAAGGATTGGGAGAGACAGATAGCACTAGAGTAAGAAATGGTAAGCTATTAGGTGGAGTCAAACTAAGAAAGATACAAGAGGGACTAAGACAGGTTCACAGTGCATGTGTGTAAATGCACGAAGTGTGATAAATAAGGTTGGTGAGATGCAGGTGCAAATAGCCACATGGGAATATGACGTCGTGGCGATAACGGAGACCTGGCTGAAAAAAGGGCAGGATTGTGTTTTAAATATTCCTGGACATAAGGTGTTCAGGAAAGATAGGGAAGGAAAGAAAGGAGGTGGGGTGGCAGTATTGGTTAAGGAGAATGTTACAGTGCTGGAGAGAGAAGATGTCCTGGAGGGGTCAAGGACAGAATCTATTAGGTTAGAGTTAAGAAATAATAGAGGTGCCATTAAACTACTACATATATGCTGTAGGCAAACAGCTAGTGGGAAAGATATAGAGGAGCAAATTTGCAGGGAAGTTACAGAGAGGTGCAAGAACTATAGAGTAGTGATAATGGGGGGACTTCAACTATCCTAATATAGACTGGGATAGTAATAGTGTAAAGGGCAGAGAGGGGGAAGAATTTCTGAAGTGTGTTCAGGAGAACTTTCTTGATCAGTACGTTTCTGGCCCAATGAGGAAGGAGGCATTGCTGGATCTGATTCTGGGGAATGAGGTAGGTCAAGTGGAGCAAGTGTCAGTAGGGGAACAGTTAGGGAGCAGTGATCGTAGTATCATAAGGTTTAGATTAGCTATGGAGAAGGACAGGGAGCAATCTAGAGTAAAAATATTTACGAGAATGATTCCAGTGATAAGGGATTTCAGTTACGTGGATAGACTAGAGAAGCTGGGGTTGTTCTCCTTAGAGCAGAGAAGGTTGAGAGGAGATTTGATGAGGTGTTCAAAATCATGGGGGGACTAGACAGAGTAGATAGAAACTGTTCCCATTGGCAGAAGGGTCGAGAACCAGAGGACACAGACTTAAGGTGATTGGCAAAAGAACCAACGGCGACATGAGGAAAAACCTTTTTACGCAGCGAGTGGTTATGATCTGGAAAGCACTGCCTGAAAGGGTGGTGGAGGCAGATTCAATCATAGCTTTCAAAAGGGAATTGGATAAGTACCAGAAGGAAAAAAAATTGCAGGGCTACGGGGAAAGGGCAGGGGAGTGGGACTAGCTGAAGTGCTCTTGCAGAGAGCCGGCACGGGCTCGATCGGCTGAATGGCCTCCTTTTGTGCTGTAACCATTCTATGATTCTATGTCTGTGTTGCCGGCTGGTACAGTGGGTGCTGACTCTCGGCTTTCAAGAGGGAGCTGGACCGGTTCATGACTGGGGCCGAGATCACATCATATATAAGGTCAGTGTCTTATAGAGAACACTGGGTCCGTGTGATCTCCTGACTGGTTTCCATCGCCGGAGGGGGTCGAAGAGGAATTTTCCAGAGTACTTATTCCCTTATTGGCCCTGGGGTTTTCTTTGTTTTTTAGACTCTCTCAGCAGTTTGCGTGGCTGTGCTGCGGGGTTGGGGGTGGGGTGGTGGGTGCGAGGGAGGGTGAGGTTAAGAAATGTCTCGTCATGATGCTCCAGCCATCATGAGGTGTGGGGCAGGCTTGTCTTTTCCAGCCTTAATTTTCATATGTAACTTCATTCTGTTGCAATCATTGGCAATATTTGACCTCATCTAATTAAATGTCTTGCGGCAAGTGTGAATCTGCAGCACTGCACCTTTCACAGGGGTCCTACCTTAAAGTGTGGCCTCAGAGGTGTCACATCTCAATATGTCACACCTCCAAATGTCACGCATCCATAAGGTACAGTTTCACGATTGACTTAAAAAGGCACTCACTTGCTAAGCTTCTGCTCAAATATCCGTTGACTAAATGTGAATTAATTTTTTTTAAATTCATTCATGGGATCTGGGCGTCACTGGCAAGGCCAGCATTTACTGCCCATCCCTAATTGCTCTTGAGAAGGTGGTGGTGAGCTGCTTTCTTGAACCACTGCAGCCCGTGTGGGGAAGATACTCCCACAGTGCTGTTATGTAGGGATTTTGACCCAGCGACGATGAAGGAATGGGGATATACTTCCAAGTCAGGATGGTGTGTGACTTGGAGGGGAACTTGGAGGTGGTGGTGTTCCCATGCAACTGCTGCCCTTGTCCTTCTAGGTGGAAGAGGTCGCGGGTTTGGGAGGTGCTACCGAAGAAGCCTTGGCGAGTTGCTGCAGTGCATCTTGTAGATGGTACACACTGCAGCCATGGTGCGCCGGTGGTGGAGGGAGTGAATGTTTAAGGTAGTGGATGGGGTACCAATCAAGGGCTGCTTTGTCCTGGATGGTGTCGAGCTTCTTGAGTGTTGTTGGAGCTGCACTCATCCAGGCAAGTGGAGAGTATTCCATCAGACTCCTCACTTGTGCCTTGTAGATGGTGGAAAGGCTTTGGAGAGTCAGGAGGTGAGTCGCTCACTGCAGAATACCCAGCCTCTGACCTGCTCTTGTAGACACAATATTTATGTGGCTGGTCCATTTAAGTTTCTGGTTAATGGTGACCCCCAGGTTGTTGATGGTGGGGGATTTGGCAATGGTAATGCCGTTGAATGTCAAGAGAATGTGGTTAGGCTCTCCCTTGTTGGGGATGGTCATTGCCTGGCGCGAATGTTACCTGCCACTTATCAGCCCAAGCCTGAATGTTGTCTAGGTCTTGCTGCATGTCGGCATGGACTGCTTCATTATCTGTGGAGTTGTGAATAGCGCTGAACACTGTGCAGTCATCAGCAAACATCCCCATTTCTGACCTTATGTTGGAGGGAAGGTCATTGATGAAGCAGCTGAAGATGGTTGGCCACTGCCCTGAGGAACTCCTGCAGCGATGTCCTGGAGCTGAGACGATTGGCCTCCAACAACCACAACCATTTTTCTTTGAGCTAGTTATGACTCCAGCTGAAAGTTAAAAGCAGCAACAAAGAAAGAGTTTTAAGCAGAAAATCAAGCAATTAAATCCCTCATTTCTTTTCAAAACCATCATTCAGAAACCAGCAAGTAAGAAAAAAATGGCTCATCAAATCACACATATAATCCCTTCACACTGTTTTTGGCAGCTGTCAGTATTTATAGCTAAAATCATTTATGTCATTAAAGCACATTAGTAATAACTAGATTTGGGGGGAAAAATCACTGAATAATAATTTGGGCATTTCATGCTAGAAATATCTGCAAAACAGTTTCCCCCACCAAGCTGGGCTTGTTCTCCTTAGAGCAGAAAAGCTGAAGGGGAGATTTAATAGAGTTGTTCATAATTATGAAAGGTTTTGATAGAGTAGATAACGACACAGATGTAAGGTAATTGGCAAAAGAACCAGAGGGAAGATGAGGAGAATTTTATTTATGCAGCGAGTGATCTGGAATGCGTTGCCTGAAAGGGACGGTGGAAGCAGATTCAATAGAAACTTTCAAAAGGGGAATTGGATAAATACTTGTAAAGCAAAAATTTGCAGAACTATGGGGAAAGGGCGGGGGAGTGGGGGACTAATTGGAGAGCTCTTTCAAAGAGCCGGCACAGGCACGATGGGCCGAATGGCCTCCTTCTGTGCTGTATCATTCTATGATTCTGTGACACGAAAGCCTATTAGGAAAGGAAGAGGGAATTATGGTCGATAATTTCATTGGAGCTACTCCCACTCCCCCGACGTAGATTCACCGGATGTGATGTGACATTTACGTGCGTGTATGAGGTTTCAGTTGACTTTCCGGTGAAGTTACAGTGGGAGGAGTCGGAGCAGAGCTGGGGAAATTCCAGCCTGTATCTCCTGTTAGCAAATGTTGTGCATGTTAGAGAGACGCACCTTGGTAGCTAGCACTGGGGACCAGGAAGCAAAGTTGTCAGTTTAGTGAGAATGGGGTTAAGGGAGCAGGAGGTGGGTCTCATGGACGAGTTGAGCTCGGATGGGGCATGAGAAGGAGAGAAATTAGAAGACACGGGTTTGTGGGTAGTGCAAGGGGGACTCTGGGGGCAGGTATGGCCCATTGGCAAGAGGAAGGGAGGGAAGCAGCAGAGGCGGCCGAACGGATGGTCTCAATCTTAGTGACAAGAAGATCCTTGAGCTCCTGTGGAAGGTGGCATCGTCAAAGCAGATGCGGCGGAGACGGAGAAACTGGAGAATGGAATAGAGTCCTTACAGGAAGCGGGGTGGGAGGAAGTGTAGTCCCGGTAGCTGTGGGAGTCAGTGGGCTTATAGTGAATGTTTGTCAATAACCTATCCCCAGAGATGGAGACAGAGAAGTCGAGGAAGGGAAGGGAAGAATTGGAGATGGACCATGTGAAGGTGAGGGAAGGGTGGAAATTGGAAGCAAAGTGAATGAAATTTTCTAGTTCAGGACGAGAGCAGGAAACGGCACCGATACAGTCATCAATGTATCGGAAAAAGAGGTGAGGGAGGGAACCTGAGTAGGACTGGAACAAAGAATGTTCCACATATCCCACGAAAAAGCAGGCATAGCTAGGACCCATGCGAGTTCCCATGGCAACACCTTTAATTTGGAGGAAGTGAGTGGAGTCAAAGGAGAAGTTGGTCAATGTGAGAACAAGTTCAGCCAGGCGGAGGAGGGTGGTGGAGGAAGGGGACTGGTTGGACCTCTGTTCAAGGAAGAAGTGGAGCACCCTCAGGCCATCCTGGTGGGGAATGGAGGTGTAGAAGCACCAAGGGGCAGAAAACATTGGTGGGAGTTGTCTATAGGCCTCCAAACAGTAGTGGTAATGTAGGGGATGGCATCAATCAGGAAATTAGAGATGCATGTAACAAGTGTACTACAGTAATCATGGGTGACTTTAATCTACATATAGATTGGCCAAACCAAAATAGCAATAATACTGTGGAGGATGAATTCCTGGAGTGTGTACGAGATTTTTTTTTAGACCAGTACGTTGAGGAGCCAACTAGGGAACAGGTTATCCTAGATTGGGTATTGTTCAATGAGAAGGGGTTAATTAATAATCTTGTTGTGCGGGGTCCTTTAGGGAAGAGTGACCATAACATGATAGAATTCTTCATTAAAATGGAAAGTGAAGAAGTCCAATCCGAAACGAGGGTCCTAAATCTAAACAAAGGAAAATACGATGGTATGAGGAATGAGTTGGCTATAATAGATTGGGGAGCTTCATTAAAAGGCATGATGGTGGATAGGCAATGGCTAACATTTAAGGAATGAATGCATGAATTGCAACAGTTATACATTCCTTTTGTAGGGGGTGGTGTGGTAGGGTCAGCTTCACCTCTGACTCAGTGAGCGGTTTGAATCGCTCCCACGCCCCTGGTTCTAGACCTTGGACTTATTTGGGGGTCGTGAACAAAGGTGCAGTAGACAACAGGTTTTGATGAAAGAATTTTGACTTTTATTCAAGAAAAAAGTAACAATTTTAAAACATACTTAACACTTAAACACAGGTTGGGGAACACACGGTACAGGCGAGGGAGAATTATAATATACAAAACCCCTTATCCCTCCCAAATCCCACTGCCTAGCTAGGTTTGATTCCAGAAGATCAGGGATAATGCTCACCAAACAGGGGTTTCTTTACAGTTCGAAATCCAGCCAGGTAAGCCGGTTGCATTTTTGGGGTACGCTCTTTGTGTCCTTTGGGGCCTGCCGTCCCCATGTGGTACCAGTCTGTGGAATCTGCGAAGGTTCCTCAGTTTGGTGGAGTCCGCTGATGCGGTATGGCGCGGTTATGGATATATCAGGTGAGTACCCGATTTCTTTGTTTCTAGCTGCAGGGTTTAGAGTCTTTGCATGTAAGTCTTACCCAGGGGTAAGCCAGGAGTAGTTGTAGTGTTGGCGTTTCTTCGGGTTTCCCCTGATTGGCTGGTTTTGGTTGCGGTTACCTGGTGGTTGTTTGCTGCGCGGGGCCTTGGTTTCCGCGGTACTTTTCGAGTGTCGGTTTACCTCGTGGAGCCCTTGGCGGCTCTTGTTGTTGGTTTGTTGCGTTGGAGGCCTGTCGGGGCGGTACCTCCTGGAGCTGGACCGTGTGCTGAGCGATGCCGACTCGCTCCCAGCTCGTGGTCTCAGTTCCAGCCCTTGCCTGGCCTTGTCTGTCCCTGCCTCTGATCTCGCCTCGGGTCTGCCTGCCTCATGGCTTAGCTGCTTGTCTCTCCTCCTGCTCGTGTTGTGTGTGTAGACACATCTGTGTAACTTAACTTTCTTGGGGGATTAGGCCCTCAATTATACTGTTTCAGGTCTATTGTATTCTTCGCGCCAAAACTGTTTCACTAATCGTCTTCGCATTAAAGTGATTTAGGTTTCAGTTGAGGCCTCCTTATCTTGGCGCCAAATCTACCCTTCTTTTGTCTTAATGCGGAGATGCCGGTGTCGGACTGGGGTGGACAAAAATGAGAAGTCGCACAACACCAGGTTATAGTCCAACAGATTTATTTAAAGTTACAAGCTTTCAGAGCTGTCGCCCCTTCGTCAGGTAAAGGTACAATGAAGGAATCTACAATATTACACAGTATATAAACACAGAAACTGCAGAGATACAATCCAAAATTGTATCTCTGCAGTTTCTGTGTTTATATACTGTGTAATATTATAGATTCCTTCATTGTACCTTTACCTGACGAAGGGGCGACAGCTCCGAAAGCTTGTAATTTGAAATAAATCTGTTGGACTATAACCTGGTGTTGTGCGACTTCTCTTTTGTCTTAGGTTTTGGCGGGCTTGTTAAACTGTTCCTGTCGATACTTGGCTGATCATTTTTTGATGGGATAATGGGTTGTGAAACTGTGTACTGGCAGTTTTATTGTTAGGAATTGTTTTCAGACTTCCAGCATCCTGTTTGGACCTGGGGATTTCAAAAGGGTCTTGGTTTATTCATTTTTGAATGTGTTTGTGAGGTTTTGGATGAGGCTCTTCATCCTTGGTTGGATTGCAGTGCAAACATCTCCCAGACAGCTTGACTTGGTTCCAGATTCCCCAAACTGTCCAAACTGTCTCACCACACCCCTCCCCGTAGCCTATGTTGTTTCTGTGACTGCAGGTTTTCCCAATGGCCCTTTTAAAAGGTATATTATCATTTTCCTCAGGGCTTTTCTTCCCTGATCCATAAAAATGTCCAAAACTGAGGTTTTGACCTCAAATTCCTTCATTTCGGTCCCACCATTCCAAATTCGTGTTTAGATCCAAAAATCACCCCCTTTAGGGTTCTGTTCGAGTTTCTGGGGATTTTGCGAAGCCTACACTTTCTGGCGCAAAAACACAAAAGGAAACGCGGCCCAACCATGGCTAACAAAAGAAATTAAGGATAGTGTTAGATCCAAAGAGGAGTCATATAAAGTTGCCAGAAAAAGTAGCAAGCCTGAGGATTGGGAGTAGTTTAGAGTTCAGCAAAAAAGGACCAAGAGATTGATTAAGAGGGGAAAAATAGAGTATGAAAGTAAACCTGCAAGGAACATAAAAGCGGATTGTAAAAGCTTCTACAAGTATGTAAAAAGAAAAAGATTAGTGAAGACAAATGTAGGTCCCTTGCAGTCAGAAACGGGAGAAGTTATAATGGGGAACAAGGAAATGGCAGAGCAATTAAACAAATACTTTGGTTCTGTCTTCACGGAAGAGGACACAAATAACTTCCCAGAAATGCTAGGGAACCAAGGGTCTAGTAAGAAGGAGGAATTAAAGGAAATTAGTATTAGAAAAAAATACAGCAGGAGAAATTTATGGGACTGAAAGCTAATAAATCCCCAGGGCCTGATAATCTGCATCCCAGAGTACTAAAAGAGGTAGCCATGGAAATAATGGATGCATTGGTTGTCATCTTCCAAAATTCTATAGATTATGGAACAGTTCCTGCAGATTGGAGGGTGGCAAATGTAACCCTGCTATTTAAAAAAGGAGGGCGAGAGAAAACAGGGAACTACAGAGCGGTTAGCCTAACATCAGTAGTGGGGAAAATGCTAAAGTCTGTTATAAAGGATGTGATAACAGGACACTTAGAAAATATCAACAGGATTAGACAAAGTCAACATGGATTTATGAAAGGGAAATCGTGTTTGACAAACCTACTGGAGTTTTTTGAGGATGTAACTGGTAGAATAGATAAGGGAGAACCAGTGGATGTGGTGTATTTGGATTTTCAGAAGGCCTTTGATAAAGTCCCACATAAGAGGTTAGTGTGCAAAATTAAAGCACATGGGATTGGGGGTAATATACTGGCATGGATTGAAAATTGGTGTACAGACAGGAAACAGAGAGTAGAAATAAATGGGTCTTTTTCGGGGTGGCAGGCGGTGACTAGTGGGGTACCGCAGGGATCAGTGCTTGGGCCCCAGCTATTCCCAATATATATCAATGATTTGGATGAGGGAACCAAATGTAACATTCTCAAATTTGCTGACGACACAAAATTAGGTGGGATTGTGAGTTGTGAGGAGGATGCAAAGAGGCTTCAAGGCGACTTAGACAAGTTGAGTGAGTGGGCAAATACGTGGCAGATGCAGTATAACCTGGATCAATGTGAAGTTATCCACTTCGGTAGGAAAAACAGACAGGCAGAGTATTATTTAAATGGTGATAGATTGAGAAATGTTGATGTACAAAGGGACCTGGGTGTCCTTGTACACCAGTCACTGAAAGCAAACATGCAGGCGCAGCAAGCAGTTAGGAAGGCAAATGGTTTGTTGGCCTTCATTGCAAGAGGATTTGAGTACAGGAGCAAGGATGTCTTACTACAGTTATACAGGGCCTTGGTGAGACCACACCTGGAGTACTGTGTGCAGTTTTGGTCTCCTTACCTAAGAAAGGATATACCTGTGTAAGGGTTTCTGACCTTGTGTGTGTGGCTCTGTGCTCAGCCTGGGTGCTAGTGCGAGGTTAGGCCTTGTTGCCTGTTCTGGTCTCCAGCCAGTCTGGGAGCACTAGACACCTGTGAGTGGTTCGACCCACTCGCCCTTACGGTTCTGACACTGGACTTAGATGCGAGAGCAGTAATGGAGAGAAAACTCAGGTAGACCCGGTTGAATGGTACGAAATGGAAAATCTTTATTGCATATTATTCAAGATTACGAAATACATGTCATAAGCACAGATTAATGACAGTACAATCTTACACGCAGTTATGTAACTAATTTCAGGGAAACGAGGAACGAACGACACATCGTAAATGGGGGCACACATTACAGTTATCGTTAAAACTTAAAACCCTCCCCTATCAATACCTGCTCTAAGCTAGATTTGTAGGATCGAGACTCATGCTCACCACTCGTGATAACTCGGAGAATTCCGAAAACTCTGCTCGGATGTTTTTACCGCAGCACCTGACCACCCACGTGTTGATCAGAGGTCTCTGTACCCCACTTGTTTACTCGTTTCTGCTCCGGCTAGCAGACTGGACCGTCTGCTGTCATGAAGATCTGTGTTGTTCTCGGAGTTCCGACTCTACTCAAAAAAGAGTCTTCCTGTGCCCTCGCACTGATGCGATAAAATTCGAAGAATAGTCTTCCTGGGCAAGGAAAGTGTCTCTTCGACCTACAGGCGCGGTCGGGGCTTACTGACCGTGGCGATACGTATGGTCGTCTTCTTCTCTTCTCATCTCATCTCATCTCATCTCATCTCGGGCCTTCAGTTCCAACACCGTGTACCGACTTCTCGGGATGGTGTGCCCGTTTCAAGGCTTCACAGCCCAGTTCCACACAGATCTTCGCGGCAAGCCACGAGGCTGATCCTGGCGGATCGGAAAGTTCAACAGTCTTTTAAAAGCTGCAAGAGGCAGAGACACGAGGCAAGCGGCAAGAGGCAGGAGAATAAGAGTCAAGAGGCAGGAACAAGACGGCGAGCGAACAAGAGTCAAGAGTCAAGAGAAAGATGGACGGTTGTAGCTTACAGTTATAGTGCTAAAACTCTTCTTTTCCCGCCCAACCTTAATGTCTTTTCTTTTGTTAGGGTTTTGGCGCCCAAATTTCTTGTATAGGGTGATCTCCGTTTTAATGGGTTTCGGGGATACTCGTAACTGTCTGAGTACCTGTTAATACTTTTCCCAATGTGTAACCGGTCTGTATTCTCCCTGGAGGGGTTTTTGGGGCTTCCAAATGTTTTCTGTAACTACCCGTGAACGGCTCTCTCATCGTAGAGTCGTGGGGATTTTGCATATTAATGTCTTTGGATGGGTTCTTGATCGCTTGGTACAATAGCCCTTATTCGCACCTGGGAGACCGATTCCAGTATTTATGTGTATACTGCCAACCCATAATGTCTCGTGTATTATCTCAAATGTGCTGAGTCTTGATCGATCTCGCACAAATGTTTATTGGAACGCCATCTTGTATGCTTATCGAAAAAGTCTAGAATGTTCTGCCACGAGGCGTGGCGGCCATTTTACAGGCTGCTTGTGTCCACTTTGAAAACCTGACAGCATTCTGCTGAAATAAAGCTGTTTGAACGAAACTATGTGTTTTCTCCTTATTTATAAAATCGCGATTATATTGCGAATTCTACACCTGCCATCGAGGGAGTGCAGCGAATGTTCACCAGACTGATTCCTGGGATGGCAGGACTGTCGTATGAGGAGAGATTGGGTCGACTAGGCCTGTATTCACTACAGTTTAGAAGAATGAGAGGGGATCTCATGGAAACGTATAAAATTCTGACAGGGCTAGACAGACTGGATGCAGGGAGGATGTTTCCCCTGGCTGGGGGGTCTAGAACGAAGGGTCACAGTCTCAGGATATGGGGTAGGACATTTAGGACTGAGATAAGAAGAAATTTCTTCACTCGGAGGGTGGTGAACCTGTGGAATTCTCTAACACAGAAGGCTGTGGAGGACAAGTCACTGAATATATTTAAGAAGGAGATAGATAGATTTCTAGACACAAAAGGCATCAAGGGGTATGGGGAGAGCGCGGGAATATGTTATTGAGATAGACGATCAGCCATGATCATATTGAATGGCAGAGCAGGCTCGAAGGGCTGGGGACACAGGATGATGTGTGCTCCCCGGCTACGGCACCCCGAGAGGTCAGTACCCGTCATAGCGTGGTCCCACTTTATGACGTAGGGCGGGACCGCTGTAAAACGAACGTGTACACCCCCCTGAATGACACCAATGTTCTCTACCCTGTATACCGGCGCGGGTCGGGCCGTCCCGCCCATGACCGGCATCCTTACTATTATCCCCATGATAGTGTGGTTGGAACGTCCACAGTCCACTGGGACTGGGTAGGCCTCGGAAGCTAGTCGGAGCTGGCACGGGCTTAATGCGTTCTCAAAAGGGCTGGAGGGCTGCGAGGTGCTTGTTGCTGATCCAGGAGGGGACCAAACCCTGTTTTAAGTCCTCCAGATTTCTGCGGCCCTCGCCCAGCAACCATGCCCCGTACAGTACGCACACCTCGTTCTGCACAGCTTGATCGGACGCATTCCGATCCTCCCTAATGAGCGCATTCACCGTCTTTGCAAGTATCTCCAGCTCCGCTATGATCTCCTTTAGATGGAGAGTCATGGCCTGGTCTTCATGCAGTTCCGAACCCACTACCTTATTCTCATCAGTTAAGACCTTCTTTAATTGGATCTTCAGACCGTTGATCTGCGTCTGCAGTTCAATGTCGTCTAAGCTATTAATAACTGAAGACCCCGCATTAAAACCCGTTAAAACATCATTAATAGTACCCCTTCTCTGTCTCCCCACCCCGTCCCAAGCCTTGTGGCTATGTGTATACAATTTGGTCTTATCGATCTCCGCAAAATCGAATTTGTAAAACTTTTGAAATGTTTCCCTTAAGAGGGCTTGATAAAGTTTAGCAGTCTCTGCAGGGCACCACGCGGGCAAGTGCACCTCAGTGAGATGTAAGATCACCGAGGCCACCGCGTAATGCACCCCTTGATAGAGCACCTGGTCTGTGGGTACCAGCACCAGGCCGTTCCCTGTTCCCTTGGTGGTGGCGGGGCATCCCTCTGCTACAGTCCGTGACGTCGGGGTCGTGGGCAGGGGCTGTCGGGGATGGGTCACTAATTCAGTGGCATTAACTGAGATTGGGGAGTATGGGATCGCGCATGCATCCAGGCGCGACCCCCAGTCCATTCCCCTCCCGTTATCCTGCCACTGGCTGTGGAAAATGATGGAAACGCCCATGGGGTAGACTCTCTCTGAACCCCACATGCAGACATAGATCCCCTGATCCGGTTCCCACCATTTGTCCTAGCACACACTTAACCCTCCCTGGGTCCCCGTGATGGTCCTGTGGGTGTCGTTCCCTAACCTTTCCCATTCTACCCTGGGGTTCCCCATGTCTTTGCTTAATTTTCTGAGCCACCACCACCTATCCAGGGGAACGTTGGCCTTACATGATAAACAAATCCTTTTGCCCACGGTGACGCTGATCCTTGGGGTGACGATCCGTATCCTCGGGCAATGGAGGGAGGCCTCCCCATATGTAAAACCGGTCTGGCTCGAGTACTGGGTCGAGTTTGACCCCAGCCATCCAGGCCAGCTCCTCTCGTGAGTATACGAGGCAATTTCATCCGCCTCGCGTAGGCCACTTCCATCGTGGGCTAGGGGCGCCGACCTTCCGGAGCATCCGAAGATGCGGTGGTCCTCGGTGTCGCCCCTTCTCGCGAGGCTCAGCCCAGACAGGGCGAGCAAGATCAGGCCTCCGAACATTTCCCTTTTTAATTGCCTGAAAAAAAATAAAGAACATCTAGCCAGGCTCCCTATAGGCTCCTTGGCTGGGGTGAAGTGTGAGCGGGTCCCTCGACCTCAGCTCACATGGACAAACACACATACACTGGAACGGTTCCATCTTAAAACTGCTATACGGTTCCGCACCTTAAAATCAAACTCAACAATCTAACTTAAAACTACAAACTTCTCAGACCAAGTTCTGTACATTTGCTGCCCGTCTCCGAGCGGCTAGCTTAAACTCTGTTAGGACTGCGGCAGGCTGCTCCCTGTAGCGTGGCTGTACGAACCCTTACTTCTAGTCCTTCACAGCCTGCGACTGTTGGCTGGGGACCTGCTTTAAGTCCGGGGCCAAAGCTACCTCCTGTGTGCCTCCCTTGCCCCGGATTGCGGCTACCGGACCTGCTTTACGGGGATCCCAGAACTCTCCTTCCCTGGCCCCCTGCTTGGCCAACTTGCCGGCCTTTTGGTTACCCTCCCACGTGGTATGGAGGGATCCTAAATCTATGTCCAAAGGTTTGGACATTGCCCCAGCCTGCTTGTTCCCTGTGAATACCATTAAACTGTACGGGACCCCGTTAGACCTGGGTGAATTGGTCGGGTCTTCCGAATGGACCACCGTGCTGGCAGCTCCGGTGTCCACCAAACATCTCCCCTGCACTTTCTCCACCCCCTTCTTAACATCGTATCCCGGGGAACACAGGTGGACAGGCTGCGCTGGTTCTAGTCATAGGTCTGCGTTGTATGGGACTGATGGGATCAATTCGCCAGTGGCTGTAGCAACCTTCCCCGGACTGGTCAGGAGAACCCGCAGTGCTTCTAGAACGCTCTCTACTGTGGGGGTCCCAGTGTCTACCTTTGGGCCTGGAGCTGTGGAGCTCTTTCCCTTGGTGTCCTTCCAGGGGTTTTTGCAATCTTTGCGCCAGTGGCCGTCCTTCCTGCAGCCTTAGCAGTTTAACTTATTCTGGGAGGGACGGTTTCCCTCCTGGTGCCACTCTTTCTTATTCTGGCCCCCAGGTTTAACCTCGTGGACTCTCCCTTTGGGCTGGGGCATCTCAATTCCCCTCCCATTATTTCTAAATGCTACCGTGAGCTGGCGGATCACCGTTTCTTCGGTGGTCTGGGGGTTTCGGGGGTCAAACCAGGCCGCAGCCTGGGCTCGGATTTGGGGCAGGCAGTTTGTCATGAGACAACGGAGCCAGTGGGCCGATTGGTCTCTGTTTAGGAACGTCCGCACTGGCGTTCCCGGGCACGCGCTCTGGTAGACTGGCCACAGCCTGTCTGCGAATGCCTGCGGGGACTCCCCGGGGGCCTGTACCATTTTTTCCACTCGGGCGAACGGACTCCCATCATTTAGTCCCATGGCCTCCAATATCTCATCCCTTAACTCTTCGTAATCTTTCTGTCCCTTCTTACACTCATCCGATAGGGTTTGGAGGAGATCACTACCCAGAGAGAACAGCAGCATTTTTGCTTGTTCTGCCTCATCGCAGTCATTCACGCATGCTGCCTGGTCTATCTCCCGGAAATGTAGAGAGGGGTCCCCCCTCACTGTGAGCTTAGGGATGTGTCCAACCATGGCTCTGAGCTGTTGGGTACCATGTGGCACTACAAACTGGTTCTGGATGGCCCCTAGGTTCTCGCTATCGGCTGGCGGGCCATACCTCCGTTGTTTGAGGGGGTACACTGGTCCCGGACCCGGTCTATCCCCTAGGGCATGCTGGGTCTCCCCATATGCTCCATCCTCCACCCCCTCTTGCTGCCAGGCCTCCTGAAAACTCGGGGCTATGGGTGGCGGTCGTGAAACCTCTGATTCCCTAACCAGTGCCTTTCTGGGAGCTGCCTGTGGGACTTCCCTGCTTGGGTTGCCGGTAAAATCCAACTGGCCCGTCTTCGGGCTAATGAGGCATACCATGCCCTTCGCCCTTACTAAGGCCATGCCCAAGCTTTCTATTTCTTGCCTACAGGGCCCGTGATCGGCGTCTTCAAACCCCTGGGCACAAGCCAGCTTATATGCTGCTTTTACTTCGCCTACTTTCTCCTCCTGCTCTTTCAATTCTTGCGTGAGGCTGGAAATCCTGTCCATTAATCTAACCTCACTACCTCTCGCCTCTCTGATCTGGTATTCCAGGTGTTCCATCTGTGCCTAGCGCTACCTTTGAGCTCAGCGATCCGGTCTTCCAGGCGCTCTGACTTTGCCTGGTGTTCCCTTTGAGCTTCAACGGCCCGGGCCCTCATACGTTCTAACTCAGCCTGATGATCCCGCGCTGTCTGTGCCCTCTCTTGGCCTACTGCCTTGAGGGCCGCGATTACTTTCTCCTCCGCTGCAGTCTTTTCCTGCAGCTCTCGGGTCAACTGTTTGATCTTGGCTGCTCGTGTTGCAACAGCACGGTCTAACATTAAAACCTGCTTTTTCAAACACATGAGCCACACCGCCTTTTCAATACCTCTCCTGTACTCTTTACTTGTTGTCCACTGGGCAGCTGCATCTAGGGGGCGCTCGGCTTTTAACATATCGCACACCTTTGCGATATTTACTTTGCCGCACACATAGGTCGATAACCTACGCTCCATTTCGGATTCCTCCTCCGCAACACGGTCTGCCTTATCACACGCTTTCGCCTGGACTCCTGGCTGGCTCGCCATTTCTGTAAGGGGTTTTTGTCTCGGGCTTATTTGTAGGTCAGCCAGTTATGTTTTCCTGGACTGTCCTGCGCCCGCTATGCAGTTGCGAATCGCTACCCCTTATTAGTTCTGAGCCCAGGACTTATCGAGCGGCGATAAAGACAAACGAACAGACCCATGGATTGGTGCGAGGAAAACCAATGTTTATTTACAGAAGTAAAACTACAGAGAAACAGTATCATATGAAAACGGTTTTACACTTAGCATGGGAAGAGAACGGACACATCGAGGGAAAATCCTAAAATTACAGTTTTAGCAATATCCCCATTAATCCCCACCCTTATGCCTAACTAAAATTGTCTTGCGACAGCCAGAAGAAAGATAATGCTCACCGGTGAAATGGATGGAAAAACCTGGCCCTGTGCTCTGTTTCTGCTGTCGACACGTGGCTCCGAAGTATCTGGTAGTCTTCTTTCTTAGCTGCTGGCAGACAGAGCGAACCGAGGGTCCAGGCAGAGAGAGAGAAAATGGCTGGGTCTTCCCAGTTATACCCCCTCCGGTCGCTCTAATCTTCCCACCGATCAGCACATTTCTATTGTCTGATCTGGGCATGATGAATTTTAACAAAAGGTACTGGTCTCGGCCCATCATGCTAGATGGCCGGTAATGGTGTGATACCAGTTCTTCAACTGCCACCCTATTGTTCGACAGGTTGGATGATTGTCCAGAAGAGTTCCGTTGATGGGCCCAGCGCTGTCTCAATGTCCCCGCTGATTACTTGAGCAAACACCTTGAAAGCCTTATGCATAGACCTGATTGTAATGCATAAGGAAAGGTCCTGTCCTGTTGCAGACATCGGAATACACGAGCTGATAGCTTCCCAGCGTCTGAAATGAAACTGCCAGGCTCTCAGTCACGAGGTCCGACTGCGGCCATTTTATGCCCTAGATTTTTAAAACTCAGTCTGACCAGGGTTTGAAATTAATAAGTCCAACAACAAACATCTTCGGGGGGGGGGGGAACACATGAAATTTTGTGAATCCTTTCAGTGGCAAGCCTATTATGTGGCAGTTTGTCGAACACCTTTTGGAAATCCATGTACACCACGCCAACCGCATTGCCCTCATTAACCCTCTCTGTTACCTCATCAAAAAACTCGATCAAGTTGGTTAAACACGATTTGTCTATAAACAATCCATGCTGGCTTTCCTTAATTAATCCACATTTGTCCAAGTGACTGTTAATTTTCTCCCTGATTATTGTTTCTAAAAGCTTCCCTTTAACTCTTTAACTACCGAGGTTAAACTGACTGGCCTGTATTTGCTCGGTTTATCCATACACACTTTTTGAACAAGTGTGTAACATTTACAATTCTCCAGTCCTCTGGCACCATCTCGGTTTCTAAGGAGGATTGGAAGATTATGGCCAGTACCTCAGCGATTTGTTCCTTCACTTCACTCATTGTCCTAGGATGCATCCCATCTGGTCCTGGTGATTTATCTACTTTAAGTACAGCCAGCCTTTCTAGGACCTACTCTTTATCAATTTTTATCTCATCCTGTATCTCCTCTACCTCCTCTTTCACTATGTCTGTGGCAGCATCTTCTTCCTTGGTAAAGACTGCACCTCAGCCATACCCTCTGCTTCCATACATAGGTCTCCTTTTTGGTCCCAAATCGGCCCCACCCCTCCTCTGACTACCTGTTTACTATTTATATGCCTATAGAAGACTTTTGGATTACCTTTTATGTTAACTGCCATTCTATTCTCAGACCCTCTCTTTGCCCCTCTTATTTTCTTTATCACGTCTCCTCTGAACTTTCTATATTCAGCCTGATTCTCAGATGTATTCTCGACATGACATCTGTCATACCCGCTCTTTTTCTGCTTCATCTTACTCTCTGGGGCAGAAATTGACCTCCTTTGCGCCTCCCATTAGCGCCTCTGGGGGGCGATAACGGGGCGCTAAGTGCTTACCACCCGGGTGCGGCAAAATTACCGACGCCCGCGAACCTCCATGGCGGGTTAGCGTTGGTGCTAAAACTTACCGCCTCGATCTCCTGTGCCCCGGAGATCGAGACGTTATCTGGTGCGCAGCGCCCCATTATCGCCCCGGATGTAAAATTTGCTTCCGCCCCCTGCAGCATCGCCGGGCGTCAATAACGGCAGCTGCAGGAAGCCTTGTCACCTCGGCCGGCCGCCTGGGGAGCGCTAATTAAAGGCAGCGGTGGTCATGTAGGCCAACATTTAATAATGGTCCCAGTGTGCTGTACTTTGAGTTTTTCCAGCCCGTGATTGATCAACCCTGCGCTCTCTCAGAGTGCTTGGGGCTGCTATGCACATATCGCAGGTGTCGTCGACGACCATTCCCAGCCTTAGCCTCAGTGACCGCAGCATTGGCCCTTAGCTTTAAGGGAGGGACCGAGCCTGTAAAACTGGCAGCGCTGCCCGGAACATTGTTCAGCGCTCTGCCTCTACCGCCATTCTCGCTCCCTTTAGCGCTCTCAGCGTAGTGGTAGCGCTTGATTTAGCGCTCGTCTTCCCTCTTGGAGCGCTAAACCGGAAGTTCCTGTTGGAATGAATTGTGTCGCGCCCGGCGATACTTTTGCACTCCCGCAAATGTTATCGCCTCAAACGGGGTGCTACGCATTTTCTAGCCCTCTATCTCTTTTGTCATCCAGGGAGCTCTGACTTTAGTTGCCCTACCTTTCCCCCTAGTGGGAATGTACCTTGACTGTACCTGAACCATCTCCTCTTTAAAGGTAGCCCACTGTTCCATTACAGTTTTGTCTGCCAATCTTTGATTCCAATTTACCCTGGGCCAGATCATTCTCATCCTACTGAAATTGGCCTTCCTCCAATTAAGTATTTTTACTCTAGATTGCCCCCTGTCCTTTTCCATAGCTAATCTAAACCTTATGATACCATGATCATTCTTCCCTAAATGTTCACCTACTGACACTTGCTCTACTTAACCCACCCATTCCCCAGAACCAGATCCAGCAATGCCTCCTTCCTCGTTGGGCTGGAAACATACTGATCAAGAAAGTTCTCCTGAACACACTTCAGAAATACTTGCCCCTCTCTGTCCTTTACACTATTACTATCCCAGTCTATATTAGGATAGTTGACGTCACCCATTTTCACTACTCTATAGTTCTTGCATCTCTCTGTAATTTCTCTGTAAATTTGCTCCTCGATACCTTTTCCCACTAGTTGGTGGCCTATAGAATACACCTAGTAGTGTAATGGCACCTCTATTATTTCTTAACTCTAGCCATATAGATTCTGTCCTTGACTCCTCCAGGACATCCTCCCTCTCCAGCACTGTAACATTCTCCTTAACCAATACTGCCACACCACCTCCTATCTTTCCATCCCTATCTTTCCTGAATACTTTATATCCAGGAGTGTTTAATACCCAATCCTGCCCTTTTTTGAGCCAGGTCTCCGTTATTGCCAAGACATCATATTCCCATGTGGCTATTTGCGCCTGCAGCTCACCAACCTTGTTTACTATGCTTCGTGCGTTCACATACATACACTGTAAACCTATCTTAGACTATCCTGTGTTCTCTCTTCATCTGACCCCACCTAATACCTTACTATTTCTTTTTTTAGTGCTATCTGTCTCTCCCAATCCTCTGTGCACCATGTTCCTCCTTTCTAATGCTACCTCCTGGTGCCCATCCCCCTGACAACTTAGTTTAAACGCTCCCCAACAGCACTAGCAAACCTCCCCTTAAGGATATTGGTACCGGCTCTATTGAGGTGCAACCCGTCCAGCCTGTTCAGGTCCCACCTCCCCCAGAACTGATCCCAATGCCTCAGGAATCTGAAGCCCTCCCTCCTGCACCATCTCTCCAGCCACGCATTCATCTGCTCTATCCTTCTATTTTTCTACTCACTAACGCGTGGCACCGGGAGTAATCCGGAGATTACTACCTTTGAGGTCCTGCTTTTAACTCTCTTTCCTAGCTCCCTGAAATCTGCCGGCAGGACTTCATCCCTCTTTCTACCTATGTTGGATCTCATCCCACTTTCTACCTATTCCAGAGCCTCACTGCTCTCTGGGGAAAGAAGAACCACCCAACATCCAGTCTATTCCTGCTCTTGTGTCATTTAATCTCATGTTCTCTGGTCCTCCTTCATCTGTAAAACTGGAATAATCCATCAATAGGCACACTATCCTGCCCTTTCTTATTTTATAGACCTAAATTATTTCTCCCTACTGTTTGTACATAAAGTACAATCGTGAGCCTAAATAGAGGTTCCCTATTTCTATAAGTTCAGTGAACTGCATCCAATTAAAACCTTCTGGTTATATTCTGAATATGAAATTCATAGTTTAATGACTCTCTCTATTAATTGCATACAATATCTACTTATCATTTCTATGTGCATGCACTCATCAAAATGATTGATGACGGTGTTGAGTCAGGGATTTATTCTTGCACTGCAGTCAATGTTACGGCCAATGACTTCCGGACCAAACCTGCTCTCATTCAGTTGAACTAATTTGCTTAAAGCCTCTAGCTAATTTAAGAATTAAAAAAAGACCTTAAATTTATGCACTGCCTTTCCTAACCTCCACGCTTTACAGCCAATGAAGTACTTTTGAAGTGTAGGCACTGTTGCAATGTTCCAATTTGCGCACAGCAGGTTCTCTGCAACGACAATGAGATAACGACCAGATCGTATATTTTTAGTGATGTTCGTTGAGGTATAAATATTGCCCAGAACACTAGGGAGAACACCTGTACTCTTCGAAATAGTGGCTGTGGAATCTCTTACGTCCACCAGAGAGGGAGCAGATGGGGCCTCGTTTCAACGTCTCACCTGAAAGACGGCACCTCCGACAGTGCAGCACCTCCCTCAGTACTGCACTGGGAGTGCCAGCCTAGGTTATGTGCTCAAGTCTCTGGAGTGGGACTTGAATTTAATGCTGAATACAAGAGTAGTTCAGCGCTGCAAATTCCTTCTCAGTCAGGGTGCTGTAAGATATATTAAAAGATGTAGGGGGCAATTTTGGTGTTGGATGTAAATTTTGCAGGTGGTGGATGAACCCCTGATGAAAGGTCATCGACCTGAAATGTTGGCACAGATTCTGCTGGAACGGGGCATGCCCTGTTTGTTATACTTGTCCGTGCACATTTTTGGCTTCAAAATCTTTTGCCTGCAAAGTTGCTGGAAGTACGAGCTGATATCGGCATGGCGAGGGCAAGGGAGCATCTGGGACCTCGGTGAACAATGGGACAAATAGTGTATCTCCTGAACCAATGCGATTAAAGGATTGCGAAATAAACAGAGAAAGGGTGGAGAAGGAGGGTGAATTAGAATCAAATCAGGTACAGCGAGAGAAATAAAGAGAGGGAAGGAAAGATTGTGTTAGGAGAGAGAGAGAAAAACAGGCAGAAAGAAAAAGTAAGAAAAATAATTTTAAAATGTAAAATTTGACATTTTTAAAATATCCAACGATGATTCATAATTTGAAGGCATGAGACTCCACACTTTTAACTGTTCACTTTCTAGGTCCGAGAGGTTGATTGGCAGTCATTAACAATGATCACATCGTTAAAAGGGCACTTACGCTATTAATTACAAGACTTAACTTTCTGCGGCGCGCTTAATACGCAATTAATGCACAAATGCAGCATCTTCATGAAACTCACGGGGAGGTCGAGGGCGAGCTGTCATTTTCGCGAGGCTGACGGCAGAGCAGATCGTCCAGCAACTTGTGGCGATTCGCAAATCACGGGGTATCGCTTCCTCATCACAGGTTCTCGGCCGATGTGCGCATCAATAACGGTGAGCGTCGTTCACACGCTGTTATAGGTTCAGCATATTCTGGGCCATTAACTCTGTTTCTCTCTCCACAGAGGCTGCTTGACTGGCTGAGTGCTTCTGGTATTTTTCTGTTCCTATTCCTGTTCTAATGAGACTTCGTTAAAAAAATATTTGCGGAGCGAACTTTCAATACAAATAATTTCTGTTTCAAAGACCTGCAGAATTTTCTGTTGCTGAAAATTGAAAACAAACACATTACACTGAGCATTGACTCCTTTCACATTCACCAGCAACTGAATACAAAGAGAGCAAACTAGATTGGGCTAGATGCACACTTACTGCTAGATCTTAAACACACGGCTGGATCCTTGGGTTATATTCTAAGTTAAATTCCATCAAAACTGCTATTTGATAGCCAATAGAGATGGATATGTTTTCATAGAATCATAGAATCATAGAATAGTACAGCACGGAAGGAGGCCATTCGGCCCGTCGCGTCTGCGCCAGCTCTTTCGAAGAGCAATCCAGTTAGTCCCACTCCCCCGCTCTTACCCCATATCCCTGCAATTTTTTGTCCTTCAATTGTTTATCCAATTCCCTTTTGAAGGCTACTATTGACTCTGTATCCAGCACCCTATCAGGCAGTGCATTCCAAATCCTAACCACTCGCTGCGTAAAACAGTTTTTCCTCATGTCGCCTCTGGTTCTTCTGTCAATCACCTTAAATCTGTGCCCTCTGGTTATCGACCCTCCAGCCATTGGAAACAGTTTCTCTTTATTTACTCTATAGTTTCCCAGTATATTAGACGCCTTGACTGGGCTCAGCCCCGCTGGCTCCTAGAAACACAACAGAGGAGTTGGTAACCAGAAGACACAGAGTTAAGGTGATTGGCTCAAGAACCAGAGGGGAGATGAGTTTTTTTTAATGCAACGGGTTGTTGTGATCTGGAATGCGCTGCCTGAAAGGGCAGTGGAAGCAGATTCAATAGTAACTTTCAAAAGAGAATTGGATAACTACGTGAGGGGAAAAAAAATACAGGAATGTGGGGAAAGAGCAGGGGGGAGTGGGATTAATTGGATTTCAAAGTTACAAATATTTACAGCACAGAAACAGGCCATTCGGCCCAACTGGTCCATGCCGGTGTTTCTGTTCCACATGAGCCTCCTCCCACCCCTCTTTATCTCACCCCATCAACACAACATTCTATTCCTTTCTCCCTCATGTGTTTATCTAACTTCCCATTAAATGTATCTGCGCTATTCGCCTCAACCACTCCCTGTGGGAGCGAGCTCCACATTCTCACCACTCTCTGGATGAAGAAGTTTCTCTTGAATTCCCTATTGGATTTATTAGTGACTATCTTATATTTATGGTCCCTAGTTCTGGTCTCGTCTGCAAGTGGAAACATCTTCTCTACGGCTATCCTATCAAACCCTTTAATAATCTTAAAGACTTCTACCAGGTCACCTCTCAGTCTTCTCTTTTCTAAAGAAAGGAGCTCCAGCCTGTTTAATCTTTCCTGATGGGTATAACCTCTCAGTTCTGGTATCATTCTAGTAAATCTTTTTTGCACCTTCTCCAGTGCATTTATGTCCTTTTTACAATATGGAGATCAGAACTGTTCGCAGTACCATAAGTGTGGTCTGACCAATGTTCTATACAGGCACGATGGGCAAATGGCCTTCTTCTGTGCTGTATCATTCTATGATTCTATGGCCGGAATTTTCCGAGGGTCAGCGGGCGGGATCGGTGGGGGGTCAGGTGGGAAAATTGATATTTTTTTGACAACGGGGTTGGGATTCAGCTGTCAACCCGCTGCAACGTACCTTTCCCAATGTCGGGCCTGTCAGCACAGAGCAGATCATTAACAGGCTTTATTAGCTTATCTTTTCACTTTAACTTCATGGCCACGGGAACCACGCTGTTCGGGGACCACAGCTGTCAACCTGAGGCTGGAGTTCAGTGGCCATTGCTCCAGCTGATTACTTGACAGCTTCAAATGTACAGTAAAAGCTCCCACCTGACAGATCTTCACTTTCCTAAGCCACAAGCTGTTTCTCAGTCCATTTCCAGCACAGATTCTGCAGGCTTTCCACTTTCCACTCTCCATTCACTTGTACCTCATTGGAAGAACTCTCTCACCATTGACAGAATGCTTCTGTCATCTCTACTTCACCTGCCATCTATTCCATCAACATGGGTGCCCTTTATACTGTCTCACCTTGGTCCTCAGAATCCCACCACGATCAGCCCCAACACCAGCAGCACCAGGCACACCAGTAGCACCAACAACAACAACAACCTTCTCTGCAATCACATGATGCTGCACAGGACACATTGCTGCCCGCGAGGCCAGGGATGGCCTCACCATTGCCAGATTTACTTCACTTGATGCTGTACACCCTGACTGCCACATGATGCGCCAGGTTGGCACCACCCCACACCAATACCATAAAACATCCCTACAATGCCCAAACCATTCCTTTCACACTCACCACCATTGCGGGGGGTACCGTTATGTCTCACCATTCACTGGAACTCACTAAGCCACTTCCAAAGGTGCACACAAATCTGTCCAAGAACGCAGAGTGTTGAAAATAAAGGTTTCAATGTTTGACAGCACATTAACAGAAACTTTACATGAACATTGGATAAAACACTCAGGTGCCTAGCATTGTGAGTTGTTAGTTGGTATGATGGCACTAGGATGAGGGTGAGTGTGAGGGGTGGCTAGTGAGATCGGGTTGTGATAATGTAGATAGAGAGAGAGGGATGGGTGGAGGTGCAAGATAAGTTGGTGTGAGTAAGGATGTGCAGGAGTAGGGTAGGGAAGGCAGAGTGATGGGGCTGTGATGAGAAGCATAGCAAGATGAGGTTGAGTGTGGCTTTGTATTAATGTTTTGTGATCTAATGAGATCATTGAAAGGTTTGCACCACTGCACCCAGGTCCTCCTGAACATATCCCTGCTTGTGCCCTCCTCTGCAATGTGCAACCAGGCTGTGTTGATCTCCTGTGGAGGTCTCTTCCGCCCATTGGGATGGAAGAGGACCTTCCTGCGTGCTGTGACTCCCTCCATAAGCATATGGAAGGAGTCATTCGAGAGCCTGGGTGCAGCCGTGCACCTCTGTGCAGTGTTTGTCAGTGTTTGCAGCACTTCAGTGCAGTTGAACACTGGGAGCACAACTGTCAAAAGAAAGTTGGCCATAGTCCCTTTAAGGAAACCGGCTGATGAGGCGTTATGAATGACGTAACCAGACCCGCTTCCTCTGATTGGCCCAGGAAACACGCTGGGCAGGCTTAACAAGCCCTATCAATGGAAAATCATTTTCCAGAGTGGGATGGAGCAGCGGGGGCAGGACCCGCCACTGACATCACCCACCACAGACCCACTGAGGTAGGGGAAATCTCGGCCTATGATTCTAAATGTATCAGGGGACAGATTTCCCATAACAAAAGCAAAAAGATTGCGGAGGCAGGGAATCTGAAATAAAACAAAAAGTGCTGGAAACACTCAGCACGTCAGCCTGCATCGTTGGAGAGTGAAAGAGAGTTAACGTTTCAGGTCCAAGACATTTCAACAGAATGGGAAGAAGTTAGAGATTGATCTGTTTTTAAGCAAGTGCAGAGCCAGGGAAAAGCGTGTGTGGGGAGGGGCAAGGGGAGAATGAAAGGGAAGATCTGTGATAGGGTGGAGGGCAGGAGTGATTAAATGACAAAAGGAATGATGGCGCGAGGCAAAATGAGGTGTTAATGGGTCAAGTAAAGAAACAAAAGATGGTGCAGGGAGGTGTGAATGGTTACAACAGAACCATTACCAGCCCCTGCTGTCCGAGAAAATTGGAGTGGTGGTTATGATCTGAAGTTGTTGAACTCGATGTTGAGGCCGGAAGGTTGTAAAGTGCCTAATCGAAAGATGAGGTGCTGTTTCTCGAGCTTGATGGTCCATGATGTATTGCAACTCTGGGCAGTCGCTCTCAAAGAAGCTCAGGTCATTTCAATCTCACTTCTAATCGGTGCAACTTATGTGGAAACTGAATCTTTCATTGAGAGTCTCTGGGGTAAAAATTCAGTTGGTTACGCCTCACGTTAGCGCCTTAAGAGGGCGCTAATGGGGCGCAAAGCCGCTAGCGCCCGGGCGCAGCGATGTTTGCGCCGCTCGGGAACTTAACTAGACATTGTGCGGCGGCGCTAAACTTGACCGCTGCGACCACCTGCGCGCGCAGATTGTGACGTCATTCCATGGTGCAACGCCCTTGTGGCGCCCCGGAGCGGAAATTGAGTGGCGCCCCCTGCCTTACCGCCTGGCGCATCCAACGACCGGAAGACTGGAACGCTATCAATCGCTGTGGGGCTGGGGGGGGCGCTATTTAAAGGGGGCCTCTTCCTGTCTTTTTCTATGGTTGACATTTTTGCACCACTCGTTCTGAGAGAGAGAGAGAGATTCGGAGAGAGAGAAAGAGAGACTTCTGCATTGAGTCAACGCTTTGTGAGGTAGTTTTGCCTACTGATCCTAACTTCGCCAGCTACTTTGGTTGCTGTCCTTCATTACTTTGCTTGCAAAGAGACTATGGGGCTGCACTGAATGGGGGCGTCGTCCTGCTCCAGCTGAATCGGAGGACACAGAGATGCAGAGAGAGAGTGGCAATGATGGCCAGACGGAGGAGGGCCAACAGGCGTATGTACAGGAGAGCTTACCCTCCCAGGGTATATCGTGAACAGCTCTCCTACATTCATTTGTCTGAGGAGCTGTGTTTGCGAAGGCTGCGATTCAGCAAGGAGGTGGTCACTGAGCTCTGCCACCTGCTGCAGCCAGATCTGCAGCCTCAACTGAGGTCCAGGACGTCTCTGTCGGTGGCAGTGAAGGTCACAGTGGCTCTCAACTTCTATGCTACTGGCTCATTTCAAGCTGCAGCTGGGGACCTCGCCAATATCTCCCATTTCGCGGTGCATTGCTGCATCCGGCAGGTCACAAATGCCCTCTTTAAAAGGAGACGAGAGTTCATCTCTTTCCCCATGACCCCAGACAAGCAGCGTGACCGCGCTCTGGGCTTTGCGAGGATAGCGGGCTTCCCCATGGTGCAGGGCGCCACTGACTGCACGCACGTGGCTTTGCGTGCTCCGCATGAGAATGCCGAGGAATTCCGGAACAGAAAGGGGTTCCATTCCTTGAATGTTCAGTTGGTCTGTGACCACAGACAGCTGATACTCGCTGTCAATGCCCACTATCCTGGCAGCTGCCACGATGCTTTCATCCTGCGCCAGACTACTGTGGCAGAACTTTTCGAGGCACCGCATCAGCCAGTTGGTTGGCTTCTCGGGGACAAGGGGTATCCATTGAGCACCTGGCTGATGACACCGCTCCGTACGCCCAACACCCCTGCTGAGCTGCGGTACAACGAGAGCCATCAAGCTACCAGGAACATCATTGAGTGCACAATCGGCGTGCTGAAGCAACGGTTCCGCTGTCTCGACCATTCTGGAGGAGCCCTGCAGTACTCGCCTGAGCGAGTATCCAACTTCGTAGTTGTGTGCTGCATGTTGCATAACATGGCAATCGTCAGGACCCAGCCAATGCCACCAGGCCTTGGAGCACCACCAGAGGAGGAGGAGGAAGAGGAGGAAGAGGACGAGGAGGATGATCATCAGCAGCACCAAGGCGGGCGGGCGGCCCACAATGGTGAAACTGCAAGGGCCGTCCGTCGTCGGCTGATAGTAAGCCGCTTCTAGGGCCCCTGCTGTGGAAATGGCTTCTGCCATTGCTAACAACATCAATGAACCCAGCATGCAACCCCTAAGCCGGCCAAGGCACCAATGATTCCAAACACCAAACATGTATATTTTGAATACAAAAACTTATTTATTTTACAAACTCTGTGTGTGTCATTTCCTCATGACAAACTCATAGAAATAAACACAAAAAAACAGTCATTAACATAACTGGTTCTCACAACCTGGAGATAATGTCCAAAACACTAGACAAAAGTTGGACCACGAACCTCGGCCTTTAATAAAAAAATGACCAGCATTTTGTCACACCTCCTACTTTTTGCCCTTCGAGGGTGATCTCCTTCCCTTGCGCACTTCCCCCCTTCTAACCCTACTGCTCCTCCGTAATGGGACCTCAGTGGCTGCAGCAAGGCTGGTGGAAGGCTGCAGATTGTCAGACCCTGACACTGCAGATGCCCCTGAAGGACGGCCTCGACCAGTTCTGGGCCTGGAGGGCCCGGCTGCAGACTGCACCAACTCTGCATGGGCGGCAGCAGTCTGTCCTACAGGCGGTGGCAAGTGCAGTGGAGAAGTGACAGTGTTGGCAGCAGGAATGCTGTCATCGTGAGAGAGGACAGCAACTCCCTGCTCGCCCGACACACTGGCACTCCCACGGGGCAGCACTTCAGCATCTGGAGCAATCTGCTGGAGCACAGATTGCTGGCCTGCTGCGGCGCGGTGAGAGCCCCGGGGACATGTGAACGAACCATCGAGGTTGGCAGCAGTCAGTGCTCGCGTGGCCTCAATCTGAGTCTGCATGAGAGCAGTCAGAGATGGGATCACGGCAGTCAGTGACTGAATTGCAGCACTAAGCGTTAGTGTGGCATCCACCTGTGCTACAGCGAAGTGCTCCACACTCCTTGCCAGTGACTCAATGCATTCGGGCACCCTTCCCACTGCACCCATGAGCTCAGTGTGCATGCCCACCACCTGGGTGTTCATTTCTGCGATCAGCCGCTCCTCCTCTGTGTCCATTGCAGTAGGAGTCGCTGGCATACTCTCCCTCTGGGGAGAAGGCCCCCGTTCTTCCCTACCCCCATGGCGTTGCTGCAGCCCGCTGGGTCCTGGAGCTTCACCCTCATCAGACCCTTCCCCCCTGCTCCCCTCCAGGGAAGGCGTGTTCCCAGTGTGGGCATGGGCTTCCTCGGGAGAGGGTGGCACTGATGCTCCGGCTTCCTCTTCCTCCTCGGCTGCAGCTTCACTCCCACTGGCAGCTTCAGGGCCCGTCTCCTCAGCTGGTGAATCACCATCTGAAAGCAGGGAGGTACAAGAGTGGCTTTAGCGTGAGGACAGGGTGGCAGTAAGGGAGGAATAAGTGCAGCGAGTTAGCAAGTTGGATTGGAAGTGTCAAAGGCTGGTGTTGTGAGGGACAAGTGGAAGGACAGAGGACAAAAAGGTGATGACCTTACCATTGCTGTCCAGAACGGGGTCGGCGTCTCCAGTGGCGACGGGACCGATCACCCGGCTTGCCACAATCCTGTGGACGCGCTCCTCAAGATCGCTGAGGGGTTGCAGCTGAGGCCGCCCTCCACCTGTCCATTGCTGCTGTCTCCTATTATGCGCCAGCTTGGCCTGCAAGTAAAAGGACAACATCTGAGTAAATATACAGCCATGGTCTTGCCTGATGTGCCTCCCATAGGTGAATAGCCCTTACTGTATGCAGCCATGGTCTTGCCTGATGTGCCTCCCATAGGTGAATAGCCCTTACTGGATGCAGCCATGGTCTTGCCTGATGTGCCTCCCATAGGTGAATAGCCCTTACTGTATGCAAAGTGTGGAATGTGTGTGTGTGTTTCATGAAAGGGCCATAGGTGTTGGATGAGTGTTGTGCATTGGGGTTTTAAGACCCTCTGGCCATAGAGTGAGGTTGAGATGGAGGGATGGAGAGGTATTGAGAAAAAGCCACTCACCTGACGACCCGAGTGAGGTCGTTGAACTTTTTGCGGCATTGAACATGAGTCCTGGGCACCATGCTCCTGGAGGAGACGCTCTGAGCCACCTCCCTCCACACCCTTCTGTACTCGCGTAGCAAAGGCCTCCTGCCACTCTCAGGGAAGAGTATACATCTTCTGCGCTCCACCGCGCCAACCAGAGCATCCAAGGCCCGCTCAGTGAAGCGCTGAGCTCGTTCTCTCACCCTCTCCATCCTTGGCAGCAAAATGGATTCACAGGTCTCTCCAGGCCGAGATTCAAGGCTGCAATGAGCAGGGTGTGACTGGGGAGCAAGTTGGCCCCCCTGCTTTAAGAACTGGTCGGCGCCAGTGTGTCTGTGTTCCCTCGCTAACTGGCAGCACCTGCGCTGCGCTCGCGCGCTGAGTTAGCGCCTCACTGCTCGGCCTTTGCGCCCTAAGACAGGTGTGCAGCGCCTGATTTAGCGCTCCACTCACCTCCCGGGGCCGTAAAAGTGAAGTTTCCAGTCAGTGGCGATAATTAGCGCCAGGCGCTAATTTTTGCGTCCAGACGATATTTGCGCCCCAAACGGGGCGCGACCTAATTTTTCCCCCTCTGTGTGTTTCTAGTTGACCGAGTGCCGATGGAGAAATGGCCGAGAGTTTCACAAACCAAGCTGCTGAGATATTTTCGACAGTTTTTGTCTGTCTGATGTAGGGCAATGCTGTCCGACCCATGTGGCTAATTTGGGAATCCAGATGTGGCTAATTGCAATTCTGATTCATAAATAAATAACGAGTAATTGACACTGTCATTGGGCAGGCGATCTTAATTTTCATCGTCGCACGGACTGTGCGTGTGAACTTTAAAATCTTTCTGTGCGCTTGTTTGTAAAAAAGTAAGATGAAAAGCAGAACGTGCGAGTGTGCAAGTGCTGAACTAGGGTGGGAGGAGACTCGTGTGGAGCATAAACACCGGCATGGACCAGTTGGGCCGAATGGCCTGTTTCTGGGCTGTAAATTCTATGTAACTATTTCAGTGCTTTTTGATCATTGTGGCTACTTTACTTCCTTGGTTACTGAATGGTGGTAGATGTTTGTTAAGTAAATATACACGTGTGAAGTAAATTTACCTGTATTGTCTGTAAGGGGGTTTTCTACTAAATTTAGTTCACGTGGCTAAAATGGTGTTGCCCGTAGCTACATCTGTGGCTAGTCAGCGATTGCTGTCGGACAACACTGATAGAGGTTGTGTCCATTCTTTCCCCGTAAGGAAACATCCCACTTAGCTCAGTCCAGAGAACTTATATTAGGTTGGCAAAAGCCATGAGTTAGGAAACTCCAAATTTGTGCCAAGGTATTGTTGGAACTTAACTAGCTTAAACCACACAGCTTACCAACCCAAAGCACTGGGTAGCTTCCCACTACTTCTTCAGCCAGAGCCTCACTACCTGTTAGAGCATTGTCCTAAAGGATTATCTGGAATCGTTTTTTTTTATTCATTCCTGGGATGTGGGCGATGCTGGCCAGGCCAGCATTTATTGCCCATCCCTAGTTGCCCTTGAGAAGGTGGTGGTGAGCTGTTTCTTGAACCGTTGTTGTTCATGTGGTGAAGGTGCTCCCACAGCACTGTTGCGTAGGGAGTTCCAGGATTTTGACCCAGCGACGATGTTTCCAAGTCAGGATGGTGTGTGACTTGGAGGGGAACTTGCAGGTGGTGGTGTTCCCATGCACCTGCTGCCCTTGTCCTTCTAGGTGGTAGAGGTCACGGGTTTGGTAGGTGCTGTCGAAGAAGCCTTGGCGAGTTGCTGCAGTGCATCATAGAATCATAGAATCATAGAAAGTTACAGCACAGAAGGAGGCCATTTCGGCCCATCGTGTGTAGAATTCGCAATATATCGCGATTTTGTTAATAAGGAGAGAACACAGAGTTTCGTTCAAACAGCTTTTATTTCAGCAGAATGCTGGCAAGTTTAAAGTGGACACAAGCAGCCTGTAAAATGGCCGCCGCACCTCGTGACAGAACATTCTAGACTTTTCAACAGGCAGACAAGATGGCGTTCCAATAAACATTTGTGCAAGATCGATTAAGATTCAGCACAGTGAAGATAATACACGAGACATTATGGGTTTGCAGTATAAACATAGATACTGGAATCGGTCTCCCAGGTACAAAGGAAAGCCATTGTACCGAGTAATCAAGGGCCCATCCAAAAGACATTAATATGTAAAATCCCAACGACTCTACGATGAGAGAGCCGTTAGCAGGTAGTTATACAGGACACTTGGAAGCCCCAAACCCCTCCAGGGAGAACACCGACCGATTTAACAATGGGAGAAATATTAACAGGTACTCAGACATTTACGAGTAGCCCCGAAACCCATTAAGAACGGAGATCACCCATACAAGACATTTGGGCGCCAAACCCTAAACAAAAGAATGGACATTATAGTTGGGCGGGAAACGGAAGATTTTGCACTATAATTGCAGGCTCCAAACCGTCCATTCTCTCTCTTGCTCCTGTGCTTTTATCCGGTCGATTCGTAACCTCGTGGCTGCTCCTGTGTACTCGTAGTTGGGCTTCTGCTTGCCTGTTGCCTCTTCTGAAAAGACTGTTGAACTTTCTGATCCGTTCGGATCTACCTCGTGTCGCGTAACGAAGACCTATGTTGGTAACTGGCAGCGGAACCGAAGGCCCGAGATGAGATGAGATGAGATGAGATGAGATGAGAAGAGAGGAAGACCATATCCATCGCCACGGTCAGTAAATCCCGACCGCGCCTGTAGGTCGAGTAGCCAAGTTTTCCTCGCCAGGAAGATTTCTCTTTTGAACTTATAACGAAACATATTGCATCGACGATAACTGGACTGTGTCCAAAGTAACTGGAACGTGAAAACATATCGTATCGATGATATTGACAACTGTGCTCCAAGAGTACCTGTTAAGCCAACCAACACAGGTCTCCATCACAGCAGACGGTCCAGCCTGCTAGCCGGAGCAGCAGAAGCAAGTAAACAAGTGGGACCAGGAGATCTCCTGACCGACACGTGGGTGCTGCGGTGGAAAACATCCGATCAGCTATTCGGAATTTCTCCGAGTTATCACGAGTGGTGAGCATGAGTCTCGAAATCCTACGAATCTAGTTTTAGGATAGATATTGATAGGGGAGGGTTTAAGGATTAAGGATATTTGTAATGTGTGCCCCCATTTACTTTGTGCCGTTCGTTCCTCATTTCCCTAAGATCGACTACATAACTGTTTGTAAGATTGTACTGTCATTAATCTGTGCTTATGACATGTATTTCATAATTTTAAGTATCATGCAATAAAGATTTTCCATTTCGTACCATTCAAACCAAGTCTACATGAGTTTTATCTCCATTACTGCTCTCGCATCTAAGTCCAGTGTCTAGAACCGTAAGGGAGAGTGATTCGAACCACTCACAGGTGTGTCTAGTGTTCCCAGACTGGCTGGAGACCAGAACAGGCAACAAGGCCTAGACCCGCACTGACATACAGGCTGCACAGAGCCGCGTGAATCTCACAGGCCGCGAGACACGCAGGGTCAGGAATCCCTTACAGAAAATGGCGACCGCGGCAGGACACTGGCAGCGAGAGGGTAGTGTGTTAGATTTTGGAATGACTGTACGAAATGTTATGCAGGAAAAGATAGCGGATTATGTGTTTGGAAAGGTTAATCTAACTAAGAAATGGATAAGTGAATTGTTAGCGGATAAGAGCCCACTAGAGGCAGCTGAAAGGTGGACAGATAGTAAAGAACATAGAAAGACACTTGAGAAAGCAGTCTGGCTTATGTGTTACAAAAGGCAGGTCCAGATTTCAAACCAGACCATTACAGCGCTAGTAGCTCGAATCAGTCATTTAGAGGGAGAAATGGAGGAGAAGGTTTCTGGAGGGGAGGTGCTCATTAAGAATTTAAATGAGTTACACCAAGAAAGCCAGGAAGTCTCCAGTCACCTTAAAACAAGGATAGATTATCTCGAGTGCCAGGTCACTGAGGCAAAATTGAATGAGAGCAGGTTAAAGGAAAGATGTAACCGCCAAGCTGCCCAGATAAGAACTCAAGAAGAGAGCTTAATGGGGGTTAGGGCGGCATATAAGTTGGCCCTTGAGGATAAGTTTCAGGGAGCCGATCATAGCGCCTGCCAAAGGGAGATAGAGCACCTCAAAAAGGCCGTGAACAATGCAAACGGCATGGTGTGCCTTATCAATCCGTCGGCGCACCAGCCGCTAGTAAATGAGAGATTTAGAAAATCCCCACCAAGTAAAGCAGAAGAAGTAGTAGCCACTGCGCCCTCCGCGCCACCCAGCTATTCAGAAACCTGGGTTAGGGAGGAAGCAATGGAAGAAACAAAAGAGCCCATTGAAAAGGAAGTAGAAAAGGGATCGTTGTATCCAGTAACGGGTATTAAAAGGGGCCCAAGCAGAAACGGTGGGGAAGAACCGGGGGATCTCCTCGGACAGCTGGTGTTGCCTCACAGTTCACATCAGCTGAGAGCTATGATAAATCACGTACGGAAGCTGACCGAGATAGACGACCCTTCCGTACATTTCAGAGAAGTTGAGCAAGCCGCAGCCATTAACGGCTGCGATGATGGGGAGACAGCAAAAATGCTGCTGTTCTCATTAGACAGCTCGGTCCTTCAGTGTCTCTCAGGCGAGAGCAAGAGGGGAACCAAGAGTTATGAGGAATTAAAGAACGAGGTCCTGGAAGTGTTGGGGGCGAACGACGAAGGTCCGTTTGCTAGAGTGGGACAGACAGTGCAGATGGAGGGAGAACCCCCGAAGGTTTTTGCCGACAGGCTGTGGCCAGTATATGAGCGCAGCTGTCTAGGTGCGCCCGAGCGCGAAGATGTGGAAGGCGCCGCTTTAACTCATTGGCTTAGGTGCATAATAGCCAACAGTTTACCAGCCGTCAGAGAGCAGGCAAAAGCATGGTTTGATCCCAATGACCTCAACATTACGGAAGAGTCGGTCTTGAATCGACTCACGTTAGGTTATCGCAATATAAGGGGTATGGCAACACGTCCCCTTAAGGGAAGAGTACATGAGGTACGACCCGCAGCCCCGTATCAAAGAGAGTGGCATCAGGAGGGTAATCGCGCCCCACAGGCAAGTAATGCTTGTTACGGGTGTGGGAAGACAGGGCACTGGCGCAAGCATTGCAGGAACCCTTGGAAGGATTCCAAGGATAAAAATCCCGCGGTCCGAGCCCAGGCGCCTGTCCCGGCTAAGGAAGCCAAGGCACCCACCCCTCCCGACGACCTCGAAGCAGTGTTAGGAGCCATGCGCAAGCTGGTCTTGAATGCGCGTGGACAGGTGGCGGTCGCAACCGGCCCCGTAGGTGCCGCAGGACCGTCTAATAGTACCCAATGACTAGAGCCCACGCAGCCTGCCTACCTGTGTCCTTTTAAAAGACACGCACAGGAGGGGGTCTGCGGTGAGGAGGCCAGGTTAAAAGAGCAGGCCTTGCGGGAGGAGAACGCCCGCTTAATAGGGAAAATAGATGGGCTGGAAGGGCAGCTTAGAGAGCAGGCCCTGCGGGAGGAGAACGCCCGAGCAATGGGAAAGTTAGACGTGCTCAGGCTAGAAGCGCAGCTTAGTGAGATAAAAGCAGCCTACAGGGTAGCCAAAAGCCGGGAGTATGAGGATGCAAACCAGTGCAAACTGTACAAGCCAGGTGCGCAAGGGAAAACCACAGGGGTAAATCCCGCCAATGGGAAAGCACAGCCCCAGGTAGGACCACAAGGCACACAGGCAGGCATAGCAGCTTGCATCAGGGGAAGGGACATCCCGGACGATCATGCAGCGTTTTTCTGGAATTGGGGGTTAGATGAGGAAGAACTCAGGGTACCCTGGTCAGATGAGGATAGTGCAGATGAGCATAGTGATGATGACGGGTGGTTCCTGAGGAACGGTCTGGAGGGAATGGGGGCTGTAGGTAGAGATCCACACAGGGTGGACACACAAGCTGCAGGTCCCGAGGACAGGAGGGAGGAGCTAGAGGAGGCAGGGCCAGCCGCTATAGGAGCACAGAGAGTACCGGTGTGGCTCCCAGAGATGTGGCCGCCCGCTTTGAACGTCCAGTCCTCAGGGGAGGCAGAGATCACGAGTGAAGGGCCGCCTGCTGGGCCGAGCAGGGCGGAGCCACGAACTGCCAGCCCCGAGGTTAGGGAGGCGGAGTCAGCGGAGGCGGAGCCGGCGACTGTGATGGAACCCCAGGTCATCCCGATGGAGGTCTCGGAACCCGGTCCGTCCGTCACGGAACCCCCGCCCATAGCAACTCCCCGTAGGTCAAGCAGAGAACCCCAGCCCAGGAGGATGTGGTCATGTCCCCAGACTGCCCCAAGGCGTAAATTTCAGGTTAAGATAACCCAGGTACAGACCGGCCACATCGCAGCAGTAACAGGCTGCGGCAGATCAGAGGGAAGGGTCAGCGCAGCAACAGGCTGCGGCAGATCAGAGGGAAGGGTCAGCGCAGCAACAGGCTGCGGCAGATCAGAGGGAAGGGTCAGTGCCCTCCCACCGTCGGGAAGAGCTCGCAGCAGCCTTCTCAGAATTTAAAGGGGCCGCCCTGAGAACGGGCGGCACTGTAAAGTTATAGTTTTAAGTTTTAAGTCTATAGTTCAAGGTTAAGTTTTAAGTTCATAGTTCAAGGTTAAGTTTATAGTTTTAATAAGGCTAAGTTTGTAGTGTTTTTAACAGAAAACGATAAAATGATGGGAGTTTTAAAGATAGGTTTAGTTGAAGTTTATTCAGCGAACGTTGAAGTTTACGTGAGGCGAGGTCAGGGGACCCGCTCACCCTTCACAAAAGCCAGAGACTCTTGCGAGGCTGGCTACCTCATTCTATCTGATCACAGGAACCAAGGAAGGATGGAACGAATTCTAGTATTGCTCGTGGCAATCGGATGTGGATTGGCCTATCGAGGCCGCACCAAGGATGTCGTGGTGTTTGGATGTTCCGGGGACACGGCCCCCATCGCGGTGGATGGGACCGGAAGACGGGAGGCAGAGGAGACCAGCACCTATTTCCACAAGGGAAGGTGGCCAGGATGGCTGGGAACGAACTCAACGGAGTATTCTAGCACATCGGGGTTTGCCTACCAAGAGACTTCTTTACTGTGCCCCAAAGTAAGGATCATCGCACCCAGGATCAGCGTCACCGTCGGCAAACGGATTTGTTTGACTTGTAGTGGGAAGGTCCCATTGAGCCGATGGTGGTGGCTGCGAAAGCTGAGCAAAACTATGAGGAACTCTTCGGTCGAGTGGGAACGACTGGGTAATAATACCCATCGGACAATTACGGGGACAGACGGACAAGTGAAAGTCTGTTGGGACAAATGGTGGGAACCGGATGAGGGAATTTATGTATGTATGTGGGGGTCAAAGTACGTTTGCCCCAAAGGCATCTCCATATTTTTTATTAATCAATGGCAGGATAACGGACAGGGGATGAGGTGGGATGCGAGCACCAGGGGGTGCGGAGCCCCATTCTCCCCGATCCCAGTAAATGCCACTGAACTCATTACGCGCCCACGCAAAGCCCCGCCCACGATTCCGATGGTTCTAGCTGAGGAAGAAGGGTGCCCTAAAACTAGTAAGGGACCCGGGAATGGTTTGGTACTGGTCCCCACAGACCAGATACTATTTCAGGGGGTACATTACGCGGTGGCCTCGGTGATTTTAAATCTCACCGAGGTGCGGTTACCAGAGTGGTGCCCCAAAAAGACGGAACAGTTGTACCAGGTCCTGTTGACCAAGATGTTCAGACAATTTTACGAATTCGATTTCGCGGAAATTGATAAAACAAGTTTGTACACCGCACCACAGGAAGTTTTGGATCAAGTAGGGAGGCAAAGAAGGGGTTTGGTGAACGATGCGTTCACTGCTTTTAACACGGGTACATCTGTGGTCAACGCTCTAGACAGTGTGGAGCTGCAGACCCAGATTAATGGTTTAAAGACACAATTAAAAGACATTCTAACAGATGAGAATAAAGTGGTAGGGTCAGGGTCTACACGAGGACCAAGCCATGACTCTCCATTTAAAGGAAATTATAGCAGAGCTGGAGAAACATGCAAGACGGTAAATGCCCTGATCAGGGAAGATCGGAATGCATCCGATCAAGCTGCGCAGAACGAGGTGTGCGTGCTTTACGGGGCGTGGTTACTGGGCGAGGGCCGCAGTAATTTGGAGGATTTAAAACAAGGTTTGGTTCCGTCCTGGATAAGTAACAAACACCTACGGGCGCTCCACCCTTTTCAGAACGCATTAAGCCCGTGCCAGCTCAGGCTAGCTTCAGAAGCATACCCAGTCCCCGTGGACTGCGGACGTTCAAACCATACTATTATGGGAATAGTATTACGTATGCCGATTTTGGGCGACACAGCAAAGCCCGCCCCGGTATATCGGGTAGAGAACATCGGTGTCATTCAGGGGGGAGCCCACATTCGTTATGCAGCGGTTCCACCTTACGTCATCCGCTGGGAGCAAACGATGACAGGTACAGATCTCTCTGGTTGTCGTGGCAGGGGAGCACACATAATACTGTGCCCCCAGCACTTGAATGCCTTTTTAACACCACAGTGCGGGTTCAGAACGGCTGGCGCCAAGTCCATGAATTGCACCATGGAGGCAATGGCACAAGATCATGTGCCTCCGCAGGTAGCATACATCGGGGGTGGAACATATTGTGTTACCACTGCAGCGCAACACTACCAGCATGGAAACCGTAGCCGGTGTCCGGTGAGTGACAGCAGTTTCTGTTTTAAACCCAGGGCTGAAGTTCAAGTAGCACAACAGCGAATTATCCCAATCCCTGAACCATCCACTGTTCATCTCACAGTAAAAGAGAATTTCACCGACTTGCAGCGATTCGTCGCGCATTTTGGATACCTCATTCCCCCTCTCCCTGAACACCTCACCAAGCTTTTAAAAGCCGTCGCGGTGTCACAGAAACATTTTTATACATTAGAGCAGAAAACTGTCGAAATAGGAACAGACATTCTGGATATAGTAGTTCCACCGTGGTGGAATCTGTTCACTAATATTGAAGTGCCTTCATGGATCAGAATAGCCTCCCACATTTTAGTCGTATGTCAAGTGTTTATTGTAGTGTACCTATTGGTCGTACATTGTAAAAGAGACAAACGCCTCACCAAGCATGAAAACACGGGAGAGTGGCGAGAACGTTACGTGCGCGTGCACGATGAGAGCACCGTGTAATCGGAAAATGGCGTCACTCCCGCTCGCCGCGTGCGCCGCGGAAGTTTGTACTCATATAAGATTTTTTTCAGAGATTGTAAATACGTTGGGAACTCGACATGTTTTAAGAGTTGGTGTTGATTTATTTTGGTGATGGTGTTATAGTTAAAAATGATTGTTTGGTTTTGGGTTTTGTTTCTCTTTTCCCTGAATAAAAGACGAATATACAGGTGATACGAGAGGTATCGGCCTGGTTACGCCGGGAAGGAAAACAAGTGGTGTAAGTTTAAGGGCAAATAATGCCTACGGTGATATAAAATGTAGTTTTCTTGGGAAATGAGGACGACACAGAGACCCTAGCTAAGTTAAAAATTATGGGATTAATTTACTGGATTCGGAGAGAAATCGAGATAATATTGCTCACCACTATGATTTTTGATACGATAAGCGGAGTTATTCGCATCAACAGGAGGGACTGTAGAATTCGCAATATATCGCGATTTTGTTAATAAGGAGAGAACACAGAGTTTCGTTCAAACAGCTTTTATTTCAGCAGAATGCTGGCAAGTTTAAAGTGGACACAAGCAGCCTGTAAAATGGCCGCCGCACCTCGTGACAGAACATTCTAGACTTTTCAACAGGCAGACAAGATGGCGTTCCAATAAACATTTGTGCAAGATCGATTAAGATTCAGCACAGTGAAGATAATACACGAGACATTATGGGTTTGCAGTATAAACATAGATACTGGAATCGGTCTCCCAGGTACAAAGGAAAGCCATTGTACCGAGTAATCAAGGGCCCATCCAAAAGACATTAATATGTAAAATCCCAACGACTCTACGATGAGAGAGCCGTTAGCAGGTAGTTATACAGGACACTTGGAAGCCCCAAACCCCTCCAGGGAGAACACCGACCGATTTAACAATGGGAGAAATATTAACAGGTACTCAGACATTTACGAGTAGCCCCGAAACCCATTAAGAACGGAGATCACCCATACAAGACATTTGGGCGCCAAACCCTAAACAAAAGAATGGACATTATAGTTGGGCGGGAAACGGAAGATTTTGCACTATAATTGCAGGCTCCAAACCGTCCATTCTCTCTCTTGCTCCTGTGCTTTTATCCGGTCGATTCGTAACCTCGTGGCTGCTCCTGTGTACTCGTAGTTGGGCTTCTGCTTGCCTGTTGCCTCTTCTGAAAAGACTGTTGAACTTTCTGATCCGTTCGGATCTACCTCGTGTCGCGTAACGAAGACCTATGTTGGTAACTGGCAGCGGAACCGAAGGCCCGAGATGAGATGAGATGAGATGAGATGAGATGAGAAGAGAGGAAGACCATATCCATCGCCACGGTCAGTAAATCCCGACCGCGCCTGTAGGTCGATTAGCCAAGTTTTCCTCGCCAGGAAGATTTCTCTTTTGAACTTATAACGAAACATATTGCATCGACGATAACTGGACTGTGTCCAAAGTAACTGGAACGTGAAAACATATCGTATCGATGATATTGACAACTGTGCTCCAAGAGTACCTGTTAAGCCAACCAACACAGGTCTTCATCACAGCAGACGGTCCAGCCTGCTAGCCGGAGCAGCAGAAGCAAGTAAACAAGTGGGACCAGGAGATCTCCTGACCGACACGTGGGTGCTGCGGTGGAAAACATCCGATCAGCTATTCGGAATTTCTCCGAGTTATCACGAGTGGTGAGCATGAGTCTCGAAATCCTACGAATCTAGTTTAGGATAGATATTGATAGGGGAGGGTTTAAGGATTAAGGATATTTGTAATGTGTGCCCCCATTTACTTTGTGCCGTTCGTTCCTCATTTCCCTAAGATCGACTACATAACTGTTTGTAAGATTGTACTGTCATTAATCTGTGCTTATGACATGTATTTCATAATTTTAAGTATCATGCAATAAAGATTTTCCATTTCGTACCATTCAAACCAAGTCTACATGAGTTTTATCTCCATTACTGCTCTCGCATCTAAGTCCAGTGTCTAGAACCGTAAGGGAGAGTGATTCGAACCACTCACAGGTGTGTCTAGTGTTCCCAGACTGGCTGGAGACCAGAACAGGCAACAAGGCCTAGACCCGCACTGACATACAGGCTGCACAGAGCCGCGTGAATCTCACAGGCCGCGAGACACGCAGGGTCAGGAATCCCTTACAGGTGTCCGTGCCGGCCAACAAAGAGCTATCCAGCCTAATCCCACTTCCCAGCTCTTGGTCCGTAGCCCTGCAGGTTACAGCATCCCAAGTGCACATCCAAGTACTTTTTAAATGTGGTTAGGGTTTCTGCCTCTACCACCCTTTCAGGCAGTGAGTTCCAGAACCCCACAACCCACTGGGTGAAGAAATTTCCCCTCAAATCCCCTCTAAACCTTCCACCAATTACTTTAAATCTGTGCCCCCTGGTTTTTGACTCCTCTGCTAAGAGAAATAGGTCCTTTCTATCCACTTTATCTAGGCCCTCATCATTTTATACACCTCAATAAGATCTCCCCTCTGCCTCCTCTGTTCCAGGGAAAGCAAACCCAGCCTATCCAGTCTTTCCTCATAGCTAAAATTCTCTACTCCCGGCAAATTCCTTGTAAATCTCCTCTGTACCCTCTCTAGTGCAATCTCATCTTTCCTTTAATGTAGTGACCAGAACTGCACGCAGTACTCTAGCTGAGGCCTAACTAGTGTTTTATACAGTTGAAGCATAACCCCCCTGCTCTTGTAGATGGTACACACTGCAGCCAAGGTGCACCGGTGGTGGAGGGAGTGAATGGTTAAGGTGGTGGATGGGGTGCCAATCAAGCGAGCTGCTTTGTCCTGGATGGTGTCGAGCTTCTTGAGTGTTGTTGGAGCTGCACTCATCCAGGCAAGTGCTGAGTATTCCATCACACGCCTGACTTGAGCCTTGTAGATGGTGGAAAGGCTTTGGGGAGTCAGGAAGTGAGACACTCATTGCAGAATACCCAGCCTCTGACCTGCTTTTGTAGCCACAGTATTTACGTGACTGGTCCAGTTAAGTTTCTGGTCAGTGCTGACCCCCAGGATGTTGATGGTGGGGGATTCAGCGATGGTAATGCCGCTGAATGTCAAGGGTCGGTGGTTAGACTCTCTCTTGTTGGAGTTCATCATTAACTGGCACTAGTTTGGCATGAATGTTACTTGCCACTTATCAGCCCAAGCCTGAATATCGTCCATGTCTTGCTGCATGCGGGCACTGAATGCTTCATTATCTGAGTGAGAAGACTCCCAGCTCTCAGTGATCTCCGCAGCTCTCAGTAGTAAGCTCATCAACTATCTACAGTGCTCTGAACTATTGTAGACCTCGTTGTCTCAAAGCTCAGGCCAAGGGGTCTACTGCAGAGGGTCGAGTCAATTCTGATCTTCCATCGCCACTTGAAGCCATCTTGGCCCCGAAAGAGACCCTGCTTAGCTCCCTTCATCTCTCTTCCCCTGCAGGAGTCTCCGCGGGCAATTGAGTGCAGCCATGGTAGATTGATGACCTCGTCATGGCAACGGGCCTATTGACCATGTTGGAGCCGGGGAAAATACAGGAGGAGTTATAAAGGCCAATATTTGTAAATTTAAAAAAAACTGTCGTGGAAAATGCACACAGAGGAAAATATATTTCTGAAAGTAAAAGGATAAAAGATAAATATTATTGAATATAGTTTTGAAAATAATGGAAATTTATGCAGCATAGAATCTGCAATATACCCTTGAGTAACTTGCATGCATCTTGAATATTCATCTTTGAGCTATACAGTTCCATAAACAGAGTACCATTTATAACATTTCCATTCATGAACAATTTAAAAAGTCTATAGAGCTCCATAATACTCTGTTCAATTAAAAGAAAACAGATTGGGAGTTTATTACTACACATCATTCGCAAAGTAGAAATAGGTCAAAGAAGACAAATAGTAATAGAATTTAGAGGCAAAATTTACTTTCCGGCTTTAAATTAAAACAGCGATACATGTAGTGGATATTGTACTTATGTTTTAATAGACACCTAATTAGTACTGTCATTGAATCCTGATAGGTTCCTCGTCATAGTCAGCACCAGCATTATCCCACTCTCAATTGCAAGGAGTCAGTGCCAAGAAAGGTAATGAAGGTGGAATTGTTTCATTATTATCAGAGACTCTGCGAGCTATAAGCTATTCTTCTGAAATTCATCCCTCTGAAATTTTAGTGGAACAAGAGAGGAGTTCCAAATGACCGTGTCCATCTCCGCCCCTGCCTCAGCTCATCTGCTGCTGAAACATTCATCCATGTCTTTGTTACCTCCAGAGGCGACTGTTCCAATGCTCTCCTGCCCGGCCTCCCACCTTGCACGCTATGTAAACTTGAGCTCATTAAAAACTCGGCTGCCCGTATCCTAACTCGCACCAAGTCCCGTTCACCCATCACCCTTGTGCTCGTTGACCTACATTGGCTCCCGGTCCAGCAACGCCTCGATTCTAAAAATGTCATCCTTGTTTTCAAATCCCTCCATGGCCTCGCCCCTCCCCATCTCTATAACCTCCTCCAGCCCTACAATCCCCCGAGATCTCTGCGCTCCTCCAATTCTGGCCTCTTGCACATCCCTGACTTCCTTTGCTCCACCATCAGTGGCTGTACCTTCAGCTGCCTGGGCCCTAATCTCTGGAATTCCCTCCCTAAACCTCTCCGCCTCTCTCTTCTCCTTTAAGATGCTCCTTAAAACATGCCTCATTGACCAAGCTTTTGGCCACCTGTCCTAATATCTCCTTATGTGGCTCGGTGTCAAATTCTGTTTGATGATCGCTCCTGTGAAGCACCTTGGGATGTTTTACTAATTTAAAAGTGCTGTATAGATGTAAATTGTTGTTGTTGCCACCATTACAGTTCTTTCCTGATCTCGTCTGAAGGATTGATTGGGTTAAAGAATGTATTTCAGTAAATTTATGTCATAAGATTATTTGTTTTAATCGTACTGGCATTAGCAGCATCACCTGACCTACATACTACCCTGGTGTTTCCAGGAGGTAAAAGGAACTGTTATAGGATTCCACGTTAATCTCTATAGACTTTAGGTTCAAACCTAGAAGGAAAAGAAAGACTTGGATTTCTATAGCGCCTTTCACAACCACCGGACGTCCCAAAGCGCTTTACAACCAATGGAGTACTTTTGAAGTGTAATCACTGTTGTAATGTGGGAAAAGCAGCAGCCAAGTTGCGCACAGCAATGTGATGATGACCAGATAATCTGGTTTTTGTTATGTTGATTGAGGGATAAATATTGGCCCAGGACACCAGGGAGAACTCCCCTGCTCTTCTTCAAAATAGTGCCATTGAATCTTTTACGTCCACTTGAGAGACCAGACGGGGCCTCGGTTTAACATCTCATCTGAAAGACGGCACCTCTGACAGCGCAGCGCTCCCTCAGCAATGCTTTGGAGTGTCAGCCTAGATTTTTGTGCTCAAGTCCCTGGAGTGGGGACTGTGAACCCACAATCGTCTGACTCAGAGGTGAGCGTGCTACCCACTGAGCCACAGCTGACACAAACATAAGTCAGCCTATCGGGAAAATCAATAATGCTTCATTACTTCTACCAATTATTCAACAGACGGTTAACAATCATACAATCTTAAAAGGAGAGCCTATACAATTCCCCAAACGAAGGGTTGATCAAACCCTTGTCTCTGAGGATACGCTCCTGCTGCCTTCTTTCTTCCTGGATGGTGGACTCTTTCTCCACCGACACAAACCAACGTTAATTGATTGGGGCAATATTACGACTCTGCCGAATAACAAAAAGTGAGCATAGAAAAAACCAACAGCAACATGCATTTTCACAGAGACGGTCCCGGAGAGGTGACACCCAAACAATGGCGACACGAAGGTAGGGTGAAGTGACTGGAGGTATGGTTAGAGGAAGGACTTTAGAGAGAGCATTTTGGAGTGCATATTGCTGAGAAAGCTGATGATTCTGCCACTGATGGTTTCCTCTAGGATATTTCTCCCACCCCGCCACCCCCGTCCCCATCAGGTTTTAGTTAGTTCTCCAGTATATTACAATACAGTTGGCCATTTGGGAAAAGAAGTAAACAAATATTTTAGTTACTCATGTCACAAGATAGTTCAGGTGGAGAAACCTCTTTGGCCGACAGGATCTCTCCTTTCCAGAATACCACTCTAACATCTTTCCATTACAGGATCTAATTGTTTCTTCAATGAGTCCAGTTCCCTCGTCTTAATCACTCTTCCTGGTCACTCAATCCAGTTGTTGAGTACCATCTGTGTAAAGAATCACTTGTAGAGGTTTATGCTCAGCTTCCTGATCATAGCCCCTGATTCCTCTTGGCCTGCTGCCTTGACATATCTGAAAGCATTGTTTGCTATTTACTTCCTCCATGCCATTGTGTGCTTCTCAATAAGGTTCCCTTCTAGATGGGCCGAATGACTTCCTTCTGTGCCATAAATTTCTATGATTCTAAGATGTCTCATTTTCAAGTGAAAGAACACTCGATGATCAGGTTATCCCTCATAGCACATCTCTCTAACTCCAAGGATCAGCTTCATTGCTCTCCTCTGTATTTTGTCTGGGGCCTGGGTGGCCTTTTATAGTGCAGTGAAAAAAAATAACTTGCATTTATATAGCGCCTTTCACAACCTCAGGATGTCCTGATATAGGAAACGCGGCAGCCAATTTGCACAAAGAAAGGTTCCACAAACAGCAATGTGATAATGGTTAGGGATAAATATTGGCCAGGACACCAGAGGGAACGCTCCTTCTCTTCTTCAAATAGTGCCATGGGATCTTTCACATCCACCTAAGAGAGAAGATGGAGCCTTGGTTTATCTGAAAGACAGCACCTCTGACAGTGCAGCACTCCCTAGATTTGTGATCAAGTCCCTGGAGTGGGACTTGAATCCACAATCTTCTGAATCAGAGGCGAGAGTGCTACCAACTGAGCTACGGCTGACACTTCAGTAAGCTGAGATGATCCAATAAATCGCTTTAGTCTGACCTCTGGGGATTGGATCTCAATTGATTTAGCAATACATACCCAGCATACTTTGTTTATTGTCACCTCAATGTTTAAATATGGCGAACGAGTCTACTAAAACCACTTTTTGTCTTTGAACTTTCCATGCAGCAAAATGGATTTTTTGCCAGTGTTAATTTTTTAACTTGTATTCTTGCAACTTTTTCCTTAGCATTCATTATCCAGTCAGCCATCCATAAAGAGAGTAGAATGCATGTAGCGGTCACATGATAGATTCCAGTAATTTATGGACAAAGTAAAGGTCCCCTGTTACAATCCTTGGGTCATGCTATGGTTTACCTAGACATTGGGCTGAAAAGGGTGCACTCCAGGCCATAGGGGATGTGAAGTCCACTTATGGGAGAGGCTGGTGACACTGATTCTCAGAACATATCTAACATAAAACAACTGCTATACTGCGACATTCCCCTTGGCATGTTCTATCACACCCCTGGAGTACATGTGCCTCGTATTGTAACTTCCAATATGCAGTGCTTTGCTTTTGTACAGGACTTTATTTGTCACTGAATAGTTCAGATGCAAAGTCTTTCAAACATTTTTCTTTTGCTCTCATTCTTCACAGTCTCTGCAAATTTAAATACTTTGCACTAAGTTTGCAGTCTCAGGACAGATCACCAGGGCAGCTTCATATTGGTTACGCTCCTTCCTGTAGATATTATGTTAAACTTATATCGAACCTTGGTTAGATCACACTTGGAGTACTGTGCGCATTTTTTTTTAAATTAGTTTATGGGATGTGGGCGTCACTGGCAAGGCCAGCATTTATTGCCCATCTCTAATTGCCCTTGAGAAGGTGGTGGTGAGCTGCCTTCTTGAAACACTGCAGTCCGTGTGGTGAAGATACTCCCACATTGCTGTTAGGGAGAGAGTTCCAGGATTTTGACCCAGCGACGATGAAGGATCAGCCGTTTTATTTCCAAGTCAGGATGGTGTGTGACTTGGAGGGGAACTTGGAGGTGGTGGTGTTCCCATGCGCCTGCTGCCCTTGCCCTTCTAGGTGGAAGAGGTCGTGGGTTTGGGAGGTGCTGCTGAAGAAGCCTTGGTGAGTTGCTGCAGTGCATCTTGTAGATGGTACACACTGCAGCCACGGTACGCCGGTGGTGGAGGGAGTGAATGTTTAAGGTGGTGGATGGGGTGCCAATCAAGCAGGCTGCTTTGTCCTGGATGGTGTTGAGATTCTTGAGTTTTATTGGAGCTGCATTCATCCAGGCAAGTGGAGAGTAATCCATCACACTCCTTACTTGTGCCTTGTAGATGGTGGAAAGGCTTTGGGGAGTCAGGAGGTGAAACACTCGCCACAGAATACCTAGCCTCTGACCTGCTCTTGTTGCCACAGTATTTATGTGGCTGGTCCAGTTAAGTTTCTGGTCAATGGTGACCCCCAGGATGTTGATGGTGGGGGATTTGGCGATGGTAATGAGGTTAAATATCAAGGGGCGGTGGTTAGACTCTCGCTTGTTGGAGATAGTCATTGCCTGGCACTTCTGTGGCGTGAATGTTACCTGCCACTTATCAGCCCAAGCCTGAACGTCGTCCAGGTCTTGTTGCATGCAGGCATGGATTGCTTCATTATCTGAGGAGTTGTGAACGGCGCTGAACACTGTGCAGTCATCAACGAACATCCCCATTTCTGACCTAATGTTGGAGGGAAGGTCATTGATGAAGTGGCTGAAGACGGTTGGGCCTAGGACACTGCCCTGAGGAACTCCTGCAACGATGTCCTGGGGCTGTGATGATTGACACCCTCCATCGTGTTGTGTGGCACTACCACCATGCTAAATGGGATAGATTCAGAATAGATCCAGCAGCTCAAAACTGGACATCCATGAGGCGCTGTGGGCCATCAGCAGTAGCAGAATTGTATTCCACCACAGTCTGTAACCTCACTGCCCTCATATCCCTTACTCTACCATTACCACCAAGCCAGGGGACCAACCCTGGTGCAATAAGGAGTGCAGAAGAGCATGCCGGGAGCAGCACCAGGCATACCTAAAAATGAGGTGCTAACCTGGGGAAGCTGCAACACAGGACTACATGCATGCTAAAAAGCGGAAGCAGCATGCTATAGACAGGGCTAAGCGATTCCACAATCAACGGATCAGATCAAAGCTCTGCAGTCCTGCCATATCCAGTCGTGAATGGTGGTGGACCATTAAACAACTAACGGGAGGAGGAGGCTCCATGATATCCCCATCCTCAATGATGGTGGAGCCCAGCACGTGAGTGCAAAAGACAAAGCTGAAGCGTTTGCAACCACCTTCAGCCAGAAGTGCCGAGTGGATGATCCATATCAGCCTACTCCCGAGGTCCCCACCATCACAGAAGCCAGTCTTCAGCCAATTCGATTCACTCCACGTGATATCAAAAAATGGCTGAGCGCACTGGATACAGCAAAGGCTATGGGCCCTGACAACATCCCGGCTATCGTGCTCCAGAACTAGCCATGCCTCTAGCCAAGCTGTTCCAGTACAGCTGCAACACTGGCATCTATCCGACAATGTGGAAAACTGCCTAGGTATGTCCTGTCCACAAAAAGTAGGAAAAATCCAACCCGGCCAATTACCGCCCCATCAGTCTACTCTCAATCATCAGCAAAGTGATGGAAGGTGTCATCGACAGTGCTATCAAGCAGCACTTACTCACCAATAACCTGCTCACTGATGCCCAGTTTGAGTTCCACCAAGACCACTCGGCTCCCGAACTCATTACAGCCTTGGTCCAAACATGGACAAAGGAGCTGAATTCCAGAGCTGAGGTTTTTATGTACGCCTGGTGCTGCTCCTGGCATGCTCTTCTACAGTCCTTATTGAACCAGGGTTGGTCCCCTGGCTTGATGGTAATGGTAGAGTGAGGGTTATGCTGGGCCATGAGGTTACAGATTGTGGTGGAATACAATTCTGCTGCTGCTGATGGCCCACAGTGCCTCATGGATGCCCAGTTTTGAGCTGCTAGATCTGTTCTGAATCTATCCCATTTAGCACAGTGGTAGTACCACACAACACAATGGAGGGTGTCCTCAGTGTGAAGACGGGACTTCGTCTCCACAATGACTGTACGACAATTTCATGGTTACCATTAATTATACTAGCTTTTTATTCCAGATTTATTTAATTGAATTTAAATTCCCCAGCTGCCGTGGTGGGATTTGAACTCATGTCTTTGGATCATTAGTCTACCACTATGCGACCGTTTCTGGTCTCCATATTACAAAAGGGATTTAGAGGCACTGGAGAAAGTGCAAAACAGATTTACAAGGATGATACCAGAACTGAGAGGTTATAACTATCAGGTACATTCCTACAAGGGGAAAAGGGAGGGCAACCAAAGCCAGAGCTCCCTGGATGACGAAGAAGTTAGAGAGTTGGTTGAAGCCGAAAAAAGGGGTGTTTAACATATCAGGTTGATAATACAAGGGAGAATCAGTATGAATCTAGAAAGTACAGAGGAGAATGAAAAAGGGAACAAGAGGGGCATAGAGACAATATGAGAATAGTTTGGTGGCTGTCATAAAAAGGAATCCAAAGGTCTTCTATAGACATATTAACAGTAAAAGGGTTGCCAGAGGAGTGGTGGGGCCGATTAGGGACCCAAATGGTGATCTATTGGTGGAGGCAGAAGGCATGGCTGAGGTGTTAAATGAGTACTTTGTATCGGTACTTACCAAGGAAAAGGACTTTGCCAAAGCTCTAGTAAATGGGGAGGTCGCTGGGCTACAGGATGAGATAAAAATAGATAAAGAGGAGGCATTAGAAAGGCTGGTGGTAATTAGAGTGGATAAGTCTCCCGGTCCGGATGGGATGCATCCTCGGTTGCTGAGGGAAGTAAGGGTAGAAATTGCGGAGTATTGTGTCCAATTCTGGGCACCACACGTAAAGGCTTTGGAGAGGGTAAAGAAGAGATTTACAAGAATGTTTCCAGGGATGAGGGATCACAGTTATGTGGAGAGACTGGAGAAGCTGGGGTTTTTCTCCTTAGAGCAGAGAAGGCTAAGAGAAGATTTGATAGAGGTGTTTCAAAATCATGAAGGTTTTAGATAGAGTAAATAAAGAGAAACTGTTTCCAATGGCTGAAGGTTCGATAACCAGAAGGCACAGATTTAAGGTGATTGGCAGAAGAACCAGAGGTGACATGAGGAAAAATGTTTTTTACGCAACGAGTGGTTAGGATTTGGAATGTTCTGCCTGATATTGTGGTGGAGGCAGATTCAATAGTAGCCTTCAAAAGGGAATTGGATAAATACTTGAAGGAGAAAAAAATAGCAGGGATAAGGAGAAAGAGCGGGTGAGTGGGACTAACTGGATTGGTCTTCGAAAGAGCCGGTGCAGACTCGATGGGCCGAATGGCCTCCTTCTGTGCTGTACGATTCTCTGATTCTCTGATCAGGAAAGGCTGAACAGGTTGCGGCTCTTTTCTCTAGAAAAGAGAAGGCTGAATGGTGACCTGTTAGAGGTCTTTAAAATTATGAAGGGTTTTGATAAAGTAGATGTGGAGAAGATGTTTCCCCTTGTGGGGGAGACCAAAACTAGGGGCCATAAATATCAGATCGTCACTAATAAATCCAATAGGGAATTCAGGAGAAACTTCTTTACCCGGAGAGTGGTGAGAATGTGGAACTCGCTACCACAGGGAGTGGTTGAGGTGAATAACATGGATGCATTTAAGGGGAAGCTCGATAAACACATGAGGAAGAAAGGAATAAAGGGATAAGTTGATGGGGTGAGATGAAGTAGGGTGGGAGGAGGCTCGTGTGGAGCATAAACACCGGCACGTATCTGTTGGCCTGTTTCTGTGCTGTAAAGTCTATGTAATACCGCTCTCATTGAGAGAATGGACAGGTGTCTCTCTGAGATCTCTAGTAATGGAATACAGCAGCTGTTCCAGCAGGAGGGTGCAAGTGGGTGGCCCCCTCCAGCCTCTCTTGCCCGCCCAGCTTCCCTTCCTTGCTGCCCAGCCTAGAGCTGGGAGCTGTGTGTGGAGAATCACAGGCATGGACTCCCACCCTGCCCACAATCAGAGTTCGGTGCCAATCATCCTGCCTGCTGGCTCGTTGTAACTCAAGTCCATCTGTCCACCAACTGCCAGAATCTCTGAAGTGCAAAAAAAAATAAATGCTGTGTGTGCAACTCCACAGCCAGTGATTGCTCACTTTCTTTATAGCTTAGAAGGAAGTGATGAGTTATAGTCAGGGCTTTTAAAGTGACTGGCGTCAAGTGCTGAGAACAGCAGATGATAATAAATGCAGAGGGGGCTATTCACTGCAGAAATCCCCTTAACACTATACCTGCCAACTCAATCCCCATGAAAAATCCTGAGTGTACAAATAATGCAATTTTAATTACACTATTTTGGAATGATTTGTCTTAAAATTCATTAATGTTAGTTTAACATTGAGTAATATTCACACCGCACAAGTGCCAGGCAATGACCATCGCCAACAAGCGAGAGTCTAACCACCGCCCCTTGACATTCAATGGCATAACCATCGCCGAAACCCCCACCATCAACATCCTGAGGGTCACCATTTACCAGAAACTTAACTGGACCAGCCACATAAATACTGTGGCCACAAGAGCAGGTCAGAGGCTGGATATTCTGCGGCAAGTGTCTCACCTCCTGACTCCCCAAAGCCTTTCCACCATCTACAAGGCACAAGTCAGGAGTGTGATGGAATACTCTCCACTTGCCTGGATGAGTGCAGCTCCAACAACACTCAAGAAGCTCGACACCATCCAGGACAAAGCAGCCCGTTTGATTGGCACCCCATCCAAGAACTGTAGAATTCGCAATTTATCGCGATTTAAAAATAATGAGAAAGAGACATACAGTTTCATAAACACAGCTTTATTTCAGCAAAATGCTGTCAGGTTTCAAAACGGACACAAGCAGCCTGTAAAATGGCCGCCATGCCTCGTGGCAGAAGGTTCTAGACTTTCAGCAGGCAGACAAGATGGCGTTTCAATAAACATTTCAGCAAGATCGGACAGGACTCAGCATATTGAGATAAGACAAGACGAGATCGTTTTGCATTTTAACACCCAAGCAAGGAATATAAGTGCTGGAATCGGGTTTTCCATGCACAAACGAGGGCTATTGTACTGGGCAATTAGGGGCCCATCCAAAAGACATTGATACACAAATTCCCCACGGCTCTACGATGAGAGAGCCGTTCGCGGGTACTCACAGCAAGAATCGGAGGCCCCCAAAACCCCTCCAGGGAGACTCCTAGCCGGTTCCACAATGGGAGAAATATTAACGGGTACTCAGACAGTTACAAGTATCACCGAAACCCATTAACGACAAGTACCACCCCATACAAGAAGTTTGAGCGCCAAAACATGACAAAAGATGAACATTAAGATTGGGCGGGAGATAAGGAATTACAGTACTATAACTGTAGTGTCCAAACGTCCATCTCTCTCTTATTCGCTCGACTCTTATTCCTTTGACTCGCTTCTCTGATCCGTGGATTTTCCGGGAGTCAACCTCGTGGCTTGCCGCGAAGATCTGTGGAGAGCTGGTCTGCGAAGGCCGGTAAGCGGGCGCACCATCCCGAGAAGTCGGTAAACGGTGTTGGAACCGAAGGCCCGAGAGGAGATGAGATGAGATGAGATGAGAAGAGAAAAAGACGACTACACGTGCCGCCGTGGTCAGTAAACCCCGACCGCGCCCGAAAATCGATTAACCATTTCTTCGAATTCTATCGGCTACTCCACAACTGGTGTCGGTCCAGAAAGACTCTTCTTTGAATTTTACCGGCTAACTGGTGTCGGGCATAGGAAGACTCTTCTTTGAGTTTTATCAGAGTTCCGAGGTCAACACAGATCTTCATGACAGCAGACGGTCCAGCCTGCTAGCCGGAGCAGAAGCGAGTAAACAAGTGGGGTACAGAGACCCCTGATCAACACGTGGATAGTCAGGTGCTGTGGTGAAAACATCCGAGCAGAGTTTCGGAATTCTCCGAGTTATCACGAGTGGTGAGCATGAGTCTCGATCCTACAGATCTAGATTAGGACAGGTATTGATAGGGGAGGGTTTCTGTTTTAAGGATAATTATAATGTGTGTCCCCTTTTACGATGTGTCGTGCGCTCCTCGTTTCCCTAAACCTAGTTGCATGAATGTATGTAAGTTTGTACTGTCATTAATCTGTGCTTATGACATGTATTTCGTAATCTTGAATAATATGCAATAAAGATTTTCCATTTCGCACTATTCAACCGGGTCTACCTGAGTTTTCTCTGCATTATTGCTCTCGCACCTAAGTCCAGTGTCAGAACCGTAAGGGCGAGTGGGTCGAACCACTCACAGGTGTCTAGTGCTACCAGGCTGGCTGGAGACCAGAACAGGCAACAAGGCCTAACCCCGCACTAGCACCCAGGCTAAGCACAGAGCCACGCGAAACCCCATACAGAACCTTAAACATTCACTCCATCCACCACCGGCACAATGCGGCTGCAGTGTGTACTTGCAACTCCCTACCTAACAGCACTATGGGAGTACCTTCACCACACGGACTACAGTAGTTCAAGAAGGCGGCTCACCACCACCTTCTCAAGGGCAACTAGAGATGGGCAATAAATGCCAGCCTTGCCAGCGACGCCCACATCCCATGAATTAATAAATAAATATTTAGAGTCATACAGCACAGAAGGTGGCCATTCGGCCCATCGTGCCTGTGCCGGCCCTGTGAAAGAGCTCTCCAATTAGTCCCACTCCCCCTGCTCTTTCCCCATAGCCCTGAATTTTTTTCCTTTTCAAGTATTTATCCAATTCCCCTTTTGAAAGTTACTATTGAACTGTTTCCACTTGGCAAAAAAAACAGAGGGGAGGGGAGATGAAGAGAAATGTATTTATGCAGCAAGTTGTCTGTGACGGTGTTTATGCTCCACACAAGCCTCCTCCCACCCCTCTTCATCTAACTCTATCAGTATAGCCTTTTATTCCTTTCTCCCACATGTACTTATTTATCTTCCCCTTGAATGCATCTATGTTATTCGCCTAGACTTCTGCTTGTGGTAGCAAGTTCCACATTCTAACCACTCTCTGGGTAAAGAAGTTTCTCCTGAATTCCCTATTGGATTTTTCAGAACTTTCAGGCAGTGCATTCCAGATCATAACAACGCGCTGCGTAAAAACAATTCTCCTCATCTCCCCTCTGGTTCTTTTACCAATTACCTTCAATCTGTGTCCTCTGGTTACGGACCATTCTGCCACTGGAAACAGTTTCTCCTTATTTACTCTATCAAAACCCTCCATGATTTTGAACACCTCTTAGCCTTCTCTGCTCTAAGGAGAACAACCCCAGCTTCTCCAGTCTCTCCACATAACTGAAGTCCCTCATCACTGATACCATTCTAGTAAATCCCCTCTGCACTCTCAACAACAACTATTTGCATTTATGTAGCGCCTTTTATGTAGTGAAGCGTCCCAAGGCGCTTCACAGGATCGATTAACAAACAAAATTTGACATTGAGCCACGCAAGAAGAAATTAGGTCAGGTGACCAAAAGCTTCGTTAAAGAGGTAGGTTATAAGGAGCGTCTTCAAGGAGGAGAGAGAGGTAGAGAGGCGGAGAGGTTTAGGGAGGGAATTCCAGAGCTTAGGGCCTCGGCAGCTGACGGCACGGCTGCCAATGGTGGAGCGATTAAAATTAAGATGCACAAGAGGCCAGAATTGGAGGAACGCAGAGATCTCGGATGCTGTAGGGCTGGAGGTTTATTTATTTACTGATCAGTATGTATTTCCACGCGTTGTTTCAACACAGAAAGGATAATAAGAAAAGGCAATTAATGTGTAGGAGAGGGAAATTATGGCGTTTGATTGGCAATAAAACAATAGGTTAGAAATTACTGTTGGCGATAATAACGATAGAATGTTAGCACGCTCCTATTACATTCTTCCGTACGATCTTTTAAAGTGAAATTCGCCCATTTATTTTAAATGAATTAACTCTGGGTAGATGTTGGAGAGTCTAGAACCAGGTGTCACAGTCTTAGAATAAGGGGTAGGCCATTTAGGACTGAGATGAGGAGGAATTTAGTCACTCAGAGGGTTGTGAATCTTTGGAATTCTCTACCCCGGAGGACTGAGGCTGAGATCGATAGATTTTTGGACTCCAGAGGAATCAAGGAATATGGGGATCGGGCGGGGAAAGTGAAGTTGAAGTTGAGCCATGATCTTATTGAATGGCGAAGCAAGCTCGAGGGGCCGAATGGCCTAATTCTGCTCCTAATTTTTATGCTCTTATATCCTTCCACTTATATAGGGGATTTAATCAGCTAAATGTGCGGCAGCCTATTGTTTTTGAATCTGATTTTCAGTTATGAAAATCCGAGGTAAGCAATGAAAGGGACTGTAAGGGATTGGATCTGTTCATTAAGTGATTTAATACAAGATAGTCAAATTGACTGGAATCTTCACAGGAAAAAAATAAGGTAGACTCACTACCTCCTGTAGTCAGAAAAGATTGCAAGAAAGAAAAGGAACATGCACAAGTAATAGTGATATATAAAAGCATAGCTTAGCTTTCAATTGGACTGCTTTTATTCTTTTTCTTACTGGAGAAATTAAATACATTTCTGTAAATATAGAATTGTATTATGTCGCTGCTAATTTACTCGCTCATTCATCAAATGCAAATTAGATAGATTTCTTTCAAACATACATGTCCGGATTTTGCAATAGGAATAACAGTGAGGCTATCAGGTGAAAATCGGGCAGCAACTTCCGGCGTCTGCACAGGCGCAGTTAAACACGGAAATCCGGAAGTTGTTGTCCGAGTTGCCCTGCTCCTCCACAAGCTACGCTACACCGGTACCTCGCCGAGAGACACGATATTCAAACGCATGAAGGGCGTGAAGTTGCGGCACTTACCCACTAGATACCCACTAAACACACCAGACAATGTTAGGACTGGTCCATTCAAGCGTAAGTGAATTTTTAACAGTGTGATAAGTCTTAATTACTGCCAAACAACCTCTCTGGCACTGAAAATAAACTTTTACAAGTGTGGAGTCTCATTCCTTCAGATTTGAATTGTTGTTGGAGATTTTAAAAATTAAAAAATTATTATTTTTTACTTTTTCTTTCTGTCTCTTTTATCTCTCTCTCTTAATCCCATCTTTCTTTCCCTCTCCTTATTTCACTTTCTGTACATGATTTTACATCAAATTAAATATCCTAACTGACACTTCCTGGTTGGGACTCTGCGTGCCTCAGTAAGGATTCTTCAATCTGATTGGTTGAAGAGACACGCTGTTGCTTGACCTGCTCACACAGGTCCCAGATCCCCTGTAGAGGGCGCTGCACTGAAATGGCTCTCTTATTACCATAAGTTGCTGCAAAAAAAGCCCACCAAAATCTGTGGGCTGCTGTAAGCGTAATGAATGGCGAGCGCCATTTGTTCACCACTGACCGCAAAATCCGGGCCAATATTTTGGGACGAAGTATGTGAGTAATTTGAGATGTGACGTGTGGTGAGTGCAGTGTGATCGGGAGGAACAGGTGACTTTGGACCTGTGGTTCCCAAAGCTCTCCACCACTGGGGGTTTTCCTCGCCTCATGTCAGGGTCGGTCATAGATTAAGTGCTAAAGATTGATTCCTATGATTCGTCAACTACTCCATTATCATTGTATCGTGTGACTGCCAGGATGGTAGAAGGTGAACGAGATGGACCTCGGTCTTTTTTCATCCAGCAGTTGCTGTGTTCACTGCCCTCCATTGCCTCTGATTAGTCAGACTGCTTGTCCGACAGCCAGTACTGGATGAGCAGAAATTTCCTCCAACTAAATATTGGGAAGACTGAAGCTGCTGTCTTTGGTCCCCGCCACAAACACCTTTCTCTAGCCAACAAATCCATCCTGATTCCTGGCCACTCTCGGAGGGTGAACCAGACCGTTCGCAACCTTGACTTTCTATTTGACCCTGAGATGAGCTGGTCCTGCTGACTTATCTACTTTAAGCACAGACAGCCTTTCTAGTGCCTCCTCCTTATCAATTTTTATCCCATCCAGTATCTCAACTACCTCCTCTTTCACTATGGCTTCAGCAGCATTTTCTTCCTTGGTGAAGACAGATGTAAAGTATTCATTTAATACCTCAGCCATGCCCTCTGCCTCCATGCATAGGTCTCCATTTTGGTCCCTAATTGGCCCCACCCCTCCTCTTACTACCCATTTATTATTTGTATGGCTATAGAAGACTTTTGGATTCCCTTTTATGTTAGTTGCCAGTATATTCTCATACTCTCTCTTTGTCTCTCTTATTTCCTTTTTCACTTCCCTCTGAACTTACTATATTCAGCCTGATTCTCACTTGTATTCTCAACCTGACATCTGTCATATGCCCTCTTTTTCTGCTACATCTTACTCTCTATCTCTTTTGTCATCCAGGGAGTTCTGACTTTGGTTGCCCTACCTTTCCCCCTCGTGGGAATATACCTTGACTGTACACAAACCATCTCTTCTTTAAAGGCAGCCCATTATTTGATTACAGTTTTGCCTACCAATCTGTGATTCCAATTTACCCAGGCCAGATCCGTTTTCAACCCACTGAAATTGGCCCTCCTCCAATTAAATATTTTTACACTGGATTGCTCCTTGTCCTTTTCCATAGCTAATCTAAACCTTATGATACTAGGATCACTGTTCCCTACATGTTCCCCTACTGACACTTGCTCCACTTGACCCACCTCATTCCCCAGAACCAGATCCAGCAATGCCTCCTTCCTCGTTGGGCTGGAAACGTACTGATCAAGAATGTTCTCCTGAACACACTTCATAAAATCTTCTCCCTCTCTGCCCTTTACACTATTACTATCCCAGTCTATATTAGGATAGTTGACTAGTAATCCAGAGAACACTTTGAGAACTTGAATTCAAATTAATCTGGAAAGGAAAAGGTCTCAGTAAAAGTGACCATGAACCTGTCGGATTGTCGTAAAAACCCAACTGATTCACTAGTGGCCTTTAGGGAAGGAAACCTGCCATCTTTACCAAGTCTGGGCCTGTATGTGACTCCAGTCCCACACCAATGTGGTTGTCTCTGAACTGCCCTCTAAAGGGGAGCGGCCTTCTTGAACCTCAGAGGCTAGGTGTTCTGCGGCGAGTGTCTCAACTCCTGACTCCCCAAAGCCTTTCCACCATCTACAAGGCACAAGTCAGGAGTGTGATGGAATACTCTCCACTTGCCTGGATGAGTGCAGCTCCAACAACACTCAAGAAGCTCGACGCCATCCAGGACAAAGCAGCCCATTTGATTGGCACCCCATCCACCACCTTAAACATTCACTCCCTCCACCACTGGTGCACCATGGCTGCAGTGTGTACCATCTACAAGATGCACTGCAGCAACTCGCCAAGGCTTCTTCGGCAGCACCTCCCAAACCCGCAACCTCTTCCACCAAGAAGGACAAGGGCAGCAGGCACTTGGGAACACCACCACCTCCAAGTTCCCCTCCAAGTCACACACCATCTTGACTTAGAAGTATATCACCGTTTCTTCATCATCGCTGGGTCAAAATCCTGGAACTCACTTCCTAACAGCACTGTGGGAGTACCTTCACCACATGGACTGCAGCGGTTCAAGAAGGCGGCTCACCACCACCTTCTCAAGGGCAATTAGGGATGGGCAATAAATGCTGGCCTTGCCAATGATGCCCGCATCCCATAAACAAATAAAAAATAAAGTGGCCCAGCAAGCCATTCAGTTCTGTCAAACAATACAGCATTGGTTCAAGAAGGCCCACCACCACCTTCTCAGGGCAATTAGGGATGGGGATCATCTCTGAGAATGAATTTTAAAAAGCAGAGCAGTATAAACAACAGATAAAGAGGTGTAATGCCATAGTCATCACAGTATTACTAATCAATTGCTTCCATTTCTACACATGGTCTCGAGACTAAAGCAACAGGACTACAGGATAAAATCATTGTCTCCTGTCAAGAAAAGAGATAATACATGTTTAAAAATAAAACAATGTTTTGTCGAGCTGCCAGTCACCACATAGAGCAACGTAGTGAATGAAAGACTTTGGAGGATTCTTGGCAGCAGCCAGGATAATCATTATAACATTACTGACTTTGCTACCACATGGGCATTCACTGAATTAAGCTGTTACCCATTTCTTACAACTGAGTGAATGTTGACTGAAGCTGATGGTTACTAGAATGTTAGAAAATTCTGGAAATGCCAAAGTATTCTGGGGACGGGGGTGGGTGGGGTTAGCTTCCTCTGCCCGTTCGGGAACTTCTTTGAAGTATGTGGATAAAAAGAAAGAAGAAAAGAACTTGCATTTATACAACGCGTTTCACAACTTCAGCACGTCCCAAAGCGCTTTACAGCCAATGAAGTACTTTTGAAGTGTAGTCAGTGCAGCAAAATATATCATCTGAATCAGAGGAAACGTAATTAATATATGGTATATATCATCCACTTGCCTGGATGAGTGCAGCTCCAACAACGCTCAGGAAGCTCGACATCATCCAGGACAAAGCAACCCGCTTGATTGGCACCCCATCCACCACCTTAAACATTCACTCCCTCCACCACCGGCGTACCATGGCTGCAGTGTGTACCATCTACAAGATGCACTGCAGCAACTCGCCAAGGCTTCTTCGACAGCACCTCCCAAACCCGCGACCTCTACCACCTAGAAGGACAAGGGCAGCAGGCACATGGGAACACCACCGCCTCCAAGTTCCCCTCCAAGTCACGTACCACCCTGACTTAGAAATATATCGGCGATCCTTCATCGTCGCTGGGTCAAAATTCTGGAACTCCCTCCCTAACAGCACTGTGGGGGTACCTTCACCCCACAGACCGCAGCAGTTCAAGAAGGCGGCTCACCACCACCTTTTCAAGGGCAATTAGGGATGGGCAATAAATGCTGGCCTTCCCAGTGATGCCCAGATCCCAGGAACGAATAAAAAAAAGTATATTTTGCGTTGTTCTCTGCTGCCCGAATCCTAACTTGCGCCTGGGGTCAACCTTGTTTTCAAATCTCTCCATGGCCTCGCCCCGCCCTATCTCAGTAACCTCCTCCTGCCCTACAACCCTCTGCAATTGCTGAGGTTCACCAATTATGGCCTCTTGCATCTCGTGCGTCCCTGATTTCCTTCGCCCCACCATTGGCAGCCATGCCTTCAGCTGCCTGGGCCCTAAGCTCTGGAATTCCCTCCCTAAACCTCTCCACCTCGCTGCCTCTCTCTCCTCCTTTAAGACGGTCCTTAAAACCTACCTCTTTGACCAAGCTTTTGGTCATCTGTCCTAATATCTCCGTATGCAGCTCATGTCAAATTTTGTTTGATAATTGCTCCTGTGAAGCGCCTTGGGACGTTTTACTACTGTATAAATGCAAGTTGTTGTAGTTGCTCTGTGCCTGTTCTGTATTTTTAAAATTTATTAATTCACAGGATGTGGACGTCGCTGGCAAGGCCGGCATTTATTGCCCACCCCCAGCTGCCCTTGAGAAGGCGAAGGTACTCGCACAGTGCTGACTTTGCTAACAACAACAACTTGTATTTATACAACACCTTTAACATAGTAAAATGTCCCAAGGCGCAGCACAGGAGTATTTTCAGACAAAAAAATTTGACACCGATCCACAAAAGGATAAGTTAGGGCAGGTGACCAAAGGCTTGGTTTTAAGGAGGAAGAGAGGTAGCGAATTCCAGAGCTTAGGGCCTAGGCAACAGAAGGCACGGCCACCAAAGGTTGAGCGATTATAATCAGGGATGCTCAAGAGGGCAGATATCTCATTGTAACGGTTTGGTACGACTGAGTGGCTTGCTCAGTCCCAGACTGGGTAAGGACAGACAGATTTCCTTTGCGTGAAGGACATTAGTGAACCAGATGGGGCTTTAATTCACTGATACAAGCTTTTTTTTTTAAATTCCAGATTTATTTAATTAACAGATTTTGAAATCCCCCACTGCTATGGTGAGATTTGAACTCACATCTACCATAGAATGATTAGTCCAAGCCTCTGGATTGCTAGTCCAGTAACATAACCACTGTGCTACCGCCTGTTCCGCATATTCTGATGAGATCAATGGATTTATATAATGTAATCCAAAAATAAGGCATTGCACAAATTGGAGTCAACAGGAATATTGAACAGGTCATTAGTACTGCTTTATGATGCATTATGATCCATCAGTGGATTTTAAACAGTCACTACACCCTGTATGTAAAAGAGACACGGTATTAAATGTATTGCCAAATGTGATTTATAGGGTTTGTGGCATGAAGTTTTAAAATAGATGCATTGCTTACATTAATTGGATCTTCTCCATGGCTCAGCAGAGTGGAGGGGGTCGTAGTTCAGGAGCAATAATCATTTTCTGCTGCGTTAAACCAGCCATTCGATGGTGCAGAGTTAGATGGAACAGCCCCCAGAAACCAGACTGCATTGTTGCGCGTAGCAGTAAAATGACTAACTCTCGAAGATCAATCCCACAGTTCCTCCTCTATTCCTTCTCGGCTTCTTTTGGCTGTTGTTGCTATGCACCGTATCCACAGGATCTGCTCCTCCTCATCCTGACCTACTTTCAGATACAGTGCAATATTTTCACCCCAAAAGGGAAGAGGATGAACCCTAACGCCTTTTGCCACTGCCTTTTATGACTTGAAGCAGCTATCATTTGTTTCAGTATATACTATTATTAGTGTTGGCTCTTAGAAGCTTTTCATTAGTCACAACTTGTTATGCAATTCCTGATCATTTACAATGCGCAGCCACCATACTGCACACAGTAGTAAATTCTGTCTGCATATACCGCAGACCTTAGGAATTCCTTTTATTTACAAAGTCTACGTTTCATTAGCAAAGTCTCCTTGTCACTTTGTGTCAGCCGTGACTCAGTGGGCAGCACTCTCACCTCAGAGTTCGAAGGTGGTGGGTACAAGCCCCGCTACAGAGACTGGAGCGCAAAATCAAGACTGCCACTCCCAGTGCAGTGCTGAAGGAGTGCTGCACTTTCAGAGGTGCCGTCTTTTGAATGAGACATTAAACTGAGACTCCATCTATTTTGAAGAAAAGCAGGGGAGTTCTTCCCGGTGTCCTGGGGCCAATATTTATCCCTCAAACAACACCTAAAAACAGATTATCTGGTCATGATCGTATTGCCGTTTGTGGGATCTTGCTGTGCGCAAATTGGCTGCCGCGTTTCCTACATTGCAACAGTGACTGCGCTTCAAAAAAGTACTTCATTGGCTGTAAAGGGCTTTGGGATGTCCTGAAGTTGTGAAAGCTGCTATATAAATGCAATTTCTTTCTTTAGTTAATCTGCTTCAATTGCTCTGAATTATTTAACCAAACTCGCACTGAAGCCTGGCCTCTACCTGTCCCTTCATTCACATCAATCAATCAGTAGTATAACAACATTTCCTTCTCAACCTGTCTGGAGCCTTTGACCACACCATCCTCCTCCAACGCCTCGCCTCCGTCGTCCAGCTGGGTGGGACTGCCCTCGCCTGGTTCCATTCTTATCTATCCAGTTGTAGCCAGAGAATCACCTGCAATGGCTTCTCTTCCCACTCCCGCCCCATTACCTCTGGGGTCCCCCAAGGATCTATCCTTGGCCCCCTCCTATTTGTCATCTATATGCTGTCACTCAGCAACATCATCCTAGGGTTTTGAAAGAGGGGGCTATAGAGATAGAAAGAAAGACTTGCATTTATACAGCGCCTTTCAGAACCACCGGACATCTCAAAGCACTTTACAGTCAATGAAGTACTTTTTTTTTGGAAGTGGAGTCACTGTTGCAATGTGGTAAATGCAGCAGCCAATTTGCACACAGCAAGGTCCCACAAACAGCAATGTGATAACGAACAGATAATCTGTTTTTGTTATGTTGGTTGAGGGATAAATATTGGCCAGGGCACTGGGGATAACTCTCCTACTCTTCTTTGAAATAGTACCACGGGATCTTTTACACCCACCTGAGAGAGCAGACAGTTTAATGTCTCATCCGAAAGACGGCACCTCCAACAGTGCAGCACTCCCTCAGTACTGCACTGGAGTGTCAGCCTAGCTTTATGTGCTCAGGTCCCTGAAGTGAGACTATGAACCCACAACCTTCTGACTCAGAGGGGAGTGTGCTAGCAACTGAGCCACAGCTGACACTCGATGCATCGGTTGTCATTTTCCAAAATTCCACAGATTCTAGAACGGTTCCTGTGGATTGGAAGGTAGCAAATGTAACCCCACTATTTAAGAAAGGAGGGAGAAAGAAAACGGGGAACTACAGACCAGTTAGCCTGTCATCAGTAGTAGGGAAAATGCTAGAATCTTCTATAAAACACATGGTAACAGGGCACTTAGAAAATAATAATAGGATTGGGCAGAGTCAACACGGATTTATGAAAGGGAAATCATTTTTGACAAATCTGTTAGAGTTTTTTTAGGTTGTAACTAGCAGGATAAGGGAGAACCAGTGGATGTGGTGTATTTGGATTTTCAGAAGGCATTCGATAAGGTGCCACATAATAGGTTATTAATCAAAATTAGGGCTCATGGGATTGGGGGTAATATTCAAGCATGGATTGAGGATTGGTTAATGGTCAGAAAACAGAGAGTAGGAATAAACGGGCCATTTTTGGGTTGGCAGGCTGTAACTAGTGGGGTACCACAAGGATCAGTGCTTGGGCCTCAGCTATTCACAATCCATATCAATGATTTGGATGAGGGGACCAAATGTAATATATTGCTGATGATACAAAGCTAGGTGGGAATGTAAGTTGTGAGGAGGATGCAAAGAGACTTCAAGTGGATATAGACAGGCTACGTGAGTGGACAACAACATGGCAAATTGATAATATTGTGGAGAAATATGAAGTTATCCACTTTAGTAGGAAAAATAGAAAAGCAGAGTATTTTTAAATGGTGAGAGATTGGGAAATATTGGTGTTCAGAGGGACCTGGGTGTTTTTGTACACAAATCACTGAAAGCTAACATGTAGGTAAAGCAAGCAATTAGGAAAGCAAATGGAATGTTGGCCTTTATTACAAGAGGATTGGAGTATAAGTAAGGGAAGGAGCTGATTGGTAGTATTAGGGATGGGTTTCTTGAGCAGTATGTAACTGAACCGACCAGGGGGCAAGCAACCTTAGATCTGGTCCTGTGTAACGAGACAGGATTAATTAAAAATGTCCTAGTAAAGGATCCCCTTGGAATGAGTGACCATAACATGGTTGAATTCCATATTCAATTAGAGGGTGAGAAGGTTGGATCTCAAACAAGCGTGCTAAGCTTGAATAAAGGAGACTATGAAGGTATGCGAGCGGAATTGAGTAGAGTGGATTGGGAAAATAGATTAAAGGGTAAGACGACACATGATCAGTGGTGTACATTCAAGGAGTTATTTTACAACTTCCAAAAAAAATATATTCCACTGAAAAGAAAAGGGTGTAAAAGAAAGGACAGTCATCCGTGGCTAAGTAAAGAAATTAAGGATAGTATTCGACTAAAAACAAGGGCATATAAGGTAGCAAAATCTAGTGGGAGGACAGAAGATTGGGAAAACTTTAAAAGGCAGCAAAAAATAACAAAAAGATTGATTAAGAAAGGGAAGATGGATTATGAAAGTAAATTAGCAAAAAATATAAAAACAGATAGTAAGAGTTTTTATAGTTATATAAAAAGAAAAAGGGTGGCTAAAGTAAATGTTGGTCCCTTAGAGGATGAGACCGGGAAATTAATGTTGGGAAATATGGAGATGGCAAAAACACTGAATGAATATTTTGTATCAGTCTTTACAGTAGAGGACACTAAGAATGTCCCAACACTGGACAAACAGGGGGCTATAGGGGGAGAGGAGCTAAACACGATCAAAATCACTAAGGAAGTGGTACTCGGTAAAATAATGGGACTCAAGGCGGATAAATCACCTGGACCTGATGGCTTACATCCTAGAGTCTTGAAGGAAGTGGCGGTAGGGATTGTAGATGCATTGGTAATAATTTTTCAAAACTCCCTGGATTCCGCTGAGGTCCCGGCAGACTGGAAAACTGCTAATGTAACACCCTTATTTAAAAAGGGCAGTAGACAGAAGGCTGGTAACTATAGACCGGTTAGCCTAACATCTGTGGTAGGTAAAATTTTGGAGTCCATTATTAAGGAAACAGTAACAGGACATTTGGATAATCATAATTTAATAGGACAAAGTCAGCATGGTTTTACGAAGGGGAAGTCATGTTTGACAAATTTGCTGGAGTTCTTTGAGGAAGTAACATATAGAGTGGATAAAGGGGAACCAGTGGACGTAGTGTATTTAGACTTCCAAAAGGCATTTGACAAGGTGCCACACAAAAGATTATTGCTTAAGGTAAAAAATCACGGGATTGGGGGTAATATTCTGGCATGGATAGAGGATTGGCTATCCAACAGAAAGCAAAGAGTTGGGATAAATGGTTCATTCTCAGACTGGCAATCAGTAACTAGTGGTGTTCCACAGGGGTCAGTGCTGGGTCCCCAACTCTTTACAATCTATATTAACGATTTGGAGGAAGGGACCAAGTGTAACATATCAAAATTTGCAGATGATACAAAGATGGGAGGGAAAGTAGTGAGTGAGGAGGACATAAAAAACCTGCAAGGGGACATAGACAGGCTAAGTAAGTGGGCAGAGATTTGGCAGATGGAATACAACACTGGAAAGTGTGAGGTGATGCACTTTGGCAGGAAAAATCCTAGAGCAATTTATTATCTTAATGGCAAGAAACTGGAGAGTACTGAAGTGCAAAGGGATCTGGGGGTCCTGGTGCACGAAACTCAAAAGGTTAGTATGCAGGTGCAGCAAGTGATTAAGAAGGCAAATGGAATGTTGGCTTTCATTGCTAGGGGGATAGCATATAAAAATAGGGAGGTATTGCTTCAGTTGTACAAGGTATTGGTGAGACCGCACCTGGAATACTGCATACAGTTTTGGTGTCCTTACTTAAGGAAAGACATCCTTGCTCTCGAGACAGTGCAAAAAAGGTTCACTCGGTTAATCCCGGGGATGAGGGGGTGGTCATATGAGGAGAGGTTGGGTAGATTGGGACTCTACTCATTGGAGTTCAGAAGAATGAGAGGCGATCTTATTGAAACATATAAGATTGTGAAGGGGTTGGATCGGGTGGATGCGGGGAGGATGTTCCCGATGACGGGTGAGACTAGAACTAGGGGACATAGTCTTAGAATAAGGGGCTGCTCTTTCAAAACTGAGATGAGGAGGAACTACTTCACTCAGAGGGTGGTAGGTCCATGGAATATGCTGCCACAAAAAGCTGTAGAAGCTACAACATTAATTAAATTTAAAACAGAAATAGACAGTTTCCTCGAAGTAAAGGGCATTAAGGGTTACGGGGAGCGGGCAGGAATTTGGACATGAGTCTAGGTTCGGATCGGTCATGGCCCTGTGGGTAGTGGAGCGGGCCCAGGGACCGTGTAGCCTGATTCTGCTCCTATTTCGTGTGTGCAATTCTGTTAGATGCAGGAGATGGTTCTGTGATAGATAGTAGATTGGCGGTTAGGATCAGATCAGCCATGATCTTATTGAATGGCGGAGCAGGCTCGAGGGGCCGATTGGCCTACTCCTGCTCCTATTTCTTATGTTCTTATGTAAGGACCTGGTGAGTATTTCTACAGTCCAGTCGTTGACGTAAAAGTAAGGTCTCTAGTTTAGATTAAATAGTGTTTAAAGTGACGTAAGGTCCCGAGTGTATTTAATATTCTTTAATTTAAAGGAAGTAAAGGGAGTAAGTTAAGGTTAGGACATGGCAGGGCAGCTCGGCAGCATGGAGTGCTCCTCCTGTGCGATGTGGGAAGTCAGGGAGACTTTCAGTGTCCAGGGCGAACACATGTGCAGGAAGTGTCTCCAGCTGCAGCTACTCGAAATCCACGTTTCGGAGCTGGAGCTGCGGCTGGAGTCACTGTGGAGCATCCGCGAAGCTGAGATCTTCGTGGATAGCACGTTTAATGAGGTGGTCACACCGCAGGTAAAGAGTGCACAGGCAGACAGGAAATGGGTGACCACCAGACAGAATGAAAAAAACTAGGAAGGTAGTGCAGGAGTCCTCTGGGTCCATTTCCCTCTCCAACAGATTTTCTGTTTTGGATACGGCTGGGGGAGATGGTTTCTCAGGGGAATGCAGTAAGAGCCAAGTCCATGGCACTACGAGTGGCTCAGCTGCACAGGAGGAGAGCAAAAAGAGTGGGAGAGAAATAGTGATAGGGGATTCTATCTTAAGGGGAACAGATAGACGTTTCTGTGGCCGCAGACATAACTCCAGGATGGTATGTTGCCTCCCTGGTGCCAGGGTCAAGGATGTCACTGAACGGCTGCAGGGCATTCTGAAGGGGGAGGGCGAACAGTCAGAGGTTGTGGTTCACATTGGTACCAACGACATGGGTAGAAAGAGGGATGAGGTCCTGCAACAAGAATTTAGGGAGCTAGGTAGCAGATTAAAAAGCAGGACCTCAAAGGTTGTAATCTCTGGATTACTCCCGGTGCCACGTGCTAGTGAGTATAGGAAAAAAAGGATAGAGCAGATGAATGCATGGCTAAAGAATTGCTGCAGGAGGGAGGGCTTTAGTTTCCTGGATCACTGGGTCTGCTTCTGGGGAAGGTGGGACCTGTACAAGTCGGACGGGTTGCACCTGAACCGGAACGGGACCAACATCCTTGCGGGGAGGTTTGCAAGTACTGTTGTGGGGGGGGTTTAAACTAACTTGGCAGGGGGATGGGATACGGAGTGGAGCTATAGTAGGGGGTGATGCACAGCCAAATATAGAGGAAAAAACAAGTCAGTCTGGAAGGCAGAGCAAATATGTAACGGCACAAGGGAGTATGGCAAGGCTGGATGGCATTTACTTTAATGCAAGGAGTCTTGCGAGTAAGGCAGATGAATTGAAGGTGTTGATGAACACATGGGAGTACGATATTGTTGCTATCACAGAGACATGGTTGAGGGAGGGGCAGGACTGTCAGCTCAATATTCCGGGGTATAGAATCTTCAGGCGAGACAGAGGGGGGTGTAAAAGAGGAGGGGGTGTAGCAATAATAATCAAGGAGTCAATTACTGCTGTAAGGAGGGATGATATCTTAGCAGGTTCCTCTAATGAGGCCATATGGGTAGAACTTAAAAACAAAAAGGGGGCAAGCACTTTGCTGGGAGTGTACTATAGGCCCCCAAACAGTCAGGGGGAGATAGAGGAACAGATATGTAGGCAAATCTCAGAGAAGTGTAGAAATAATAGGGTAATAATAGTAGGGGATTTCAACTTCCCCAATATTAACTGGGATAGTCAGAGTGTGAAAGGCTTAGAGGGTGCGGAATTCTTAAAGTGCATCCAGGAGAGCTTTTTGAGCCAGCATGTAGGAAGTCCTACAAGAGAGGGGGCAGTTCTGGACCTAATTCTAGGGAATGTAGCCGGGCAAGTGGTAGAAGTGTTAGCAGGAGAGCATTTTGGTGACAGTGACCATAATTCGGTGAGATTTAAGGTAGTCATGGAAAAGGACAAAGATGGACCGGAAATAAAGGTTCTAAATTGGGGGAAGGGCGATTTTAATATGATAAGGCAGGATCTGGCCAAAGTGGATTGGGATAAGCTACTTGTAGGAAAATCCACATCAGAGCAGTGGGAGTGTTTCAGAAAGGAAATCGAGAGATTACAACGCCAACATGTTCCTGTAAAGGTCAAGGGTGGGACCAACAAGCCCAGGGAACCCTGGATATCAAGGGATATACAAGAATGGATTAGGAAAAAAAGGGAGGCTTTTGGCAGATACAAAGGACTAAAAACAGTGGAAGCCCTAGAGGAGTATACAAAGTGCAGGGGCGTACTTAAAAAAGAAATTAGGAGAGCGAAGAGGGGGCATGAAAAAACACTGGCGGGCAAAAAAAAGGAAAATCCCAAGGTGTTTTATAAGTATATTAAGGGCAAGATAATAACTAGGGAAAGAGTAGGGCCCATTAGGAACCAAAGTGGCAATCTGTGTGTAGAGCCGGAAGATGTAGGTGAGGTTTTAAATGAATATTTTGCATCTGTGTTCATTATGGAGAAGGACGATGTAGGCATAGAAATCATGCAGGGGGATTATGATATACTTGAACAAATTAGTATTGAGAGGGAGGAGGTACTAGCGGTTTTAGCGGGCTTAAAAGTGGATAAATCCCCAGGCCCAGACGAGATTTATCCCAGGCTGCTGTGTGAGGCAAGGGAGGAGATTGCAGGGGCTCTGACACAAATTTTCAGAACCTCTCTGGCCACAGGGGAGATGCCAGTGGACTGGAGGACAGCTAACATTGTACCATTATTCAAGAAGGATAGTAGGGATAAACCAGGGAATTACAGGCCAGTGAGCCTAACATCAGTAGTAGGAAAATTATTGGAAAAAATTCTGAGGGACAGAATTAGTCTCCACTTTGAGAGGCAAGGATTAATCAAGGATAGTCAGCATGGCTTTGTCACGGGGAGATCATGTGTAACCAATTTGATTGAATTTTTCGAGGGGGTGACTAGGTTTGTGGATGAGGGTAGTGCAGTTGATGTAGTCTACATGGACTTCAGTAAGGCTTTTGACAAAGTCCCGCATGGGAGACTGGTCAAGAAGTTAACAGCCCATGGGATCCAGGGCAATTTGGCACATTGGATCCAAAATTGGCTAAGTGGCAGGAGGCAGAGGGTGATGGTTGAAGGTTGTTTTTGTGACTGGAAGCCTGTGTCCAATGGTGTACCGCAGGGATCGGTGCTGGGTCCTTTGCTGTTAGTAGTTTACATTAATGATTTAGATATGAATGTAGGAGGTGTGATCAGTAAGTTCGCAGATGACAATAAAATTGGTGGAGTGGTAAATAGTGAGGAGGGAAGCCTCAGGCTACAGGACGATATCGACGGGTTGGTTGGATGGGCAGAACAGTGGCAAATGGAATTTAACCCTGAAAAGTGTGTGGTGATGCATTTTGGGAGGACTAACAAGGAAAGGGAATACAAAATGAATGAAAGGACCCTAGGAAGGACAGAGGATCAGTGGGACCTGGGTGTGCATGTACATAGATCCCTGAAGGCAGCAGGACAGGTAGATAAGTTGGTTAAAAAGTCATATGGGATACTTGCCTTCATTTGCCGAGGCATAGAATATAAGAACAGTGTAAAGTTTCGCAATTATCGCGATTCAAAATAACACAAGAGAAGCAGATTCGTTTGATCAGTTTTATTAAACGAAATGCTGTCCTGATAATAAAGGACACAGAAGCCTGTAAAATGGCCGACGCGCATCGTGGCAGAAGCTTCCAGAGACACAGTGGGCAGACAAGATGGTGTCGAATATACATTTAGTATAAGATTGGATCATACTCGGTAAACACTGATAAAGACAGGATGCAACCCGTTTGCATTTGGAACAATAGCAAAGGTATAAGTGCTGGAATCGTTTTCCTATGCACAGAAAGGATCATTGTACTGGGCAATCGAAGGCCAATCCAGACACATCAATACACAAATACCCACCCCAGCTCTACAATGAGAGAGACATTGACGGGTGATTAAGCAAGTATTCGGGGGGGCCCAAAACCAGTCAGGGAGATGATTCATACAAATCCTGGCTGGGTCAACAATGGGGAAAACATTAACGGATAGTTGGCCAGTTTCAGGTGCTACCGAAACCCGTTAAAGAAGACTACCGCCCCATGCTGGGAGTTTTGTGCGCCAATATTACACAAAGGACAAACATTAAGATTTGAGCGGGAGATAAGGAGGACACATCACTATAACTATAGAGAACAAATGTCCATCGCTCTCTTATTCGCTTGCCTCTTCGTGAACTCGTTGGACTTGTGGGCTCTTGATTTTCTCTCTGGACTTTGCTGACTCTTGACTTTTAGCCGTACTGGTCGGTTATTCAAGTGTTGGGTGGAGCTCAATCGGAACGAGCCGCCCCGACAAGGGCAAGTAACAGGGTACACCATCCCGAGTGTCGGTAAACGGCCCGAAGAGACGAGACGAGACGAGAAGAAGAGGAGAGGAATCCACGTGCCGCCACGGTCAGTAAACCCTGACCGCGCCCGAAAATATAAATAAAGAACTTTTCTTTGAAGTCTACCGACAACCTGTATCGAGCACAGGAAGACTCTTCTTTGAACTGTGTCCGAGATCCGTCGAGTTCTTCATGACAACAGGGAGTCTGGCCTGCTTTTCGCAGTAGCGAAAGTAAACAAGTGGGGTGCAGAGACCCTTCCAAACACGTGACAGTCAGGCGCTGCAGCGAAACGAGCTGAGTGCCTCACTTTAAAATCTCCGAAATTGAACGAGTGGTGAGCATGATTTCTGATCCTACAAATCTAGACATAGTGTAGGTATTATTAAGGGAGGGTGTTTTAATAAGGTTAAGATATAATGTGTTCCCCTTTCTACGATGTGCCGTGTGTTCTCCATTTCCACAGGACAAGCTTTATGAATGTATGTATACTTGTACCTATGACATGTATTTCATGATTTTAGACGCCATGCAATAAAGATTTCCATTTCGTACTATTCAACCGGGTCTATTTGAGTATTCTCTGCATTGCTGCTCCCTGCACCTAAGTCCAGTGTTAGAACCGTAAGGGCGAGTGGGTCGAACCACTCACAGGTGCTTATTGCAATAAGGCTGGCCGGAGACCAGAGCAAGCAATAGTATTAGGCAACGAAGGCCTAAACTCGCACCAGCACCGTCTGAGACACGCCCCCTTACAGAAAATGGCGACCGCGGCACGACATTGGCAGCAGGAGAGTAATGTTTTAGACCCTGGTTTGAATAGGCGAAATGTGATGGATGAGAGGGTAGCCGACTATGTGTTTGGGAAGGTTAACTTAACCAAAAAGTGGATAAGTGACCTACTGATGGATAAGCATCCGCTAGACGCCGCCATCAAATGGACAGGCAGTAAAGAACATAAGAAGTCGGTAGAGAAAGCGGTCTGGCTGATGTGCTAAAAGAAGCAAGTCCAACTTTCGGACCAGGCCATTGCAGCACAGGCAGCTCAGATCAGGGAATTGGAAGTTGAGATGGAGGAAAAGGTCACTGGAGGACAGAAACTCATTGCATCATTGAATGCGTTACATCAGGAACGCCAAATAGTAGCCAACCACCATGAGGCTAAAATTGATTACCTAGAATGTCAGGTCACGGAAGCAAAATTAAACGAGGGTAGGATTAGAGAACGGTGTGTCCGCCTAGCTAACCAGATAAAAGCCCAGGAAGAAAGCTTGAGGGGAGTTAGGGCGGCATACAAGATGGCCCTCGAGGATAGGCATGAGGGAGCCGACCACAGTGTTTGCCAGAGGGAGATAGAGAACCTAAGGGAGTCCCTGAATAAGGCAAACAGCTTGGTGTGTCTCATCAGCCCGTCAGCGAGCCAGCCACAGGTGGGTAGGGAATTCCCAAAATCCCTACCGGAAAAAGCAGAAGAGGTATCTGCCACTGTGCCCTCCGCGCCACCCAGCTATATGGCAACCTGGGTAAGGGAGGAAGTGGTGGAAATAGAGAAGAAGGTCCCCGAGGTAGGACAATCCCCGGAGGTAGCGTCGAGACCGGGACCGATGTGTCCGCTCCGAGGTCACAAGAGAGGCCCGAATGCGGACAATGGGGAAGACGGGGATATCCTGAACCAACTTGTATTGCCCCACAGCTCACACCAGCTGAGAGCAATGATTAGCCATGTACGGAAGCTGTCCGAGTCGGATGACCCTTCCGTACATTTTAGGGAAGTAGAACAGACCGCAGCGATTAATGGCTGCGACGACGAGGAAAAGACCAAAATGTTGCTGTTCTCTTGAGATAGCTCGATCCTTCAGTGTCACTCCGACGAGAGCAAGAAGGGAAATAAAACCTATGGGGAGTTACGGGACGAGGTCCTAGAAGTGTTAGGGGCGGATGACGAAGGTCCGTTCGTCAGATTGAGTCAGACCGTACAGATGGAGGGAGAACCCCCGAAGGTTTTCGCCGACAGACTGTGGCCAGTATACCAGCATAGCTGCCCAGGTGCGCCAGCGCGCACCCATCTGGACGGCGCCGGGAAAGCTCATTGGCTCAGGTGCATGGTAGCCAACAGCTTGCCAGCCGTCAGGGAGCAGGCCAGAGCGTGGTTTGATCCCACTAACCCCGCCACAACGGAGGAGTCTGTCCTAAATTGACTCACCATAGGGTATCGGAACACTAGGAGCACGGGAGCGCGTCCCCTTAAGGGAAAGGTGCATGAGGCAAAGCCCGCAGCTCCGGCTCAGAAAGAGAGGCATCAAGAGGGAAATCGCTCCCCACAAACCAGTGGTGTTTGTCACGGGTGCGGGAAGACAGGTCACTGGCGTAAAAACTGCAGGAATCCCTGGAAGGACTCCAGGGACAAAGCTCCCGCAGTCCGAACCCAAGCGCCTGTCTCTGAGAAAGGAGCTGGTGTGCCTACCCATCCCGATGCGATAGAATCAATGTTAGGAGCCATGCGGTCTCTCATGACCTGCAACCCAGACTTCTGACTGGAACCGGTGCAGCCTGCCTACCTGTGTCCCTTTGAAAGACACGCACAGGAGGGGGCCTCCTGTAAGGAGGCCAGGTTAAAAGAGCAGGCCTTGCGGGAGGAGAACGCCCGCTTAATGGGGAAAATAGACGGGCTAGAAGATCAGCTTAGAGACATAAAGGCAGCCTACAGGGTAGCCAGGAGCCGGGACTATGAGGATTTAAACCATGAGCCCTGTGAAGAAAGGATATTACGTCTGACCCAAGCCCTATCGAAAGCCAGAGGGATGGTTTGCTCAACAACCCCGGGGGAATTCACCACCCCGCAGTTGCAAGCCATGGTAGCAGAGTTGCCCAAACTAAAACAGAATAGAAATCTGCAGCCTCCAGCAGGCGAGGTTTCACGGAATGCACAAGCAGGGGCGGTGGCCTGTCTTAGGGGAGGGGCCAGACCTGCGAGTGGGGACTCTCAGCCCCGGGTAGAACCGCAGGGCACACAGGCCGGTAAAGCAGCCTGCGTGAGGGGAGAGGACATTTTGGAAAAGTGTAGGATCTTTTCCTGGTCTTGGGATTCAGATGAGGAAGAGCTCGGAGAGCTCGACCAAGGTAGTGATGATGGGAGAGGTGGTGGGGTCGGAGGACGGACGTTCCGCCCTCGACCCAAGCATAGGGGAGATAGGGATTGCGAGTGGAGTTCCACTTACTGGGGAAACAAGTAAGGTGGAGTCGGAAACCGCAGATCCCGAGCCCAGGGGGGCGGAGCCAGGGGAGACAGAGCCGGCGGCTGTGGTGGGACCACAGGCCGTGACGGTGGAAGTCTCGGTTCCCGGTCCGTCGGTCCTGGAAATCTTGCCCAAGGTAGCCCCCCGTAGGTCAAGTCGGACACCCCAGCCCAGGAAGTTGTGGCCAAATCCCTCATACACCCCCAGGCGTAAGTTCAAGGCAGCCCAGGGAGATCCCAGTCCCAGCGCAACGACGACAGGCTGCGGCAGATCAAAGGAAGGGGTCAGTGCCCCCCCGCCACTGGGAAAAGCTCGTGGCAGCCTTCGCAGACTTTAGGTAGGCCGCCCTGGGAACGGACGGCGCTGTACAGTTAAGTTTAGGATAAGTTTAAGTTGATAGTGTTTTCTTTAGTTTGGTAAGTTTGTAGTGTAATTTTAAAAGTGAATGGTAAAATGATGGGAGTTAGTGATAGGAATAGTTAAAGTATATCCAGCATACATGTTTTTGTACGTGAGACGAGGTCAAGGGACCCACTCACCCTTCACAAAAAGCCAGAGACTCTTGGGAGGCTGGCTACATCATTTTATCTTATGACAGGAACCGGGAGAGATGGAAAGGATTCTGATAGTGCTCGCAACGATCGGATATGGATTGGCCTATCGGGGCCTCACCAAGGATGTCGTTGTGTTCGGTTGCTCCAGGGACACGGCCCCCATCGCGACGGATGGGACCGGGGAGCGAGAGGCTGAGGAAACCGCCACTTATTTCCACAAGGGAAGGTCGCTGGGATGGCTGGGAACGAATTCGACGGAATACTCCAGCGCATCCGGATTTGCCTATAAAGAGACTTCTTTACTGTGTCCCAGGGTGAGGATCATTGCACCCAGAATCAGCGTCACCGTCGGCAAAAGGATTTGTTTGACGTGCAATGGGAAGGTCCCATTGAGCCGATGGTGGTGGTTACGGAAGTTAAGCAAGACTATGAGAAATTCCTCGGTCGAGTGGGAGCGATTGGGTAACAATACCCATCGGACAATTACGGGGACTAACGGACAATTGAAAGTCTGTTGGGACAAATGGTGGGAGCCGGATGAGGGAATATATGTTTGTATGTGGGGATCGAAGTACGTTTGCCCCAAAGGTATATCCATATTTTTCGTACACCAGTGGCAGGATGACGGGAAAGGGATGAGGTGGGATGTCAGCACCAGGGGGTGCGGAGCTCCATTCTCCCCGATCCCGGTAAACACCACTGAACTCATCACACGCCCACGCAAGTCTCCGCCCACGATTCCGGTGGCTTTGGCTCAGGAGGAAGGGTGCCCTAAAACCACTAAGGGGCCCGGGAATGGTCTGGTACTGGTGCCAACGGACCAGATACTATATCAAGGGGTACATTACGCGGTGGCTTCGGTGATTCTAAATCTCACCGAGGTGCGTTTACCAGAGTGGTGTCCCAAAGAAACGGAACAATTGTACCAGGTCCTGTTAACAAACATGTTCAGGCAATTTTATGAGTTTGATTTTGCGGAGGTTGACAAAACAAGCTTATACACCACACCACACGAAGTTTTGGGTCAGGTGGGGAGACAAAGAAGGGGTGTTGTGAACGATGTGTTCACTGCTTTTAATACGGGAACATCTGTGGTCAACGCTCTAGACAATGTGGAGCTGCAGACCCAGATCAACGGTTTAAAAACACAGTTAAAAAGCATCCTCACAAACGAGAACAAGGTAGTAGGGTCTGAGTTACATGAGGACCAGGCCATGACACTACACTTAAAAGAGATTATAGCAGAGCTGGAGAAGCATGCGAGAACGGTAAAAGCCCTGACCAGGGAAGATCGAAATGCATCCGATCAAGCTGCGCAGAACGAGGTGTGCGTACTATATGGGGCATGGTTACTGGGCGAGGGCCGCAGTAATTTGGAGGATTTAAAACAAGGTTTGGTCCCGTCCTGGATAAGTCACAAACACCTGTAGGCGCTCCACCCTTTTCAGAACACATTAAGCCCGTGCCAGCTCAGGCTAGCCTCAGAGGCATACCCAGTCCCAGTGGACTGCGGACAGTCAAATCACACTATCATGGGTATAGTGGTACGGATGCCAGTGTTGGGTGACACGGCAAAGCCCGCCCCGGTGTACCAGGTGGAGAACATTGGTGTCATTCAGGGGGGAGCCCACATTCGCTACGCAGCGGTTCCACCTTACGTCATCCACTGGGAGCAAACGATGACAGGTACCGACCTTTTGGGTTGTCGTGGCCGGGGAACACACATCATCCTGTGTCCCCAGCACTTGAATGCCTTTTTAACACCACAATGCGGGTTCAGAACGGCTGGCGCGAAGCCCATGAATTGCACCATGGAAGCAATGACACAAGATCATGTGCCCCCACAGGTGGCATACATAGGGGGTGGAACGTATTGCGTTACCACTGCAGCGCAACACTACTAGCATGGACAGCACAGCCGGTGTCCGGTGAGTGACAGCAGTTTCTGTTTTAAACCCAGGGCTGAAGTTCAAGTGGCACAGCAGCGAATTGTCCCGATCCCTGAACCATCCACTGTTCACCTCACAGTAAAAGAGAATTTCACAGACTTGCAGCGATTCGTCGCGCATTTCGGGTACATCATTCCCCCTCTCCCTGAACACCTCACCAAGATTTTAAAAGCCGTCATGGTATCACAGAAACATTTTTACACCCTGGAACAAAAGACTGCAGAGATAGGGACAGAAATTTTGGACATAGTAATCCCACCGTGGTGGGATCTGTTCACTAATATTGAAGTTCCGTCATGGATCAGGATAGCCTCCCACATTTTGGTTGTGTGCCAAGTTATAATTGTAGTGTACCTATTGGTCGTGCACTGCAAGAGAGGCAAATGCCTCACAAAGCAGGAGAACACAGGGGAGTGGAGAGAATGTTACGTGCGCGTGAACGAGGAAAGTACCGCATAAACGGCCAGGAGGACGCCGCTCCATTTTACCATGTGTGTTTTGTAGTTGTTGTTAGTTATGAGTATGTGTAACTAAGTTTGGAACTTTTGTATTTTTTTAATAGTTGGTTTGATTATTTTTCCTTTTATAATAAAACATGCATATACAGGTGGTGCGAGAGGCATCGGCCTTTTGCACCTGGAAGGCGTATACGCAGTGTAAGTTTAAAGGCAATGCTGCCTACGGTTTAGACAATGTAATTTCTCTGGGAAATGAGGACTGCATGGAGGCCCTAGATAGTTTAATTAACGGAAGTGTTTGGATGTGGAGAATCGGATAATTTTGCTCACCAACATTCTAATTGATACGATAAGCGGAGTTATTCGCATCAACAGGAGGGACTGTAAAGTTTCGCAATTATCGCGATTCAAAATAACACATGAGAAGCAGATTCGTTTGATCAGTTTTATTAAACGAAATGCTGTCCTGATAATAAAGGACACAGAAGCCTGTAAAATGGCCGCCGAGCATCGTGGCAGAAGCTTCCAGAGACACAGTGGGCAGACAAAATGGCGTCGAATATACATTTAGTATAAGATTGGATCATACTCGGTAAACACTGATAAAGACAGGATGCAAACCGTTTGCATTTGGAACAATAGCAAAGATATAAGTGCTGGAATCGTTTTCCTATGCACAGAAAGGATCATTGTACTGGGCAATCGAAGGCCCATCCAGACACATCAATACACAAATACCTCCCCGGCTCTACAATGAGAGAGACATTGACGGGTGATTAAGCAAGTATTCGGGGGCCCCCAAAAGCCAGTCAGGGAGATGATTCATACACATCCTGGCTGGGTCAACAATGGGGAAAACATTAACGGATAGTTGGCCAGTTTCAGATGCTACCGAAACCCGTTAAAGGAGATAACCGCCCCATGCTGGGAGTTTTGAGCGCCAAATATTACACAAAGGACAAACATTAAGATTTGAGCGGGAGATAAGAGGACACATCACTATAACTATAGAGAACAAATGTCCATCGGTCTCTTATTCTCCTGGCTGGCTCTTATCTCTGCTGACTCTTGACTCGGGCTGAACTCTTATTCCCCGGGTTTGATTCTCTTATTCGCTTGCCTCTTCATGAACTCGTTTGACTTGTGGGCTCTTGATTTTCTCTCTGGACTTTGCTGACTCTTGACTCTTAGCCGTACTGGTCGGTTATTCAAGTGTTGGGTGGAGCTCAATCGGAACGAGCCGCCCCGACAAGGGCAAGTAACAGGGTGCACCATCCCAAGTGTCGGTAAACGGTGTCTGGACCCGGAGGCCCGAAGAGACGAGACGAGAAGAAGAGGAGAAGAATCCACGTGCCGCCACGGTCAGTAAACCCCGACCGCGCCCGAAAATATAAATAAAGAACTTTTCTTTGAAGTCTACCGACAACCTGTATCGAGCACAGGAAGACTCTTCTTTGAACTGTGTCCGAGGTCCGTCGAGTTCTTCATGACAACAGGGAGTCTGACCTGCTTTTCGCAGCAGCGAAAATAAACAAGTGGGGAGCAGAGACCTTTCCAAACACGTGACAGTCAGGCGCTGCAGCGAAACGAGCCGAGTGCCTCACTTTAAAATCTCCGAAATTAAACGAGTGGTGAGCATGATTTCCGATCCTACAAATCTAGACATAGTGTAGGTATTATTAAGGGAGGGTGTTTTAATAAGGTTAAGATGTGTTCCCCTTTCTACGATGTGCCGTGTGTTCTCCATTTCCACAGACCAAGCTTTATGAATGTATGTATACTTGTACTATCGTTGATTTGCGCCTATGACATGTATTTCATGATTTTAGATGCGATGCAATAAAGATTTCCATTTCGTACAATTCAACCGGGTCTATTTGAGTTTTCTCTGCATTGCTGCTCCCTGCACCTAAGTCCAGTGTTAGAACCATAAGGGCGAGTGGGTCGAACCACTCACAGGTGCTTATTGCAATAAGGCTGGCCGGAGACCAGAGCAAGCAATAGTATTAGGCAACGAAGGCCTAACCTCGCACCAGCACCGTCTGAGACACGCCCCCTTACAACAGGGAGGTTATGATGGAGCTGTACAAAGCGCTAGTTCGGCCACAGCTGGAATACTGTGTGCAGTTCTGGTCGCCACACTATAGGAAGGATGTGATTGCATTGGAGAGGGTGCAGAGGAGATTCATCAGGATGTTAACTGGGCTGGAGCGCTTCAGCTATGAAGAGAGACTGGACAGGCTGGGGTTGTTTTCCTTAGAGCAGAGAAGGCTCTGGGAGGCCTGATTGAGGTGTACAAAATTATGAGGGGCATATATAGGCTAGATAGAAAGGAACTTTTCCCCTTAGTAGAGGGGTCAATAACCAAGGGGGCATAGTTTCAAGGTAAGGGGCAGGAGGTTTAGAGGGAATTTGAGGAAAAACTTTTTACCCAGAGGGTGGTTGGAATCTGGAGCTCACTGCCTGAAAGGGTGGTAGAGGCAGAAACCCTCACAACATTCAAGAAGCATTTAGATGAGCACTTGAAACGCCATAGCATACAAGGCTACAGACCAAGTGCTGGAAAATGGGATTAGAATAGATAGGGCTTGATGGCCGGCGCGGACACGATGGGCCGAAGGCCCTCTTTCTGTGCTGTATAACTCTATGGGCTCAATTTTCACCGGCCCGTGGAGGCGGGTTTGGAGGCGGGAGTGTTGTGAAAATAGCAGATTCGGGGATCCCGAACCCATCCCGCCCCCAACCCGCCTCCATGCCAGTTTCCCAGGAGGCGGGAAGGTGATTAGTGCCAATAAACTGCCTGTTAACTGGTAGTTAACAGGCAGTTTTTTGCCTAATCCCTATTTTTAGCCCTGAAGTGTGGGCTTCCCGACAGGTCCGAACCATGCCGATTTAGCGAGGCGGACCGTCGGTCTGGAGGGCTTGGAGGGGTCGAGCTGTCGGGTGTGCAGGTGACCGATGGGTGCATAAGTGCAGAGGTAAGTGTGTTTGGTGTGTGTAAAGGGGTAAAAATTCACTTGGTTGCGCCTCCCGTTAGCGCCTTAAGAGGGCGCTAATGGGGCGTTAAGCCGCTAACGCCCGGGCGCAGCGCTGTTTGCGCCGCTCGAGAACTTAACTTGAGATTGTGCGGCGGCGCTAAAACTTACCGCTGCGACCACCTGCGCGCGCAGATTGTGACGTCATTCCATGGTGCAATGCCCTTGGGGCGCCCCGGAGCGGAAATTGAGTGGCGCCCCCTGCCTTACCGCCTGGCGCTTCCAACGACCGGAAGACTGGAACGTTATCAATCGGTGTGGGGCTGGGGGGGGCGCTATTTAAAGGGGGCCTCTTCCTGTCTTTTTCTGTGGTCGACATTTATGCACCACTCGTTCTGAGAGAGAGAGAGAGATTCGGAGAGAGAGAGAGAGAGACTTCTACATTGACTCAACGCTTTGTGAGGTAGTTTGCCTTGTTCATCCTAACTTTGTTGCTACTTTAGTTGCTGTACCTCATTACTTTTCTGGCAAAGAGAATATGGGGGCTGCAATGATTGGGGGCGTCGTCCTGCTCCAGCTGAATCGGAGGATAGTGAGACGCAGACAGAGAGTGGCAATGATGGCCAGACGGAGGAGGGCCATCAGGCGCATGTACAGGAGAGCTTACCCTCCCAGGGTATATCGTGAACAGCTCTCCTACATCCATATGTCCGAGGAGCTGTGTTTGCGAAGGCTGCGATTCAGCAAGGAGGTGGTCACGGAGCTCTGCCACCTGCTGCAGCCAGATCTGCAGCCTCAGCTGAGGTCCAGGACGTCTCTGTCGGTGGCAGTGAAGGTCACAGTGGCTTTGAACTTCTACGCCACTGGCTCATTCCAAGCTGCTGTTGGGGACCTCGCCAATATCTCCCAGTTTGCGGTGCATCGCTGCATCCGGCAGGTCACCAATGCCCTCTTCAGAAGGAGACGAGACTTCATCTCTTTCCCTATGACCCCAGACAAGCAGCATGACCGTGCTATGGGCTTTGCGAGGGTAGCGGGCTTCCCCATGGTGCAGGGCGCCATTGACTGCACGCATGTGGCTTTGCGGGCTCTGCGAGAGAATGCAGAGGAATTCAGGAACAGAAAGGGGTTCCATTCCTTGAATGTGCAGTTGGTCTGTGACCACAGACAGGTGATTCTCGCTGTCAATGCCCACTATCCGGGCAGCTGCCACGATGCTTTCATCCTGCGCCAGACTACTGTGGCAGAACTTTTCGAGGCACCGCATCAGCCAGTTGGTTGGCTTCTCGGGGACAAGGGGTACGCATTGAGCACCTGGCTGATGACACCGCTCCGTACGCCAAACACCCCTGCTGAGCTGCGGTACAATGAAAGCCATCAAGCAACCAGGAACATTATTGAGCGCACAATCGGCATGCTGAAACAACGGTTCCGCTGTCTGGACCATTCCGGAGGAGCCCTGCAGTACTCGCCTGAGCAAGTTTCGAACTTCGTAGTCGTGTGCTGCATGTTGCACAACATGGCAATCCTCAGGACCCAGCCAATGCCACCAGGCCTTGTAGCACCACCAGAGGAGGAGGAGGAAGAGGAGGAACAGGACGAGGACGATGATCATCAGCAGCACCAAGGCAGGAGGGCGGCCCACAATGGTCAAACTGCAAGGGCCATCCGTCAACGACTAATAGCAAGCCGCTTCTAGGGCCCCTGCCATTGCTACAAACACTAATCAACCCAGCACGCAACCCCTAAGCCGGCCAAGGCACCAATAATTCCAATCACCAGCCATGTATATTTTGAATACAGAAACTTATTTATTTTACAAACTCTGTGTGTGTCAATTCCTCATGACAAACTCATAGAAATAAACACAAAAAAACAGTCAATAACATAACTGGTTCTCACAACCTGGAGATAATGTCCAAAACACTAAACAAAAGTTGGACCATGAACCTCGGCCTTTAATAAAAAAATGACCAGCATTTTGGCACACCTCCTACTTTTTGCCCTTCGAGGGTGATCTCCTTCCCTTGCGCACTTCCCCCCTTCTAACCCTACTGCTCCTCCGTAATGGGACCTCAGTGACTGCAGCAAGGCTGGTGGAAGGCTGCTGCTCGTCAGACCCTGACACTGCAGATGCCCCTGAAGGACGGCCTCGAACACTTCTGGGCCTGGAGGGCCCGGCTGCAGACTGCACCAACTCTGCATGGGCGGCAGCAGTCTGTCCTACAGGCGGTGGCAAGTGCAGTGGAGAAGTGACAGTGTTGGCAGCAGGAATGCTGTCATCGTGAGAGAGGACAGCAACTCCCTGCTCGCCCGACACACTGGCACTCCCACGGGGCAGCACTTCAGCATCCGGAGCAATTTGCCGGAGAACAGATTGCTGGCCTGCTGCGGCGCGGTGACAGCCCCGGGGACATGTGCACGAACCATCGAGGATGGCAGCAGTCAGTGCTCGCGTGGCCTCAATCTGAGTCTGCATGAGAGCAGTCTCAGATGGGTTCCTGGCAGCCAGTGACTGAATTGCAGCACTAAGCTTTAGTGTGGCATCCGCCTGTGCTACAGCGAAGTGCTCCACACTCCTTGCCAGTGACTCAATGCATTCGGGCACCCTTCCCACTGCACTCATGAGCTCATTGTGCATGCCCACCGCCTGGCTGTTCATTTCTGCAATCAGCCGCTCCTCCTCTGCGTCCATTGCAGTAGGAGTGTCTGGCATACTCTCCCTCTGGGGAGAAGGCTCCCGTTCTTCCCTCCCCCCCCCATGGCGTTGCTGCAGCCCGCTGGGTCCTGGAGCTTCACCATCATCAGCCCCTTCCCCCCTGCTCCCCTCCGGGGAAGGCGTGTTCCCAGTGTGGGCATGGGCTTCCTCGGGAGAGGGTGGCACTGATGCTCCGGCTTCCTCTTCCTCCTCAGCTGCAGCATCACTCCCAGTGGCAGCTTCAGGGCCCGTCTCCTCAGCTGGTGAATCACCATCTGAAAGCAGGGAGGTACAAGAGTGGCTTTAGCGTGAGGACAGGGTGGCAGTAAGGGAGGAATAAGTGCAGCGAGTTAGCAAGTTGGATTGAAAGTGTCAAAGGCTGGTATTGTGAGGGACAAGTGGAAGGACAGAGGACAAAAAGGTGATGACCTTACCATTGCTGTCCACAACGGGGTCGGCGTCCCCAGTGGCGACGGGACCGATCACCCGGCTTGCCACAATCCTGTGGACGCGCTCCTCCAGATCGCTGAGGGGTTGCAGCTGAAGCCGCCCTCCACCCGTCCGTTGCTGCTGTCTCCGATTATGAGCCAGCTTAGCCTGCAAGAAAAAGGACAGCATCTGAGTAAATATACAGCCATGGTCTTGCCTGATGTGCCTCCCATAGGTGAATAGCCCTTACAATATGCAGCCATGGTCTTGCCTGATGTGCCTCCCATAGGTGAATAGCCCTTACTGTATGCAAAGTGTGGAATGTGTGTGTGTGTTTGATGAAAGGGCCATAGGTGTTGCATGAGTGTTGTGCATTGGGGTTTTAAGACCCTCTGGCCATAGAGTGAGGTTGAGATGGAGGGATGGAGAGGTATTGAGAAAAAGCCACTCACCCTGACGACCCGAGTGAGGTCGTTGAACTTTTTGCGGCACTGAACATGGGTCCTGGGCACCATGCTCCTGGAGGAGACGCTCTGAGCCACCTCCCTCCACACTCTTCTGAACTCGCGTGGCAAAGGCCTCCTGCCACTCTCCGGGAACAGCATGCATCGTCTGCGCTCCACTGCGTCAACCAGAGCATCCAAGGCCCGCTCGGTGAAGCGATGAGCGCGTTCTCTCACCCTCTCCATGCTTGGCAGCAAAATGGATTACAGGTCTCTCCAGGCTGAGATTCAAGGCTGCAATGAGCAGGGTGTGGCTGGGGAGCAAGTGGCCCCCCCCGCTTTAAGAAGTGTCCGGCGCCAGTGTGTCTGTGTTCCCTCGCTAACTGGCAGCAGCTGCGCTGCGCTCGTGCGCTGAGGTAGCGCCTCACTCCTTGGCCTTTGCGCCTTAAGAGAGGTGTGCAGCGCCTAATTTAGCGCTCCACTCACCTCCCGGGGCGGTAAAAGTGAAGTTTCCTGTCAGTGCCGATAATTAGTGCCAGGCGCTAATATTTGCGCCCGGACGATATTTGCGCCCCAAATTGGGCGCGACCTAATTTCTACCCCAAAGCGTTTTAAGAACTTGTACATACCTTATCTTTGTCCTGCAGGCTTCCTTCCTTCAGTTCTCGGGAGTCCCTCAGCTCACCGGCACAGAAAGCAGAATGGCCGCGGAGCTGTCAAAAGCTGCAGTCTCTGCTTTCTTTTGCTGGATAGATTTCTAACTGAGTCTAAGTACAGGGACTCAAGTTAGAAATCATATTGTCAGTGTTTGACAGCTTCACAGAGCTGTAAAACGCTGAAATTTCATCTGTCAAAAGCTCTTGACAGATGAAATTTCAATGGCTGACGTCACCTGTATCCAAGGGACCCTTGATTGGCCTGCTATGCCCGCTGGGCGGGCTTAACAAGGGCAATCAAGGGAAAATACAGTGGGTTGGCCACAAGTCGATGGAGGCGGGACTACAACCCAAAAAGTGGGAGTCCCGCCTCTATCACGTCCCCATTGACAAACTCCAGCCCTATGACTCTATGGGCTGGATTTTGCCATTGGGGTGGGCTGGGGGCGTGTCAGGTGGTTTTCGTGTCAGGAACCCGACTCCGATGTGAAGTGGGAAAAAAGTGCGATTTTCCCCTAATTGGGCACTTGATTTCCAGCGTGTGGAAACCTCTGGCCCAATTAGTCTTTCCATCCTGATAGTCGCCTCCGATGACATCATCAGTGCTGCTGGATTTAAGGCCTGCAAGCAGCCTTGCTTCTTCTGCAGACTGGAAACGCTTTGGACATTGTATGAAGGGCTTCATTTACCGACCATGTCCACCAGCAAGCAAAAGTGTGCACCTCGCTTTGATGAGCCCTCCCTCCAAGCTCTGGTGCAGGGAGCAAGATCTAATAAGGAGGTGCTCTTCCCTTCCTCAGGGAGAAAAAAGCCACCCCAGCAGACAAAAGCTGTGTGGCTGCAAGTGGCCCAGGAGGTCAACTCAATCTCTATGTGCCACAGAACCTGGCTGCCATTCAGGAAGAGGTTTCATGACCTTCTCCGCACAGGAAAAGTGAGTATGACTTTCCCATCACCATCAATCTGATCCCCATCGCCTCTCCTCACCAGCACTCTGCTTTGCCAACCTCTTCCTCCACATCCCACTTGACACTTACATCCCTGCACCCTTACTCATTCCCTCTCTCTCTATGGTCACATTCACTTAACTATTCGACCATGCAGCCCTCACACTCTCTATCACTGTGATGAAATGACAACTTACAACACACAGGGAGGGCCCTTTGTCTCCTTCTAAGCATCTATGCTATGGCATCTCTACACTCACTCCTTCATTCTCACTCAAACTCCACTTGTGTCCCTCATTGCAGGAAAAGAGAGCCCACAATAAGAGGGAAAGAGCGAGGACAGGAGGAGGGCCACCCTCAGTAGCCCAGCTCACCACTTCGGAGAAGGCGGCCCTGGAAATTGCCGGGATCGAGGAGGATTCCCAAGTGGGGGACAGACAGGCAGGCACATCACAGCAAGCTGGTGACAGAATAGTTTGGCATCTCTCTCATTGACATTGCATGAGTCACTGATAATGAATCTGATGCTCTAACAGATTGACTTATGATCATCTGCACTATTCAATGTTCATGTAACCTTGACCTCACATCTCTAACTCTTTCCTTTACTCCCCCACAGGACCATCGACAGCCCCCGTCCCCACTGTCCAGGAGGAAGAGCCTGAGCTTCCAGACTCCTCAGAGGAAGCTACAACCTCTGAGGGCGCTCCGTCAGCAGAATTAAGCGCACACATCACCAGCACAGACACTCACACCTCGGTGGGACCTTCGGGACATAGAGTAGAGATGTCACCTGGTGTATCACAGCTCACAAGTGAGCATCAGCAGATGGTGGAGACAGGGACAGCAGTGAAGAGTCCTCGTCGCAGTGGAGAGGACGCTCCCAGCTTGGCTCCGCTGCATGTTGACCCTGTGCCTCCAGCTCCATCCAGAAGGAGAGCGGTGCTGGAACTCCAGGAACAGGTGCAGGAGTCTCTGGCAGGTTTTGTCTCCAGGGTCGCTGTGAGTATGGAGGGAATGGAGGAGTCCATCGCTAACATGAGCAGAGCCTTTGTGGAGGTGTTGGCGCTTGAACGCATCACCATGGAAAGGATGGCAACCTCCGTGGAAAGGATGGCTACCTGCATGGTAAGGCTGGCTACCGTAGAGGAGAGGCTAGCTACGGTAGAGGATGGCTACGTCCATGGAGGAGCTTAGTCGCCAGGGTATTGAAAACATGGTAATTGTTCAGAATAGAGTGACATCTCTTGAGGAGCGATGGTCAGCTATTGAGCAAACAAACCAGACCTTCATTCAAGTCCTCTGGAGTAGGACTTCCAGTGCAGAGACGGGTCCTCATGGCCCCCCTGCAGTGCAGCAAGGTGCTGTCCAGCCACTTGCTAGCACTGAGGTGGGGCTGACCCATGAGAGGGATGTTGGTGGCATACAACAAGGAAGTGGGGGCTCCTCTCCAAGTGCTCACACGACCATGCCACTGTAGAGCCCTCGGTCAGAGCCCCACCAGAGTCCCCACCCAACTGAGATCGGCGTCTCAACCCCTGCACAGCAGCAGGAGCAGCAGACTGTTGCCGAGCCCTCACAGGCTTGCAACCCCAGAGGACACCCTGCCAAAGGTGTTGAAACAGGAGCAGCAAAAAAGTGAGCAGTGTGCCTCCACATCTGCTGAAGCCACAGGGGAAGCACCATGTAGGAGCACACATAGAGGAAGAGAATGCACAAGTAGACACAAGGGTAGTCACTTGGGTGTAATGTTGTTTTTATTTTTAAAATGCCATCAGTTGCGTATTGTCATAAAAAATTCTGATGGCAAACTGTTGCAGTTGTGGCATGTGTCATTTCGCAAATGGGACTTCCACATTGAGGGCTTAGGGCAACTTGCAATTGTTATTATGGTGGTCAGATTGATAGGAATCCGCAGGTTCTTGGCCATTGTCGATGATCTGATAAGAAGGTGCGAGGCCAAAGTGTTTGATTGTGCAGGCTAAGCAAATCTGGTCAAGTGCGTCCCTTGCATCCCGGGCAGCAATGTGGTCGCGCGCTGGCGCCTTCTGGCCTGTGCAGCTTCAGGTGGGTGAGCAGCAGCTTGGCGCTCCTGTTGTTGATGCTGCTGTTGTTCATGGTTCTGCTGCTGCCATGGCTGGTCTTCGTCCGAATCTGATGTCCAGGAGGAAAGGAAATAAATGGTTCCCATGCTTCTGGTATATGCTTCAGTTGAGGAAGCGCTCAGTCAAGGTGGCGAGAGGGGTTTCCCAGGAGGTCACACTGGGAGATGGGTGTCAGGCTCCAGACTTCCACAACAATGAGTAGGCCTGCTAAAAGTTCCCCCAGACCTGAGACAACAAAGTTCTGCCACCTGCAAATGATGATTGCTGAAAACTCCTTTTTAATGGTGGAGCTGCAGCTGTTAGTAAGCAGTCCACTTGTGAGGCTGCCAGGATTCACTGGCGTGTTCCAGAGGAGACGTGCAGCAGGTGGGAAAAGAGGTAAAATCAGAAAGGCCTCTCAAAATGGGACTATAGAGGTAATTAAGTGGTTGTTGTTATGGGCCTTAAGGGCCTATCCCGCCTCTTGGAGGCGGGATGGAAACGGGGTCAGAAAACACGCATTTGGGAAAATTGCTCGGAGGCGGGATGGAGGCGGGTTCGGGCCCGCCCGCCATTTTTTGTGATTTTACCACCTCACGCGCTTCCAATCCCGCCTCCTTGGGCCTGGCAAAATCGAGCCCCGTTACTCTATAAGAGTAAAGAAGTCTTACTGCAATTATATAGGGCCCTGGTGAGACCACACCTGGAGTATTGTGTACAGTTTTCGTTTCCTTACCTAAGGAAGGATATACTTGCCATAGAGGGAGTGCAACGAAGGTTCACCAGACTGATTCCTGGGATGGGGGGGGATTGTCCTGTGAGGAGAGATTGAGTAGACTAGGCTTATATTCTCTGGAGTTTAGAAGAATGAGAGGTGATCTAATTGAAACATAAACAATTCTTACAGGGCTTGACAGGGTAGATGCAGGGAGGATGTTTCCCCTGGCTGGGGAGTCTAGAACCAGGGTCACAATCTCAGAATAAGGGGTCGGCCATTTAGGAATGAGATGAGCAGAAATTTCTTCACTCAGAGGGTGGTGAATCTTTGGAATTCTCTACCACAGAGGGTTGTGGAGGCTCAGTCGTTGAGTCATTAAGTTCTTATGTAAACACATAAGGTTGCACGTGAATGCTGACGACACCCAGCTCTACCTCACCACCACCTCTCTCGACCCCTCCACTGCCTCTGATTTGTCAGACTGCTTGTCCGACACCCAATACTGGATCAGCAGCAATTCCTCCAAAGAAATATTGGGAAGACCGAACCCATTCTCTTCGGTCCCCACAAAAACTCCATCCCCGAGCCACTGAGTCTACCACACTCCCTGGCAAATGTCTGAGGCTGAACCACACTGTTTGCAACTTTGGTGTTGTATTTGACCCCGAGATGCGCTACCGACCACATATCCGCGCCATCACCAAGACCTCCTATTTCCACCTCCGTAACATCGCCCAACTCCACCCCTGCCTCAGCTCATCTGCTGCTGAAACCCTCATCCACGCCTTTGTTACCTCTAGACTGGACTATTCCAATGTTCACCTGGCTGGCCTCCCATCTTCCACCCTCCATAAACTTAAGCTCATCCAAAACTCTGCTGCCCGTATCCGAACTCGCACCAAGTCCCATTCACCCCTCACCCCTGTGGTCGCTGACCTACATTGGCTCCCGTTCCGACAACGCCTCAATTTTAAAATTCTCATCCTTGTTTTCAAATCCCTCCATGGCCTCGCCCCCTCCCTATCTCTGTAATCTCCTCCAGCCCCACAACCCCCCGAGATCTCTGCGCTCCTCTAATTCTGGCCTCTTGCGCATCCCCGACTTTAATCACTCCATCATTGGCGGCCGTGCCTTCAGCTGCCTGGGACCTAACTTCTGGAATTCCCTCCCTAAACCTCTCCGCCTCTCTCTCCTCCTTTAAAGCGTTCCTGAAAGCTTACCTCTTTGACCAAGCTTTTGGCCATCTGTCCTAATATCTCTTTATGTGGCTCAGGGTCAAATGTTGTTTGATAATCGCTCCTGTGAAGCACCGTGGGACATTTTACTACATTAAGACGCTATATAAATGCAAGTTGTTGTTGTTGAATTATATCTTTCTTATTTTTTCAGACAAGAGGACTGATTCTCAAAGTATATAAGCGTTGAGCCATTTGTTGGCATGCCTCATTAATGATGGTACTCCCAGTTGGGTGCCCAGGATTTGCATCAATATTTGTTCAGGGCAATTTCATAATCTATCCAATTTCATATCATTCCGGTTACCTGCTGTTTGAGTATGCCAGCCTCCATTTATTCACAGATCCAGCAATGTTTGCTTGCTTGGGATAATAATTGGACCTGGCCAAGTTTCCCCGTTGCAAATCTATATCAACATGTAAATTTAAAGGCTCTTTTGTCAGGGAACGAAGGTGCTTCAGTTCAATTGGCTCCTGTTATTTATAGCATTAGGTTGCGCAACAACATGCAATGCAGGTACAGGATGTCACCTCCTCCAGCCCCACAACCCTCTGAGATCTCAGCGCTCCTCCAATTCTGCCCTTGTGCGCACCCCAATTTTAATCGCCTTCAGCTGCCTAGGCCCTAATATCTGGAATTAACTCCCGCAACCTCTACTCCTCTCCACCTCTCTCTCCTCCTTTAAGCCGCTCCTTATAACATAGAAACATAGAAACATAGAATCTAGGAGCAGGAGTAGGCCATTCGGCCCGTCGAGCCTGCACCACCATTCAATACGATCATGGCTGATCATTCAAATCCAGTACCCTGTCCCTGCTTTAATCCCCACAGTACACATTTCCCACCCGACCCCCCGTAACCTCACGTATTTAATTCCCCCTAACATATCCCATCCTATCCCCATAACCCCACATATTTAATCCCCCCCTAACACTAAGGGTCAATTTATCATAGCCAAATCAACCTAACCCGCACCTCTCTGACCAAGCTTTGGGTCAGCAGTCCCAATATCTCCCTCCTTGTGTGGCTCGGTGTCAAATTTAGTCTGATAACTTGCCTTAGAGGCGGTGCAATGAAGGTTCACTAGTTTGATCCCTGGGATGAGTGGGTTGTCCTATGATGAGAGTTTGAGTAGATTGGGCCGATACTCTCTGGAGTTTAGAAGAATGAGAGGTGATCTAATTGAAACATATACGATTCTGAGGGGGATTGACAGGGTAGATGCGGAGAGGTTGTTTCTCCTGGCTGTTCAGTCTGGAACCAGGGGGCATAGTCTCAGGATAAGGGGTCGACCTTTTATGGCTGAGATGAGGAGGAATTTCTTCACTCAGAGGGTTGTGAATCTTTGGAATTCTCTAAAATTCCAAGGGCTGTGGATGCTGAGTCGTTGAGTGTATTCAAGGCTGATATCGATAGATTTTTGGACTTTAGGGAATCAAGGGATATGGGGATCGGGTGGAAAAGTGGAGTTGAGGTCGAAGATCAGCCATGATCTTATTGAATGGTGAGCAGGCTCAAGGGGCCGTATGGCCTACTCCTGCTCCTATTTCTTATGTTTTTATACAAAAGCAAAATATTGCGGATACTGGAAATCTGAAATAAAAACAGAAAATGCTGGAAATACTCCATAGATTCTGCCTGACTTGCTAAGTATTTCCAGCATTTCTGTTTTTATTTCTTATGTATTTATGTTCTTATAACGCTCCTGTGAAGCGCCTTGGGATGTTAAAGGCGCTATATAAATGCAAGCTTTTGTTGTTTTGTTGTTGTTGTTTACCAAGAATGATTCCAGGGATGACTTCAGTTACATGGATAGACTGGAGAAGCTGGGGTTGTTCTGCTTAAAGCAGAGAAGGTTGAGAGGAGATTTGATAGAGGTGTTCAAAATCATGAGGGGTCTAGACAGAGTAGATAGAGAGAAACTGTTCCCATTGGCGGAAGGGCCGAGAACCAGAGGACACAGATTTAAGGTGATTGGCAAAAGAACCAAAGGCGACATAAGGAAAAACTTTTTTACGCAGCGAGTGGTTAGGATCTGGAATGCACTGCCTGAAAGAGTGGTGGAGGCAGATTCAGTCACGGCTTTCAAAAGGGAATTGGAGAAGTACTTGAAGGAAAAAATTTGCAGGGCTACGGTGAAAGGGCGGGGGTGTGGGATTAGCTGAAGTGCTCTTGCTGAGAGCCGGCATGGGCTCGACGGGCCGAATGGCCTCCTTCTGTGCTGTAACCATCATATGATTCTATAATTCTATGTTGTTGACTCCGACGGCCACTGGGAACACAGGAAGACTTGGATAGGCCATAGATTTCGCACAGCTTAATGCACATTCAAGCAATCCTAGTTTAACAAGCGATAATTTGTCCCTTTTTGATATTTTCTCTAACATCACATGCACACTGTGCTATACAATTATTCCCACAATTGTGAAAAATATTAATTGCAGTGGGCAAAGATTCATTTCAAGTGTTGCAGCCACAACGCAAATTAAGTTGCATCACCTTCAGACTCATAAACAATAATTTTATCCTTTTATGAGTAAGACAAAAGCAAAACGATACTACCCATCCAGAATTCTCATCTGAAATTATAAATGATTGCAAATAATTGATGCTCGGGTTCATTTGAAGGCGCACTGTGAATTATGGTCTGTGGGAAGAGAGTGAAAATGGTTTGTGGCGCAGGAGAGTTTGCTCAAATTAATTTCACAGTAGATATTTAAAGCTTCTTATTGGGGATAATTGCTTATGATTCACTCATTTGTGTCTCTGTTCCTTTGTTGGTGGCTGGCCCAGTGATGGTGGGAGGCAGTGTTGTCCTTAACATACTGAGGGAGTGCTGCATTGTCGGAGGTGCCGTCTTTTGGATGAGATGTTAAACCGAGGCCCCGCCTGCCCTCTCAGGTGGACGTCAAAAGATCCCACGGCCACTATTTCAATGAAGAGAAGGGAACTTCTCCCCAGTGTCCTGGTCAATATATATTCCTCAGCCAATTTCACTAATACAGAATATGCTGTTCATGGGAGCTTGCTGTGCGCAAATTGGCTGCCGCGTTTCCTACGTTACAACATTGACTTCACTTCATAAGCACTTCATTGGCTGTAAAGTAGTTTGGGATGTCCTGAGGTTGTGAAAGGCGCTATATAAATGCAAGTTATTTTGTCTTCTTTCTTACCAGATGATGGGCATGCATTAAAAAGTCAATACTGAGCCGAAATGGTGCGGTAATGTAGACCATGACCATATTTTTCACCTTGGCCAAAACAGTTAAACCAGAGGCCACGACCTGCGCCTGAAAGGGAGGTAAATTCAAACTAATTTGAGACATGACGTGTGGTGAGTGTAGCGATCTCGGGAGGAACAGGTGACTTTGGACCTGTGGTTCCCAAAGCTCTCCACCACTGGGGGTTTTCCTCGCCTCATGTCTGGGTCTGTTGTAGACTCATTGATAGAGATTGATCGCTGTGTTTAGTCAACAGCTCCATAATCGTTGTATCGTGCGATGACCAGGATGGTAGACGGGGACCTAAATGAACCTCGGTCTTTTTCGGCCAGCAATTTCTATATTCCTATGTATCAGCCACAGTGAAAGCTTATTTTCCAAGTATTTTTATGCTCCTATTGGTTCAAGTCCAGTCTATAGTATAACATTGAAGGGAGGACATTGAACTCACTGCCAATGTTCAACTTTAATTTTTTTTCGGGTGCGCAATCCCTTTAATGCCCATTCAAATTCCCACGCGCGCGTTTTTTTTTCTATTTAAAAGCATGTGCGGCGGCTATGCGGGAGCTCCAGACAGCTGTGCGGCCGCGCATCTTAACAGGAACATTGCTCACTGCCCTTATTGGCCCCAACTGCTCCCTTAACACTCTTCCACCGTGACTTCTTGCACTTTGTGTTAGGACTTGGAGTTCTGATCATCCATCACTCATTGTTTTGTAGACTTGCTAGTTGACGAGTAGTTTATGTTTTGTAGGTCTTTTTGTTTTATCACAAATATTTATTAGCCTCTTACCAGGCTCTAAATTTAAGGGACACAGCACTGAACCCTCTGGTGAGCACATAAGAACGTAAGAAATAGGAGCAGGAGTAGGGCATACGGCCCCTCGAGCCTGCTCCGCCATTCAATAAGATCATCGACCTCAACTCCACTTTCCTGCCTGATCCCCATATCCCTTGATTCCCCAAGAGACCAAAACTCTATCGATCTCAGCCTTGAATATACTCAACAACTGAGCACCACAGCTCTCTGGGGCAGAGAATTACAAAGAATCACAACTTTGTGAGTGAAGAAATTCCTCCTCATCTCAGTCATAAATGGTCGAACCTTATCCTGAGACGCTGGCCTGGTTCTAGAATCTCCAGCCAGGGGAAACAGCCTCTCAGAATCTACTCTGTCAAGCCCTCTAAAAATGTTATACATTTCACTGAGATCACCTCTCATGCTTCTAAACTTCAGAGAAAATAGGCTCAATCTCTCTTCATAGGACAGTCCTCTCATCCCAGAAATCAATCTAGTGAACCTTTGTTGCACCGCCTCTAAGGCAAGTAGTATCCTTCCTGAGGTAAGGAGACCAAAAGTGTGCACAGTACTACAGGTGTGGTCTCACCAAAGTTCTATATAATTGCATCAAGACTTTTTTACTCTTATGCTCCAACGCACTTGCAATAAAGGCTAGAGAGTTCTAATGTAGCTTGTTTTCTGCTGTGAGGTTTGGACACAGTTGTGTCCTTTGCCCAGTACGTAGGTCACATAGGATATACAGCACAGAAACTGGCCATTCGGCCCAACCAGTCCATGCCGGCATTGGTCCACTCGAGCCTCCTCCCGTCTTTCCTCATCTAACTCTATCAGCATAACCCTCTATTCCCTTCTCCCTCATAGGCTTATCTAGCCTCCCCTTAAATGCATCTATACTATTCGCCTCAACCACTCCCTGTGGTAGCGAGTTCCACATTCGCTCCACTCTCTGGGTAAAGAAGTTTCTTCTGAATTCCCTATTTGCTTTCTTGGTGACTATCTTATATTGATGGCCTCTAGTTATACTCTTCCCCACAAGTGAAAACACTCTCTCTGTATCTACTCTATCAAAACCTTTCATAATTTTAAAGACCTCTATCAGGTCACCCCTCAGCCTTCTGTTTTCAAGAGAAAAGGGACCCAGCCTGTTCATCCTTCCCTGATATGCATACCCTCGCATTTCTGGTAACATTCTTGTAAATCTTTTTTGCACCCTCTCTAGGCTATTATAAATATCCATTTTATAATATGGTGACCAGAATTGTACACAGTACTCCAGTTGTGGTCTAACCCAGGTTCGATACAAGTTTATCCTAGCAGTATCGGTGAAACAGGGTTCTCAGGACAGTTTCTGAGCTTAATGAAACTGTCCTTTGATATTTTCATAGAATCAAACTCATAGAAAGGTTACAGCACAGAAGGAGGCCATTCGGCCCGGCAAGCCCATGCCAGCTCGCTGCAAGAGCACTTCAGCTAGTCCCACTCCTCCCGCCCTTTCCCCGCAGCCCTGCAACTGCTTTCCTTCAGGTACTTATCGAATTCCCTTTTGAAAGCCATGATTGAATCTGCCTCCGCCACCCTTTCAGGCAGTGCATTCCAGATCATAACCACTCGCTACATAAAAAAGTTTTTCCTCATGTTGCCTTTGGTTCTTCGGCAAATCATCTTAAATCTGTGTCCTCTGGTTCTCGACCCTTCTGACAATGGGAACAGTTTCTCTCTATCTACTCTGTCCAGACCTCTCATGATTTTGAACACCTCTATCAAATCTCCTCTCAACCTTCTCTGCTCTAAGGAGAACAAGCCCAGCTTCCCCAGTCTATCCACGTAACTGAAGTCCCTCATCCCTGAAACCATTCTGCACCCTCGCTAAGGCCTTCACATCCTTCCTAAAGTGCGGTGCCCAGAATTGCACACAATACTCCAGTTGAGGCCGAACCAGTGTTTTATACAGGTTCATCATAATTTGCATGCTTTTGTACTCTTTGCCTCTATTTATGAAGCCCAGGATCCCGTATGCTTTTTTAAACACTTTCTCAGCCTGCCCTGCCACCTTCAATGATTTGTGTACGTATACCCCCAGGTCTCTCTGTTCATGCACTCCCTTTAGTATTGTACCCTTTAGTTTATATTGCCTCTCCTCGTTCTTCCTATCAAAATGTATCACTTCGCACTTTTCTGTGTTAAATTTCATCTGCCACGTGTCCGCAGGGTTGTGGGACTGAACTGCTATTTAAGTTACATTGAACGTTGTATCCTAATACAATAAGGCCCACGCTGGAAGATGATTTTCCTTTGTGTTCTATTTGACATCCTAGACACGTATATATAGAGCGTGCAATTACAATTGCACTATAAAAGATGCTTTTCCCCAGTGCGCATAGTACAAAGTTTCAAAGGCATTATTCTCTGATGAAACCTGCGTCCTTATCTCCAGGGACCATTGCCTCTATTTGCTTAATCATATTTAAAGCTTAAAGCATTCACAATAACGCAAATTAGATACAGTGCTTGCGTGATGCCATTTTAATATCTTCAAACGTTACATTTAAGCCTTACTGAAATGTTCTAAAATAGACGATATTGCAGAAATAGCTCTCCCTTTGTAACAGTCTCCCTCAGGTACAGTTACTGCAAAGATTGGTGCAGCCAGTGTGGGCAGGGGTGGGAGGAGGAATGAGATGAGCATGTTTCCTTGCCCAGATATTTTGCCATGGGTTATATATATCCTCCCTGTCACTGGGATTATCTACTTCCACTGAGTTAGGAGGGACTGTGATTTGTGTGACTGGGAGCAGAAAAAAGAAAAAAAAAGGAAAGATTTGTATTTTTACAGCGCCTTTCACGACCACCGGACGACCCAAAGCTCTTTACAGCCAATGAAGTACTTTTTGAAGTGTAGTCACTATTGCAACATAAGAAACGCAGAAGCCAATTTGTACACAGCAAGCTCCCACAAACAGTCATGTGATAATGGACAGACAATCTGTTTTGAGCGATATTGGTTGGGGGATAAATATTCGCCAGGACATCGGGGATAACTCCCCTGCTCTTCTTTCAAATAGTGCCATGGGAACTTTTGCATCCAGCTGAGAGAGCAGACGGGGCCTCGGTTTAACGTCTCATCCGAAAGACGGCATCTCCGACAGTGCAGCACTCCCTCAGCACTGCACTGGGAGTGTCAGCCTAGACTTTTGTGCTCAAGTCTCTGGAGTGGGACTTGAACCCACAACATTCTAGATTCAGAGGCGAGAGTGCTACCAACTGTGCCACTATCTGGCGCACAAAAGACTGCAAAGGGCCATTGACAGATTAAGTGAGTGGCCTGCCTCATGTGTGGATAGCTTTGGACCTTGGGGTAATTTTAACCGAACCCGTCCATCGGGAAACACACGGGATTGGGTACGACGCTGGTTTTATTCCCCTCACCGATATTATTCTTCATTGCCTTCACTGGAGAGTAAATGCGGGCGGGGTGTGAAACCAGCATTCCACCCGTTCCCGTCAGCTTCCCGAATGGCCGGTTCAGTTAAATTTGTCCCCCTTGTTTCTACTGACCACTGATCATTTTGGAGGTGGAAACACGCATTAAGAACATAAGAACATAAGAAGTAAAAGCAGGAGTCGGCCATATGGCCCCTCGAGCCTGCTCCGCCATTCAATAAGATCATGGCTGATCATTGACCTCAACTCCACTTTCCCGCCCGATCTCCATATCCCTTGAATCCCCCAGAGTCCAAAAATCTATCGATCTCAGCCTTGAATATACTCAAAGATTCAGCATCCACAGCCATTTGAGGTAGAGAATTCCAAAGATTCACAACCCTCTGAGTGAAGAAATTCCTCCACATCTCAGTCTTAAATGGCCGACCCCCTTATCCTGAGACTATGCCCCCTAATTCTAGACACTCCAGCCAGGGCAAACAACCTCACAGCATCTACCCTGTCAATCCCCTTCAGAATCTTGTATGTTTCAATGAGATCACCTCTCATTCTTCTAAACTCCAGAGATTATAAGCCTATTCTACACAATCTCTCGTCATAGGACAGCATTCTCATCCCAGGAATCAATCTAGTGAATCTTCGTTGCACCGCCTCCAAGGCAAGTATATCCTTCCTTCGATAAGGAGACTAAAACTGTGCACAGTACTCCAGGTGTGGTCTCACCAAGGCCCTGTACAATTGTAGCAAGACTTCCTTACTCTTATACTCCAACCCCCTTGCAATAAAGGCCAACATGCCATTTCCCTTCCTTATTGCTTGCTGTACTTGCATGCGAGCTTTCCATGTTTCTTCCACAAGGACACCCAAATCTCTCTAAACACCAACATTTCAAAGTTTCTCAACATTTTAAAAATATTGGCCCAGAAATTGATCTCGCTCTGTTCCCGCGGGGGTAAGGCTTTCCCGCGATCTCTCACCTCGCTTGTGCTTTTTCAGATCCAGCTCGCACGAACTTCATGTTCTAGAGATCAGCTGGGCAGTGCCTGCGTATCCCAGCGGCGTAGTGAATTTGTGCGAGCTGTGGGATCACGTGACTCAGTTAGAGCCAATGGCAGCACACCATCTTCCATTCATAAGTTTCACAGCACGGCTGAGAAATCTATGAATCTTACACCCCCCCAAAATAACAGCTAAACCTCAATTAAATTTTAAAAAAAAAATCACATTAATAAAATAAGTATAGTTAATTAAATTAACCATTTTAAATAAAAAATTAAATTTTTGAAAAAATTTAAAATCTTTTAAAAAGTTATAAAAATAAACTTACCTGTCTTTAAAGTCTCTAAAAAAGATATACCTGTTAAAAAAAATTCAAAAAAATACTTAATTCACTACTTACCTTCTTAAAAGTGGGTCTTACTCCTCCTTTTTACATTTCCAAAATCTTCCGTACTTACCTGCGCGTCCAAAGCATGAAGTGCACAGCGTGCGCGCAGCCTGTAGCGTGCACGCGATGCACCGAGGACCCGCCCCCTTTTCAGAAGAGCAATTGCCGGTTTTCAGCGCATGCGCAGGGCATGCAGAAAACCGGCAATTGGAGTGGGAATACGCGAGAGTACGCAGTGCGTATTCTCGCGTCCCGGGATCAATTTTCGGCCCATACTGTTTTTCTATTGTTCCTACCAAAGTGAATAACCTCACGTTTCCCTACATTATACTCCATCTGCCACCTTACTGACCACTCAGTTAGTCTATCTATATCCCTTTGCAGACTCTTTGTGTTTTCCTCACAGCTTACTGCCCCACCTAGCTTTGTATTGTCAGCAAACTTGGATACATTACACTCGGTTCCTTCATCTAGGTTGTTAATATAGATTGAAAATAGCTGAGGCGCCAATACCGATCCTTGCGGCACCCCACTAGTTACAGCCTGCCAACCTGAATAAGACCTGTTTATCCGTACTCTCTGTTTCTGTCAATTAACCAATCCTCTATCCATGCTACTATATTACCCCCAACCCCATGAGCCCTTATCTTGTGCAAGAACCTTTAATGTGGCACCTTATCGAATGTCTTCCAGTTGCACCTGAACCGGAACGGGACCAACATCCTTGCGGGGAGGTTTGCTAGTACTGTTGGGGGGGGTTTAAACGAACTTGGCAGGGGGATGGGATACGGAGTGGAGCTACAGTAGGGGGTGATGCACAGCCAAATATAAAGTAAAAAACAAGTCAGCCTGGAAGGCAGAGCAAATATGTAATGGCACAAGGGAGTATGGCAAGGCTGGATGGCATTTATTTCAATGCAAGGAGTCTTGCGAGTAAGGCAGATGAATTGAAGGTGTTGATGAACACATGGGAGTACGATATTGTTGCTATCACAGAGACATGGTTGAGGGAGGGGCAGGACTGGCAGCTTAATATTTCGGGGTATAGAATCTTCAGGCAAGACAGAGGGGGGTGTAAAAGAGGAGGGGTTTCACAATATTAATCAAGGAGTCAATTACTGCTGTAAGGAGGGATGATATCTTAGCAGGTTCCTCTAATGAGGCCATATGGGTAGAACTTAAAAACAAAAAGGGGGCAAGCACTTTGCTGGGAGTGTACTATAGGCCCCCAAACAGTCAGGGGGAGATAGAGGAACAGATATGTAGGCAAATCTCAGAGAAGTTTAGAAATAATAGGGTAATAATAGTAGGGGATTTCAACTTCCCCAATATTAACTGGGATAGTCAGAGTGTGAAAGGTTTAGAGGGTGCGGAATTCTTAAAGTACATCCAGGAGAGCTTTTTGAGCCAGCATGTAGAAAGTCCTACAAGAGAGGGGTCGGTACTGGACCTAATTCTAGGGAATGTAGCCGGGCAAGTGGTAGAAGTGTTAGTAGGAGAGCATTTTGGTGACAGTGACCATAATTCGGTGAGATTTAAGGTAGTCATGGAAAAGGACAAAGATGGACCGGAAATAAAGGTTCTAAATTGGGGGAAGGCCAATTTTAATATGATAAGGCAGGATCTGGCCAAAGTGGACTGGGATCAGCTACTTGTAGGAAAATCCACATCAGAGCAGTGGGAGTCTTTCAGAAAGGAAATAGAGAGAGTACAACGCCAACATGTTACTGTAAAGGTCAAGGGTGGGACCAACAAGCCCAGGGAACCCTGGATGTCAAGGGATATACAAGAATGGATTAGGAAAAAAAGGTAGGCTTTTGGCAGATACAAAGGACTAAAAACAGTGGAAGCCCCAGAGGAGTATAGAAAGTGCAGGGGGGTACTTAAAAAAGAAATTAGGAGAGCGAAGAGGGGGCATGAAATAACACTGGCGGGCAAAATAAAGGAAAATCCCAAGGTGTTTTATAAGTATATTAAGGGCAAGAGGATAACCAGGGAAAGAGTGGAGCCCATTAGGAACCAAAGTGGCAATCTGTGTGTCGAGCCAGAAGATGTAGGTGGGGTTTTAAATGAATATTTTGCATCTGTGTTCACTATGGAGAAGGACGATGTAGGCATATAAATCAGGCAAGGGGATTGTAATATACTTGAACAAATTAGTATTGAGAGGGAGGAAGTACTAGCGGTTTTAGCGGGCTTAAAAGTGGATAAATCCCCACGCACAGACGAGATGTATCCCAGGCTGCTGTGTGAGGCAAGGGAGGAGATTGTAGGGGCTCTGACACAAATTTTCAGAACCTCTCTGGCCACAGGGGAGGTGCCAGAGGACTGGAGAACAGCTAACGTCATATCATTATTCAAGAAGGGTAGTAGGGATAAACCAGGGAATTACAGGCCAGTGAGCCTAACATCAGTGGTAGGGAAATTATTGGAAAAAATTTTGAGGGACAGAATTAGTCTCCACTTGGAGAGGCAAGGATTAATCAAGGATAGTCAGCATGGCTTTGTCAGGGGGAGATCATGTCTGACCAATTTGATTGAATTTTTTGAGGGGGTGACTAGGTGTGTGGATGAGGGTAGTGCAGTTGATGTGATCTACATGGACTTCAGTAAGGCTTTTGACAAAGTCCCACAATGGAGACTGGTCAAGAAGGTAAAAGCCCATTGGATCCAGGGCAACTTGGCACATTGGATCCAAAATTGGCTTAGTGGCAGGAGGCAGAGGGTGATGGTCGAAGGTTGTTTTTGTGACTGGAAGCCTGTGTCCAGTGGTGTATCGCAGGGATCGGTGCTGGGTCCTTGGCTTTTGTAGTGTACATTAATGATTTAGATATGAATGTAGGAGGTATGATCAGTAAGTTCGCAGATGACACGAAAATTGGTGGGGTGGTAAATAGCGAGGAGGGAAGCCTCAGGCTACAGGACAATATAGACGGTTTGATTAGATGTGCAGAACAGTGGCAAATGGAATTTAACCCTGAAAAGTGTGAGGTGATGCATTTTGGGAGGACTGACAAGGCAAGGGAATACACAATGAATGGTAGGACCCTAGGAAGGACAGAGGATCAGAGGGACCTTGGTGTGCATGTACATGGAACCCTGAAGGCAGCAGGACAGGTAGATAAGGTGGTTAAAAAGGCATATGGGATACTTGCCTTCATTAGCCGAGTTATAGAATATAAGAGCAGGGAGGTTATGATGGAGCTGTACAAAATGCTAGTTAGGCCACAGCTGGAATACTGTGTGCAGTTCTGGTCGCCACACTATAGGAAGGATGTGATTGCATTGGAGAGGGTGCAGAGGAGATTCACCAGGATGTTACCTGGGCTGCAGCGCTTCAGCTATGAAGAGAGACTGGACAGGCTGGGGTTGTTTTCCTCAGAGCAGAGAAGGCTGAGGGGGGACCTGACTGAGGTGTACAAAATTATGAGGGGCATAGATAGGGTAGATAGAAAGGAACTTTTCCCCTTAGTAGAGGGGTCAATAACCAGGGGCATAGTTTCAAGGTAAGGGGCAGGAGGTATAGAGGGGATTTGAGGAAAAACTTTTTCACCCAGAGGGTGGTTGGAATCTGGAACTCACTGCCTGAAAGGATGGTAGAGGCAGGAACCCTCACAACATTCAAGAAGCATTTAGTTGAGCACTTGAAATGCCATAGCATACAAGGCTACAGACCAAGTGCTGGAAAATGTGATTAGAATAGACAGGGCTTGATGGCCTGCGCAGATACAATGGGCCGAAGGGCCTCTTTCTGTGCTGTATAACTCTATGACTCTATGACTAAATCCCAATATACTACATCCACTGGTTCTCCTTATCTACCCTTCTAGTTGCATCCTCAAAAAACTCTAATAAATTTGTCAAACACGATTTCCCTTTCATAAAACCATGTTGACTCTGCCTAATCATGTTATGATTTTCTAAGTGTCCTGATAACGCTTCCTTCACAATGGATTCCAGCATTTTCCCGATGACTAAAGTCAGGCTAACTGGCCTGTAGTTCCCTGTTTTCTCTCTCCCTCCTTTCTTGAATAGCAGTGTTATATTTGCTACCTTCCAATCCGCTGGGACTCGTTCCAGAATCTAGGGAATTTTGGAAGATCAAAACCAATGCATCCACTATCTCTTCAGCCACCTCTTTTAGAACCCTAGGATGTAGGCGGTCAGGTCCAGGGGATTTGTTGGCTTTTCGTCCCATTAGTTTTTCTAGTACTTTTCTCTACTTATATTAATTACGTTAAGTTCCTCACCCTCATTAAACCCTTGGTTCCCCACCATTTTTGGTATGCTTTTTGTGTCTTCTACTGTGAAGATAGAGACAAAATATTTGTTTAACTTTTCTGCCATTTCCTTATTCCCCATAATAATTTCTCCTGTCTCAGCCTCTAAGGGACCAACATTTACTTTTGCTACTCTCTTCCTTTTTACATACTTGTAGAAGCTCTTACAATCTGCTTTTATATTTCTTGCTAGTTTTCTCTCATTCTATTTTTTCCCTTTTTATCAATTTTTTGGTCATCCTTTGCTGGTTTCTGAAACTCTCCCAATCCTCAAGCTTACTACTATTCTTCGCAATATTATAAGCTTCTTCTTTCAATCTAATGCTATACTTAACTTCTTTAGTTAGCCATGGATGGATCACTTTTCCCATGAAGTTTTTGTTTCTCAATGGAATGTATTTCTGTTGAGAATTATGAAATATTTCTTTAAATCCTTGCCATTGCTTATCTACCGCCATACCTTTTAATCTATTTTTCCAATCTACCTTAGCCAACTCGCCCTTCATACCTATGTAATTGGTTTTATTTAAGTTTAAGACTCTAGTTTCGGACTTAGGCAAGTCACTCTCAAACTTAATGTGATATTCTATCATATTATGATCACTCTGCCCCAAAGGGTCCTTTACTATGAGATTGCTAATTAAGCCTGTCTCATTATACAAAGCAGGTTGGGGCAAAAAAGCAGCTTCAAAATCCAATTAATACCCTGAGTTGGAAGACTTATATCCACCACTCAGAGGTGCTGCTAAACCTTTGTCCCAGTCTTCTTTTTGTGTCAAACCAGGACACGACTAAGCTGACAAATGGGATTCTTTCAAGTGAGAGCTGGACCTGTTTTTGGCTGGTGCAGACATCACCTCTCACAAAAGCAGCACCTCCCAAACCCGTGACTTCTACCACCTAGAAGGACAAGGGCAGCAGGTGCATGGGAACACCATCACCTCCAAGTTCCCCATCATGTCACACACCATCCTGACTTAGAAGTATATCGCCATTTCTTCATCATTGCTGGGTCAAAATCCTGGAACTCCCTACCTAACTGCACTGTGGGAGAACCTTCACCACACGGACTGAAGCGGTTCAAGAATGTGGCTCACCACCACCTTTTCAAGGGCAAGTAGGGATGGGCAATAAATGCTGGCTTTGCCAGTGACGTCCACTTCCCATGAATGAATAAAATAAAGTAGGAACATAGGAAGAAGAGTGGGCCATTTTGCCCCTTGGGCCTGTTCTGCCATTCAATGAGATCATGACTGATATGTGACCTAACTCCATATACCCGCCTATGGCCCATATCCCTTAATACCTTCGGTTAACAAAAAGCTATCAATCTCAGATTTAAAGTTAACAATTGATCCAGCATCAATTGCCATTTGCGGAAGAGAGTTCCAAACTTCTACCACCCTTTGTGTGTTGAAGTGTTTCCTAACTACACTCCTGAAAGGCCTGGCTCTAATTTTAAGACTCTGTCCCCTAGTCCCAGACTCCCCAACCAGCGGAAATAGTTTCTCTCTATCTATCCTATCCGTTCCCCTTAATATCTTGAAAACTTCGAGGTAGGTACTGCAGAGAAGTCAGGGCCAGAGTGATCTCCGGGACTAGTTTTGATTGCCTAGATGGGTTGGAGAGGAATTTCCCAGATTTTCCCCCCCCAAATTGGCCTGGGCTTTTTATCTGGTTTTTCGTCTCTCCCAGGAGATCCCATGGTTTGGGGTGGGGTCTGCAGTGTATATATTGTGATACACAAGGTGTTTGGAGTGTTTCAAAGAGGTGTGATTCAGATTTGATGATTTGCTATAGTCAAGTCCTTTTGGAAAGTGGTTGTAAATACAATATCGCACAGCGGTGGAGTGGGAACAGACATGAATCCGAAGATTAGTGCCTCAAAACATGTGTCCTACCATACGCCATTGGCGAGTCGAGGCAGAATGGGCTTTACCTTGTTGGTGGCAAAGACCTTTCTTGCACTGATATGGAGTTCAACTTCACTGCCATCTGCTTGACATTGGGAGAATTACTGGCAAATAGGAATTCTTTTGGAAAGAAACATTTGCCTTGATGTAGCACCTCGCACAGCGCTTTACAGCCAATTAAGTACTTTTGAAATGTAGTCACTGTTGTAAGGTAGGAAACGCAGCGGCCAATTTGCGCACAGCAAGCTCCCAACAGCAATGTGATAATGACCAGATAATCTCTTCGAATGACGCTGGTTGAGAGATAAATAATGGCCAGGACACCGGGGTTAACCCTCTTGAAAGAGTGCCAAGGGATCTGTTACTTCCACCCGAGAAGGTGGGCGGGGCCTCGGTTTAATGTCCGAGCCAAAAGACGCAGCTCCGACAGTGCAGCGCTCCCTCAGTACAGCACTGGAGCGTCAGCCGAGGATTTTGTGCTCAAGTCTCTGGAGCGGGACTTTGAACCCACGACCTTCTGACTCTAGAGGTGAGAGAGTGCTACCAAGCGAGCCAGTACAGGTGAATACTTGGAAATACCTGAGCCCATAACCTTCAGACACAGTTGCTAGAGTGCTACCCACTGAGCCAAGGCGGGGGTGTAACATGTGGGGGTGCATTGTAAAAATCGGAAGATGTAGCCCTACATCTGTTCAGTGGAATCATCTGATCCAGAAAACATAGTGCAAGGCAGAAGGATGAGCAGGTTGTATATAGAAGCTAAAAGGGGATTGTTTACCATTCAGCAGCTGTAATCTCTGATGCTATGTCGGCAATAAAATAATTAATGTAGTACATCAATTTGACATATTCTGTTCGCTGTAGATATTTTTTTGAACACATGGTGCAGTCAGAATGTTTTACCTTCCATACCTTCAGCTGCTCAGCACCGCTTGTTCTCTCTCAGTTCTCTATGCTTCACTACCCCACCTTCATTCTTTGACTTCGAAGCTTTGACCACGCTTGATCAGCTCCGATGGACGGGCCACATCGTCCGCATGCCCGATACGAGACTCCCAAAACAAGCGCTCTACTTGGAGCTCCGACACGGCAGGAGAGCCCCAGGTGGGCAGAAGAAATGCTTCAAGGACACCCTCAAAGCCTCCTTGAAAAAGTGCAACATCCCCACCGACACCTGGGAATCCCTGGCCCAAGACCGCTCAAAGTGGAGGAGAAGCATCCGGGAAGGCGCCGAACACCTCACGTCTCTTCGCCGGGAGCAAGCGGAAGCCAAGCGCAAACAGCGGAAGGAGCGCACGTCAACCCAAGCACCCTACCCACCCGCCCCTTCAACCACTGTCTGCCCCACCTGTGACAGAGACTGTAGGTCCCGCATTGGACTCATCAGTCACCTGAGAACACATCTTTAGTGGTTCCGAGGGACTGCCTAAGAAGAAGACCCCACCTTCATTCTCATGCACACCAGACGCATAATGCAATCAATATAATGCGCACAGCTCCGTGACCCTGTATTTAACTTCCTGATTTACAAGAGCCAGAGATTGCTTGATAGATGTAATCACCGGTGTTACTGGGCAGATCACACTTACTGCAGAGTTGTGAATGTGAAGAGGTGCGATACTGTGGCCTTCCAAACAGCAGAGGCCTGTGTGGCTGCATAAAAAAAATGAAGGAGAGCAAGACTTGCGTTTATATCATCCGAAAGACAGCACCTCCGACAGTGCAGCACACCCCTCAGTACTGCACTGGAGAATGTCAGCCCAGATTTACTGCCCATATCCCTGGAGTGGGACTTGAACCAACAACTGTCTGACTCAGAGGCAATATGTTAACGCCGAGCCACGGCTGATGCCACAGCACATAAGCTCGCAGACAAAGGCATGAGCTTGTGACGTATTTATCCACTAATATCGGCAATGTCAATTTCTACCTTAGCATCTGTTCCAATCTTTTTGACAACAATTTCACTCATAATCTAAGAGATTGGGAGTAATTTTGACTTTGTGCAATGGAATTTGCCTCCAATGGAAATAAAAATGGGGAGAGATGTAAAAGGGGCTGCCGACTCGCCCTCGCCCGTTTTACACTATTGCACAGAGTCAAAATCTGCCACCTTGTCCTTTGTGAAGAGTGCTATACAAATGCAAGTGGGTGATAAACAAATGTTGTTGGCAGCCATCCCTAGCAGATAAGTGTCTCAAGATGCATCCATTTTGTTGCAGAAATACAAGTCAGAATTAAAAAAACTTGTTAAGTAACTAGGGGCCTGATTATAAAGGCGCTCCAATGGGTACGAGCTGGGGGTGGGCGCGGCTGAGAGGGGAGTTGCAGACCGAAAATCCCATTATTGTCCCGTTCCCTGAAGGGACTTCAGTTACGCAAAGAGTCCAGAGAAGCTGGGATTGTTCTCCTTCGAGCAGAGAAGGTTAAGCGTAAATAAGGAGCAACTGTTCGCAGTGGCAGGAGGGTCGGTAAACAGAGGACACAGATTTAAGGTGATTGGCAAAAGAGCCAGAGGGGAGATGAGGAGAATTTTTTTTTTACGCAGCGAATTGTTGTGATCTGGAATGCGCTGCCTGAAAGGGCGGTGGAAGCAGATTCAATAGTAACTTTCAAAAGGGAATTGGATAAATACTTGAAGGGGAAAGATTTGCAGGGCTATGGGGAAAGAGCAGGGGAGAGAGAATAATTAGACAGCTCTTTCAAAGAGCCGGCACAGGTGCGATGGGCCAAATGGCCTCTTACTCTGCTGTAAGATTCTATGATTCATTCAAGCACGGTGCCATTTTCCGAGTGGCCGCTTGTTTCAGGTGGGAGCCACATATGCTAATCGGGTCCTGCGACAGCCGCAGGACTTTTTTTTTAATTCGTTCACGGGATGTGGGCGTCGCTGGCCAGGCCAGCATTTATTGCCCATCCCTAATTGCCCATCAGAAGTTGGTGGTCAGCCGCCGTCTTGAACCGTTGCAGTCTTTGTAGCGGTTTGGTACAACTGAGTGTCTCGCTGGGCCATGTCAGCGGGCAGTTAAGAGTCAACCAGACTGCTGTGGGTCTGGAGTCACATATAGGTCACAGACCGGGTAAGGGTGGCAGATTCCCTTCCCTAAAGGACTTTCGTGAACCAGATGGGTTTTTACGATAATCCGGTAGTTTCATGGTCACCATTACTGAGACTAGCTTTTTATTCCAGATTTATTTAATTAACTGAATTTAAATTCCCCAGCTGCCGTGGTGGGATTTAGAACTCATGTCTACTGGATTATTAGTCCAGGTCTCTGGATTACTAGTCCAGTCGCATAACCACTATACTACTGTACCCCAACCTAACATTTGGGTAGCAATGGATGGAGTGTGTGAGGCGCGCATCCCACCCATTGGTACCCGGCGTTGAGCAGCCTAATCATTGGCCATTAAAGGTACTACTGAAGGCTACACAGTTACAGGTAAGTTTTTGGTCATGAACACTCTATCTGGCTCCAGAGAAATCCTCCAACCTGCAGTTGGCCAACCACCCACCCCACTGCAGACACACTTATCTCTCCCTCAGGATAAAACTTCTAGCGCAGCTCCACGTGAGAGCTGCTGTAATGAAAGAGCCCCCCCTCCCCACCCCACAACCAATGGCAAGCTCCCTGTGAATGTTGAAACAGGGACTCACGGCTCCACATTCCACCGTAAGGAAGACCCGGCCCATACACCACCTTAAACATTCACTCCCTCCACCACCGGCGTACCCTGGCTGCAGTGTGCACCATCTACAAGATGCACTGCAGCAACTCGCCAAGGCTTCTTCGGCAGCACCTCCTAAACCCACGACCTCTTCCGCCTAGAAGGACAAGTGCAGCAGGCGCATGGGAACACCATCACCACCAAAATCCCCTCCAAGTCACACACCATCCTGACTTGGAACTATATCACCGTTCCTTCATCGTCGCTGGGCCAAAATCCTGGAACTCCCTCCCTAACAGCATTGTGGGAGTACCTTCACCACACGGGCTGCAGCAGTTCAAGAAGGCGGCTCACCACCACCTTCTCAAGGGCAATTAGGGATGGGCAATAAATGCTGGCCCACATCCGAGAATGAATAAAGTAAAAATGGCTCGGACCTTAAGAAAGAAAGGATACATGTTTACACAGCGCCATTTCACGACTTCGGGACATCTTAAAGCGTTTTACAGCCAATTAAGCACTTTTAAAATGTAGCCACTGTTGTAATGTAGGAAACACGGCAGTCAATGAGTGCACAGGAAGATCCCACAAACAGCAATGAGCTAATGGCTAGATAATCTGTTTTTAGTGATGTTGGTTGAGGGATTAATATTGGCCCAGGACACCAGGGAGAACTACCCTGCTCTTCTTCAAAATAGTGCCATGGGATCTTTTACATCCACCTGAGAGGGCAGACGGGGCCTCGGTTTAATGTCTCATCTGAAAGACGGCACCTCCAACAGTGCAGCTCTCCCTCAGCACTGCACTGGGAGTGTCAGTCTGGATTTTGTGCTCAAGTCTCTGGAGTGGGACAGGAACCTGTGATCTTCTGACTCAGAAGCAAGAGAGTGCTGCCCACCGAGCCACGGTTGACACCTAACCTTCGATGACATCGGGCGGACAATGCGACTGTATGGCCAATGTCCATCCAGGGTGAAGATTGACCCCTTGAACTCTTGACGACTGGAATGACATCAGGGAAGAAATGAGGTTAAAAGTAAGTGATTTCTTTTCAAAAATCTTTGGAGCTGGACCTAAAGACAGCAAACATGATGTAATCTCTAACAACAACAACTTGTATCTATATAGTGCCTTTAACGTAGTAAAATGTCCCAAGGTGCTGCACAGGATTATTTTTAGACAAAAAAATTGACACCGAGCCACATAAGGATAAATTAGGGTAGGTTTTAAGGAGCATCTTAAAGGAAGAAAGAGAGGTAGAGAGGCGGAGAGGGAATTCCAGAGCTTAGGGCCTAGGCAACAGAAGGCACGGCCACCAAAGGTTGAGCGATTATATCAGGGATGCTCAAGAGGGCAGAATTAGAGGAGCGCAGATATCTCGGGATGTTGTGGGGCTGAAGGAGATTACAGAGATAGGGAGGGGCGAGGCATGGAGGGATTTGAAAACAAGGATGAGAATTTTGAAATCGAGGCGCTGCTTAACCAGGAGCCAATGTAGGTCAGCAAGCACAGGGGTGATGGACGAACGGGACTTGGAGCGAGTTAGGACACGGGCAGCCGAGTTTTGGATGACCTCAAGTTTACGTAGGGTAGAACGTGGGAGATCAGCCAGGAGTGCATTGGAATAGTCAAGTCTAGAGGTAACAAATGCATGAATGAGGGTTTCAGCAGCGGATGAGCTGAGGCAGGGGCGGAGACGGGCGATGTTACGGAGGTGGAAATAGGCGGTCTTTGTTATGCTGCGTGTTAACAGAGGTGGCGGCAGGATCTGAGTCTCTTGATGGGTTAACTCTAGTGAGAAAACATACTTGAGTCAGCTATGAAATAGAATGCGGTAAAATTAAATGTAAGAAGTCTGAGCCAACATGGTTTTATGAAAGACAAAGCCTACAAATTTATTGAAGATTTTGTGAGCATAGTAGTGGATATATCAGGCTGGATGTACATCAGGAGAGAAATCCCCATCTGTCAGTGAACACTCTGTCTGGTTTCTACCATGCAATTCCTTGTGATCCTCCCAGTTGATACTGCCCATCACATTTTACTTTACGTTGTTTCAAGAAGAAAATAAATTCTGTATTTTTCTCTGGCTAAAATGGGAGTGATCTTTCAATAGCAAAACTTCAAAATGTAGCCTTGATCTGAGCTGTCGGCAGGCTACACAACAGGCTGTTTAATCTGTAAATCAGTCAAGGTGTTTGGGAACGTAGGAGCAGGAGGAGGCCATTCAGTCACTCGACACTGTTATAGAATGATTACAGCACAGAAGGAGGCCATTCGGCCTGTTGAGCCCGTGCTGGCTCTCTGCAAGAGCACTTCAGCTAGTCCCACTCCCCCGCCCTTTCCCTGTAGCCCTGCAATGTTTTTTCCCTTTTGAAAGCCACGATTGAATCTGCCTCCACCACCCTTTCAGGCAGTGCATTCCAGATCCTAACCACCCGCTGAGTAAAACAGTTTTTCCTCATGTCGCTTTTGGTTCTTCTGCTGATCACCTTGAATCTGTGTCCTCTGGTTCTCGACCCTTCCGCCAATAGGAACAGTTTCTCTCAATCTACTCTATCCAGACCCATGATTTTGAATACCTCTATCAAATCTCCTCTCAACCTTCTCTGCTCTAAGGAGAACATCCCCAGCTTCTCCAGCCTCTCCACGTAACTGAAGTCCCTCATCCCTGGAACAATTCTTGTAAATCTTTTCTGCACCCTCTCTCAGGCCTTCACATCCTTCCTAAACTGCGGTGCCCAGAATTGGACACAATACTCCAGTTGAGGCCGAGCCAGTGTTTTATAAAGGTTCATCATAACTTCCTGTTCCACCATTCAATGAGATCATGGCTGAACTGTATCGTAACTCCATCTACCCACCTCGGTTCCGTATCCCTTAATACCCTTGCCTAACAAAAATCTATTAATCTCAGTACTCAAATTTTCAATTGACCCCCAGCTTCAACAGCTTTTTGGGCGAGAGAGTTCCAGATTTCCACTAGCCTTTGTGTGAAGAAGTGCTTCCTGACATCACCACTGAACGGCCTGGCTCTAATTTTAAGGTTATGCCTCCTTGTTCTTGACTCCCCCCACCAGAGGAAATAGTTTCTCTCTATATACCATACAGATGCTGTCACATTTTTAAGTTCCTTTACTCTTTCTTTTCGAGATATTTTATTTGTCTTTCACGTTTCAGACTACTCGCAAAGATAAGACCCCCAACTCCTTATCTTCCAGAGAGTCTTTCCACTTCACTAGATATTTGAGTCAATTTGTAGTGCGCCCAGAGATTGAACAGAGAACTTCAGTTCATTTCGCCAACTGGTTGGTACTTCTTATCACCCCTCAATGATGGACGGGAAGTGGGGTGAGGGCCAGGGTTGGGTATCGCTAAGCTGTGATGCCACAATCTTGGCCTTGGATGAGGACCTGACGTACCTGCGCCAGGAAAGGTGAGGTGTACCGGCCTCTCCAAGTGGCCCGAAGATCAATTGGAGCAACTGCTGATTTGAGGCGGGAGAAGCAGAGCCTGGGCAACCCCTCCCAACCACTGGGCAACCACCCTGGTCTTCTGGCACATCTGGCAAGCCGCTGCCAATGAAACACTCTTGAAAGAAAGAAAGACTTGCATCTATATAGCGCCTTTCATGACCACCGGACGTCTCAAAGTGGTTTACAGCAAATGAAGAACTTTTTGAAGTGGAGTCACTGTTGTAATGCAATCCCGGCACCAAGCTCATGGTCTACAGAGCAGTAGTGATATCCGCCCTTCTGTATGCCTCAGAGACATGGACCATGTACAGCAGGCACCTCAAAGCACTGGAGAGGTTCTACCAACGCTGCCTCTGCAAGATCCTGCAAATCCATTGGCAGAATAGGCACACCAACGTCAGTGTTCTCGCTCAGGCCAACATCCCCAGCATCGAAGCTTTGACCACGCTCGATCAGCTCCGATGGATGGGCCACATCTTCCGCATGCCCGATACGAGACTCCCAAAACAAGTGCTCTACTCGGAGCTCCGACACGGCAAGAGAGCCCCAGGTGGGCAGAGGAAATGCTTCAAGGACACCCTCGAAACCTCCTTGAAAAACTGCAACATCCCCACCGACACCTGGGAATCCCTGGCCCAAGACCGCTCAAAGTGGAGAAGCATCCGGGAAGGCACCGAACACCTCGAGTCTCTTCGCCAGGAGCAAGTGGAAGTCATGCGCAAGCAACGCAAGGAGCGCGCGTCAACCCAAGCACCCCACCCACCCACCCCTTCAACCACCGTCTGCCCCACCTGTGACAGAGTCTGTAGGTCCCGCATTGGACTCATCAGTCACCTGAGAACTCATTATTAATGTGGAAGCAAGTCATCCTCGGTTCCGAGGGACTGCCTAAGAAGAAGATGCGGGAAACGGGGCAGCCAATTTGCGCACAGCAAGCTCCCACAAACAGCAATGTATTAATGACCAGATAATCTGTTTTTGTTATGTTGATTGAGGGATAAATATTAACCCAGAACACCGGGGATAACTCCCCTCCTCTAATCGACACTTGCCGAAACGTTTATAGAATGGCATGTTTGTTTTTTGTGTAGGATTCAGAAGCACCACCTGGGGATAACGAGCGAAAGGTACAGGGGTTAATTGTTAGCTTAGCTTGCAGTGTCAGCTGTGGCTCAGTTGGTAGCACTCTCGCCTCTGAGGCAGCAGGTCGTTGGTTCAGCAGTTTGAACCTATGGACCAAAGCAATGGAGTTAGTGACGGCTGTAAGGATGAACTCATGCATGAATTGGAAATGAGCACAGGTGCAAAATTTAAAAATCTGTTGGTGAATCCGTCAGTTAATAGCTTTGGGAATTGGATCTGAATTTTATTCAATCGACTTTTATAGCATCTCCTTTTCATGCAAATTTTCGGGGGAAATATTGTTTGCGCTTTAAAATGATTTGTAGAAAAACACTAGAAGCCACGAATTATTGCTGTATATTAACAAACCAACATTAATGGGCTGGTATGACAGTCCTTTGCCTACTAGTTTAATGAAGACCTTAACTTGGGTAAACAGGCATTGGAGAAGGTGTAAAAAAGACTTACAAGGGTGATACCAGAACTGAGAGGAGAAAACTATCAGGAAAGACTGAACAGGCTGGGGCTTTTTTGTCTAGAAAATAGAAGGCTGAGGGCTGACTTGATAAGAGATCTTTAAAAATTATGAAGGGCTCCATAGGGTAGACGTAGAGAGGATGTTTCAACTTGTGGGGGAATCCAAAACTAGGGGCCATAAATATAATATAATCACTAATAAATCCTTAAGGGAATTCAGGAGAAACTTCTTTACCCAGAGGGTGGTGAGAAAGTGGAACTCACCTGGAATGCTTGAGGTGAAGAGCATATAGATGCCTTTAAGGGGAAGCTAGACAAGCACATGAGGGAGAAAGGAATAGAAGGATATGCTGATGGGGTGAGATGAAGAGGGGTGGGAGGAGGCTCGTGTGGAGCTTAAACACCGGCATGGACTGGTTGGGTTGAATGGCCTGTTTCTGTGCTGTGGATTCTGTGTAATTCTGTGTTACTTTCTTGAAATAATGTTAAAATAGCAAAGAGAGAGATGTCACATGACCCTTTTAAGCAGTTGTTCATTAATATCAACACAGTCATTTTCAGCCCCTGTGTCTTGCTTGTAGAAATCTATGGGGGAAAAATTCAGCTGCTTGCGCCTCCCGTTAGCGCCTTAAGAGGGCGCTAATGGGGCGTAAAGCAGCTAACGCCCGGGCGCAGCGCCGCCCACGCCTCCCGAAAAATTTAGTGGGAGGTTAGCGGCGGCGGCAGCCGGTAGCGCCCTGTGGCGCTGCGCCGCCGGCGATGACGTCATCGCCGTGCGCAGCACCCCGCTCGCGCTCCAGCCGCGATCTTCAGTCGCGCCCCCTGATTTACCGCCAGACGCTATGTCCGACGGGTTCAGGGAGGCGTACGTGCGGCCGGGGCGGCGATATTTAAAGGGGAGGTGGCAGGCGGCCATTTTTGTTGCTGGCCGCCTGCCAGCACCTGCCCCCGTTGCTGTCCCCGGCCCCCGTGAAGCCCCCCCACCGTGAAGTGCCGGCTGCGCTCCAAGAGCCCGGCACTTCTCTTGAGTGCCGGGCTCTTTTGCCGGCACTCCCGATCCCTGGGGGCCCAGCTGGGCCCCGGTTTGCGCTGCGCAGGGTCCCTCCCCTTTAAGAAGGGGAGGAAGGCCTGCAATACCGCGGCGCGACGTGCCGCTGCGGCACGTAGCGCCAGGATATTCACTCGCAGCGCCCCAAGAGGGATGCGGGGTGCTTCCAGTGGCGCCCCGCTTCCCTCTTGGGGCGCAACCACTGAAGTTCCGGCGCGGGGCCGCTAATTTTTTCGGGGCGCTAAAAGTCGCGCCCCGGCGAGGTTAGCGCCCCAAATGGGGCGCGACTCAATTTTTACCCCTATAAATTTAAGGAATAACAACAGAAAACGCTGGAAAAACTGAGCAGGCCAGGCAGCATCCGTGGAGAGAGAAAGAGAGTTAACGTTTCAGGTCGATGACCTTTCATCAGAATGAAAGGTCATCGACCTGAAACGTTAACTCTCTTTCTCTCTCCACGGATGCTGCCTGGCCTGCTGAGTTTTTCCAGCGTTTTCTGTTGTTATTTTGGATTTCCAGCATCCGCAGTATTTTGCTATCGTATAAATTTAAGGAGTTCATTCATGACATTTCTTTAAAGATACAAATTGTCTTCATAGTCAACATCTTATTTTTCAGCTTTTCTTTGGAATACTGTGCTCGCTGCCTCGGGTTGCACATTAAACATGGCCACCTAGGCAATGTACCGGAGGACCCCTGCTACTCATGGAATCTCAGCATGACTTCATTGCCTTCAGGAGAGAGGGGAAGAAAATAATGATTTTCACATCATCACCACTGCAGTTGTGCTGTGCAATGTCAGCCGTGGCTCAGTGGGTAGCACTCTCGCTCTCTGAGTCAGAAGGTTGTGGATTCAAGTCCCACTCCAGAGGCTTGAGCCCAAAAATCTAGGCTGACACTCCAGTGCAATACTGAGGGAGGGCTGCACTCTCGGAGGTGCCGTCTTTCGGATCATAGATGTTAAACTGAGGCCCCGTCTGTCCTCTCAGGTGGATGTAAAAGATCCCACGGGCGCTATTTCGCAGTAAGAGTAGGTGACTATGGCCAATATTTATCCCTCAATCAACATCACAAAAACAGATTATTTGGTCATTTATCACATTGCTGTTTGTGGGAGCTTGCTGTGCGCAAATTGACTTCTGTGTTTTCTACATTACAACAGTGACTACACTTCAAAAGTACTTCATTGGCTGTAAAGCGCTTTGGGACGTCCTGAGGTTGTGAAAGGTGCCGTATAAATGGAAGTCTTTCTTTCTTTTTCAATGTTCACACACAAACAGTCCATGAAGAGTATCATAGGTTCTGAGGAAATTGGATGAGAGTAATCCAATCCAGTTGAAGAGACAGCACAGAAGTGATGGGTTTGAATGGCCCTTTTTCTCTGCTTCCATCCCCATGATTCCATATAATTGAGAAGGAATACTGGGATAGCTTCCAGAGTTGCGACTTGGAATCAATTTCGCAGCAGTTGTGAACTTAGTTGAGATTGATAGCTATGGAGATTCTGAATATTCCAGACAGTATCAATGATTCTGTCCTGCCAATCTTGATAACATCAGCTTCAAACCTGCTTTGACCTTGTGCATTCCTCTTTCTGTTCATGCACTACGTGAAGTTCCCTTCTCCGTATCTTGTGCTGTTGGTTCACTCACATCTTGGTGTTACGAACCATAGTTTGTGGTTTTCTCTGTACATTCATCATGGTCCTCAATCACACCAGCTGTGTATCTTGTTCATGACTTCCCTTTTGTTCTAAATATTCTCACATCAGTTTCCTGCTCAGGGCCACTAGGCTCACTTGCATCTGTAATCTTGCGTAATGTTCACACCAGTTGACTCTTAGGAAAGTACAGGACAGGAAAGACTTTCCAATTCATCCGATTGGTCCCAAAAAATGTCCCTCCATCAGCCACTCCCTCAAATATCTAGGCAATGCTCTCTCAAATCTTTCCACACTCTCGGACTCTTTCGGTAGTGGATTCCATACATTAACCTCTCTCCCTGTAAAGCAATTCAATTTAAACTACCTCGATGCCCTCTCTCAACAACAACAACAACTTGCAACTATATAGCACCTTTAACATAATCAAACGTCCCAAGGCGCTTCACAGGAGCGATTATCAAACAAAATTAGACACCGAGCCACATAAGGAGAAATTACGACACGTGACCAAAAGCTTGGTCAAAGAGGTAGGTTTTAAGGAGCGTCTTAAAGGAAGAGAGAGAGGTAGCGAGGCAGAGAGGTTTAGGGAGGGAATTCCAGAGCTTAGGGCCTCAGCAACTGAAGGCACGGCTGCCAATGGTGGGGCGATAAATATCGGGAATGCTCAAGAGGCCAGAATTGGAGGAGCGCAGATATCTTGGTGGGTTGTAGGGCTAGAGGAGATTACAGAGACAGGGAGGGGCGAGGTCATGGAAGGATTTGAAAACAAGGATGAGAATTTTAAAATCAAGGCATTGCCGGAACGGGAGCCAATGTAGGTCAGGGTGCAGAGGGGTGATGGGTGAACGGGACTAGGTGTAAGTTAGGACACGGGCAGCAGAGTTTTGGATGACCTCAAGTTTACTCTCTTCCAAGCCTGACCCTGTGTCCATTCATTTCAGAGTTTATGAGAATCTTAAACAGTCACAACTTATGATGACAAATATTTCAGCGCATTCATTGTGCTTCCGCGCAAACCTCAAATTGATTAAATTTCTTACAATAATTCTGACCTTGCTTGAGATTTCCTTTAAAGTAGATGCCCTATTAATAATCCTGAAAGCCTATGTAAAAGCTATGGTGGATGAATAAATAGTATTTTTTGTATACTTTCCTGGCATTTAGGAATAAAAGATCATGGGAACATCGAAACAGGACGAGGCCATTCAGCCCCTCAAGCCTGTTCCGCCATTCAATTAGATTGTGGCTGATCTGTACCTCAACTCCACTTAGCCGCCTTTGCTTCGTATCCCCTTGGTGCCTTTACCTTACAAAAATCTATCGATCTCAGTCTTTGAAAATTTAATTTGAGTCCCCCAGCCTCCACAGCCCTCTGGGGGAGAGAGTTCCAGAATTCCACTACACTCTGTGTGAAGAACTGCTTCCTTATTTCGCGACTAAACAGCCTCGCTCTAATTTTAAGGTTATGCCCCATTCTTCTTGATTCTCCCACCAGAGGAAATAGATTTGCTGTGTCTACTCTATCGAATACCTTTTGTCATTTTAAACATCTCACTTAGATGGTCCTTGAAAAAGCAATGCCGATCGGCAAAAAAAATTTTGATTAATTAAAAGAGCAACCACATCTGATTTTCTTATTGATTTAAAATAAACTGCAAAAATGATACACCGTTAAATCTACATCCATGGGGCTCCGAGGAAGGCAGGAGGAGTCACTTTCCAACATTAGACTCCCAGTAAGGCGCTGAATTTCTGACATGCATTTCTGGCAGCTGAGTTACGTGCTGCAGGTCATCAAGCAATCCATTAACACAAAATGAAATGTGTCTTTACGTCAATAATATAGAAATAGTTGTGATCCAACCGTCTGGCCTCAAGAAAGAAAGACTTGCGTTTCTATAGCGCCTTTCACGACCACCGGACGTCCAAAAGCGCTTTACAGCAAATGAAGTACTTTTGAAGTGGAGTCACTGTTGTAATGTGGGAAACGCGGCAGCCAATTTGCACACAGCAAGCTCCTACAAACAGCAATTTGATAATGACCAGATAATCTGTTTTGTTATGTTGGTTGAGCGATAAATATTGGCCAGGACATCCGGGGATAACTCCCCTGCTCTTCTTCAAAATAGTGCCATGGGATCTTTTACATCCACCTGAGAGAGCAGACGGGGCCTCTGTTTAACGTCTCATCTGAAAGACGGAACATCCGACAGTGCAGCTCTCCCTCAGTACTGCACTGGAGTGTCAGCCTAGATTTTTATGCTCAGGTCCCTGGAGTGGGACTTGAACCCCCAACCTTCTGACTCAGAGGCGAGTGCGCTACCCATTGTGTCACAGCTGACACTCAAGAAGGACAAGAGCAGCAAGATCGATGAAAACACCATCACCTCCAAGTTTAACTCCAACCCACACACCATCCTGACCAATATCGCCATTCCCTTGACACTGCTGGGTCAAAATCCTTGGAATTCCCGACCTGACAGCATCGTTGGAGCTGCCATCACCACAAGAACTGCAGTGGTTCAAGGAGAAGGCCCACCACCACCTTCTCCCGACAAGTCATAGTCATAGAGTCATAGATTTATACAGCACAGAAAGAGGCCCTTCGGCCCATCGTGTCCGCGCCAGCCATCAAGCCCTATCTATTCTAATCCCATTTTCCAGCACTTGGTCCATAGCCTTGTATGCTATGGCGTTTCAAGTGCTCATCTAAATGCATCTTGAATGTTGTGAGGGTTCCTGCCTCTACCACCCTTTCAGGCAGTGAGTTCCAGATTCCAACCACCCTCTGGGTGAAAAAGTTTTTCCTCAAATCCCCTCTAAACCTCCTGCCCCTTACCTTGAAACTATGCACCCTGGTTATTGACCCTTCTACTAAGGGGAAAAGTTCCTTTCTATCTACCCTATCTATGCCCCTCATAATTTTGTACACCTCAATCAGGTCCCCCTCAGCCTTCTCTGCTCTAAGGAAAACAACCCCCGCCTGTCCAGTCTCTCTTCATAGCTGAAGCGCTCCAGCCCAGGTAACATCCTGGTGAATCTCCTCTGCACCCTCTCCAATGCAATCACATCCCTCCTATAGTGTGGCGACCAGAATTGCACACAGTATTCCAGCTGTGGCCTAACTAGCGTTTTGTACAGCTCCATCATAACCTCCCTGCTCTTATATTCTATGCCTCGGCTAATGAAGGCAAGTATCCCACATGCCTTTTTAACCACCTTAAGCTACCTGTCCTGCTGCCTTCAGGGATCTATGTACATGCACACCAAGGTCCAAGTAGGGATGGGCAATAGACGTCGGCTCTGCCAGCGTCGCCCACATTTTGAGAACAATTTATTTTTAAACTAAATGACAGATACTAAAGACCAATGGCAGTGTCATCTGCCAGTGAATCTGCTTTGCGTTGGCCTTGCATCTCTTCAAAGTGCTCGACTACATGTTCTGCGTGTAAGTCAGAGCGTATCTGAATTATCTTTGCTGATCAGCAATTCAGGCATCTTAAACCATCTTAACCAAATCTGACTGTGCAGCACAGTAAGGGGGAAGTTGCAGGCCAAACAAGCATATAGCATAATGGAAGAAGCATAATGTAAATAGTATATTGAACAACTGCATCTAATAAACATCACTGTATTGGAAATAAAGGGCCGGATCTTGCTGGACAAATAACAATGTGTTAACGACACACGCTGCTATTAATGTGAAAATCAGCCAGCTAGTTCAGGGGGATTAAGAGATGCGCTGTTAGTTGCAAATCAGCGCAAGTATCTTTTTAGCATCATGATCATTGTTAATGCAATGCCAATCGACCTCTCTGTCCCAGAAATTGAACAATTTAAACTGTTCAATCTCATTCCTGCAGGTAGTAAATCGTTGTTTGTGATTTTATAAATGTTAATTTTTTTATTTTTCCATTTTTTTCTTACTTTTTCTTTATGTCTCTTTACTCTTAATCCAATCTTGCTTTCCCTCTCTTTGGCCGGAATTTTGCCGGCGCTCAGAGTGCGGATTTGGAGGCAAAGATTGACAGCGGGTAGGAAACCCACTCTCAACCCGCCTCCAATCAATCTTCCCAAGTGTCACGTCCCAATTGGCACAGGAACCCGACACCTCGTGGCGGGAAGCGGATTATAGGCACTTACCTGGCTGTTAACAGGTACTGAATAGTTGTTGACAGGCCCTTTTTCAATTTTGCCGCTTCTGCCTCAGGTTTCCCAATGCCTGGTAAGTGTGGCGTGTTGTGAGTCTGCTGTAATGTTTCTGCATTGATGACAGCTGCAGAACTGGTGTGAAGGATCCAATGGTGCACTGGTGAATTTCAGAGGTAAGAAAATGTTGGGAAAATCATTTTTAATGCATTTACACTTTTCTGTAGGTAACAAGTTTTGAATTGGCTGTCTAGTCCCACCTCATTAGGAGAACCTCTCTCACCAGTGACAGATCGCTTCTGTAACCTCACCTGCAGCTGCCATCTGTTCTAGCCTAAGGAGGGAGTCATTGGAGAGCCTGGGTGCAAGAACTCACCTTTGTACAGTGATTGTCAGTGTTTGCAGCACCTCAATGCTGTCAAACACTGAAAAATCAGCTGTCAAAGAAAAATTGTGCGTGGTCCCTTTAAAAAAAATGGCAGGTGACGTCATCTGACCAGCTTCCTCTTAATTGGCCGGCAAGCCCGCAGGGCAGGCTTAACAAGGCCAATCGACGTAAAATCACATCCGTGGGCCGGATGCAGTTGGGGGCGGGACTGAAACCCAGAAACCAGCTGACCTGCTCCCAAACCGCATCCAATGACAAAATCGCGGCCTTTGTTCTCTTTCTGTACCTGATTTGACTCTAATTCACCCGATTTCCTTCTCCGTAGTTCCACTGTTTCTTTCTCAATCCTTCAATCTCATTGGTTAAGGAGATAGACTGTCGGTCCCATTGTTCACCGAGGTCCCCGATGCCCTGGTGCCCTCGCCCCGCCGTTATCCGCTCGCACTCCCGGCAAGTTAGGGCAGAAAAATATTTTTGAGCTGAAGGATGAGGAAAAAGTCTAATTAACGCTTCGAGATGCCCTGCTCCTACAAGATATGACCCATGTTTTATTTTCATTCTGAATCAGTTGGTAAGTAGCCAGTTAAAAAGCCTGAAGCAAAACCGTAGTATAAGATACAAACGATAAGTAAAGTTGTCTGAAATCCCAGTTTCATTTATTTTAGTCTCACTCTAAGGGGGCGATTTTGTGAATGCAGGCGTGTTGGAGGTGGGACTGCTGCTTGTCGGGTCGATGTCCCGCCTCAATCGATTTGTGGCCAACCCACGCTATTTTCCCTTGATTGACCTTGTTAAACCCACCCAGCGGGCTCAGCAGGCCAATCAAGGGAAAGCCGGTTACAGAGAACGTCAACGTATGACGTTTCATCTGTCAAAAATTTTTGACAGATGAATTGTCATCGTTTGACAGCTCTGTGAAGCTGTCAAATACTGACATTCTCTGCAGTTTGATGAGGTCTTGCATACAAGACCTCATCAACCTTCTTTCTTTTACAGAACTGAGATGGTTGTTGCATCTGAGAATGCAACGGCCATCTCTCATCTGCAACACGGAGGTGCGAGACTCTCCACATACAAACCGACTGAAGCCTGCAGGAGGAAACAAAGGTAAGGACACTTCTAAAAACACTTTGCACTTACCTCAGATACTCACCTCTACACTCTTGCACCCATCACTTACCTTCACACCACACTTTTGCACCCCCCACACCCCGACCCCCGCAGAACCAGTACTCACCTCGCTCAGCTGGCGGGTTTTGGAGCCTTCCGGAAGCCCGCACTTGTGAGGGCAAAATGGGGATAATCCTATTTTCTGCCTGTTAACTACCTGTTAACAGGCAGTTAATAGGTTTTAATCTCTTCCCGCCTCCAAGGAGACAGGACCCGGTGCGGGATGGCTACTCGCCTCCTGAGAAGATGGCATGTAGGTGGGTTGGGGGTGGGTTTGCCACCCGCCCCCAAATTCTGCCATTTTCCCGGCAGTCCTACCTCTATCCCCCCATCCCCAGGGCTCGCAAAATCACCCCCTAACTGTTATGTCTTCTTCACTGCTAATGTGATTAAAAAGGGAGAAAACGATAGACCGAGTAATTACAGGCCAGTCAGCCTAACCTCGGTGGTGGGAAAATTATTGGAAAGAATTCTGAAGGACAGGATAAATCTTCATTTAGAAAGACACGGATTAATCAAGGATAGTGAGCATGGATTTGTTGAGGGAAGGTCGTGTCTGACAAACTTGATTGAATTTTTGGAGGAGGTAACAAGGAGAGTAGATGAGGGTAGTGCTTTTGATGTAGTGTATATGGACTTTAGCAAGGCTTTTGATAAGGTTTCACATGGCAGACTGGTCACGAAGTTAAAAGCCCATGGGATCCAGGTCAAAGTGTCAAGTTGGATTCAAAACTGGCTCGGAGACAGGAAGCAGAGGGTAATGGTTGATGGGTGTTTTTGTGACTGGAAGGCTGTTTCCAGTGGGGTTCCGCAGGGCTCAGTACTAGGTCCCTTGCTTTTTGTGATATATATCAATGATCTAGACTTGAATATAGGGGGTATGATTAAGAAGTTTGCAGATGATATTAAAACGGCTGTGTGGTTGATACTGAAGAAGGAAGCTGTAGACTGCAGGAAGATATCAATAAATTGGTCAGGTGGGCAGAACAGTGGCAAATGGAATTCAATCTGGAGAAGTGTGAGGTAATGCATTTGGGGAGGGCTAACAAGGAAATGGAATACACATTAAATGGTAGGACACTGAGTAGTGTAGAGGAACAAAGGGACCTTGGAGTGCATGTCCACAGATCCCTGAAGGTAGCAGGCCAGGTAGATAAGGTGGTTAAGAAGGCATACGGAATGCTTGCCTTTATTAGCCGTGGCATAGAATACAAGAGGAGGGGGTCATGCTTCAACTGTATAAAACACTAGTTAGGCCTCAGCTAGAGTACTGCGTGCAGTTCTGGTCACCACATTACAGAAAAGATGTGATTGCACTAGAGAGGGGTACAGAGGAGATTTACAAGGATGTTGCCGGGAGTAGAGAATCTTAGCTATGAAGGAAGACTGGATAGGCTGGGTTTGTTTTCCTTGGAACAGAGGAGGCTGAGGGGAGACTTAATTGAGGTGTATAAAATTATGAGGGGCCTAGATAAAGTGGATAGAAAGGACCTATTTCCCTTAGCAGAGGGGTCAAAAACCAGGGGGCACAGATTTAAAGTAAGTGGTGGAAGGTTTAGAGGGGATTTGAGGGGAAATTTCTTCACCCAGTGGGCTGTGAGGGCCTGGAACTCACTGCCTGAAAGGGTGGTAGAGGCAGAAATGCTAACCACATTTAAAAAGTACTTGGATGTGCACTTGGGATGCTGTAACCTGCAGGGCTACGGACCAAGAGCTGGAAAGTGGGATTAGGTTGGATAGCTCTTTGTTGGCCGGCGCGGACACGATGGGCCGAAATGGCTTCCTTCCGTGTTGTAACTTTCTATGTTTCTATGTTTCACCCACACAAACATTAACTAAACATAAATAAAACCTTTAAGCTGGGTTTAACCCCACTGGAATATTTTTACTGACCCCCAGCATCCACAGCCATTTGCGAGAGAGTTCCAGATTTCCACTACCCTTTGTGTGATAATGTGCTAGAACTGGGGGTCATAGTCCCAGGATAAGGGGTCGGCCTTTTAAGACTGAGATGAGGAGAAATTTCTTCACTCAGAGGTTTGTGAATCTTTGGAATGCTCTACCCCAGAGGGCTGTGGATGCTGAGTCGTTGAGTTTATTCAAGACTGAGATTGATAAGATTTTTGGACTCAGGGGGAATCAAGGGATATGGGGATAGAACAGGAAAGTGGAGTTGAGGTTATTTTATTTAATGACGGAGCAGGCTCGAGGAGCCATATGGCCTACTCCTGCTCCTAATTCTTATGTTCTTATGCGTTTCCTGATTTCACTCCTTAACGGCCTGGCTCTAATTTTAAGGCTGTGCCCCCTTGCTCTGGATTACCACACAAGAGGAAATAGATTCCCTGTATCTACCCTATCAAACCCTTTTATCATAGTAAACACATCGATCAGATCTGAAATCCAAAACAATGTAGATTGACGAAAAAATCTTAATTAATTTAAAGAACGTTAATGAATTTTCCTCTGGTTAATCTTAATGTACTTTACAGCTTAATGTGAGCTTTCCCATCGATAGAATCGAAAATGAGCCAATCTAATTAAATTGGATCCTATTGTGGAATTCAAGTCACTGAGGGAAGCAGATATCCTGAGGTAGATTTTCAACTTGGCGCCACGATGTGAAACCAGCATCGCGGCTGGGCTACCTGTTATCGATAACCGCCTCAATTTTCATTTCCATTGCATGGAATTTACAGCACAGAAACAGGCCATTCGGCCCAACAGATCCATGCCAGTGTTTATGCTCCACAAGAGCCTCCTCCGACCCTACTACATCTAATCCTATCTGCATAACCTTCTATTCCTTTCTCCCTCATGTACTTATCTAGTTTCCCCTTAAAGACGTCTATGCTATTCACCTCAACCACTCCCTGTGGTAGCGAGTTCCACATTCTAACCATGCTCTGGGTTTCTCCTGAATTCCCTATTGGATTTATTCGTGACTATCTTATATTGATGGCCCCTTAGTTTTGGTCTCACCCACATGTGGAAACATCTTCTCTACGTCTACCCTATCAAACCCCCTTCATGATTTTAAAGACCTCTATCAGGTCACCCCTCAGCCTCCTTTTGTCTAGAGGCAAGTGCCCCAGCCTGTTCAACCTTTCCTGATAATTATAACCTCTCAGTTCTGGTATTATAGTTGTAAACCTTTTTTGCATCTTTTCCAGTGTCTCTATCTCCTTTTTATAATATGGAGATCAGAACTGTGCACAGTACTCCAAGTGTGGTCTAACCAAGGTTCTATACAAGTTTAACATAACTTCTCTGCTTTTCAATTCTAATCCTTGAGAACTTCAATGGGAATGAAAACCAGGCAGTTTCTATAATGGTAGTCCATCTGCTACTCCACAATTACGCCTGGGGTGGTGGGGGGGCAAGTTGAAAAGTACCTTATTATCCATAAAATGTGACCTTTTAAATGGCAACTTGAAGGTTAGATGGGGATAAAGTTACAGAAATGAATTCCAGAACACAGCCAGAATATGCTAATCTCATTCTGTCAGCCATGGCTCAGTGGGTAGCACACTCACCTCTGAGTTAAGAAGGTTGTGGGTTCATAGTCCCACTCTAGAGACTTGAGCACAAAAATCTAGATTGACACGCAGTACTGAGGGAGTGCTGCACTGTCGGAGGTGCCATCTTTCAGATCAGACGTTAAACCGAGGCCCCGTCTGCTCTCTCAGTTGGAAGTAAAAGATCCCACGGCACTAATTCAAAGCAAGAGCAGGGGAGTTATCCCCGGTTCCTGGCCAAAAATGTATCCCTCAATCAACATCACTTATCTGGTAATTATCTCATTGCCGTTTGTGGGAGCTTGCTGTGCGCAAATTGGCTGCTACGGTTCCTACAGTACAAGTGACTACACTTCAAAAAGTACTTCATTTGCTGTAAGGCGCTTTGGGATGTCCTGAGGTCGTGAAAGGCGATATACAAATACAATTCTTTCTTTCTTCTCTCTTTCTTTCTTTCTTCGCACCAAAACCAATTTGTTTAAAAAGGTATTTTGTAACAATTTCTGTAAAAGCCAAAAATAACCTGTAAAGGGAGCTTGTATCCCCTTAATTTTTTCTTATCTTCAACAGCTTGAAGTTATATAACACCTTTAACATAGAAAACATCCCACAAGGCTTCACGGAGGTGTGAGGAAAGACAGTTGCCAAACCAAGGAGAGAAATCAAATTACCACTAATGGTGTGGAGGACGAATTCTTGGAATGTATGCGAGATGGTTTCCTGGATCAGTATGTGGAGGAACCAACCAGGGAACAGGCTATTCTGGATCTGGTACTGTGTAATGAGAAAGGGCTAATCAATAATTTTGTGGTAAAGGGGCCTTTAGGGACAAGTGACCATAATATGATTGAATTTTACATTAAATTTGAGAGTGCTGTAGTCCAATCTGAAACTAAGATCTTCAATCTAAACAAAGGAAACTACAAGGGTATGAGGGACAAGTTGGCCATGGTAGATTGGGAGGCTACACTAAAAGGTATGAAGGTGGACATACAATGGCTAACATTCAAGGAAATAATGCATAATTTGCAACAAACATATATTCCTCTAGGGCATAAAAACCCAAAAGGAAAAGTGATCCAACCATGGCTAACAAAAGAAATTAAAGCTAGTATTAAGTCAAAGGAGGAAGCTTATAAAGTTGCTAGAAAAAGCGGGCAGCCTGGGGATTGGGATCTTTTTAGAAATCAGCAAAGGAGGACCAAGAAATTGATAAAGAAAGGGAAAATGGAATATGAGCACAAACTAGCAAAAAATATAAAAACGGATTGTAAAAGCTTCTAAGGGTATGTGAAAAGGAAAAGACTGGCGAAGGTAACTGTAGGTCCTTTACAGTCAGAGACGGGAGAATTTATAACGGGGAATGAGGAAATGGCAGAGAAATTAAATAAATACTTTGTTTCTGTCTTCACGGAGGAAGACACAAAAAACCTCCCAGAAATATGAGAAAACCAAGGGTGTGGCGAGAATGAGGAACTTAAAGAAATTATTATTAGTAAAAAAACAGTGCTAGCAAAATTAATGGGACTAAAAGTCGATAAATCCCAAGGACCGGATGACCTACATCCTAAGGTTTTGAAAGAGGTGGCCATTGGGATAGTGGATGCATTGGTTGTCATCTTCCAAAATTCTATAGATTCTGGAATGGTTCCTGCAGATTGGAGAATAGCAAATGTAACCCAACTATTTAAGAAAGGAGGGAGAGAGAAAACGGGGAATTACAGACCTGTTATAAATGATGCAATAACTGGGCACGTAGAAACTAATAGTAAGATTGGGCAGAGTCAAAATGGATTTATGAAAGGGAAATCCTGTTTGACAAACCTATTGGAGTTCTTTGAGGATGTAACTAGTGGAGTAGACAAAGGGGAACCGGTAGACGTGGTGTATTTGGATTTTCAGAAGGCCTTCGATAAGGTCCCACATAAGAGGTTGGTGAACAAAGTTAGGGCACATGGAATTGGGGGTAATATACTAGCATGGATTGAGAATTGGTTAACAGACAGAAAACAAAAAGTAGGGATAAACAAGTCTTTTTCAGGATGGCAGGCTGTGACTAGTGGGGTATTGCAAGGATCGGTGCTTGGGCCCCAGCTATTCACAATCTATATCAATGATTTGGATGAGGGGACTAAATGTAAAATTTCCAAATTTGCTGTTGATGCAAAGCTAGGTGGCAGTGTCAGTTGCGAAGAGGATGTGAAGAGGCTTCAAGGGGATCTCGACAGGCTCAGTGAGTGGGCGAGAACTTGGCAGATGGAATATAATGTGGATAAGTGTGAAGTTATCCACTTTGGTGGAAAAAACAGAAAGGCAGAGTATTTCTTAAATGGTGAAAGATTGGGGAAAGCAGATGCTTAAAGGGACCTGGGTGTCCTTGTACATGAGTGCTGAAAGTGAATGTGCAGGTGCAGCAAGCCATTAGGAGGGCAAATGGTATGCTGGCCTTCATTATAAGAGGATTTGAGTATAAGAGTAAAGAAGTCTTACTCCAATTATATAGGGCCTTGGTGAGACCACACATGGAGTACTATGTACAATTTTGGTCTCCTTACCTAAGGAAGGATATACTTGCCATAGAGGGAGTGCAACGAAGGTTCACGAGATTGATTCCTGGGATGGCGGGACTGTCGTATGAGAAGAGATTGAGTAAACTCGGCCTGTATTCTCTTGAATTCAGAAGAATGAGAGGGGATCTCATTGAAGCATACAAAATTATTACAGGGCTTGATAGGGTGGATGCTGGGAGAATGTTTCCCTTGGCTAGGGAGACTAGAACCAGGGGCCACAGCCTCAGGATAAAGGGTAGGCCATTCAGGACTGAGATGAGAAGAAATTTCTTCACACAGAGGGTGGTGAATCTTTGGAATTCTCTACCCCAGAGGGCTGTGGAGGCTCAGTCATTGGGTATATTCAAAACAGAAGTCGATAGATTTCTGACTAGTAAGGGCATCAGGGGATATGGCGATAGGGCCGGTGAATGAAGTTGAGGCAGAAGATCAGCCATGATCTCATTGAATGGGGAGCAGGCTCAAAGGGCCGAATGGCCTACTCCTGCTCCTATTTCTTATGTTCTTAAAGATTCGAGGGGGTGGCCAGAAGCTTGGTCAAAAAGGTGGGTTGTAAGAAGTTTCTTAAAGGAGGAGTGATAGGTGGAGAGGTTTAGGGAGGGAATTCCAGAGCTGAAGGCACGGCCACCAATGCTGGAGCGAAAGGAGGGGTGATATGTACAAGAGGTCAGACTCTGAGTAACGGAGAGCTCACAGATTACACAGATAGGGCAGGATGAGGTCATGCAGAGATATAAATACAAGCATGGTCATTTTAAATTTAAGGCATTGGGGGCTGGAAGCCAATGTAGTTCAGCAAAAAGGCAGGTAATGGGCAAAGAAGGATTTGGTGCAGGATTGGGTAGAGGCAATGGAATTTATTATTGTATCAGAATAGCGAGGAAGAAGGGGATAGTCTACTGCTCGCCAATGAAAACTCAAAAATCAGATCCCGGCGCAAATTGCGCTTAAAATTGCCCGAGTTTTCAGAAGTGATTTCCTTTTTGCTCAAGTTTCCGCTGAAGCTCATTTGCATATCGGCAGACGTAAAATCTTCCATGAACCAGCACAATTGGGCAGCATTTTAGAACGTAATTGTTGCAAAAAATGTTTGCATTAAAAAAATATTCCTTGATGTATTTAAGAGTGGTAACCTGGTGTAGTTTGTTTAATGACTGCTGAAAATGGGTAAAACACTGGTCCGGCCACAACTGGAGCATGAAGAGAGGAAATATAAACTAAAGGGTACAATTCTAAAGGGGGTGCATGAACAGAGAGACCTGGGGGTATATGTGCACAAATCGTTGAAGGTGGCAGGGCAGGTTGAGAAAGCAGTTAAAAAGGCATACGGGATCCTGGGCTTCATGAATAGAGAGGTAGAGTACAAAAGTGTGGAAATTATGATGAACCTGTATAAAACACTGGTTCAGCCTCAACAGGAGTATTGTGTCCAATTCTGGGCACCGCACTTTAGGAAGGCTGTGAAGGCCTTAGAGAGGGTGCAGAAAAGATTTACAAGAATGGTTCCAGGGATGAGGGACTTCAGTTTTGTGGATAGACTGGAGAAGCTGGTGTTGTTCTCCTTAGAGCAGACCAGGTTGAGAGGAGATTTGATAGAGGTGTTCAAAATCATGAGGGGTCTGGACAGAGTAGATAGAGAGAAACTGTTCCCATTGGCAGAAGGGTCGAGAACCAGAGGACACAGATTTAAGGTGATTGGCAGAAGAACCAAAGGCGACATGAGGAAAAATATTTTTACGCAGCGAGTGGTTAGGATCTGGAATGCACTGCCTGAAAGGGTGGTGGAGGCAGATTCAATCGTGGCTTTCTAAAGGGAATTAGATAAGTACCTGAAGGATAAAATTTGCAGGGCTATGGGGAAAGGGCGGGGGAGTGGGACTAGCTGAAGTGCTCTTGCAGAGAGCCAGCACGGGCTCGACGGGCTGAATGGCCTTCTTTCGTGCTGCGACCATTCTATGATTCTATAATCAGATTGTCTTGTTCACCACCTGTGAGTAACCTGATTTTAAATCCCTGAAAATGACTGTGACAAACTACACAGAGCCATTTACAAGAAACTCTTGTTTATCCGGCACCCAAATATCCGGAATTCTCGCTTAACCGGCAAAAATCATCCTCCGAAAACTCCTCTCAAATAACCGGCAATGTTGCCGAGTCGCAGTCCGAGTCTCCGCGAACGCCGAGTACTCCGAAAACTCCTCTCAAATAACCGGCAATGTTGCCGATCCCGAGTCCGCGAACGCCGATTTAGTCAGTAGGGGTAGTTTTCAAAAGTGCCACTACTCGGCCTCCTGGCGCTGTCGGAAGTCCGAAACACTGCAGTAGCAGGAGTTGATTCTCCCGCGCTGCCGGGAGTCTCACTTACTGTTAAGTAATTAAAGAGTTATGGATTACTCTCAACTGGCAGTACTGTACTTAATCAAGCATCTTCCACCATCCATTTAACACAACATTCTGTAGGTGAGTACCCAAATACTGTATACTGCACATTTCTTGATTTTTTTATTTTTCTTTGTTAAAAATAGCCTCGGTAGATATAACTCTCTGTTATCCGGAACTTTCGATCAACCGGCACCACGCCGGTCCCGTCGGTGCCGGATACCAAAGAGTTTCCTGTACTAGCTTTATTGTTGTACAGTAGTCAGTTTCTTAGTAAATTAACTATTTTTTAATGCTTAAAAGCTTTGAACAGGTGCCTATTAGTGCCCTTGCACCTAAAAAACCAGCTAAAGTTTAAGAGACTCCTCGAAGGCCCGCAAACGAGCACAATTAGCGGAAACTCGGCGCAGGGATCAGTTCGATCTGGAGGTGCGGCCAGTTTTGTGGGTGGAGCCGGCTTCCCGCGCGATGGATTTTTTTAAACCAGCGTTTAAAGATTGCGGAAACTCGAGTTGCGCTGGACGTAATTTGCGTTTGAAATTCCGCGATCTTTCGCGCTGGTTTGGCCAATTCTGGGCGAATCGCGCTTGGATAAAACCAGCGCAACCAAGCGGAAACTCCAGGCCACAATGCACAAAAGGGGTTAGCAACTGTTCCCTTCAGTATGCAACATGTCCGCAAAAAGAAAACATTAAAATAAAGTGACCTGGATCAGAAGATTATTTTCTATTTCAAACGAAAAGAGTTAACATTGTATCCAGTGTGTTCTAAGTTATGAAATTGGATGATGACCTTCAAGCTGGAACTCCCATCCGTCAAATGTTGAAAAAGGGCATTAGTCCTCAGTGATTGCACGTCGACCTCCTTAAGTGACATGGAATGCATCAAAGTGAAACCTCCAATATCTGCCATGTGGCGGATAATGGAAATGGGCAGATAGTCGGGAATCTCAAATTTTACCCTCACGTAGATAGCACTGCAATTTCCTGGGCGTCAACAGTGAAAGAAAGCACAGTACATATATTGCAAATTGAATTTAATCTCTCTTGGGCCAAGGTTGATTTATATCAAACTGAGGCTGGTGTGTAAACTGCACGATGAGAAAGTCCTTCACCTGAAGATTTGACCGGTTGACAGTGCTGGAATTTCCAATGTATATGGAAACAACTAGTAAAAAGGCGTAACATCACAGATAGCTTCGGCTCTCCTCATTGTTAGTTTGATCGATAGGTCATGATCAGTGATAGAGTAGATGAAGAGAAACTATTTCCTCTGGTGGGGGGAGTCCAGAACAAGGTGATGTAACCTTAAAATTAGAGCCAGGCCGTTAAGCGGTGAGGTCAGGAAGCACTTCTTCACACAAAGGGTGGTGGAAATCTGGAACTCTCTGCCCCCCAAAAAACTGTCGAGGCTGGGAGTCAACTGAAAATGTCAAAACTGAGATTGATAGATTTTTGTCAGGTAAGGGTATTAAGGGATATGGAACCAAGGTGGGTAGATGGAGTTAAGATACAGATCAGCCAAGACCTAATTGAATGGCGGAACAGGCTCGAGGGTCTGAATGGCCTCCTCCTGTTCCTATGTTCCTAATGGCAAAGATGAATGTTGCTTCCCATCCCATAGGGGTTAATGATGAGCTTCCATTGCACTTTCCCTATAGCCACAAATTTAACTGCTCAAAATACCCTGAAGGCTGTATTGATGATTGGTATTGAAAACTCAACAAGGATGTTGCTATAATACAGGGACTGGTTTGACATGTTGGACTAATAGATCCAAGTTATACTGGTAGCTGTTCATTGCTCTCTTGCCAGGCACATTCATGCCTACTAGCTGGTTAAATTCTAATGGTTCAGAAATCCATCAGCTCTCTATAACAATAACAAAAATCTAACGTGAAGTTTCAAAATTGCCCTGATGAAAGCTCTTCACTAAAGATGTTATAATAACTTTAATTGTTAACTGGCATCCTTACTTTTAAAAATACTTTTCTGTTACTCTTAATTTCAACTCTCCCCCCACCCCCGCCGCCCTTTCCCTCAGCCAGTGCCAGCTTGGCTGACTTGATAGCCATCTTGCTTTTAAGTCAGATGGTTGTTGGTTCAAGCCTTACTCTCGGACTTGAGCAAATAATCCAGGCATAGACTTCAATACAATACTCAGGGAGTGCTTCATTGTTGGAGTTGCTGACTTTCATATGACCAAGGTTGCATCTGCCTTGTACTTGTGAATGTAAATGATCCCATGGCACTCTTTGAAGAAGAGCAGAGAGTTCTCCTGGTTTCAGAGTCAACATTCCTCCCTTAACCAAAACAGTATCTGATTGTTCAGCGTGTTTGCCAGAAAACAACAATAACTTCAAAGCAAAGTCTCTATTGACACCACTGTGTCAGCCATTGAGTTGGAGGCAGGGTGGGACATATGGCAGGAATCACAGCAAGCTGTCTATTTTAGAGCAAATGGAGTCTATTTAAACAGCGCACGACAGCAAACAGTTTACAGAGTCTATTTAAAAAGAGTCTGTACAAACAACAGCAAACAGAACTCATGTCCGAAACTGCAGCAACATCGCCCAATAAAAGCAGGGTTAATTCTCCAGAAGAATGCATTGAATAGAGGATAGATACATAATCCAAAATTATGTGCTAAAAATCAATTCAAGTTACTTACAGCAGTGCGGTCTCCAGGCGTGATTGACAGGGGAATTTTTTTTAATTCGCTTATGGGATCTGGGCATCGCTGGCAAGGCCAACATTTATTGCCCATCCCTAGTTGCCCTTGAGAAGGTGGTGGTGAGCCGCCTTCTTGAACCGCTGCAGTCCGTGTGGTGAAGGTACTCCCACAGTGCTGTTAGGGAGGGAGTTCCAGGATTTTGACCCAGCGACGATGAAGGATCGGCGATATACTTCTAAGTCAGGATGGTTTGTGACTTGGAGGGGAACCTGGAGGTGGTGGTGTTCCCATGCGCCTGCTGCCCTTGTCATTCTAGGTGGAAGAGGTCGTGGGTTTGGGAGGTGCTGCCGAAGAAGCCTTGGCGAGTTGCTGCAGTGCATCTTGTAGATGGTACACACTGCAGCCAGGGTACGCCGGTGGTGGAGGGAGTGAATGTTTAAGCTGGTGGATGGGGTGCCAATCAAGCGGGCTACTTTATCCTGGATGGTGTCAAGCTTCTTGAGTGTTGTTGGAGCTGCACTCATCCAGGCAAGTGGAGAGTATTCCATCACACTCCTTACTTGTGCCTTGTAGATTGTGGAAAGGCATTGGGGAGTCAGGAGGTGAGACACTCACCACAGAATACCCAGCCTCTGACCCGCTCTTGTTGCCAAAGTATTTATGTGGCTGGTCCAGTTATGTTTCTGGTTAATGGTGACCCCCAGGATGTTGATGGTGAGGGATTCGACGATGGTAATGCCATTGAATGTCAAGGGGAGGTGGTTAGAATCTCGCTTGTTGGAGATAGTCATTGCCTGGCACTTCTATGGCGCTAATGTTACCTGACATTTATCAGCCCAAGCCTGAACGTCGTCCAGGTCTTGTTACATGCGGGCATGGACTGCTTCATTATCTGAGGAGTTTTGAATGGCGCTGAACACTGTGCAGTCATCAGCGAACATCCCCATTTCTGACCTTATGTTGGAGGGAAGGTCATTGATGAAGCAGCTGAAGATGGATGGGCATAGGACACTGCCCTGAGGAACTCCTGCAGCGATGATGATTGAACTTCAACCACCACAACCATCTTCCTTTGTGCTAGGTATGACTCCAGCCAGTGGAGAGTTTTCCCCCTGATTCCCATTGACTTCAGTTTTACTAGGGCTCCTTGATGGCAGACTTGGTCAAATGCTGCCTTGATATCAAGGGCAGTCACTCTCACCTCACCTCTGGAATTCAGCTCCTTTGTCCATGTTTGGAGCCGAGTGGTCTTTGTGGATCCCAAACTGGGCATCAGTGAGCAGGTGCCACTTGATAACACTGTCGATGACACCTTCCATCACTTTGCTGATGATTGAGAGTGGACTGATGGGGCGATAATTGGCCGGGTTGGATTTGTCTTGCTTTTTATGGACAGGACATACCTGGGCAGTTTCCCACATTGTCGGATAGATGCCAGTGTTGTAGCTGTACTGGAACAGCTTGGCTAGAGGTGCGGCTAGTTCTGGAGCACAGGTCTTTAGCACGATAGCCGGGGCCCATAGCCTTTGCTGTATCCAGTGCGCTCAGCCATTTCTTGATATCACGTAGAGTGAATCGAATTGGCTGAAGACTGGCTTCTGTAATGGTGGGGACCTGGAGAGTAGGCCGATATGGATCATCCACTCGGCACTTCTGGCTGCAAACGCTTCAGCCTTGTCTTTTGCACTCCCATGCTGGGCTCCACCATCTTTGAGGATGGGGATATTCTTGGAGCCTCCTCCTCCCGTTAGTTGTTTAATGGTCCACCACCATTCACGACTGGATTTGGCAGGACTGCAGAGCTTTGATCTGATCTGTTGATTGTGGAATTGCTCAGTCCTGTCTATAGCATGCTGCTTCTGCTTTTTAGCATGCATGTAGTCCTGTGTTGCAGCTTCCCCAGGTTGGCACCTCATTTTTAGGTTACGCCTGGTGCTGCTCCTGCCATGCTCTTCTACACTCCTTGTTGAACCAGGGTTGGTCCCTTGGCTTGGTGGTAGAGTGAGGGATATGGCAGGCCATGAGGTTACAGATTGTGGTGGAATACAATTCTGCTGCTGCCCCACACAGCCTCATCGATGCCCAGTTTTGAGCTGCTAGATCTGTTCTGAATCTATCCCATTTAACACGGTGGTAGTGCCACACAACACGATGGACGGTGTCAAGTCGGGACTTCATCCCCGCAATGACTGTGCGGTTGTCACTGCTACCAATGCTGTCATGGACAGATGCATCTGCAACAGGTAGATTGGTGAGTACGAGGTCAAGTAGGTTTTTCCCTCGTGTTGGTTCACTTACCACCTGTCGCAGGCCCAGACTGGCAGTTATTTCTTCAGGACTCGGCCAGCAGTGGTGCTACCGTGCCACTTTTGGTGATGGACATTGAAGTCCCCATCCAGAGTACATTCTGCGCCATTGCTACTCTCAGTGCTTCTTCCAAGTGGTGTTCAACATGGAGGAGTACTGATTCATCAGCTGAGGGAGGAGTACTGATTCATCAGCTGAGGGAGGGCAGTAGGTGGTAATCAGCAGGAGGTTCCCTTGCCCATTGCTTGGCCTGAAGCCATGAGACTTCATGGGGTCCGGTCAATGTCGAGGACTCCCAGGGCTACTCCTTCCCCACTGTATACCACTGTGCCACCACCCCTGGTGGGTCTGTCCTGCCGATGGAACAGGACATACCCAGGGATTGTGATGTAGGAGTTTGGGAACATTGGCTGAAAGGTATGATTCTGTGAGTATGACTATGTCAGGCTGTTGCTTGACTAGTCTGTGGGACAGCTCTCCCAATTTTGGCACAAGTCCCCAGATGTTGGTGAGGAGGACTTTGCAGGGTCGACTGGGCTGGGTGTGCCATTGTCACATCCATAGCCAGTGCCAAGGTCGATCCAGTTTCATTCTTATTATTTTGTTTCTTAGCCGTTAGTTACAACTGAGTGGCTTGCTAGGCCATTTCAGAGGGCAGTTAAGAGTCAACCACATTGCTGTGGGTCTGGAGTCACATTTAGGCCAGACAAGGATGGTAGATTTCCTTCCAGAAAGTGAGAAGTCGCACAACACCAGGTTATAGTCCAACAGTTTTATTTGAAATCACAAGCTTTCGGAGCGCTGCTCCTTCGTCAGGTGAAGAAAGCTTGTGATTTCAAATAAAACTGTTGGACTATAACATGGTGTTGTGCGACTTCTCACTTTTGTCCACCCCAGCCATCTCCGCATCTTCCAGAAAGGACATTAGTGAACCAGATGGGCTTTTACGACAATCCGATAGTTTCATGGTTGTCATTACTGATACTAGCTTTTTATTCCAAATTTATTTAGTTAACTGAATTTAAATTCCCCAGCTGCTGTGGTGGGATTTGAACTCACGTCTTTGGATCATTAGTCTAAGGCCTACTGGATTACTAACCCAGTGACATTACCACTACTCTGCCATTCCCATCGCTATTCTGTTTGGAATGTCACTATATGCAGCCTTTCAAAAGTGGCTGTGAAGCACTGTGGGATGGTACGAAGATGTGACAAGTGCCGGATAATTGCAATTTCTTTCTGTCACATTGGGGTGAATTCAGCGATCACGCAGGTGTCATCAGACAGGAATAGGATGAAAACACTACGGCTCTGATTCTTTGAAAACTTCTCCCTTCGAGGACAGCTCCCTACTGCGATCATCCATCCGACCGCTGACTCTGTCCTTGTATTTCAAAGGAAGGAGGGACGTAGGAGTGCATCCGAGTCAACAGCTATCAAAAGATTAATACACAGTCCCAAGATGTCTCCCTTTTGACACGTTCTCTGATTTGGATTGGAGTGCTGAGAGTTTACCTTTAGGAGGGACTTTAACTCCCACTGCTTACGTAATTGGATGCATCCAGACATGCAGTTGGTAATGGCTTCCCATTAGATTTGCTTACTTGGTGATTGCTGTATGGTAGAAGAGGCTTAATGGGGCTGCCATTTCACTCCTCTTTTTAAGTAAAGGAAGTCTATTAAAGCCAACGGTAAAGTTCATCAATCAGTAAACCTTCGCTCGGTCAACAGAGACAAACCGTCAGGCCACAATTGTTATTAATGCGTGTTTCTTATCAGGCTTCTGAGAAATAAAATGTGAATCAGTCGGCTGCAAAGTTAGATTCACAATTTAAAATTGTTGGATGTGCAGCAGAAAACGCGATTGAGGCACTGGTTTGCCATTATTTGATACCATCGTCACCAGTGCGAGCTGTCTGCACAAAGCAAAGATGTCCGTCGTTAGAATAGGAAGTACATGCATTGCTGCTATCATTCGGCAAAAGTTTCTCACTTCCTCAACTGGCAGAGACTGTGCTTGTCATCAATAAGCAATTGGGGTGCATTAGACCTCCCTAATGACATTCTCAATGTGCTTGGCTACTCAACTACTCCTCAGTTGCAATTTGTCTTGTAAAACCTCTCAGTTTTAGTCACTCTGACAATTCATTTGGCTTCTTGGCAATTTAACTGCATTTTGGGACTTCTCTTTCCTAATCCATTGGCTCACCATCTGGCTCCAGGCTCTGTAATTAGGTACTGCCGTCATTACTCACTTGTAATCACTCAAAGTCTTACGATTCTATTGTTCTACTCATTGAGCATTGGGCCATTTTCCATTTCTTTGTATTAACTCTCGTAGGATTTCTCACTTCCGTATGTTTCTGGATTCATACAGCTGCATTCATTCATTCATTCATTTAAAAATTCTCATTCTTTTGTTCAAATCCCTCCATGACCTATCCTCACCTCCCTATCTCTGTCACCTCCTCCAGCTCTACAACCCTCCGAGATCGCTGCGTTCCTCCAATTCTGGCCTCTTGCGCATCCCCGATTTTCATCGCTCCACCATTGGGGTCTGTGACACGCAATGACCCCTCCGCCACATCCATCAACACCAAATCTGTTGCTAAAGAAAAGAAAGACTTGCATTTCTATAGCGCCTCTCACGACCACCAGACATTTCAAAGCGATTTGCAGCCAATGAAGTACTTTTGGAGTGTCGTTACTGTTGTAATGTGGGAAACACGGCAGCCAATTTGCGCACAGCAAGCTCCCGCAAACAGCAATGTGATAATGACCAGATAATCTGTTTTAGTGATGTTGATTGAGGGATAAATATTGGCCAGGACACCGGGGATAACTCCCCTGCTCTCCTTTAAAATAGTACCAGGGGATCTTTTACGTCCACCTGAGAGAGCAGACGGGGCCTCGGTTTAACGTCTCATCCGAAAGACGGCACCTCCCTCAGCACTGCACTCCCTCAGCACTGCACTGGGAGTGTCAGCCTAGATTATGTGCTCAAGTCCCTGGAGTAGGACTTGAACCCAGGTGAGCGTTGCCCTGACAATTCCTGCTCCATTGGTCCTTAACAGTAGACAGCAAAAGATCCGAAATCCTTCACTTTGATTCTTTCCCTGTTGCATTTTTCCCTTCTTCTGGTCTTCATTCTGTGAAGTGCACTGAGAGATTTCTCTACAAGAGGAATAATATGTCCGAAGAGGTCGTGCAATTTATTTATTTATTTATTCATTCATGGGATGTGGGTGTCTCTGGCAAGGCCAGCATTTATTTCCTGTCCCTAATTACCCTTGAGAAGATGGTGGTGTGCCGCCTTCTTGAACCGCTGCAGTCCGTGTGGCGAAGGTACTCCCACAGTGCTGTTAGGGAGGGAGTTCCAGGATTTTGACCCAGCGACGATGAAGGATCGGCGATATATTTCCAAGTCAGGATGGTGATTGACTTGGAGGGGAACTTGGTGGTGGTGGTGTTCCCATGCGCCTGCTGCCCTTGTCCTTCTAGGTGGTCGAGGTCGTGGGTTTGGGAGGTGCTGTCAAAGAAGCCTTGGCGAGTTTCTGGATCTTAGATGGTACACACAGCAGCCACGGTACGCCGGTGATGGAGGGAGTGAATGCTTAAGGTGGTAGATGGGGTGCCATCAAGTGGGCTGCTTTGTCATGGATGGTGTCAAGCTTCCTGAGTGTTGTTGGAGCTGCAATGGAAAGGACTCTTGGTTTCCTGAAAGGAATAAAGCATCTGACTTCATTATTAGTTGATAGCAAGTACTGGCAGATGCAAATCAATCCAGCCAGCGAAAATAAAACTGCCTCTGTGAGAACGCATAAGTCTTGTTCTCTTTAATTTCTCCAGCCTCTCTGGAAGAATCTCTGGGAAACACTGTTCAGAATGTGCAAGAAAATAATTTTCTCTGGGAAAAAAAATAACCTTTCTTTAAAAACTGGCCCAAGTTAGTCTCTGGTGGCTTGTGAAGCATTGTTGCTGCAGCGTGCTTGAGACCAAGTGGCATCACAACGGAGTGATCAATGAAATGCGTTCTCACAGAGGCAGCTTTATTTTTGCTGACTGGATTGATTAGCTTCTGCCAGTACTTGATATGAACTAATAATGAAGTCAGATGCTTTATTCCTTTCAGGAAACCAAGAGTCCTTTTCATTGTAGACTGATTTGCATTCATTGTGGTTTAGATGAGTGTGGTGATGAGATTTTCTGGGAAAACAATGCATCCCATTTATTTTGAGAGCTTTCAAAATGTGCGATTTGCAGGGATACTGGAAAGGCTCAGTGATTCCTCTTTGTTTCAGTCTGCCCTAAAGGTGTGTGTTGAAAAGATTGTTTACCAAAACCGGTTAACGTGATGTAACGTGACGTGACGTGTGTGTGTAAGAGAGAGAGAGAGAGCTTTTATCTGTGTCCAGTTGCACCAGAAATATACAATCGGGGTAGAGTTTCCACTGTGGGTGTAATCGACAATCAAAATTGCGCTAGTTTTGAGAAGTGTTTTTTTTACTCTCGACATTCCGCTCAATATTGGTGAACGCAAAATCTGCCCTGAACCAGCGCAATTGGGCAGCGTTTCAGAACGTAATTTTTTTTTCTAATTTTGCTTTAAAAATATTCCTTGCTATATTTGAGAGTGGTAACTTGGTGCAGTTTGATTAAAACAGCTGAAAATGGATTTATCACAAAAAATAAGCGTTTAAAATCCCAGTGCCAGACCACCACCTGCGAGTAACCCGATTTTAAATCACTGAAAAAGACTTTAAAAAAATATACAGAACTATTTTCTAGTTATATTTGGGTACAGTAGACAGTTTCTTAGTAAATAAAATAAAAATTAGATTCAAAAGCTTTTAAAATGTTAGTATTAGTTTCCTTGCGGCCAATAGAACCAGCTTACCTTTTGGAGCCTCCTCGAAGGCCCGCCAACAAGCGCAATTAGCGGAAACTCCCTATCCCTGTCTTTACAGCCAGGGCATTAAGCAATGCCTGGCTAGGGCGCAAGAGAGGGAAATCTGGGGGGGTGGGGGGAAGGATCATACGCTGGTACAAGGACCTGCCTGATTTTTTTCATCTATTTGAAGTAAAGGAAGGAACATTCGTCAGGCTCAGGAGAGAAAGATTTGCATTTCTATTATAATAAAAACAGAAAATGCTGGAGATACTCAGCAGGTCAGGCAGCATCTGTGAAGAGAGAAACACAGTTAACGTATCAGGTCGATGACATAGAAACACAGAAGATAGGAGCAGTGTAAGGGGTCACGGTACTGGTGCGAGGTGAGGCCTTCGTTGCCTATACTATTGCTTGCTCTGGTCTCCGGCCAGACTTTTGCAATAAGCACCTGTGAGTGGTTCGACCCACTCGCCCTTACGGTTCTGACACCTGGACTTAGATGCAAGGAGCAGTAATGCAGAGAAAACTCAAATAGACCCGGTTGAATAGCACGAAATGAATATCTTTATTGCATGGCGTCTAAAATCATGAAATACATGTCATAGGCGCAGATCAAAGAGAGTACAAGTACACACACGTTCATAAAACTTGGTCTATGGAAATGGGGAACACACGACACATCGAAAAAGGGGGAACACATTATACATTAACCTTAGAAAAACCACCCTCCCTCAATATACCTAAACTACGTCTGGATTTGTAGGATCGGAAAACATGCTCACCACTCGGCTCACTTCGGAAATTTAAAGTGAGGCACTCAGGTCGTTTCGCTGCAGCGCCTGACTGTCACGTGGTTGTGAGGGTTTCTGCACCCCACTTGTTTACTCTCGCTGCCGTGAAAGGCAAGCCAGACTCCCTGATGTCATAAAGCAGTCGATGGACTCATACCGGATCGTGCAGCAATCCATAGAATTCAAAGGAAACGGTACATGTAGTAGTCAGTAGAATTCAAAGATGGATTCTGTCGTTATATCTTCGGGCGCGGTCGGGGTTTACTGACCGTGGCGGCACATGGAATTTCTTCGCGTCTTTCTTCTCGTCTTTCTTCTCGTCACTCGGGCCTCCGGGTCCGGACACCGTTTACCGACACTCGGGATGGTGTAACCTGTTACTTGCCCTGTTGAGGCGGCTCGTTCCGATTGAGCTCCACCCAACACTCGAATAACCGACCAGCACGGCTAAGAGTCAAGAGTCAAGAGAGTCCAGCAAGAGCTTCAGGAAGAGAGAGGGTTCAGCCAGCGTCATGAGAGTCAAGCGAATCCAGGGCCCAGAGTCAAGGAAGAGTTCAGGAAGAGAGAGGGTTCAGCCAGCGTCATGAGAGTCAAGCGAATCCAGGGCCCAGAGTCAAGGAAGAGACCGATGGACATTTGTCCTCTATAGTTATACTGTTATGTCCGCCTTATCTCCCGCTCAAATCTAAATGTCATCCTTTGTGTGATTTTGGCGCCCAAAACTCCATGCATGGCCGATTATCTTCTTAACGGGTTTCGGTAACACCTGAAAATGGCCAACTATCCGTTAATACCTTCTCCATTGTTGAGCCAGCCAGGATGTGTATGAATCGTCTCCTCGACTGGTTTTGGGGCCCCCCCTAATACTGGCTTAATCACCCGCCAATGTCTCTCTCATTGTTGAGCCGGGGGGGGGGTATTTGTGTATTGATGTGTCTAGATGGGTTCTCGATGGCCCCGTTCAATGATCCTTACTGTGCGTAGGAAACGATTCCAGCACTTATATCATTGCTATTGTTCAAGAAGCAAACGGGTTGCATCCTGTCTTTACAATGTGTACCGAGTATGATCGGATCTCATACTGAATGTATATTCGATGCCATCTTGTCTGCCCACTGTGTCTCTGGAAGCTTCTGCCACGATGCGCGGCGGCCATTTTACAGGCTTCTGTGTCCTTTATTATCAGGACAGCATTTCGTTTAATAAAAAATGATCAATTGAATCTGCTTCTCTCATGTTATTTTGAATCGCGATAATTGCGAAACTCTACAGCAGGAGTAGGCCATTCGGCCCCTCGAGCCTGCTCCGCCATTCGATGAGATCATGGCTGATCATCCAAACACACTACCCTGTACCTGCCTTCTCCCCATATCCCTTGATACCTTTAGCTTTAAGTAATATATCTAACTCATTCTTGAATATATTTAATGACTTGGCCTAAACTACCTTCTGTGGTAGAGAATTCCACAGGTTCACCACTCTCTGGGTGAAGAAATTCTTCCTCATTTCTGTCCTAAATGGCTTACCCGTTATCCTTAGATTATGACCCCTGGTTCTGGACTTTCCGACTATCAGGAACATTCTTCCTGCATCTAGTTTGTCCAGACCTGTCAGAATTTTATATGTTTCGATGAGATCCCCTCTCATTCTTCTATACTCCAGCGAGTATACGTCCAATCGTCCCAATCTCTCCTCAAATGTCATTCCTGCCATCCCAGGTATCAGCCTTGTGAGTCTTCGCTGAACTCCTTCCATGGCAAGAACATCCTTCCTCAGATAAGGCGACCAAAACTGCACACAGTACTCAAGGTGTGGTCTCACCAAGGCCCTGTACAACTGCAGCAGGACATCCCTGTTCCTATACTCAAACCCTTTCGCTATGAAGGCCAACATACCATTTGCCTTCATCACCGCCTGCTGCACCTGCATGCTTACTTTCAGCGACAGGTGCACAAGGACACCCAGGTCTCGTTGCACTTCCCCTTCTCCCAATCTATTTCCATTCAGATAATAGTCTGCCTTTCTGTTTTTGACACCAAAGTGGATAACCTCGCATTTATCCACATTATATTGCATCTGCCACGCTTCTGCCCACTCTCCCAACCTGTCAAAATCTTCCTGGAGTTTCTCGGTATCCTCCTCGCAGCACACACTCCCACACAGCTTTGTGTCATCTGCAAACTTGGAGATATTACATTTAGTTCCCTTATCTAGATCATTAATGTATATTGTGAATAGCTGGGGTCCTAGCACCGAACCCTGCGGTACCCCACTAGTCACTGCTTGCCACTCGGAAAAAGACCCATTAATTCCTACTCTCTGCTTTCTGTCTGCCAACCAGTTCTCTATCCAAGTCAATACCTTGCCCCCAATCCCATGTGCCTTAACTTTACACGCTAATCTCTTATGCGGGACCTTATCGAAAGCCTTTTGAATGTCCAAATACACCACATCTACTGGTTCTCCCTTATCTATTTTCCCAGTTACATCCTCAAAAAATTCCAGTGGATTAGTCAAGCACGATTTACCTTTTGTAAATCCATGTTGACTTTGTCCGATCCTGTCACTGTTTTTCAAGTGCTCAGCTATTACATCCTTTATAATGGACTCTAGCATTTTCCCCACTACGGATGTCAGGCTTACCGGTCTGTAATTCCCCGCTTTCTCTCTACCACCCTTTTTGAATAGTGGGGTAACATTAGCTACCCTCCAATCCATGGGTACAGTTCCAGATTCCATCGAATGTTGGAAGATGATCAGCAATGCATCTACTATTTCTAGGGCCACTTCCTTAATTAACCTAGGATGTAGATTATCAGGCCCTGGGGATTTATCGGCCTTCAATCCCGTCAATTTCCCTAATACCATTTCCCTGCAAATACTGATTTCTTTGAGTTCCTCCCTTTCATCAGACCCTATGTTCTCCAACATCTCTGGGAGGTTATTTGTGTCCTCCTTTGTGAAGACAGAACCAAAATATGCATTTAATTGGTCTGCCATTTCTTTGTTCCCCATTATAACTTCCCCTGCTTCTGACTGCAAGGGACCTACACTTGATTTCACTAATCTTTTTCTCTTCACATATCTATAAAATCTCTTACAGTCAGTTTTTATGTTCCCAGCAAGCTTACTTTCATATTCTATTTTCCCCTTCTTAATTAATCCCTTTGTCCTCCTTTGTTGAATCCTAAACTGCTCCCAATCCTCAGGGTTACCGCTTTTTCTGGCCAATTTATATGCCCTCTCCTTGAATCTTATGCTATCCCTAATTTCCCTTGTTAGCCACGGTTGAGTCACCCTTTTTGTTTTATTCTTATGCCACACTGGGATGAACAAATTCTGTAGTTCATCCATGCAGTCTTTGAATGTTTGCCATTGCCTATCCACAGTCAACCCCTTGAGTCACATTCCCCAATCAATCCTGCCCAATTCGTGCCTCATACCATCGTAGTTTCCTTTATTTAAATTCAGGACCCTAGTCTCTGATTCAACTACTTCACTCTCCATCCTAAAGAAGAATTCTACCATATTATGATCACTCTGACCCAAGGGGCCTCGTACAACAAGATTGCTAATTAATCCTTTCTCGTTACATAATACCCAGTCTAAGATGGCCTGATGTCTGGTTCATTCCTCGACATATTGTTCCAGAAAACCATCCCGTAAACATTCTAGGAATTCCTCCTCCACAGTATTTTTACTAATTTGGTTAGCCCAATCTATATGTAAATTAAAGTCACCCATGATGACTACTGTACCCTTACTGCATGCTTCTCTAATTTCCCTTTTAATGCCGTCCCCAACCTCCGTATTACTGTTTGGAGGTCTATATACCACTCCCACTAACGTTTTTCGCCCCTTGTTATTTCTCAGTTCTACCCATACAGATTCCGCATCATCGGGCTGGATTTTGTCTTGGGGTCGGTTGGGGTCGTGTTATTCGCATTTCGTGTTCCCCACCCGACTCCAGATTAATGTGGATCAATGATGCAATTTTCACTTAATTGGGCAATTGAGTTCCAGCATGTGGGAACCCATGAACTAATTAGTGGTTTGAGTCTGAATGTCGCCTCTGATGATGTCATCATTGCTGACTGGTCTGAGAGATTGTCTGGCTGTTGGTGAGAGAGGAGCCTAGCTTTTGATGTGAGTGGACCTGGATGGGGGTGGCGGGGGAAGAGAGAGAGAGAGAGAGAGAGAGAGAGAGCATTTTTTGCATCCAGGTCCTCTCACAGCAAAGGCCATGCAGTCTCTAAAGATATTCAATGCAGCAGCATCAGAGGCGACTTTCAGACCTAATACTACTACTACTACCTTCATCACATCTCCGTTGTAATAGTGAACCTGCAGCCGATAGTCAGCTATCCACTTGTGCTCCCGCCAGGTTTCGCTGGAGTGTTTCACACCAGGCATGCTTCACGTTGGAAAAGGGTTAAACTAGCTAAAACGTTTCAAAATGGCATTACAGAGCCAATTTAGGGCTTGTTAAGGGCTTTAATGGCTTCTCCCGCCTCTTGGAGGCGGGACGGAGTCGGGAACCCCATGACTGATTTTGTCAAAATTGCGTGGAGGCGGGATGGGGTCGGGATGGAGTCGGAACCCCCGACCCCGCAAATTTAACCCCCCACACACCTCCAAACCCTACTCCATGGGTCATTCAAAATCCAGCCCTAATATCCTTCCTTTCAATTGTGTTAATCCCCTTTTTAGCCAGCAATGCTACCCCACCTCCCTTTCTTTTTTGCCTATCTTTCCTAAATATTGAATAACCCTGGATGTTGAGTTCCCAGCCTTGGCCACCCTGGAGCCATGTTTCTGTAATCCCAATCAAATCGTATTCATTTACCTCTATTTGCACAGCTAATTCATCTACCTTGTTCCGAATGCTCCTTGCATTAAGACACAAAGCCTTCAGGCTTGTTTTTTTAACGCTTTCAGACCTATATGAATTATTATTTACTGTGACCATGTTTGATTTAAACCGTTGAGTTCATTGCCTTCCACTTTTGTTTTTCTCCTTCCTGTCTTTAGCTTTTATCCTTGTTTCCCTTTCCTCTGTCTCCCTGCTCAGGTTCCCAACCCCCTGCCACTTTAGTTTAAACCCTCCCCAACAGCACTAGCAAACACTCCCCCTAGGACATCGGTCCCGGCCCTGCCCAGGTGCAGACCGTCCCGTTTGTACTGGTCCCACCTCCCCCAGAACCGGTTCCAATGTCCAAGGAATTTGAATCCCTCCCCCTTGCACCATTCCTCTAGCCACGTATTCATTTGAAATATCCTCCTATTTCTACTCTGATTAGCATGTGGCACTGGTAGCAATCCTGAGATTACTACTTTTGAGGTCCTATTTTTTAATTTACCTCCTAACTCCCTATATTCTGCTTTTAGGACCTCATCCCATTTTTTACCTATATCGTTGATGCCTATGTGCACCACGACAACTGGCTGTTCGCCCTCCCCCTCCAAAATGTTCTGTAGCCGCTCCAAGACGTCCTTGACCCTTGCACCAGGGAGGCAACACACCATCCTGGAGTCTCGTTTGCGGCCGCAGAAATGCCTATCTATTCCCCTTACAATTGAATCCCCTATCACTATAGCTCTTCCACACTTTTTCCTCCCAGCCTGTGCAGCAGAGCCACCCATGGTGCCAGGAAGTTGGCTGCTGCTGCCTTCCCCTGATAAGTCATCCCCCCCAACAGCATCCAAAGTGGTATATCTGTTTGAGAGGGGGATGGCCACAGGGGACCCCTGCACTACCTGCCTGCACCTCTTACTCTGCCTGGTGGTCACCCATTCACTTCCTGCCTGTACACCCTTTACCTGCAGTGTGACCAACTTGCTAAACGTGTTATGCACGATGTTCTCAGCGTCACGAATGCTCCAATATGCATCCATCCGCAGCTCCAGCGCCACAATATGGTGCGTCAGTAGCTGCACATGGATACATTTCCCACACACATGGTCGTCAGGGACACAGGAAGCGTCCCTGATTTCCCACATATAGCAGGAGGAGCATATCACGGGGCGGAGCTCTCCTGCCATTACTTACCCTTTAATTAATTAATTAAAATTTAACTGAATGAATCCCACCAATTTTACTTCAATTAAATGATATACTCAAGGGCCCTTGCTTAACAGCAGTCCCCGCTACACCACTGAGACTCTAGAAACTATAAACCACAGAATTTAAGTATGGAAAAAAGGAGAAAGAGAGAAATACTCAGCAACCAATCACTTACCTGCTTTCTGGTGATGTCACACTTCGATTACTTTTTACTTCTTTACACTCACCGGTCCGTTGTAGCTCACCTTTGAAATCTCCCGCGGTCTCGCGCTCTCCAGCCGCTCTCGCTCACCTTTGAATTCTCCCGAGGTTTGGCGCTCTCCAGCCGCTCTCGCTCACCTTTGAAATCTCCCGAGGTTTGGCGCTCTCCAGCCGCTCTCGCTCACCTTTGAAATCTCCCGAGGTTTGGCGCTCTCCAGCCACTCTCGCTCACCTTTGAAATCTCCCGAGGTTTGGCGCTCTCCAAGCGCTCTCCGCTTTAATTAATTGAACTTAAATTAAATCAAATCAATTCCACCAATTATACTATAATTAAATGATATCGGGCCCTTGTTTACCAACTTTCTCCGCTACACCACAGAGACCCTAGAAACTTTAAACCACAAAATTTAAGTTTGGAAAAAGGAGAAAAAGAGAAATACTCACCAACCAATCACTTACCTGCTTTCTGGTGACGTCACACTTTGATTATTTTTTACTTCTCTCTCTCCCACTCTCGGAGCTTAGATTGGTAAGCCTACCTGGTCGCTGCCGCCTTTTATTTCCGCCGCCTCGCCACTGTCGCTTCACCCAGGTCCTGCCACCTCTGTCAGAACTGAAAAAAAGCAGGAAATGGAACAGATTTTTAAGCAAGTGTAGTGGCTGGGAAAGGGGGGAGGGGACGAAAGAACAAAAGGGAAGGTCTGTGATAGGATAGAAGGCAGGAGAGGTTAAGAGACATTAAGAGATCTTCAAGGCAAAAGGAGATGGTAATGGGACAGGTTAAGAAACAAAGGATGGCTCGAGATGAAGTGTAAATTGCGCTGGCATTTCTATAGCGTCTTTCATGACCTCAGGACATCCCAAACTGCTTTGCAGCCAATGAAGTACTTTTTTGAAGTGTAGTCACTGTTGTAGGAAACGCGGCAGGCAATTTGTGCACAGCAAGCTCCCACAAATAGTAATGTGATAATGACACCACTTAAATAGGGGCTTACATCGAAGACCCCATCTGCCCTCTCAGGTGGGATGTAAAAGATCCCATGGCACTATTTTGAAGAACATAAGAATATGTAAGAACATAAGAAACAGGAGCAGGAGTAGGCCAATCGGCGCCTCGAGCCTGCTCTGCCATTCAATAAGATCATGGCTGATCCAACCTTAGCCTCAACTCCACTTTCCCGCTCTCTCCCCATACCCCTTGACTCCCTTGTAGTTCAAATGTCTGTCAGTCTCCGCCTTGAATATATTCAATGACTCCGCCTCCACAGCTCTCTGGGGTAGAGAATTCCAAAGATTCACGACCCTCTGAGAGGAGAAATTCCTCCTCATCTCCATTTTAAATGGGAGACCCCTTATTCTGAAACTATGCCCCCTAGTTCTAGATACCCCCACTAGGGGAAATTTCCTCTCAGCATCCACTCTGTCAATCCCTCTCAGAACCTTATATGTTTCAAAAAGATCACCTCTCATTCTTCTAAACTCCAATGAGTATAGGCCCAACCTGCTCAATCTTTTGTCATACGTCAACCCCTTCATCCCAGGAATCAACCTAGTGTACCTTCTCTGCACTGCCTCCAATGCAAGTATATCCTTCCTTAAATATGGAGACCAAAACTGTACGCAGTACTCCAGGTGCGGTCTCACCAGCGCCCTGTAAAGTTGCATCAAAACTTCCCTACTTTTATACTCCATACCCTTGCAATAAAGGCCAACATTCCATTAGCCTTCCTAATTATTGCTGTACCTGCATGCTAACTTTTTGTGTTTCATGTACTAGGACTCAAAGATCCCTTTGTACCGCAGCATTTTGTAGTCTCACTCCATTTAAATAATAATTTGCTTTTTCATTCTTCCTTCCAAAATGGATAACCTCACATTTTCCCACATTATACTCCATCTACCAAATTTTTGCCCACTCACTTAACCTCTCTATAACCCTTTGCAGACTCTTTGTGTCCTCCTCACAACTTGCTAATCCACCTATCTTTGTATCATCATCAAATTTGGCTACAGTACACTCAGTCCCTTCATCCAAGTCATCAATATAGATTGTACCCTGTAAATAGTTGAGTCCCCAGCACTGATCCCTGTAGCACCCCACTAGTTACTGATTGCCAACCGAAAAATGATCCATTTATCCCGACTCTCTGAGAAGAGTAGGGGAGTTCTCACTGGTGTCCTGGTTAATATTTACCATTCAACCAACATCACTAAAAAAACAGATTATCTGGTCATTATCACGTTGCTTCGTAGCGCCTAAACCCGGAACTTGCACGGCCCCTACGAGAGCATGCGCACCTCTTACACATCCGTGGGGGTCGCAAATTACGACGCATTATTTCTTGACATCCTGACTCAGCATTCAATTTAAAGTATTTTGCAATGGGCTGTTCAAACTTAGAAAGCTACAGGTTATTTATTCTGACTTTCTAATTTCCCCCAAAACACATGCATAGAATTATAGAATCTTACAGCACAGAAGGAGGCTATTCAGTCCATTGTTCCTGTGACAGCCCTACAATTTTTCCCTTTGCCTTTCTTTTACATAGAATGTACTGCACAGAAACAGGCCATTTGACCCAACTGGTCCATGCTCCACACAAGCCTCCTCACACCCCTCTTCATTTAAACCTATCAGCATATCCTTCTATTCCTTTCTCCCTCACGTGTTTAGCAAGTTTTCCCTTAAATGCATCTACGCTATTCTCCTCAACCACTCCCTGTGGTAGCGAGTTCCACATTCTCACCACTCTCTGGGTAAAGAAATTTTGGCTGAAATCTTTATTCGATTTATTAGTGATTTATCTTATATTTATGGCCCTGAGTTTTGGACTCCCCCACACAAGTGGAAACATCTTCTCTTTGTCTACCCTATCAAACCCCTTCATAATTTTAAAGGCCTCTATCAGGCCACCCATCAGCCTTCTCTTTTACAGAGACAAGAGCCCCAGCCTGTTCAGTCTTTCCTGATAGTTGTAGCCTCACAGTTCTGGTGTCATCCTTGTAAACCATTTTTTCTCCAACTCCTCCAGTGTCGATATATCCTTTTTGTAATATGAAGATGCTAAGTGTGGTTCACCATTCCCTCGAGCAGTCCTATTTCGTCAGTGCTCATTAGAGATTCATACCTTTATCTGATTAACTTAGAATTGAAGTTAGTGTGCTTGTTAAGCAGGCATTTAGTATCCTCATTACTATTGCTCCTGATGAAAATAAATGGAGCGGGAGCAGAGGGTAGAGTGATAGAATATGATGTGCTGCTTCAATGCCCAGTTTCATGACTGCTAACTTAAGAATATGAGAAAGTTAAGGATGGTAAAAGGCAATGTGACCCATCAAGCCCCATCCTCCTAATATGCTAACTCCCACGATAGAATCCAACCTAGCTTTGAACGTCCCTAAAGCCTTAACCTCTATTACCCTGCATGGCAGATTGTTTCAGCAATTTTTCAGTCTAGTGAACAAAGTAATTCTTCCTAATATCTGCTTTAAACTATTTCTCACTAAGTTAAATTCATGTTCTCTGCTCCTATATTTCTGCAAAATTTAATGTTCTGGCTTTGCACTGTCCATCCAATTAAAATGTTGCCAATAAAGTCCCCCTTAACTCTGCTCCCTCTAGCTTGTAACGTAATCTTTCCTCTTTATTAAAAAATCATTCTCAGGCTGCGGACAACACGGGCAAGGCCGCATTTATCGACTATCCCTAGTGGTGGTGAGAAGGTGGTTGTGAGCTTTCTCCTACCAAATGCTTTTACAGCTTTTGCTAGGTTGCTTCAAAAGGCATTAAAAGTCACGCTAAGACTCACAACTGAGTCGGAAGGACCCGCGAGGAGTCGGCATCGGAGGAGACGGCAGAACATAAACAGAGCGGGAGCAGAGGCAGCGCGGACCCGTGAGGAGTCGGCACCGGGGGAGGCGGTACAAATCCGGCAAATTCGAAAACAACAAAAATAAACAAGGACTGACATCACAGGACAGCAGGTAGAAACATAGAAGATAGGAGCAGGAGTAGGCCATTCGGCCCCTCGAGCCTGCTCCGCCATTCGATGAGATCATGGATGATCATCTAAACTCAGTACCCTGTACCTGCCTTCTCCCCATATCCCTTGATACCTTTAGCTTTAAGAAATATATCTAACTCATTCTTGAATATATTTAATGACTTCGCCTCAACTACCTTCCGTGGTAGAGAATTCCACAGGTTCACCACTCTCTGGGTGAAGAAATTCTTCCTCATTTCTGTCCTAAATGGTTTACCCGTTATCCGTAGATTATGGCCCCTGGTCCTGGACTCTCCGACCATCGGGAACATTCTTCCTGCATCTAGTTTGTCCAGACCTGTCAGAATTTTATATGTTTCGATGAGATCCCCTCTCATTCTTCTATACTCCAGTGAGTATAAGCCCAATCGACCCACTCTCTCCTCATATGTCATTCCTGCCATCCCAGGTATCAGTCTTGTGAATCTTCGCTGAACTCCTTCCACGGCAAGAACATCCTTCCTCAGATAAGGCGACCAAAACTGCACACAGTACTCAAGGTGTGGTCTCACCAAGGCCCTGTACAACTGCAGCAGGACATCCCTGTTCCTATACTCAAACCCTTTCGCTATGAAGGCCAACATACCATTTGCCTTCTTCACTGCCTGCTGCACCTGCATGCTTACTTTCAGCGACTGGTGCACAAGGACACCCAGGTCTCGTTGCACTTCCCCTTCTCCCAATCTATTGCCATTCAAATAATAGCCTGCCTTTCTGTTTTTGACATCAAAGTGGATAACCTCGCATTTATCCATGTTATATTGCATCTGCCACGCTTCTGCCCACTCACCCAACCATCCAGATCATCCTGGAGTTTCTCGGTATCCTCCTCGCAGCACACACTCCCACACAGCTTTGCGTCATCTGCAAACTTGGAGATATTACATTTAATTCCCTTATCTAGATCATTAATGTATATTGTGAATAGCTGGGGTCTAAGGACCGATCCCTGCGGTACCCCACTAGTCACTGCTTGCCACTCGGAAAAAGACCCATTAATTCCTACTCTCTGCTTTCTGTCCGCCAACCAGTTCTCTATCCAAGTCAATACCTTGCCCCCAAAGGCAAGAAACACAAAGGGCCATACTAAATCATAAGTCTAAAAGGACAAAGGATGTTAATAAAATAAGCCTAAAGGCTCTGTGTCTTAATGCAAGGAGTATCCGTAATAAGGTGGATGAATTGACTGTGCAAATAGATGTTAACGGATATGATGTGATTGGGATTACAGAGACGTGGCTCCAGAACAATCAAGGCTGGGAACTGAACATCCAGGGGTATTCAACATTCAGAAAGGATAGAATAAAAGGAAAAGGGGGTGGGGTAGCATTGCTGGTTAAAGAGGAGATTAATGCAATAGCTAGGAAGGACATCAGCTTGGAGGATGTGGAATCAATATGGGTTGAGCTGCAGAACACCAAAGGGCAGAAAACGTTAGTGGGAGTTGTGTACAGACCTCCAAACAGCAGTGGTGAGGTGGGGGAGGGTATGAAACAGGAAATCAGAGGTGCGTGCAAAAAAGGCACGGCAGTTATCATGGGTGACTTTAATATGCATATAGATTGGGCTACTCAAACTGGAAGCAATACGGTGGAGGAGGATTTCCTGGAGTGTTTAAGGGATGGTTTCCTAAACCAATATGTTGAGGAACCAACTCGAGGGGAGGCCATCCTGGACTGGGTGTTGTGTAATGAGGAAGGACTAATCAGCAATCTTGTGGTACGAGGCCCCCTGGGGAAGAGTGACCATAGTATGGTGGAGTTCTACATTAGGATGGAGAAGGAAACAGTTAAGTCAGAGACCATGGTCCAGAACTTAAATAAGGGCAACTTTGATGGTATGAGGCGTGAATTGGCGAGGTTAAATTGGCAAGCGATATTTAAGGGGCTATCAGTGGAAGGGCAATGGCAGACATTTAGAGATCGCATGGATGAACTACAACAATTGTACATCCCGGTCTGGCGTAAAAATAAAAAAGGGAAGGTGGCTCAACCATGGCTAACAAGGGAAATCAGGGATAGTATTAAAACCAAGGAAGTTGCATACAAATTGGCCAGAAGTAGCAGCAAACCCGGGGACTGGGAGAACTTCAAAACTCAGCAAAGGAGGACGAAGGGTTTGATTAGGGCAGGGAAAATAAAATATGAAAGGAAGCTTGCAGAGAACATTAAAATGGACTGCAAAAGCTTCCATAAATATGTAACAAGAAAGAGGTTAGTAAAAACAAACGTAGGTCCCCTGCAGTCGGAAACAGGGCAAGTCGTAATGGAGAACAAGGAAATGGCAGATCAATTGAACAAGTACTTTGGTTCGGTGTTTACTGTGGAGGACACACACAACCTGCCGGAAATAAAAGGGGTCAGAGGATCTGGTAAGAGGGAGGAGCTGAGGGAAATCCTTATTAGTCGGGAAAAGGTATTGGGGAAATTGATGGGACTGAAGGCTGAAAAATCCCCGGGGCCTGATGGTCTGCATCCCAGAGTACTTAAGGAGGTGGCCTTGGAAATAGTGGATGCATTGACGATCATTTTCCAACATTCCTTAGACTCTGGATCAGTTCCGATGGAGTGGAGGGTGGCCAATGTAACCCCTCTTTTTAAAAAAGGAGGGAGGGAGAAAGCAGGGAATTATAGACCGGTCAGCCTGACATCGGTCGTGGGTAAAATGATGGAAGCAATTATTAAAGATGTCATAACAGACCATTTGGAAAGTGGCGAAATGATAGGTCCAAGTCAGCATGGATTTGTGAAAGGGAAATCATGCTTGACAAATCTTCTGGAATTTTTTGAGGATGTTTCCAATAGGGTGGGAATGCAAGTGCAGCAGGCAGTCAAGAAAGCAAACGGAATGATGGCCTTCATAGTAAGGGGATTTGAGTACAGGAGTAGGGAGGTGATGCTGCAGTTGTACAGGGCCTTGGTGAGGCCACACCTGGAGTATTGTGCGCAGTTTTGGTCTCCTAACTTAAGGAAGGACATTCTTGCTATTGAGGGAGTGCAGCGAAGGTTCACTAGATTGATTCCTGGGATGGCCGGACTGACATATCAAGAAAGATTGGGTCAACTGAACTTGTATCCTCTGGAGTTCAGAAGAATGAGGGGGGATCTTATAGAGACATTTAAAATCCTGACTGGTTTAGACAAATTAGATGCGGGCAGAATGTTCCCAATGTTAGGGAAAACTAGAACCAGGGGTCACAGTCTAAGGATTAAGGGGAAGCCATTTAAGACTGAGCTGAGGAGGAACTTCTTCACCCAGAGAGTGGTGAATCTATGGAATTCTCTTCCACAGAAGGTTGTTGAGGCCAGTTCGCTAAATATATTCAAAAGGGAGTTAGATATAACACTCACAACTAGGGGGATCAAGGGGTATGGCGAGAAAGCAGGAATGGGGTACTGAGGTAGCATGTTCAGCCATGAACGCATTGAATGGCGGTGCAGGCTCGAAGGACCGAATGGTCTACTCCTGTACCTATTTTCTATGTTTCTATGTTTCTATGTCTAATCCCATGTGCCTTAAATTTACACGCTAATCTCTTATGCGGGACCTTATCGAAAGCCTTTTGAAAGTCCAAATACACCACATCTACTGGTTCTCCCTTATCTATTTTCCCAGTTACATCCTCAAAAAATTCCAGTAGATTAGTCAAGCACGATTTACCTTTTGTAAATCCATGTTGACTTTGTCCGATCCTGTCACTGTTTTTCAGGTGCTCAGCTATTACATCCTTTATAATGGACTCTAGCATTTTCCCCACTACCGATGTCAGGCTTACCGGTCTGCAACTCCCCACTTTCTCTCTACCACCCTTTTTGAATAGTGGGGTAACATTAGCTACTCTCCAATCCATGGGTACAGTTCCAGATTCCATCGAATGTTGGAAGATGGTCAGCAATGCATCTACTATTTCTAGGGCCACTTCCTTAAGTACCCTAGGATGTAGATTATCAGGCCCTGGGGATTTATCGGCCTTCAATACCGACAATTTCCCAAACACCATTTCCCTGCAAATACTGATTTCATTCAGTTCCTCCCTTTCATCAGACCATATGTTCTCCAACATCTCTGGGAGCTTATTTGTGTCCTCCTTTGTGAAGACAGAACCAAAATATGCATTTAATTGGGCTGCCATTTCTTTGTTCCCCATTATAACTTCCCCCGCTTCTGACTGCAAGGGACCCACACTTGATTTCACTAATCTTTTTCTCTTCACATATATATAAAAGCTCTTACAGTCAGTTTTTATGTTCCCAGCAAGCTTACTTTCATATTCTATTTTCCCCTTCTTAATTAATCCCTTTGTCCTCCTTTGTTGAATCCTAAACTGCTCCCAATCCTCAGGGCTACAGCTTTTTCTGGCCAATTTATATGCCCTCTCCTTGGATCTTATGCTATCCCTAATTTCCCTTGTTAGCCACGGTTGAGTCACCCTTTTTGTTTTATTCTTATGCCACACTGGGATGTACAAATTCTATAGTTCATGCATGCAGTCTTTGAATGTTTGCCATTGCCTATCCACAGTCAACCCCTTGAGTGACATTCCCCAATCAATCCTACCCAATTCGCGCCTCATACCATCATAGTTTCCTTTATTTAAATTCAGGATCCTAGTCTCTGATTCAACTACTTCACTCTCCATCCTAATGAAGAATTCGATCATATTATGATCACTCTGACCCAAGGGGCCTCGTACAACAAGATTGCTAATTAATCCTTTCTCGTTACATAATACCCAGTCTAAGATGGCCTGATCTCTGGTTGGTTCCTCGACATATTGTTCCAGAAAACCATCCCTTAAACATTCTAGGAATTCCTCCTCCACAGTATTTTTACTAATTTGGTTAGCCCAATCTATATGTAAATTAAAGTCACCCATGATGACTGCTGTGCCCTTACTGCATGCTTCTGTAATTTCCCTTTTAATGCCATCCCCAGCCTCCGTATTACTGTTTGGAGGTCTATATACCACTCCCACTAACGTTTTCTGCCCCTTGTTATTTCTCAGTTCTACCCATACAGATTCCGCATCATCAGAGCTAATATCCTTCCTTTCAATTGTGTTAATCCCCTCTTTAACCAGCAATGCTACCCCACCTCCCTTTCTTTTTTGCCTATCTTTCCTAATATTGAATACCCCTGGATGTTGAGTTCCCAGCCTTGGCCACCCTGGAGCCATGTTTCTGTAATCCCAATCAAATCGTATTCATTTACCTCTATTTGCACAGCTAATTCATCCACCTTGTTCCGAATGCTCCTTGCATTAAGACACAAAGGGGTAAAAATACACTTGGTTGCTCCTCCCGTTAGCGCCTTAAGAGGGCGCTAATGGGGCGTTAAGCCGCTAACGCCCGGGCGCAGCGCTGTTTGCGCCGCTCGAGAACTTAACTTGAGATTGTGCGGCGGCGCTAAAACTTACCGCTGCGACCACTTGCGCGCGCAGATTGTGACGTCATTCCATGGTGCAACGCCCTTGGGGCGCCCCGGAGCGGAAATTGAGTGGCGCCCCCTGCCTTACCGCCTGGCGCTTCCAACGACCGGAAGACTGGAACGTTATCAATCGCTGTGGGGCTGGGGGGGGGCGCTATTTAAAGGGGGCCTCTTCCTGTCTTTTTCTGTGGTCGACATTTATGCACCACTCGTTCTGAGAGAGAGAGAGAGATTCGGAGAGAGAGAGAGAGAGACTTCTACATTGACTCAACGCTTTGTGAGGTAGTTTGGCCTAGTTCATCCTAACTTTGTTGCTACTTTAGTTGCTGTACCTCATTACTTTTCTGGCAAAGAGAATATGGGGGCTGCAATGATTGGGGGCGTCGTCCTGCTCCAGCTGCATCGGAGGACACAGAGACGCAGACAGAGAGTGGCAATGATGGCCAGACGGAGGAGGGCCATCAGGCGCATGTACAGGAGAGCTTACCCTCCCAGGGTATATCGTGAACAGCTCTCCTACATCCATATGTCCGAGGAGCTGTGTTTGCGAAGGCTGCGATTCAGCAAGGAGGTGGTCACTGAGCTCTGCCACCTGCTGCAGCCAGATCTGCAGCCTCAGCTGAGGTCCAGGACGTCTCTGTCGGTGGCAGTGAAGGTCACAGTGGCTTTGAACTTCTACGCCACTGGCTCATTCCAAGCTGCTGTTGGGGACCTCGCCAATATCTCCCAGTTTGCGGTGCATCGCTGCATCCGGCAGGTCACCAATGCCCTCTTCAGAAGGAGATGAGACTTCATCTCTTTCCCTATGACCCCAGACAAGCAGCATGACCGTGCTATGGGCTTTGCGAGGGTAGCGGGCTTCCCCATGGTGCAGGGCGCCATTGACTGCACGCATGTGGCTTTGCGTGCTCCGCGAGAGAATGCAGAGGAGTTCAGGAACAGAAAGGGGTTCCATTCCTTGAATGTGCAGTTGGTCTGTGACCACAGACAGGTGATTCTCGCTGTCAATGCCCACTATCCGGGCAGCTGCCACGATGCTTTCATCCTGCGCCAGACTACTGTGGCAGAACCTTTCGAGGCACCGCATCAGCTAGTTGGTTGGCTTCTGGGGGACAAGGGGTACGCATTGAGCACCTGGCTGATGACACCGCTCCGTGCGCCAAACACCCCTGCTGAGCTGCGGTACCAGGAAAGCCATCAAGTAACCAGGAACATTATTGAGCGCACAATCGGCGTGCTGAAACAACGGTTCCGCTGTCTGGACCATTCCGGAGGAGCCCTGCAGTACTCGCCTGAGCAAGTTTCGAAGTTCGTAGTCGTGTGCTGCATGTTGCACAACATGGCAATCCTCAGGACCCAGCCAATGCCACCAGGCCTTGTAGCACCACCAGAGGAGGAGGAGGAAGAGGAGGAACAGGACGAGGACGATGATCATCAGCAGCACCAAGGCAGGAGGGCGGCCCACAATGGTCAAACTGCAAGGGCCGTCCGTCAACGACTAATAGCAAGCCGCTTCTAGGGCCCCTGCCATTGCTACAAACACGAATCAACCCAGCACGCAACCCCTAAGCCGGCCAAGGCACCAATAATTCCAACCACCAGCCATGTATATTTTGAATACAGAAACTTATTTATTGTACAAACTCTGTGTGTGTCAATTCCTCATGACAAACTCATAGAAATAAACACAAAAAAACAGTCAATAACATAACTGGTTCTCACAACCTGGAGATAATGTCCAAAACACTAAACAAAAGTTGGGCCATGAACCTCGGCCTTTAATAAAAAAATGACCAGCATTTTGGCACACCTCCTACTTTTTGCCCTTCGAGGGTGATCTCCTTCCCTTGCGCACTTCCCCCCTTCTAACCCTACTGCTCCTCCGTAATGGGACCTCAGTGGCTGCAGCAAGGCTGGTGGAAGGCTGCTGCTCGTCAGACCCTGAAACTGCAGATGCCCCTGAAGGACGGCCTCGACCACTTCTGGGCCTGGAGGGCCCGGCTGCAGACTGCACCAACTCTGCATGGGCGGCAGCAGTCTGTCCTACAGGCGGTGGCAAGTGCAGTGGAGAAGTGACAGTGTTGGCAGCAGGAATGCTGTCATCGTGAGAGAGGACAGCAACTCCCTGCTCGCCCGACACACTGGCACTCCCACGGGGCAGCACTTCAGCATCCGGAGCAATTTGCCGGAGAACAGATTGCTGGCCTGCTGCGGCGCGGTGACAGCCCCGGGGACATGTGCACGAACCATCGAGGATGGCAGCAGTCAGTGCTCGCGTGGCCTCAATCTGAGTCTGCATGAGAGCAGTCTCAGATGGGTTCCTGGCAGCCAGTGACTGAATTGCAGCACTAAGCTTTAGTGTGGCATCCGCCTGTGCTACAGCGAAGTGCTCCACACTCCTTGCCAGTGCCTCAATGCATTCGGGCACCCTTCCCACTGCACCCATGAGCTCAGTGTGCATGCCCACCGCCTGGCTGTTCATTTGTGCAATCAGCCGCTCCTCCTCTGCGTCCATTGCAGTAGGAGTGTCTGGCATACTCTCCCTCTGGGGAGAAGGCTCCCGTTCTTCCCTCCCCCCCCCATGGCGTTGCTGCAGCCCGCTGGGTCCTGGAGCTTCACCATCATCAGCCCCTTCCCCCCTGCTCCCCTCCGGGGAAGGCGTGTTCCCAGTGTGGCCATGGGCTTCCTCGGGAGAGGGTGGCACTGATGCTCCGGCTTCCTCTTCCTCCTCAGCTGCAGCATCACTCCCAGTGGCAGCTTCAGGGCCCATCTCCTCAGCTGGTGAATCACCATCTGAAAGCAGGGAGGTACAAGAGTGGCTTTAGCGTGAGGACAGGGTGGCAGTAAGGGAGGAATAAGTGCAGCGAGTTAGCAAGTTGGATTGAAAGTGTCAAAGGCTGGTATTGTGAGGGACAAGTGGAAGGACAGAGGACAAAAAGGTGATGACCTTACCATTGCTGTCCACAACGGGGTCGGCGTCCCCAGTGGCGACGGGACCGATCACCCGGCTTGCCACAATCCTGTGGACGCGCTCCTCCAGATCGCTGAGGGGTTGCAGCTGAAGCCGCCCTGCACCCGTCCGTTGCTGCTGTCTCGATTATGAGCCAGCTTAGCCTGCAAGAAAAAGGACAGCATCTGAGTAAATATACAGCCATGGTCTTGCCTGATGTGCCTCCCATAGGTGAATAGCCCTTACAATATGCAGCCATGGTCTTGCCTGATGTGCCTCCCATAGGTGAATAGCCCTTACAATATGCAGCCATGGTCTTGCCTGATGTGCCTCCCATAGGTGAATAGCCCTTACTGTATGCAAAGTGTGGAATGTGTGTGTGTGTTTGATGAAAGGGCCATAGGTGTTGCATGAGTGTTGTGCATTGGGGTTTTAAGACCCTCTGGCCATAGAGTGAGGTTGAGATGGAGGGATGGAGAGGTATTGAGAAAAAGCCACTCACCCTGACGACCCGAGTGAGGTCGTTGAACTTTTTGCGGCACTGAACATGGGTCCTGGGCACCATGCTCCTGGAGGAGACGCTCTGAGCCACCTCCCTCCACACTCTTCTGAACTCGCGTGGCAAAGGCCTCCTGCCACTCTCCGGGAACAGCATGCATCGTCTGCGCTCCACTGCGTCAACCAAAGCATCCAAGGCCCGCTCGGTGAAGCGATGAGCGCGTTCTCTCACCCTCTCCATGCTTGGCAGCAAAATGGATTACAGGTCTCTCCAGGCTGAGATTCAAGGCTGCAATGAGCAGGGTGTGGCTGGGGAGCAAGTGGCCCCCCCCGCTTTAAGAAGTGTCCGGCGCCAGTGTGTCTGTGTTCCCTCGCTAACTGGCAGCAGCTGCGCTGCGCTCGCGCGCTGAGGTAGCGCCTCACTCCTAGGCCTTTGCGCCTTAAGAGAGGTGTGCAGCGCCTGCTTTAGCACTCCACTCACCTCCCGGGGCGGTAAAAGTGAAGTTTCCTGTCAGTGCCGATAATTAGCGCCAGGCGCTAATAGTTGCGCTCGGACGATATTTGCGCCCCAAATGGGGCGCGACCTAATTTCTACCCCAAAGCCTTCAGGCTTGTTTTTTTAACGCTTTCAGACCTATATGAATTATTATTTACTGTGACCATGTTTGATTTAAACCGTTGAGTTCTTTGCCTTCTACTTTTGTTTTTCTCCTTCCTGTCTTTAGCTTTTATCCTTGTTTCCCTTTCCTCTGTCTCCCTGCTCAGGTTCCCAACCCCCTGCCACTTTAGTTTAAACCCTCCCCAACAGCACTAGCAAACACTCCGCCTTGGACATCGGTCCCGGCCCTGCCCAGGTGCAGACCGTCCCATTTGTACTGGTCCCACCTCCCCCAGAACCGGTTCCAATGTCCAAGGAATTTGAATCCCTCCCCCTTGCACCATTCCTCTAGCCACGTATTCATTTGAAATATCCTCCTATTTCTACTCTGACTAGCACGTGGCACTGGTAGCAATCCTGAGATTACTACCTTTGAGGTCCTATTTTTTAATTTACCTCCTAACTCCCTATATTCTGCTTTTAGGACCTCATCCCGTTTTTTACCTATATCGTTGATGCCTATGTGCACCACGACAACTGGCTGTTCGCCCTCCCCCTCCAAAGTGTTCTGTAGCCGCTCCGAGACGTCCTTGACCCTTGCACCAGGGAGGCAACACACCATCCTGGAGTCTCGATTGCGGCCGCAGAAACGCCTATCTATTCCCCTTACAATTGAATCCCCTATCACTATAGCTCTTCCACACTTTTTCCTCCCAGCCTGTGCAGCAGAGCCACCCATGGTGCCAGGAAGTTGGCTGCTGCCGCCTTCCCCTGATAAGTCATCCCCCCCAACAGCATCCAAAGTGGTATATCTGTTTGAGAGGGGGATGGCCACAGGGGACCCCTGCACTACCTGCCTGCACCTCTTACTCTGCCTGGTGGTCACCCATTCACTTCCTGCCTGTACACCCTTTACCTGCGGTGTGACCAACTCGCTAAACGTGATTGGTGGGTGAGCATTAACGTGTTTTTCTCTAAGCTAGGACAGTGGTTTAGACTAAGAGTGGGAAACTATAACGTACTTTATTATATTAAACACTGAACTAGATAAACTATTTAATATAACTATAAATAGTCATTGAATAAAGACTTTAACTAATTAAATAAATAAAATAAGGATAGACTATGATATGGCCGGGCAGGTGCTGTGTCTGGACTGCAGTATGTGGGAGCGAGACTGTCCCGAGCGAACACGCCTGCAGGAGATGTCTCCATCTTCAATCTCTCCGGCTCAAAGTCATTGAGCTGGAGTGTGAGTTGGAAACACTCCGACACATAAGGGAGGAGGAGGAGTATCTGGACAGTTTGATCCAGACTTCGGTCACACCTCGTAGAGAGGTGCAGGATCAGAATGGAGTTGATGTGACCGATAGTGTGCAGAGTAAGGGGAACCCAGGTAAGAAAGGGAACGAGGATCCACAGAAACTGATCCTATCCAACAGGTACAATGTACTTGGTACCTGTGAGGATAAAGATAAAGACTGTCGGAAGGACAAACAGAATGTGGACCATGGCACTTTGGAGCAGGAGGCTGTCCTAAGTGGGGGAGGAGGAGGAGGAGAGGAAGCCTAATGTTGTAGTTGTCGCGGATTCTATAATTAGGGGGACAGATAGCATCCTTTGTAAGCAAGATTGAGAGTCCCGCATGGTACGTTGCCTACTTGGTGCCAGGGTAAGGGACATCTCGAACCGGCTTGACAGGATATTGGAGATGGAGGGGGAGGATCCAGTCGTTGTGGTCCATGTTGGGACCAACAACATAGGGAAGAGTAGACAAGAGGTCCTTTGGGGAGTACCAGGAACTAGGAGCTAAATTAAAGAACAGGACCTCAAGAGGTATAATCTCTGGATTATTACCTGAGCCACGTGCAACTTGGCGTAGAGATAAGTTGATCAGGGAAGTGAACACGTGGCTAAAGGAGTGGTGTGGAAAAGAGGGGTTCCATTTCATGGGGCACTGGCACAAGTATTGGGTCAGGAAGGAACTGTACCGTTGGGGCGGGTTCCACCTGTACCGGTCTGGGACCAAGGTCCTAGCGGAAAGGATAAATAGGGCGGTCACAAGGACTTTAAACTAGTAAATGGGGGGGAGGGGTCACGGGGAAATTGTAGTACAAATAGTAGTTCAAAAACAAACGAAAGGGAAGAGAGTAGAGTAACAGTCAGAAATTGTGCCCTAGGCACTAAAGGTAAAGTGAAAACTAAAAGTTGTATTTTAGGAGTTTAGTTTAGATGTAGTAAACCAGGAGAGAGAAGTAAGAAACAAGTGAGAAAAACATTAGAGCTGAAGGACAGGCTAGGGTGTGTGGCCCAAAAAAACGTTCTTTATATAAACGCATGGAGTACAAGGAATAAATTGAATGAACTGCAGGCGCAAATTCAAATTGGAGGGTATGACATGGTGGCCATTACTGAGACATGGCTGCAAGACGGTCAGGACTGGGAACTAAATATACCAGGTTATAAGGTCTACAGGAAAGATGGGGAAAATGGCAGAGGGGAAGGAGTAGCCTTCATGATTAAGGATGAAATCACTTCAATAATAAGAGAGGATATAACGCGAGGTAAGCAGGCAGTGGAGATTTTATGGATTGAATTTAAAAAATAGGAAAGGATTTAAGACTGTAGTGGGAGTCGTGTATAGGCCCCTTCATAGCAGCTCTGAAGTGTTAGATTGTATAAATGCAGAGATTAGACAAGCGTGTAGCAAAGGCAGAGTGGTTTTAATGAGGGATTTTAACTTTCATATAGATTGGGAAAAGCAGAACGCACCTGTCAGAAAGGTAGTGAATTTCTTGAGTGTGTCCGGGATAGTTTTCTACAACAATATGTCCTAGAGACAACAAGGGGAAAGCCATATTAGATTTAGTAATGAGTAATGAGCCAGATTTAGTTAACAGCCTAACTGTGCGTGAACATTTATCCAATAGCGATCATAACATGATCGAGTGCAACGTAGGACTCGATTTTAATAGCCCTGAGGAGATGTTTGGAGGTGGGTCGGCAGTGAAAATTGGAAAAAAATGCTGTCGGACTGCGACCCCGCCTACCTCCTGCCCCCATGCGATTTTCGTGAGTGTCTGTTCAGCCGCTCCCAAACTGACCCGACGGGAAACGGTGAGACAGGTAGTTAAGGCAGTTATGAGCCTATTAACTGCCTTGCTAATCCTATTTTCTGATTTTCGTGCTTCTGGCTCCTGTTTCCCCGTCTTGTCAGAAACACCCCTGCTGCAAGGAGACGAGTTTCTCGAGGACATGATTTGTTGTCATTGATGCAGCAGTTTAAAAGCGCTCCTGTAACATGGCCGACATTCAAATGCAACAACTTTGTTGTTGGAGGTTTGGGATAAGATTTTGCAAATCTAATGACCTTTGTGTCTGTTCAAGCTGACACCCATCTGGAGTGTGACCTGATTGGAATAATTTCAGGCCACTTTGAGTGTGCACTTGCAAGCTTCTTGCCTCAAGTGAAATCTATAACAACGGGATGGGAACCATTTACACCCTCTTATCCTGGTCGCCAGATTCGGAGGAAGAGCAGCCGCGGCAGCACCACAACCAGCCACGACAGCAGCACCAGCACCAGGAGCGCCAAGCTCCTCCTCACCCACCTGATGCTGCACAGGGTGGAGGGCCTCAGCGCAGGGCTGCACCTCGCCGCAGGAGATACCCCCAACACAGGGTTTACAGGCAGAGGATCAGCTTCCGCAGCATGACTAAGCAGCAGTGCCAAAGGAGGCTGAGACTTTCGAGAGACGTAGTCGCTGACATCTGCGCAATGCTGCACCAACACCTGGAGCCCAGAGAAGTGGGTGGACACTCCTTATCAGTGGCTGTCAGAGTCACCACTGCCCTCAACTTCTTTGCTTCGGGCTCCTTCCAGGGATCAGCTGCAGACATCAGCGGCATCTCCCAGTCGACCTCACACACCTGCATCACACAGGTCACCGATGCCCTCATTGCAAAGGCCCACAATTACATCCACTTCTCCACGGATGGCCCAAGTGTGACCTGCGTGTGCGGTTGGCTTTGCAAATATGGCAGGCTTGCCAATGGTGCAGGGCATCATAAGCTGCACACATGTAACCATTAGGGCCCCCTATCACAACCCATCAATATTTGTCAACTGCAAGGGATTCCACTCCCTGAATGTCCAGCTGGTGTGTACCCACAGGAAGATAATCATGCATGTTTGCGCTAAGTACCCTGGCAGTTGTCATGACTCCTTCATCCTGCGCCAGTCTACTGTGCCTCAGCTCTTCCATCCGCCAAATCAACTTTCCGGATGGCTTCTTGGCGACAAGGGCTAACCCCTGAAAAAGTGGCTCATGACACCGATGAGGCGGCCATCAAACGAAGCTGAGGAGCGGTACAATGTCAGCCAGAAGCATCATCGAGCAAACCATCGGCTTGCTCAAAATGCGCTTCCGATGCCTCAACAGATCTGGAGGAGCCTTGCAGTATGCACCACCCAGGGTGTCCAGAATCGTCGTGGTCTGCTGTGCCCTGCACAACATCGCACAGCAGCGCAGCTTAGTGCTGCCTGAGGAACAAGTGGCTCAGCACACAGCCTCCTCGGAAGAAGAGGAAGAGGACGAGGAAGAGGACGAGGAAGAGGATGAGGAGGAGAACGAGGAGGAGGACAGGGAGCAAAGCCTTGCGGGGCCAGATGTGGCCAATCCAGCAGCACACAACTACATTGCTGACTGTCAGGCAAGGGATGCACTCATCCATGCCAGATTCGAGTAAGCTTACGCTTCAACCACAGGTGGCTGGCACATGGAGATGAATATATGTCCGACATTCTCAAAACCGCAGGCATCATCTGTCCAACAAACGGTGGTTTGCGCGCAGTGTCACCAAGATTCTAAATAGAATTCTCCCTGAGACCTCACTCTTGAACTTCCATTTCCCAGAACACAGAGGCCACACTTTAGGTGATCTCAGCAGATCATTAAACCTTTTTCGACACTGAACCCATGTGCGTCTGCACACAGACCTCGAGCTCACCACCTCAGCAATTTGTGGCGAAGCTGCCTTGGTTTGCTGAGGAGGCCTCCTCCTTCTGTTTCCAGGGAAGACCCTGGTGCAAGGGTCAAGGACGTCTCGGAGCGGCTACAGAACATTTTGGAGGGGGAGGGCGAACAGCCAGTTGTCGTGGTGCACATAGGCATCAACGATATAGGTAAAAAACAGGATGAGGTCCTAAAAGCAGAATATAGGGAGTTAGGAGGTAAATTAAAAAATAGGACCTCAAAGATAGTAATCTCAGGATTGCTACCAGTGCCACGTGCTAGTCAGAGTAGAAATAGGAGGATATTTCAAATGAATACGTGGCTAGAGGAATGGTGCAAGGGGGAGGGATTCAAATTCCTTGGACATTGGAACTGGTTCTGGGGAGGTGGGACCAGTACAAACGGGACGGTCTGCACCTGGGCAGGGCCGGGACCGATGTCCTAGGGGGAGTGTTTGCAAGTGCTGTTGGGGAGGGTTTAAACTAAAGTGGCAGGGGGTTGGAAAACTGAGCAGGGAGACAGAGGAAAGGGAAACAAGGATAAAAGCAAAAGACAGGAAGGAGAAAAACAAAAGTAGAAGGCAAAGAACTCAACGGTTTAAATCAAACATGGTCACAGTAAATAATAATTCATATAGGTCTGAGAGCGTTAAAAAAACAAGCCTGAAGGCTTTGTGTCTTAATGCAAGGAGCATTCGGAACAAGGTGGATGAATTAGCTGCGCAAATAGAGGTAAATGAATACGATTTGATTGGGATTACAGAAACATGGCTCCAGGGTGGCCAAGGCTGGGAACTCAACATCCAGGGTTATTCAATACTTAGGAAAGATAGGCAAAAAAGAAAGGGAGGTGGGGTAGCATTTTGGTGAAAGAGGGAATTAACACAATTGAAAGGAAGGATATTAGCTCTGATGATGCGGAATCTGTATGGGTAGAACTGAGAAATAACAAGGGGCAGAAAACGTTAGTGGGAGTGGTATATAGACCTCCAAACAGTAATACGGAGGTTGGGGACGGCATTAAAAGGGAAATTAGTGAAGCATGCAGTAAGGGCACAGCAGTCATCATGGGTGACTTTAATTTACATATAGATTGGGCTAACCAAATTAGTAAAAATACTGTGGAGGAGGAATTCCTAGAATGTGTAAGGGATGGTTTTCTGGAACAATATGTCGAGGAACCAACCAGAGATCAGGCCATCTCAGACTGGGTATTATGTAATGAGAAAGGATTAATTAACAATCTTGTTGTACGAGGCCCCTTGAGTCAGAGTGATCATAATATGATATAATTCTTCATAAGGATGGAGAGTGAAGTAGTTGAATCAGAGACTAGGATCCTGAATTTAAATAAAGGAAACTACGATGGTATGAGGCGCGAATTGGGTAGGATTGATTGGGGAATGTCAGGCAAAGGGTTGATTGTGGATAGGCAATGGCAAACAAAGACTGCATGGATGAACTACAGAATTTGTTCATCCCAGTGTGGCATAAGAATAAAACAAAAAGGGTGACTTAACCGTGGCTAACAAGGGAAATTAGGGATAGCATAAGATTCAAGGAGAGGGCACATAAATTGGCCAGAAAAAGCAGTAACCCTGAGGATTGGGAGCAGTTTAGGATTCAACAAAGGGGGACAAAGGGATTAATTAAGAAGGGGATAATAGAATATGAAAGTAAGCTTTCAGGGAACATAAAAACTGACTGTAAGAGCTTTTATAGATATGTGAAGAGAAAAAGATTAGTGAAATCAAGTGTAGGTCCCTTGCAGTCAGAAGCGGGGGAAGTTATAATGGGGAACAAAGAAATGGCAGACCAATTAAATGCATATTTTGGTTCTGTCTTCTCAAAGGAGGACACAAATAACCTCCCAGAGATGTTGGAGAACATAGGGTCTGATGAAAGGGAGGAACTGAATGAAATCAGTATTTGCAGGGAAATGGTGTGAGGGAAATTGGCGGGATTGAAGGCCGATAAATCCCCAAGGCCTGATAATCTACATCCTAGGGCACTTAAGGAAGTGGCCCTAGAAATAGTGGATGCATTGCTGATCATCTTCCAACATTCGATGGAATCTGGAACTGTACCCATGGATTGGAGGGTAGCTAATGTTACCCCACTATTCAAAAAGGGTGGTAGAGAGAAAGCGGGGAATTACAGAATGGTAAGCCTGACATCGGTAGTGGGGAAAATGCTAGAGTCCATTATAAAGGATGTAATAGCTGAGCACTTGAAAAACAGTGACAGGATCGGACAAAGTCAACATGGATTTACAAAAGGTAAATCGTGCTTGACTAATCTACTGGAATTTTTTGAGGATGTAACTGGGAAAATAGATAAGGGAGAACCAGTTGATGTGGTGTATTTAGAATTTCAAAAGGCTTTCGATAAGGTCCCGCATAAGAGATTAGCGTGTAAAGTTAAGTCACATGGGATTGGGGGCAAGGTATTGACTTGGATAGAGAACTGGTTGGCAGACAGAAAGCAGAGAGTAGGAATTAATGGGTCTTTTTCCGAGTGTCAAGCAGTGACTAGTGGGGTACCACAGGGATCGGTCCTTGGACCCCAGCTATTCACAATATACATTAATGATCTAGATAAGGGAACTAAATGTAATATATCCAAGTTTGCATATGAGACAAAGCTGGGTGGGCATGTGTGCTGTGAGGAGGATACCGAGAAACTCCAGGATGATTTGAACAGGTTGTGTGAGTGGGCAGAAGCGTGGCAGATGCAATATAACGTGGGTAAATGCGAGGTTATCCACTTTGGTGTCAAAAACAGAAAGGCAGACTATTATCTGAATGGCAATAGATTGGGAGAAGGGGAAGTGCAACGAGAGCTGGGTGTCCTTGTGCACCAGTCGCTGAAGGTAAGCATGCAGGTGTAGCAGGCGGTGAAGAAGGCAAATGGTATGTTGGCCTTCATAGCGAAAGGGTTTGAGTATAGGAACAGGGATGTCCTGCTGCAGTTGTACAGGGCCTTGGTGAGACCACACCTTGAGTACTGTGTGCACTTTTGTTCGCCTTATCTGAGGCAGGATGTTCTTGCCATGGAAGGAGTTCAGCGAAGATTCACAAGACTGATACCTGGGATGGCAGGAATGACATATGAGGAGAGATTGGATCGATTGGGCTTATACTCGCTGGAGTATAGAAGAATGAGAGGGGATCTCATCGAAACATATAAAATTCTGACATGTCTGGACAAACTAGATGCAGGAAGAATGTTCCCGATGGTCGGAGAGTCCAGAACCAGGGGTCATAATCTAAGGATAAGGGGTAAGCCATTTAGGACTGAGATGAGGAGGAATTTCTTCACCCAGAGAGTGGTGAACCTGTGGAATTCTCTACCATAGAAGGTAGTTGAGGCCAATTCAGTAAATATATTCAAGAATGAGTTAGATATATTTCTTAAAGCTACAGGTATCAAGGGATATGGGGAGAAGGCAGGTACAGGGTACTGAGTTTGGATGATCAGCCATGATCTCATCGAATGGCGGAGCAGGCTCAAGGGGCCGAATGGTCTACTCCTGCTCCTTCTTCTATGTTTCTATGTAAGAGGACCTCCTGACATCCTCTAACTCCCTCCACAAGTTCATGGAGAGAGCCCTCATTGAACCTGGGTGCAGCCTTCGTTTTCGGGGCTGCCGTTCCTGCAGCAGCCAGCACTTTTAACTGAAAAAAGCTAATGCTTCTGCAAAGGGGACATGGCCCCTTTAAATCTTTACTGAAACAACGCGTCATCAGAGGCGAGAATCTGATACTCAGCGAGCAATTGCCTGGAGTGACCCGCCAGTCGGCCGTAACGAAGCCAATCAATCTAAAATCTGATCTACGGGGCGGCGGCACCCGGGAGCGGGTCCGGAAGACGCCGAGCAGCGGGCCCGCCTCCTTCATTAAAATCCAGCCCGTAGCGTCTGAAAGGGAGAAGCGCGAAACAGCTACTAAGATTCGAGATTTGGGTGAGACCGACTTCAAAGGGATGATACAGAGACTGTCCACAGTAAACTGGGCAAATCTGTTAATGGGAAAAATGACAGAAAATCAGTGGGAGATGTTCAAAAAAGAAATTAATGTGATACAGAACCAGTTTATACCCCTGAGGGGCAAGAGCTCTACTTGCCAAAAAAAAACAGCCATTGTCGACTGAAGAGGTAAGGGACAGCATAAAACTAAAAGAAAAAACGTACAAAAGCGCAAAAAATAGCACAGATTCTGACAAATGAGAAAGATACAAAGAAAAGCAAAGGGTCGCAAAACAGATAGTAAGAGCTACAAAAAGGGATTATGAAAAGAAACTAGCAAGGGATATAAAAATCAACACAAATGTTTTACAATTATATTAGGAAAAAGAGGGTAGTCAGGAGCAATGTTGGCCCCTTAAAAACTGAAAGCAGTGATATTATCAATGATAATAAGGAAATGGCGGACATGTTGAATAATTGCCTTGCGTCAGTATTTACAGTAAAGGAAGAGGATAGCATGTCGGAAATCCCAAGGAAACTAAATCAGGGACAGGGACTCAATAAAAATAATGTAAGTAAATTAACAATAATGAAGAAAATAATGGCACTAAAGAGTGACAAATCCCCAGGACCAGATGGTTTCCATCCCAGTGTTTAAAGGAAGTAGGTGAGCACATTGCAGATGCCCCAACTATAATCTTCCAAAGTTCTCTCGATTCAGGAACCATGCCTTTAGATTGGAAAATTGCACATGTCACTCCGCTATTTAAAAATGGTGAGAGAGGGAAACCAGGGAATTATAGACCAGTTAGCCTAAAATCTGTTGTCGGGAAATTGCTAGAGTCTATAATTAAGGATAGGGAGACTGAACACCTCGAAAAATTTCAGTTGATCAGAGAGAGCCAGCATGGATTTGTGAAGAGTAGGTCATGTCTGACAAACCTGACTGAATTTTTTGAGGAGGTGACTAAAGTAGTGGACAGGGGAATGTCTACGGATGTTATTTATATGGACTTCCAGAAGGCATTTGATAAAGTCCCACATAAGAGACTGTTAACTAAGGTAGAAGCCCATGGAATTGAGGGCAAATTATTGACCTGATTAGGAAATTGACTGAGCGGCAGGAGACAGAGAGTAGGGATTGTAGAATTCGCAAAATTATCGCGATTTTATAAAAATAAGAAGGAGACATAAAGTTTCGTATAAACAGCTTTATTTCAGCAGAATGCTGTCAGGTTTCAAAATGGACACAAACAGCCTGTAAAATGGCCGCCACGCCTCGTGCCAGAAAGTTCTAGACTTTCAGTAGGCAGACAAGATGGCGTTCCAATAAACATTTGTGCAAGATCGAAAAGATCCAACATGATGAGATAATGACAAAACGCGATGGGTTTACACTTTAAACATGAATACTGAAATCGGTCCCCCAGGTGCAAACAAGGGCTATTGTACTGAGCGATCAAGGACCCATCCAAAGACATTAATATGCAAAATCCCCACGACTCTACGATGAGAGAGCCGTTTGCGGGTACTCACAGCAAGCATTTGGAAGCCCCAAAACCCCTCCAGGGAGACTACTAGCCGGTTCCACAATGGGAGAAATATTAACGGGTACTCAGACAGTTACAAGTGTCACCGAAACCCATTAAAGACTGAGATCACCCCATACAAGAAGTTTGCGCGCCAAAACCCTGACAAAAGATAGACATTAAGATTGGGCGGGAAAAGAGGAATTACAGCACTATAACTGTAAAGTACAACCGTCCATCTTTCTCTTGCTGCTTTGACTCGCTGGAAGGCTGCTGAACTTTTATTCTCTTGCCTGACGGCTCTGGACTCTGATCCGCTAGGATCAACCTCGTGGCTTGCCGCGAAGATCTGCGGAGAACTGGGCTGTGAGGCCTGGAAACGGGCGCACCATCCCGAGAAGTCGGTAAACGGTGTTGGAACCGAAGGCCCGAGAGGAGATGAGATGAGATGAGATGAGATGAGAAGAGAAGAAGACGACAATACGTATCGCCACGGTCAGTAAGCCCCGACCGCGCCTGTAAGTCGAATAAACACTTCTTCGAATTTTATCGGCTACTCCACAACTGGCCTAGGAAGACCCTTCTTCGAGTTCTATCGAACCGGTGTAGGGCACAGGAAGACTTTTTTTTTTGAGTAGTATCAGAACTCCGAGGGCAACACAGATCTTCATGACAGCAGATGGTCCAGCCTGCTAGCCGGAGCAGAAATGAGTAAACAAGTGGGGTACAGAGACCCCTGATCAACACGTGGATAGTCAGGCGCTGCGGTAAAAACATCCGAGCAGAGTTTCGGAATTCTCCGAGTTATCATGAGTGGTGAGCATGAGTCTCGATTCTACAAATCTAGATTAGGACAGGTATTGATAGGGGAGGGTTTAAGTTTTAAGGATAATTATAATGTGTGTCCCCTTTTACGATGTGTCGTGCGCTCCTCGTTTCCCTAAAATTAGTTTCATAACTGTGTGTAAGATTGTACTGTCGTTAATCTGTGCTTATGACATGTATCTCGTAATCTTGAATAATATGCAATAAAGATTTTCCATTTCGCACTATTCAACCGGGTCTACCTGAGTCTTCTCTGCATTATTGCTCTCGCACCTAAGTCCAGTGTCAGAACCGTAAGGGCGAGTGGGTCAAACCACTCACAGGTGTCTAGTATTACCAGGCTGGCTGGAGACCAGAGCAGGCAACAAGGCCTAACCCCGCACTAGCACCCAGGCTAAGCACAGAGCCACAGGTCACCCCTTACAGGATAATGGGCATGTACTCAAATTGGCAGGATGTGACTAGTGGTGTCCCGCATGGATCTGTGTTGGGGCCTCAAATATTCACAGTATTTATTAATGACTTAGATGATGGCATAGAAAGTCACATATCCAAATTTACCGATGACACAAAGATAGGTGGCATTGTAGGCAGTGCAGATGGAAGCATAAAATTACAAAGGGATATCGATAGATTAATTGAATGGGCAAAACTGTGGCAAATGGATTTCAATGTAGGCAAATGTGAGATCATCCACTTTGGACCTAAAAAGGATAGAACAGGGTACTTTCTAAATGGTGAAAATCTAAAAACAGTGGAGGTCCAAAGAGACTTGAGGGTTCAGGTACACAGATCATTAAAATGTCATGAACAGGTACAGAAAATAATCAAAAAGGCTAATGGAATGCTGGCCTTTATATCTAGAGGACTAGAATACAAGGGGGTAGAAGTTATGCTGCAGCTATACAAAACCCTGGTTAGACCACTCCTGGAGTACTGTGAACAGTTCTGGGCACCACACCTTAGGAAGGATATATTGACCTTGGAGGGAGTGCAGCACATGGCTGATCTGCGACCTAACTCCACTTACCCGCCTCTGGACCATTTCCCTTAATACCTTTGGTTAACAGAAAGCTATCAATCTCTGATTTAAAAATAACAATTGATCTAGCATCAATTCCCATTTGCGGGAGAAAGTTCCAAACTTCTATTACCCTTTGTGTGTAGAAGTGTTTCCTAATTGCACTCCTGAAAGGTCTGGCTCTAATTTTTAGACTATGCTCCCTAGTCCTAGACTCCCGAACCAGCGTAAATAGTTTATTTCTATCTATCTGTTCCCCTTAATATCTTCAAGGGTTAAGTTATGAAGAGAGATTACACAAATTAGGGTTGTGTTCCCTAGAATTTAGAAGGTTAAGGGATGATCTGATTGAAGTTTTCAAGATATTAAGGGTAACAGATAGACAGAGAGAAACTATTTCCACTGGTTGGGGATGCTAGGACTAGGGAGCATAGTCTAAAAATTACCACATTTTTATATTACCACATTTTTAACGGGGTTCACATCATTCGGCAATCACATCAGGTAAGTAGGTTGGGTTCTCTATGTCTCCCCATTGCTGTGAATAGGTGACAGCTGCAAAAGTGGTATGAAAGCTACCATTTCACAGCTGTTCACTTTCCAATGTCAGAAGCTTGAGCCTTCAGGAGTTGGAAGACACTTTTGAGCTTTATGCAGTTTGGAAGTGTTTGGAGTAAACTCTCTATCCACTGTCACCTCCTTGGAGCAAGCTCTCTCACCATTGACAGATCGTTTCTGTCATCTCAGATTTAGCTGCCATCTATTCCAACAACATCGGTGCCCTTGAAAAAATCTCACCTTGGTCCTCTGAATCCCTCCACGATCAGCCCAACACCAACATCACCAGGCACACCAACATCACCAACAACAATACCAACCTACTCCGCAATCACCTGATGCTGCACAGGACACAGGGCATCAGCACCCGAACACATTGCTGCCCGGGATGCCAGCGATAGCATCACCATGGCCAGATTTACTTCACTTGACGCTGTACACCCTGACTGCCACATGATGCGCCAGGTTGGCACCACCCCACACCAACACCATAAAGCATCCCTACAATGCCCAAGCCTTTCCTTTCACACTCATCACAATTGGGAGGGGGGCGGGGGGAAGTTATATCTCAACATTCACTGTAACTCATTAAGACACTTCTAAAGGTGAGCACAGATCTGTTCAATAAGGCAAAGTGCTGAAAATATATATTTCAATGTTTGACAACACATTAACAGAAACTTCACATGAACATTGGTAAACCACCCAAGTACCTACCCTTGTGTGTTGTTAGTTGGTATGCTTGCAGTAGGATGAGGGTAAATGTGAGGGGTGGCTAGTGAGTTAGGGTAGTGATAATGTAGATAGAGAGGGATAAGAACATAAGAACATAAGAAATAGGAGCAGGAGTAGGCCAATTGGCCCCTCGAGCCTGCTCCGCCATTCAATAAGATCATGGCTGATCTGATCCTAACCGCCAATCTACTATCTACTATCACAGAACCATCTCCTGCATCTAACAGAATTGCACACACGAAATAGGAGCAGAATCAGGCTACACGGTCCCTGGGCCCGCTCCACTACCCACAGGGCCATGACCGATCCGAACCTAGACTCATGTCCAAATTCCTGCCCGCTCCCCGTAACCCTTAATGCCCTTTACTTCTAGGAAACTGTCTATTTCTGTTTTAAATTTATTTAATGATGTAGCTTCTACAGCATTTTGTGGCAGCATATTCCATGGACCTACCACCCTCTGAGTGAAGTAGTTCCTCCTCATATCAGTTTTGAAAGAGCAGCCCCTTATTCTAAGACTATGTCCCCTAGTTCTAGTCTCACCCGTCATCGGGAACATCCTCCCCGCATCCACCCGATCCAACCCCTTCACAATCTTATATGTTTCAATAAGATCGCCTCTCATTCTTCTGAAATCCAATGAGTAGAGTCCCAATCTACCCAACCTCTCCTCATATGACCACCCCCTCATCCCCGGGATTAACCGAGTGAACCTTTTTTGCACTGCCTCGAGAGCAAGGATGTCTTTCCTTAAGTAAGGACACCAAAACTGTATGCAGTATTCCAGGTGCGGTCTCACCAATACCTTGTACAACTGAAGCAATACCTCCCTATTTTTATATTCTATCCCCCTAGCAATGAAAGCCAACATTCCATTTGCCTTCTTAATCACTTGCTGCACCTGCATACTAACCTTTTGAGTTTCGTGCACCAGGACCCCCAGATCCCTTTGCACTTCAGTACTCTCCAGTTTCTTGCCATTAAGATAATAAATTGCTCTAGGATTTTTCCTGCCAAAGTGCATCACCTCACACTTTCCAGTGTTGTATTCCATCTGCCAAATCTCTGCCCACTTACTTAGCCTGTCTATGTCCCCTTGCAGGTTTTTTATGTCCTCCTCACTCACTACTTTCCCTCCCATCTTTGTATCATCTGCAAATTTTGATATGTTACACTTGGTCCCTTCCTCCAAATCGTTAATATAGATTGTAAAGAGTTGGGGACCCAGCACTGACCCCTGTGGAACACCACTAGTTACTGATTGCCAGCCTGAGAATGAACCATTTATCCCAACTCTTTGCTTTCTGTTAGATAGCCAATCCTCTATCCATGCCAGAATATTACCCCCAATCCCGTGATTTTTTACCTTAAGCAATAATCTTTTGTGTGGCACCTTGTCAAATGCCTTTTGGAAGTCTAAATACACTACGTCCACTGGTTCCCCTTTATCCACTCTATATGTTACTTCCTCAAAGAACTCCAGCAAATTTGTCAAACATGACTTCCCCTTCGTAAAACCATGCTGACTTTGTCCTATTAAATTATGATTATCCAAATGTCCTGTTACTGTTTCCTTAATAATGGACTCCAAAATTTTACCTACCACAGATGTTAGGCTAACCGGTCTATAGTTTCCAGCCTTCTGTCTACTGCCCTTTTTAAATAAGGGTGTTACATTAGCAGTTTTCCAGTCTGCCGGGACCTTAGCGGAATCCAGGGAGTTTTGAAAAATTATTACCAATGCATCTACAATCCCTACCGCCACTTCCTTCAAGACTCTAGGATGTAAGCCATCAGGTCCAGGTGATTTATCCGCCTTGAGTCCCATTATTTTACCGAGTACCACTTCCTTAGTGATTTTGATCGTGTTTAGCTCCTCTCCCCCTATAGCCCCCTGTTTGTCCAGTGTTGGGATATTCTTAGTGTCCTCTACTGTAAAGACTGATACAAAATATTCATTCAGTGTTTTTGCCATCTCCATATTTCCCACCATTAATTTCCCGGTCTCATCCTCTAAGGGACTAACATTTACTTTAGCCACCCTTTTTCTTTTTATATAACTATAAAAACTCTTACTATCTGTTTTTATATTTTTTGCTAATTTACTTTCATAATCTATCTTCCCTTTCTTAATCAATCTTTTTGTTATTTTTTGCTGCCTTTTATAGTTTTCCCAATCCTCTGTCCTCCCACTAGATTTCGCTACCTTATATGCCCTTGTTTTTAGTCGAATACTATCCTTAATTTCTTTACTTAGCCACGGATGACTGTCCTTTCTTTTACACCCTTTTCTTTTCAGTGGAATATATATTTTTTGGAAGTTGTAAAATAACTCCTTGAATGTACACCACTGATCATGTGTCGTCTTACCCTTTAATCTATTTTCCCAATCCACTCTACTCAATTCCGCTTGCATACCTTCATAGTCTCCTTTATTCAAGCTTAGCACACTTGTTTGAGATCCAACCTTCTCACCCTCTAATTGAATATGGGTGGAGGTGCAAGGTAAGTTGGTGTGAGTAAAGATATGCAGGAGCAGGGTAGGGAAGGCAGAGTGATGGGGATGCGATGAGTGGCACAGCAGGATGAGGTTGAGTGTGGCATTGCAGTAACGTTTCGTGATCTACTGGGATCATTGCAAGGTTCGCGCCACTGCAGCCTGGTCCTCCTGATGACATCTCTGCTTGTGACCTCCTGTGCAATGTGCAACCAGGCTGCGTTGGTCTCTGGAGAGGTGTCTTCCACCCATGGGAAGGGAAGAGGACCTTCTTGTGTGCTGTGACTCCCTCCATAAGCATATGGAGGGAGTCATGCGAGAGCCTGGGTGCAGTAGTGCAAATCTGTGCAGTGCTTGTCAGTGTTTGCAGCACCTCAATGCTGTAGAACACTGACAGCAGAACTGTCTAACTGAAAGTGGACATGACCCCTTTAAGGAAACCGGCTGATGACGCGTCATCAAATGACATCATCAGACCCGCTTCCTATTAATTGGCCAGGGAACTGGGCAGGGTGGGCTTAAGAAGCCCGATCTGTGTAAAATCACTTGGAGAGAGAGGGCTGGAGCCGGGAGCGGTACCGGGACCTGCCAACCACCTCTCCCACCGTGATCCCACTTCTGCTGGTGAAATTGCGGCCCGAGTCAATTCTAGACACTGTCTGCCCCACTGCTTCCCAAGAGGATCCATTCACCAGGGTCACTACCCTCTGTATAACATAGTCAAATCTAAACTGTCTGTCAGCTCTCTCTTCTAAGCATGAGTGCACCCGTCCCTTTTACCAGAGTTTACTGCAGTCACAGACATATATCTATGTTCAATGTATTTATTTCCATAAGAAACTTGAATACAATGTTAGCTCTTAAAAATTCTGTTCATTTTCATCCTTAAGTGCTTTTTTTATTCATTCTTCAGTTGTGGGCGTCAGTGGCAAGGCCAGCATTTATTGCCCATCACTACTTGCTGTAAGGGGTGACGTGTGGCTCTGTGCTTAGCCTGGGTGCTAGTGTGGGGTTAGGCCTTGTTGCCTGTTCTGGTCTCCAGCCAGCCTGGTAACACTAGACACCTGTGAGTGGTTCGACCCACTCGCCCTTACGGTTCTGACACTGGACTTAGGTGCGAGAGCAATAATGCAGAGAAAACTCAGGTAGACCCGGTTGAATAGTGCGAAATGGAAAATCTTTATTGCATATTATTCAAGATTACGAGATACATGTCATAAGCACAGATTAATGACAGTACAATCTTACACACAGTTATGAACTAATTTTAGGGAAACGAGGAGCGCACGACACATCGTAAAAGGGGACACACATTATAATTATCCTTAAAACTTAAACCCTCCCCTATCAATACCTGTCCTAATCTAGATTTGTAGGATCGAGACTCATGCTCACCACTCGTGATAACTCGGAGAGTTCCGAAACTCTGCTCGGATGTTTTTACCGCAGCACCTGACTATCCACGTGTTGATCAGGGGTCTCTGTACCCCACTTGTTTACTCGCTTCTGCTCCGGCTAGCAGACTGGACCGTCTGCTGTCATGAAGATCTGTGTTGCCCTCGGAGTTCTGATACTACTCAAAAAAGAGTCTTCCTGTGTCCTACACCGGTTTGATAGAACTCGAAGAAGGGTCTTCCTGGGCCAGTTGTGAAGAAGTCGGTAGAATTGTCGTCTTCTTCTCTTCTCATCTCATCTCATCTCATCTCCTCTCGGGCCTTCTGGTTCCAACACCGTTTACCGACTTCTCGGGATGGTGCGCCCGCTTCCAGGCCTTCACAGCCCAGTTCTCCACAGATCTTCGCGGCAAGCCACGAGGTTGATCCTAGCGGATCAGAGTCCAGAGCCGTCAGGCAAGAGAATAAAAGTTCAGCAGCCTTCCAGCGAGTCAAAGCAGCAAGAGAAAGATGGACGGTTGTACTTTACAGTTATAGTGCTGTAATACCTATTTTCCCGCCCAATCTTAATGTCTATCTTTTGTCAGGGTTTTGGCGCTCAAACTTCTTGTATGGGGTGATCTCAGTCTTTAATGGGTTTCGGTGACACTTGTGACTGTCTGAGTACCCGTTAATATTTCTCCCATTGTGGAACCGGCTAGTAGTCTCCCTGGAGGGGTTTTGGGGCTTCCAAATGCTTGCTGTGAGTACCCGCGAACGGCTCTCTCATCGTAGAGCCGTGGGGATTTTGCATATTAATGTCTTTGGATGGGTCCTTGATCGCTCAGTACAATAGCCCTTGTTTGCACCTGGGGGACCGATTTCAGTATTTATGTTTAAAATGCAAACCCATCATGTCTTGTCAATTATCTCAAATGTGCTGAGTCCTGTCCGATCTTGCTGGAATGTTTATTGAAGCGCCATCTTGTCTGCCTACTGAAAGTCTAGAACTTTCTGCCACGAGGCGTGGCGGCCATTTTACAGGCTGTTTTGTGTCCGTTTTGAAACCTGACAGCATTCTGCTGAAATAAAGCTGTTTATACGAAACTTTATGTCTCCTTCTTATTTTTATAAAATCGCAATAATTTTGCGAATTCTACATTGCCCCTTCAGAAGGTGGTGGTGAGCCGCCTTCTTGAACCACTGCAGTCCGCGTGGTGAAGGTGCTCCCACAGCACTGTTAGGGAGGGAGTTCCAGGATTTTGACCCAGCGACGATGAAGGAATGGCAATATATTTCCAAGTCAGAATGGTGTGTGACTTGGAGGAGAATTTGGAGGTGGTGGTGTTCTCATGCGGCTGCTGCCATTGTCCTTCTAGGTGGTAGAGGTCGTGGGTTTGTGAGGTGCTGTCGAAGAAGCCTTGGTGCTTCTTTTGTCTCCTATAGTGAGTTAAAGGATATGCAGTACTTTCCTGTTTTGCATCAATCACTCGGGATCAATTCGCTTGTTCTTTACTGCATCCTGCCCGATATTTCTACATGCTTTGTGTGGTGAGGTGATCAGGATTGAACATAAGCTTCCAAGAAAAATCTCCAATATTTCTTCAGATTGGTTTTGTGTAGAGTAAATCAAACCTCGACCTTTCGGTTAAAATTCCTGTCCTTATCTTTAAAACCCTTCCTGACCTTGCCTCTCCTTATTTCTGTAAGTCGCTCCAATCCTGCAACCCCCCTGCCTCCCCTGACGTTCTATTCCTCTGACTCTGCCCTTCTTTCAGCTGTCTGCGTCTCAGTCTCTGGAGTTCCCTCCCTAAACCCTTCCATCTCTCCTTCTCCCTCTCCTTTAAAACCCACCTCTTTGACCAACCTTTTGATCATCCCTCCTAATCTCTCCTTCTTTGGCAGGCCGTCCATTTTCCTCACACTTCTGAGATGAGTCCCAGGATGTTTTTCTACATTATAGGGGCTCTATAAATACAAGAGGTTGTTGTTGTTTATAGTCGGTTTTGATGCAGAATTGCTCAGCCTCGTGACCACCACATTCATGCTTTATTTATAGCAATAAATAAAAAGAAAGACTTGCATTTCTATAGCGCCTTTCGCAACCACCGGACATCCCAAAGCGCTTTACAACTAATGAAGTACTTTTTGAAGTGTAGTCACTGTTGTAATGTGGGAAACACAGCAGCCAATTTGCGCACAGCAAGGTCCCACTAATAGCAATGTGATAATGACCAGATTATCTGTTTTAGTGATGTTGATTGAGGGATAAATATTGGCTGGGACACCGGGGAGAACTCCTCTGCTCTTCTTCGAAATAGTGCCATGGGATCGTTTATATCCACCTGAGACGGCAGATGGGGCCTCGGTTTAACATCTCATTTGAAAGATGGCACCTCCGACAGTGCAACACTCCCTCAGCACTGCACTGGGAGTGTCAGCCTAGTTATTTGTGCTCAAGTCTCTGGAGCGGGACTTGAACCCACCACCTTCTGACTCAGAGGCGCAAGTGTTACCAACTGAACCACGGCTGATCTATGTGTTGTAAGAAACAAATTTGATTCGGGCAAGAGCACGTACAGATTACCCATAGAATTAATATTGCCTCTAGACATACAGGTCTGACTGTTACTTCTCTGGAAGCAGAATTGATCCAAAAGCAAAGTGCTCAACTGTCAGCCAATAATGAACAATGTATGTATTTGTGTGTTGGAATCATTCCTTCATTACAACAGGGACTACATTTCAAAAAGTACTTCATTGGCTGTAAAGCGCTTTGGGACGTCCTGAGGTCGTGAAAGGCGCTGTAGAAATGCAAGACTTTCTTTACCTTTCTTGTCATTCTTTCTCTGACAGGCAAGTTTACTTTTGATATTTTTGCTCCCTGCCCCATGTTAGGAAATAATTACATAAAATTACATGTAATTTACAGCACAAAAACAGGCCATTCATCCCAACTGGCCGATGCCAGTGTTTACGCTCCACACGAGTCTCCTCCCACCCCTCTTCATCTCACCCTGTCACCATATCCTTCTATTCCTTTCTCCCTCATGTGCTTGTCTAGCTTCCCTTAAACGCATCTATGCTATTCGCCTCAACCACTCCCTGTGGTAGCGAGTTCCACATTCTAACCACTCTCTCTGGGTAAAGAAATTCCCTATTGGATTTATCAGTGACTGTCTTATATTTATAGCCCCTAGTTTTGGTCTCCCCAGCAAGTGGAATCATCTTCACTACGTCAACCCTATCAAGCCTCATCAGAATTTTAAAGACCTCTATCAGGTCACCTCTCAGCCTTCTCTTTTCTAGAGAAAAGAGCCCCAGCCTGTTCAGCCTTTGCTGATAGATCCCATCACCAATGTGAAAGACAATTTGAACAAATCACCTCAAACTGGTAATGATAGATAATGCACAGGCAGTTACAGCATATTAGACTCCCAAAGGCCGGGAATTTCCTCTGCGTCCACTCCACCCCCATAGCTTTGGCGGAAACGCGGTGGAAAATCCCGTTTACTTGCGTAAACGAAGTGTCCGCCACTCATCCGCTAAAAGTTACATCTGCAGATTGCCAGCAGCTCCCAGCAAATCTCTGGCCAAAGAAAAATATATCTGACACCCATAAAGAGCCATTAACATCAATTGGAAAATGCTGGTAGCTTGATGACAGCGACTCCTAAGCCATTTAAATGCTCGAACGCGCTTTGCGCAACGATCCGCAACATGCTTGTCGATTCCATTGATTATTTGCGAAGGAAGGACTTCAAAAAGTGGCAAACTCAATCACGAATGTCCCTCTGAAACCTTAGTTCTTGCCAACAGTGCCCTAGTATAGATCCTTAACTGTGGAAGACAAGCAATTCATTTAATTTAATCAATTATATCAATCTCTTTTGTTACATTTTTAGACCTTCTTCTATAAAACTATTCACATTGAGTTCAGCCCTTGATCTGCAATGGCAGAGATGCAGTCCTCACCCACATCCAGAACAATGGCTCCCTTGTAGTGGAGAGACTGCAGAAGCCAGGATTGTTCTCCTTAGAGCAGAGAAGGTGAAGGGGAGATTTAATAGAGGCGTTCAAAATTATGAAGGTTTTTGATAGAGTAAACTGTTTCTACTGGCAGGAGTGTCAGTAACCAGAGGACACAGATTTAAAATAATCAGCAAAAGAACCAGAGGGGGAGATGAGGAGAATTTTTTTTATGCAGGAAGTTGTTGTGATCTGGAATGCGCTGCCTGAAAGGGCGGTGGAAGCAAATTCAATAGTAACTTTCAAAAGGGAATTGGAGAAATACTTGAAAAGGAAAAATTTGCAGGGCTATGGGGAAAGAACGGGACGAGTGGGACTAATTGGAGAGCTCTTTCAAAGAGCCGGCACAGGCACAATGGGCCGAATGGCCTCGTTCTGTGCTGTATGATTCCATGATAAGACCCTATGGCAGTGGCAATTATGCAAGGTCGGTGAACCCATTTAGCTCCCCCTAGCATTAACATCCATGTTCACCTGCCTCCTTGCCAACTCATATATCCATTGATTCGAGAAGGTTTCAGCTTTCATTTTCAATGCAACAGTTTGTTTCTAAGTAAGTAACTCAGTGACTAAGAAAGCCTTATATCACACCTGATCATATTTTTCAGAAATATCCCAAAGTGCTTCATGTACAATGAATTAATTTGATGTGCAGTTACTGTTGTTATGCGGGCACAGAATTCCTTTGTTTGTAACTGTGCCAGTTTGGATAGATTGTGAATCTAGCTTCTGCCCCTAGATTCCCCTATAGATTCCCTATAAAATGTCACAAACATTCTCCTACTTCAGTCCTGTTTCCCACTGGCAACGTGTGAAGTTCTATTATGCTGCCTTCAAGAGGGAGCTGGACCGGTTTCTGACTGGGAGCACAGATCGCATCATAGAGAAGGTCAGTGTCTTTATAGAGAACACTGGGTCCGTGTGATGCCCTCGACTGGTTTCAATGGCCTGAGGGGGGTCGGAGAGGAATTTTACAGAGTATTTTTTTCCCTTATTGGCCCCGGGTTTTTTTTCTAATTTGTTTTGTTTCTCCGAGGAGATTATGGGGCTGTGGGTGGGGGGGAGGAGAGAAGTATTTTGTCATAATGCTCCGACCAACATGAGTGTGGGGCTGCCTTGATGGATCAGCTGGTCTTTCCCATGCCCGTCAATTTTTTATGTCTTCGCAGCTCACTAGTCTAAATTCTAAGCATTCCCACTGCTCTCCTTTGAGGCCGCTGTGCAATGTATCTGGATTTCTGACACTACACTAATCAGTACTGGACGTAGCACTTTGAATGTAGTCCCACCAATGCTTCGTAGAATCCCAATAAAAATCTTGGCATTTACGCGCCTCTGTGAGGCAATTATTACATATTATTATTAATGTGGCACTCGCACTAACAATTTCTGGAGAACTCTATGGTCACAAGAGACCCAATTAGAACTACAATCATTGAGAACGAGAGTTTATTTACTGTGATCTAGGCAATTATCTTTGCAATTTAGTATCCAGTTTCCAAGCTCTTCCTCAGTTCTTCCATGGGTGTGGGGCGAAAGTAACAAACCTTTATTTCCCAGGATTGTGCTTGCAATCATTTTTTAAAGACCAGAGTTTTATTACGTCTTTGCCATTTACCACATTGCTGTCAAATAAACTTTTACAAAATGACGACCGCAGCATTCTATGCTTCGAGCCTCATTATTGCTGCATTCTTCGACTATATTCCCGCTGCCCCTGTTGTTTCATGAATCTTGAAGTGCGCCAGATTCGCATCATTCATTTCTTTCGTGCACAGCTGGCTGCACCCAAGCAGTGTCAGATCTTCTTCCTTCAGATGATTTGTTGAGCAGTACAGTGCCCAAGCTAGATGTAAACTATCCCCACGGACTAAGGATGGAAAGAAAAGAGGAAACTAGCATTTAACTAGCAGCTTGTCATAATCATATCCACAGAATGTCTCAAAGTGCTTCGTGGCCAATGAGTTACTTTTTGAAGGGCAGACACTGTTGTTAGCGGCAGCTAATTTCTGCATAGCAAGATCCCGCAAACATTAATGAGATGAACAACCAGTTGATCTGTTTTTGCTGATGGTGGTGAGTCAGACACCAGCAGAACTCTTTGTTCCTCTTCAAAACAGTGCCTTTTACAGCCACCTGAACAGGCAAAGGGGGTGCTCGGTTTAGCATCTCATCTGAAAGGTAGCACCTCCAACAGTGCAGCACCATAAGGCCATAAAGAAAGAAAGACTTGCATTTATATAGCGCCTTTCATGACCACCAGACATCTCAATGCACTTTACAGCCAATGAAGTACTTTTTGAAGTGGAGTCACTGTTGTAATGTGGGAAACGCAGCAGCCAATTTGCACACAGCAAGGTCCCACAAACAGCAATGTGGTAATGACCAGATCATCTGTTTTGTTATTTTGGTTGAGGGATAAATATTGGCCAGGACACCGGGGAGAACACCCTGCTCTTCTTCAAAATAGTGCCATGGGATCTTTTACGTCCACCTGAGAGAGCAAACGGGGCCTCGGTTTAACGTCTCATCCGAAAGACGGCACCTTTGACAGTGCAGCACTCCCTCAGCACTGCACTGGAGTGTCAGCCTAGCTTTATGTGCTCAAAGTCCCTGGAGTGGGACTTGAACCCACAAACCTTCTAACTCAGAGGCGAGTGTGCTATCCACTGAGCCACAGCTGACACTCAAACCCTTCAATGGGTACGGTTTTCTCAGTGATCTAACCAAGGTGGGAGTATTGGCAGACTCCATTATTCAGTGATGCTTTCACTATAATAGAAAGAAAGAACTTGCATTTCTATAGCACCTTTCAGGGCCTCTGGATATCCCATTGGCGCTTTACAACCAATTACGTTGTAATGTAGGAAACGCAGCTACCCACTGAGTCATGGCAGACATCGAGAGACAGCATTCTACCTTTGAGGTTGTCTTCAGTCTCCTGCGATCACTGTCTGGATTCAAACAATATGAAAAAATTCTCCACTGGCAGTGGCTCACTGACAGGGACCTTTGGTCACTGCCCCATTGCATATTACAGCATCTCATGTGGATATTACCAACTGAATTTTAATGCACAATATTCAGTCGATCATGATGCTCTATTTTTAAGCATTGCAACTACATAGATTTACATTACATAGAATGTGCTGCACAGAAACAGGTCAATCAGTCCAACTGGTCCATGCTAGCGCTTATGTGCCACATAAAGCGCTGGCTAGGCCACAACTGGAGTAATGCATCCAGTTCTGGTCACCACACTTTAGGAAGGCTGTGAAGGCACTTGAGAGGGTGCAGAGGAGATTTACCAGAATGGTTCCAGGGATGGGGGATCTTAGCTACAAGGACAGGTTGGAGAAGCTGGATTTGTTTTCTTTAGAACAAAGGAGGTTGAGGGGTGATTTGATAGAGGTGTACAAGATTATGACGGGTTTGGATAGGCTAGACGGGGAAAGGCTGTTCCCACTAGTTGATGGTACAAGGACTAGGGGACACAGATTTAAGGTTTTGGGCAAGAGATACAGGGGGGAAGTGAGGAAAACTTTCTTACACAGCAAGTGGTGAGGACCTGGAACTCGCTGCCGACGGAAGTGGTGGAAGCGGAGACACTCAATGTTTTCAAGGAGAGACTGGATAGGCACTTGAGGGAAATAAACTTGCAGGGCTGCGGGGATAGAGCGGGGGAATGGGACTGACTGGATTGCTCTACAGAGAGCCGGCACAGACTCGATTGGCCAAATGGCCTCCTTCTGTGCCGTATGACTGGGGGAATATTCGGTTGATTAGTGCCTCCCGTTAGCGTCCTGAGGGCGCTAATGGGGCACAAAGCAACTAGCGCCCAGGCACGGCGATGTTTGCGCCGCTCACGAAATTGACCAGACATTTTACGGCAGCGCTAAATACAACAGCCACGATCTCCTGCGCCCGCAGATCGTGACGTCAGTCGAGCGTGCAACGCCCTGGTAGCGCCCCAGACTGGATATTGAGTTGGGCCCTCTGCCTTTCCGCCTGCCGCTAGCAACGACAGGTTGAGGGGAACGTTTTGCAGTCAGGAAGGGACTGTGGGAGCGCTATTTAAAGGCGACCGCTTCCTGACTTTTTTTGTCGGTGACATTTTTGCACCACGCATTCTGAGAAAGAGAGAGACTTCTGGAGAGATTCAACGCTGTGTGAAGAGTTTTGGGTACTGAGCAGCACTTTGCAGGTTCATTTTGATTTGACCTTCCTTGCATCGATTTAGAAGAACCTATGGGGGCTGCACTCTGAGCTCTTTCCCTGGGCCTCTCCATTGTTCTTTCCAGCAGATTTGATGTACAGGTCTCTCCAGGCCGAGATTCAAGGCTGCAATGAGCAGAGTGTAGATGAAGAGCAAGATCGACCCTCCCCTTTAAGAACTGGCCGGCGCCAGCGTGTCTGTGTTCCATTGCTGACTGACATCACATGAGCTTCGCCAGCGCTCTGAGGTAGCGCCTCGCTCCTCGGCATTAGCGCTTTAATAGAGGTCTGTAGCGCCTGATTTAGCGCTCCAATCACCTCCAAGGGCGATAGAGGCCAAGTTTGCAGTTGGAGGCGATAATTAGTGCCAGGCGCTAAACTTTGCGCCCGGCTGATAATTGCGCCCCAAATGGGGTGATACCGAATTTCTCCCCCTATGACTCTTTGAGGCAACCAGACTAAAATGTTCCATCTATTGGTAATTTGCAAATGATAACACTAGTGACCTGGAAGAAAGAAGAAAGACTTGCATTTCTGTAGCGCCTTTCACGGCCTCAGGACGTCCCAAAGCGCTTTACAGCCAATGAAGTATTTTTGAAGTGTAGTCACTGTTGTAATGTAGGAAACACGGCAGCCAAATTGCGCACAGCAAGCTCCCACAAACAGCAATGTGACAATGACCAGATTATCTGTTTTAGTGATGTTGGTTGAGGGATAAATATTGGCCAGGACTCCAGGGATAACTCTCCTACTCGACTTTGAAAGAGCGCCACGGCATCTTTTACGTCCACCTGAGAGAGGAGACGGGGCCTCGGCTTAACATCTCATCCGAAAGACGGCACCTCTGACAGTGCGGCACTCCCTCAGCACTGCACTGGGAGTGTCAGCCTGGGTGTTGTGCCCAAGTCTCGGGAGCGGGACTTGAACCCACAATCTTTTGACCCAGAGGCGAGACACACTGAGCCACAGCTGACACTTTTGAAATGGCAAACACTCCATAATACCATCAACAGAGGCAATAACATTTCAAGGCCAAGTAAAAATGCAAATAATATGAAATGATTTTACACCAACCACATCGTTTTGTGTCAAGCAACTGTTCAGCTTGATGTTGTAATTCTGGGGCTAGCTGGGAAGCTGGCCAGAATCAAACCATCGGACCTAGGTACAGAAAAATAAATGAAAAGAGACCGATGGCAATAACTGAATTTCATGAAAGAACGATCTTTCATTTATATCGTGCTTTAACACATTATCTAAATGTCCCAAAGAAAATCAGCTTGTTTTGAAGCTGACACAGTGTAGGCAAACACTACATTACCCAATTGCACACATGTACCTGAACAGGTATCGTAGCCGGAGAGACAGCACTCCCTCAGTACTGCACTGGAGCATCTTAGAATCATAGAATAGTTACAGCACGGAAGAAGGCCATTCGGCCCGTCGAGCCCGTGCTGACTCTCAGCTAGTCTCACTCCCCCGCCCTTTCCCCGTAGCCCTGCACATTTTTTTCCTTCAGATACTTATCCAACTCCCTTTTGAAAGACAAGATTGAGTCTGTCTCCACCACCCTATCAGGCAGTGCATTCCAGATCCTAACCACTCGCTGCATAAAAAAGTTTTTTCTTACGTCGCCTTTGGTTCTTTTGCCAATCGTCTTAAACCTGTGTCCTCTGGTTCTTGATCCTTCTGCCAATGGGAATAGTTTCTCTCTATCTACTCTGTCTAGACCCCTCATGATTTTGAACGCGTCTATCAAATTTCCTCTCAATCTACTCTGCTCTAAGGAGAACAACCCCAGCTTCTGTAGTCTATCCATGTAACTGAAGTCCCTCATTCTTGTAAATCTTTTCTACACCTTCTCTAAGGCTTTCACATCCTTCCTAAAATTTGGTACCCAGAATTGGACACAGTACTCCAGTTGGGGCCAAACCAGTGTTTTATACAGGTTCACCATAATTTCCACACTTTTGTACTCATTGGCCCAGAAATTGATCTCGCTCTGTTCCTGCGGGGGTAAGGCTTTCCCGCGATCTCTCACCTCGCTTGTGCTTTTTCAGATCCAGCTCGCACGAACTTCATGTTCCAGACATCAGCTGGGCAGTGCTTGCGTATCCCAGCGGCGTAGTGAATTCGTGCGAGCTGTGGGATCACGTGACTCAGTTAGAGCCAATGGCAGCACACCATCTTCCATTCATAAGTTTCACAGCATCCTGTGAAATCTATGAATCTTACACGCCCCCAAAATAACAGCTAAACCTCAATTAAATTTAAAAAAAAACCCATCACATTAATAAAATAAGTATAGTTAATTAAATTAACCATTTTAAATAAAAAATTAAATTTTTGAAAAAATTTAAAATCTTTTAAAAAGTTATAAAAATAAACTTACCTGTCTTTAAAGTCTCTAAAAAAGATATACCTGTAAAAAAAAATTCAAAAAAATACTTAATTCACTACTTACCTTCTTAAAAGCGGGTCTTACTCCTCCTTTTTACATTTCCAAAATCTTCCCTACTTACCTGCGCGTCCAAAGCATGAAGTGCACAGCGTGCGCGCAGCCTGTAGCGCGCATGCGATGCACCCAGGACCCGCCCCCTTTTCAGAAGAGCAATTGCCGGTTTTCAGCGCATGCGCAGGGCATGCAGAAAACCGGCAATTGGAGTGGGAATACGCGAGAGTATGCAGTGCGTACTCTCGCGTCCCGGGATCAATTTTCGGCCCAATACCTCTATTTATGAAGCCCAGGATCCCATAAGCCTTTTTAACTGCTTTCTCAACCTGCCCTGCCACCGTCAACTATTTGTGCACACATACCCCCAGGTCTCTCTGTTCATGTACCCCCTTTAGGATTGTACCAATTAGTTTATATGTCATCTCCTCATTCTTTTGACCAAAATGTATCACTTTGCACTTTTCTGCATTAAATTTCATCTGCCACGTGTCCGCCCATTTCACCAGCCTGTCTATGTCTTCCTAAAGAGATTCACTCTCCTCCTCACTGTTCACCATACTTCCAAGTGTTGTGTCATCTGCAAATTTTGAAATTGTGCCCTGTATACCCATGTCCAAGTCATCAATATATATCAAGAAAAGCAGTGGTCCTAAAACCAACCCCTGGGGAACACCACTGTATACCTTCCTTCAGTCTGAAAAACAACCGTTCACCACTACTCTCTGTTTCCTGTCACTTAGCCAATTTCATATCCATGCTGCCACTGTCCCTCTTATTCCATGGGCTTCAACTTTGCTGACAAGCCTATTATGTGGCACTTTGTCGAACACCTTTTGAAAATCCATGTACACCACGTCAACCGCATTACCCTCTCTGTTACCTCATCAAAAAACTCGATCAAGTTGGTTAAACACGATTTGCCTTTAACAAATCCATGCTGGCTTTCTTTAATTAATCCACACCTATCCAAGTGACTGTTAATTTTTACATAGGATCACATAGGATATACGGCACAGAAACAGGCCATTCGGCCCAACCAGTTCATGCCGGTGTTTATGCTCCACTCGAGCCTCCTTCTGTCTTTCCTCATCTAACTCTATCAGCATAACCCTCTATTCCCTTTTCCCTCATATGCTTGTCTAGCCTCCCCTTAAATGCATCTGTGCTATTCGCTTCAACCACTCCCTATGGTAGCGAGTTCCACATTGTCACCACACTTTGAGTAAAGAAGTTTATTCTGAATTCCCTATTGGATTTCTTGGTGACTATCTTAAATTGATGCCCTCTAGTTATGCTCTTCCCCACAAGTGGAAATATTCTCTCTGTATCCGCTCTATCAAAACTTTTCATAATTTTAAAGACCTCTATTAGGTCACCCCTCAACCTTTTTACAAGAGAAAAGAGACCCAGCCTGTTCATTCTTTCCTGATATGTATACCCTCGCATTTCTGGTAGCATCCTTGTAAGTCTTCTCTGCACCCTCTCCAGTGCCTCTATATCCTTTTTATAATATAGCGACCAGAACTGTACACAATACTCGAAGTGTGGTCTAACCAAGGTTCGATACAGGTTTCGCATAACTTCCCTACTTTTCAATTCTATCCCTCTAGAAATAACCCCTAGTGCCTGGTTTGCTTTTTTTATAGCCTTGCTATCCTGTGTCACAACTTTAAGTGATTTGTGTATTTGTACTCCTAGATCCCTTTGTTCCTCTACCCCACCTAGACTCGCACCCTCCAAGTAATAAGTGACCTCCTTATTCTTCCGACCAAAATGTAATACCTCACATTTATCTGTGTTGAACTTCATTTTCCAATTATATGCTCATTCTGCAAGTTTATTAATGTCCTCCTGTAATTTGTTGCAGTCCTACTCAGTATTGACTATCCCCCCAAATTTGGTGTCATCCACAAATTTAGAAATTGTGTTTTTGATTCCAAAGTCTAAATCATTAATGTAAATTGTGAACAGCAGTGGTCCCAGCACTGATCCTTGTGGAACACCACTACCCACCTTCTGCCACTGTGAATAGCTACCCTTTACCCCTACTCTCTGCTTTCTGTCCTGAAGCCAGCCAGTAATCCATTCTGCTACTTGTCCCCTGACGCCGCATTCTCTGACCCTGTTCATCAGTCTATTATGGGGTACCTTATCGAAGGCCTTTTGAAAATCCAGATAAATTACATCTACTGCATTACCATTGTCTACTCTCTCTGTTATCTCTTCAAAAAATTCAATAAGTTTGGTCAAGCCAGACTTTCCCTTTTGAAATCCATGCTCACTATTCATTATTATTTTTTTGGTTTCTAGATGTTCTTCTATTTTCTCCTTTCATAGGGATTCCATTATTTTTCCTACCACCGATGTTAAGCTGACTGGTATATAATTCCCTGGAAATGTTCTATCCCCCTTCTTAAATATCGGTATTACATTAGCTATCCATCAATCTTTTGGCACTACACCTTTTTCTAATGGATGATTAAATATACATAGTAATGCCTCTGCTATCTCTTCCCTAGATTCTTTTAAAATGCGTGGATGCAATAGGGGTTTTATCCTCTTTGAGTTGATTAATTTATTTAATATATCCCCTTTTTTATTTTAAATGTACTTCATAGAATCATAGAAATTTACAGCACAGAAGGAGGCCATTTGGCCCATCTTGTCTGTGCTGGCTGACGAAGAGCTATCCAGCCTAATCCCACTTTCCAGCTCTTGGTCCGTAGACTTGTAGGTTACGGCACTTCAAGTGCATATCCAAGTACTTTTTAAATGTGTTGAGGGTTTCTGCCTCTACCACCCTTTCAGGCAGTGAGTTCCAGACCCCCATCACCCTCTGGGTGAAAAGATTTCTCCTCAAATCCCTTCTAAACCTCCTACCAATTACTTTAAATCTATGCCCCCTGGTTATTGACCATTCTGCTAAGGGAATTAGGTCCTTCCTATCCACTCTATCTAGGCCCCTCATAATTTTATACACCTCAATTAAATCTCCCCTCAGCTTCCTCTGATCCAAAGAAAACAACCCCAGCCTATCCAATCTTTCCTCATATCTAAAATTCCCCAGCCCAGGCAACATCCTCATAAATCTCTTCTGCACCCTCTCTAGTGCAATCACATCCTTCCTGTAATGTGGTGACTGGAACTGCACAAAGTATTTTAGCTGCGACCTAACTAGTGTTTTATACAGTTCAAGCATAACCTCCCTGCTCTTATAATCTATGCCTCGGCTAATAAAGGCAAGTATCCTGTATGCCTTCTTAACCACCTTATCTACCTGTCTTGCTACCTTCAGGGATCTCTGGACATGCACTCCAATGTCCCTCTGATCCTCTGCACTTCTCAGTGTTCTACCATTTATTGTGTATTCCCTTGCCTTGTTAGCCCTCCCCAAATGCATTACCTCATACTTCTCTGGATTGAATTCCATTTGGCACTGTTCTGCCCACCAGACCAGTCCATTGATATCTTCCTGCAGTCTACAGCTTTCTTCTTCATTATCAACCACACAGCCAATTTTTGTATCATCTGCAAACTTCTTAATCATACTTCCAACATTGAAGTCCAAATCATTGATATATACCACAAAAAGCAAAGGACCCAGTATTGAGCCCTGCGTAACCCCACTGGAAATAGCCTTCCAGTCACAAAAATACCCTTCGACTATTACCCTTTGTTTCCTGCCTCTGAGCCAATTTTGGATTCAACTTGCCACTTTGCCTTGGATCCCATGGGCTTTTACTTTCATGACTAGTCTGCCATGCGGGACCTTATCAAAAGCCTTGCTAAAATCCATACAGACTACATCAAATGCACTACCCTCATTGACCCTCCTTTGTACCTCCTCAAAAAATTCAATCAAGTTAGTCAGACACGACCTTCCCATAAAAAGTCCATGTTGACTGTCCCTGATTAATCCGTGTCTTTCTAAATGAACGTTTATCCTGTCCCTCAGAATTTTTTCCAATAATTTTCCCACCACTGAGGTTAGGCTGACTGGCCTGTAATTAGTCAGTCTATCCCTTTTTCCCTTTTTAAACAACGGTACCACATTAGCAATCCTCCAGTCCTCTGGCACCAACGCTGTACACCAGATACATCGACGACATTTTCTTCCTTTGGACCCATGGCGAAGGATCACTGAAAAGACTACACGATAACATAAACAAGTTCCATCCCACCATCAAACTCACCATGGACTACTCCTCAGAATCGGTCTCATTCCTGGACACACGAATCTCCATCAAAGACGGACACCTCAGCACTTCACTCTACCGCAAGCCCACGGACAACCTCACGATGCTCCACTTCTCCAGCTTCCACCCTAACCATGTTAAAGAAGCCATCCCCTATGGACAAGCCCTGCGAATACACAGGATCTGCTCAGACGAGGAGGAACGCGATGGACACCTACGGACGCTGAAAAACGCCCTCGTAAGAACGGGATATGACGCTCGACTCATCGATCGACAGTTCCGACGGGCCACAGCGAAAAATCGCATAGACCTCCTCAGAAGGCAAACACGGGACACAACCAACAGGGTACCCTACGTCGTCCAGTACTTCCCCGGAGCGGAGAAACTACGACATGTTCTTCGCAGCCTTCAACATGTCATCGATGACGACAAACACCTCGCTAAGGCCATCCCCACGCCTCCACTACTTGCCTTCAAACAGCCGCCTAACCTCAGAAGTACCATCGTTCGCAGCAAATTACCCAGCTTTCAGGATAACAGCGACCACGACACCACACAACCCTGCCATGGCAAACTCTGCAAGACATGCCAGATCATCAACACAGATACCACCATCACACATGAGGACACTACCCACCAGGTACATGGTACATACTCATGTGACTCGGCCAACGTTGTCTACCTCATACGTTGCAGGAAAGAATGCACCGCGGCATGGTACATCGGCGAGACCATGCAGACACTGAGACAACGTATGAACGAGCACCGCGCAACAATCGCCAGGCAGGATTGTTACCTCCCAGTCGGGGAACACTTCAGCAGTCAAGGACATTCAGCCTCGGATCTGCGGGTAAGCGTTCTCCAAGGCAACCTTAGAAACACACGACAACGCAAAATCATCGAGCAGAAACTGATAGCCAAGTTCCGCACTCATGAAGACGGTCTCAATCGGGATCTTGGGTTTATGTCACGATACATGACGTGATCCGGACTCGAGTCGTCGTTAGCTTGTTCACAGATGTGATTCCCAGTAAAAAAGTAAAAATTTTCCCAGTAAAAAAGTACATTTTTTTTAAAGCTTTTCGTTTTACATACAGACGGCAGCTTTTGACACGTTAGAACCCCTGCGACTACACCTCATTGTCTCAGTTGTATCTTGCTATGTCTTTTGATGTGGTACCTTCCTGGCTGACTTAATTAACTTTATCACACCTCGGCAGATAGTCAGGATGATTTAATTTATTGGTCTGCAATTGTAAAGTACACATGCTTTTTTTTCCATCTATGTATGCTCTGGCGATTCTGTATCCAATTTACTTCACCTGAGGAAGGAGCGATAGCTCCGAAAGCTTGTGATTTCAAATAAAACTGTTGGACTATAACCTGGTGTTGTGCGACCTCTCAATTTTGTCCACCCCAGTCCAACACCGGCATCTCCGCATCATGACCACACCTGTAGCCAGAGAGGATTGGAAAATGATGGTCAGAGATTCTGCTATTTCCTCTCTTACTTCTCTTAACAGTCTGGGATACATTTCATCCAGGCCTGGGGATTTAGCCACTTTCAAAGATGCTAAACCTCTAATAATTCCTCTTTCACTATGTTTATTTAATCTAATATTTCACACTCCTCCTCCCTGATTGCAATGTCTGCATCATCCCTCTCTTTTGTGAAAACAGATGCAAAGTATTCATTAAGAACCATACCCACGTCTTCCGCCTCCACACACAGGATACCTTTATGGTCCCTAATAGGCCCTAATCTTACTTTAGTTATCCTCTTGCTCTTAATGTATTTATAAAACATCTTTGGGTTTTCCTTGATTTTACTTGCCAATATTTTTTCATGCCCTCTCTTTGCTTTCCTAATTTCCTTTTTAATTTCACCCCTGCACTTTCTATACTCCTCCAGGGTTTCTGCAGTACTGAGCCCTCGGTATCTGTCATCAGTTTCCCTTTTTTTCTTTATCCTACCCTGTATTGCCCTTGGGAGCTCTAGATTTGTTAGTCCCATCCTTTTTCTCTTTAAGGGAACATACTTGCTCTGAACCCTCACTATCTCCTCCTTAGCTTTTCCCCAATTGAGAACTTTTATTCCTGGTCTATCCTTGTCCTTTCCCAAAACTACCCTAAATCTAACTGAATTATGATCACTACCACCAATATGCTCTCCCACTGATACCCTTTCCACCTGCCCAGCTTCATTCCCTCAAAACAATGATGTAGAACAGCAATGGAAAACATTTAAAATGGTGTTCAACAGAGTGCAGGAAAAATATATTCCGCTAAAAGGAAAGAACAAACTAAACAATAATGTGACTCCATCCAGTGTCATGTCTACCTTTTCTATCTCCCTGGTAAATACTGAAGCAAAATAATTATTTAATATTTCTGCCATCTCTCTATCGTTACCTGTTGTATTATCCTATTTAGCCCTTCATGGCCCTATTCCAATCCCAACTTTCCTTATTTTATTGATGTGCCTGTAAAATATTTTATTATTTTGTTTTATGTTCCTTGATAATTTAATTTCATAGTTCCTCTTTGCCTCCCTAATTGTTTTTTTGACTTCTCTTGACTTCTCTTTTTTCTACTGCCATTATGATATCCCTAATAAGTACAGCTACTCCACCTCCCCTTTTTCCCTCCCTATCTTTTCTGAAATATATTATACCATGCAATGTTCAATTCCCAGTCCTGATTTTTCTGTAGGCATGTCTCAGTAATCCCTACTATGTCTGGTTCCACGCAACGCATGATTGTCTCCAGCTCCCCTGTTTTATTACGGACACTGTGTACATTGCTTTACAGACAGTTTAACTCATTTTTAATAGGATTTCCTCTCACTTTAATTTTAACCATCTTTTTAGACTTCTGTTATATAACTCTATTTATTCACTTGCCATCAATGTCCACCCTTACTTTATTCTTTCCTGTGCTCTCTTTTCCTGTTTTGTTTATATATAGGCTGGTTACGTTTCTTGTAGATCCCTCCCCACATCTTCCTAGTTTAAAGCCTTTGCCACCTCTCTATTTACTCTTCTCATCCTTGTTTTCAAATCCCTCCATGGCCTTGCCCCTCCCTATCTCTGTAATCTCCTCCAGCCCCACAAACCCCCTGAGATATCTGCGCTCCTCTAATTCTGCCCTCTTGAGAATCCCTGATTATAATCGCTCAACCATTGGCGGCCGTGCCTTCTGTTGCCTAGGCCCAAAGCTCTGGAATTCCCTCCCTAAACCTCTCCGCCTCGCTACCTCTCTTTCCTCCTTTAAGACACTCCTTAAAACCTACCTCTTTGACCAAGCTTTTGGTCATCTGCCCTAATTTATCCTTATGTGGCTCGGTGTCAAATTTTTTGTCCTAAAATACTCCTGTGCAGCGCCTTGGGACATTTTACGATGTTAAAGGTGCTATATAAATACAAGTTGTTGTTGTTGTTGTTATTCGCTAGGAAACGGGTCCCATCCCGGTTCAGGTGGAGCCCATCCCATCGGTACAGCTTCTTCCTGTCCCAGAACTGGTGCCAGTGTCCTATGAAAAGGAACCCCTCTTTCCCACACCAGCCCTTTAGCCACGTGTTAATTCTCCTGATCTGTCTGCTTCTATGCCAATTTGCATGTGGGTCAAGCAATAATCCAGAGACTATTACCCTCGAGTTCCTGCTTTTTAATTTAGATCCTAGCTCCTGAACCTCTTTCAGCCGAACCTCCTCCCTGTTCCTACCTATGTCGTTTGTTCCAACATTGACGATGACAACTGGATTTACCCCCTCCCTTTCCAAGTTCCTCTCCAGCCACCGTGAGATATCCCTTACCCTGGCACTGGGTAGGCAACACACCCTTCGGGATTCTCGTTCTTGGCTGCAGAGGAGGCTATCTATCCCCCTAATTATAGAGTCCCCTATCACTACCACATTTCTATTCAGCTCTTCACCCCCTTGGACAGCCTTCTTAGCCACGGTGTCTTGGTCTGCATTGTGCCTTTCCTCCCTGCAATCTTTCTCCTTGTCCTCACAGGTAGTGAGTACATCGTACCTGTTGGACAGGACCAGTGTCTGCAGGACCCCCTTCTCAACCTCTCCTAAATCCCCACTACCCGTCTCCCTAACAGTCACACCCTCCCATTCCTGAACCTGTGCTGTCCTCTGAGGTGTGACTGTATTCTGGATAAAACTGTCCAAAAATTCTTCCCCCTCCCATATGTATCGGAGTGTCTCCAACTCGCACTCCAGCTCAATGACTCTGAGCCGGAGAGATTCGAGATGGAGACATCTCCTGCAGACGTGTTTGCTCGAGACAGTCTCGCCGTCCACAAACTCCCACATACTGCAGTCCAGACACACAACTTGCCCTGTCATATCAATACAATCTAACTGATACACTATCAATACAATCAATGCAATCTAACTGATACCCTATCAATACAATCAATGCAATCTAACTGATACCCTATCAATACAATCTAACTGATACCCTATCAATACAATCAATACAATCTAACTGATACCCTATCAATACAATCTAACTGATACCCTATCAATACAATCAATACAATCTAACTGATACCTTATCAATACAATCAATGCAATCTAACTGATACCCTATCAATCCAATCTAACTGATACCCTATCAATACAATCAATACAATCTAACTGATACCCTATCAATACAATCAATGCAATCTAACTGATACCCTATCAATACAATCTAACTGATACCCTATCAATACAATCAATACAATCTAACTGATACACTATCAATACAATCAATGCAATCTAACTGATACCCTATCAATACAATCAATACAATCTAACTGATACCCTATCAATACAATCAATACAATCTAACTGATACACTATCAATACAATCAATGCAATCTAACTGATACACTATCGATACAATCAATGCAATCTAACTGATACACTATCAATACAATCAATGCAATCTAACTGATACCCTATCAATACAATCAATACAATCTAACTGATACCCTATCAATACAATCAATGCAATCTAACTGATACCCTATCAATACAATCTAACTGATACTCTATCAATACAACCAATACAATCTAGTATAACCTGCAAGTTTGTTATTTTTTACTTCTGACTGGACATAAATGGGGAAGAATTAGTTAGTGCCGGAAACCGGATGCACAGGGGCCCTGTACCTGAATGGACAGGCCCAAGGCACACCTAATATTGGCCCTTGAGCCTCATTATCATTGAACCGGCGAGCTGTGGACATCGAATGGGCCGTCCCCCCCGGGCAACTCCCTGGAGAAGAGGCGTCACGGCTCGAGCCTGCGCACTGCCGGCAGCTGCCCTCAGGTAAGTTCTTAAAGGGGACAGGGAAAGGGGAGGTCTCGGCGGAGATCGACAGGATGTGGTGTGGTCGATGTCACAATTAGGGGGGATGAGGTCGTGATCGCTGTGGCGGCAGTGGCTGGCAGCGGCTCCCGTGGTTTGAATATGGAGCCGGGAGAAGCATTCAGGTAAATGTATTGTAAATACTTACCTTGTTGGTTGTGGCCTGCAGATGTCCCTTTAAGGCCGCATGATGGCCTGGTTTTCCTGAGCATTGCTTCATGGTAGAGGGGGCCCCAAACAGGCACTAGCCCACTTATTTCAATGTGTAAGGTTGTTAAAGCCAGTTTCAAGTGTGGGCCCTGGACTCTTAGGGGGGAATTTTGCCAGAGCTCAGGGGGTGGGTTTGGAGGCGGGACATCGGCAAAATCGCAAAGATTGACAGCGGGCCGGAAACCCACTGTCAACCTGCCTCCAGACAATCTTCCCAGGTTTCGGGTCCATGATTTGCGCTGGACCTAGCGGCGGGAAGATGATTATAGCCACTTGTTAACAGGTTGTTAACAGGCAGTTAAGAGGCTTTTTGCAATTTTGACAGGTCTACCGCGGGCTTCCCGTTGTCCGGACACCATGCCAGGTAAGTGTGGCGTGTTGTGAGTCTGCTGTAATGTTTCTGCATTGATGACAGCTGGCAGAAGTGGTGTGAAGGATGAGGTAAGAAAATGTTGGGAAAATCATTTTTAATGCATTTAGACTTTTCTGTAGGTGACAAGTTTTGAATTGTAGGTGTAGTCCCACCTCATTGGGAGAACCTCTCTCACCAGTGACAGATCGCTTCTGTAACCTCACCTGCAGCTGTCATCTGTTCTAGCCTAAGGAGGGAGTCATTGGAGAGCCGGCTTCCTCTTAATTGGCCGGCAAGCCCACAGGGTAGGCTTAACAAGGCCAATTGACGCAAAATCGCGTCTGTGCGTCGGACGTCATTGGGGTCAGGAGTAGAACCCAGAAGGCAGCTGTCCCGCCCCCAAGCCACATCGACCGGAAAAATCACGGCCTTAATGTATTGCCTTTACCAATATGGCACATTTCCGGCTCATAATGAGCGTGCGCTTCCTGCCTGCCATATTGGACACTAAGGTGGCACACCGCCATCGAATTTCTAGGCCAGCATGTTAGTTTATTCTCGAGTGTGCTGAATTCTGAACTAAGTATTAGTCAAATACCATATAGAACCACTGCGCGATGGTGCAAACTAGCGCACGCGCAATAAGTTAATCACGGGAAGGCATAGCTTAAATGAGAATTATCTTTTGTCTATTGTTAGGTCAATTTGCAATGTTAATGATTATTGTCGATTAACAAGCAAGATGTAACAAAAACCAAAGGGGTTAATTGTGATTCGGTGCGTTAGTGTGAAACGGGCGATATCGGCACAGCCGCCTGTTATGCTTCTCTCCCCATTTTCATTTCAATCGACCCTCACCCGTTTTACACAATCGCCCAAAGCCCAAATTTTGCCCCCCCCCCCCACCCCTCCCACCACCCCCAGTGAATTCAGCATGTACTTTTAGTTCACATATAAAGTAGTTTAACGTGGCATTCTTTTGTGACTCAGAGAAATAGTCAAGCGATGGTGAGAATGTTTTAGCTCTGCCCATTTCTAGAAGGGCAAGGAAGGTGACTTCACAAGCCAGCAGGGTGATTCAATTAGCAATGCCCACAGGTATGGTTGCTAATTGACAATGCCTGTCCTATCGTTTGAGGGGGGGCGAGACGATTTAATCAGCTATGCCCCCTGGGTGTGTTTGTTAATAGGCAATTCCTGAATCAATGTACAGAGGGAAGCATTGCACAAAAGAAGATAGAGGCGTGCACAGCGCATACTTAATGCACCCAATCCATTATGTAGCAAGTGCTCAAGGAGTCGTCTTCTCTTCGCGTATAGCAGATCCAATTGAGTAAGTGAGGCCATTTAATTATCAAAATTACTTTGCAGTGCTTCACCAGCACAATACTGTATATACAATGGAACCTCCACTCTCTGCCCGAATGAAGGAAATGCAGCAGCCAATTTGCACACAGCAAGCTCCCACAAACTGATCAATAGTCAAGTGTCTGTAAATACAAGCCTGGTGTAGCAACATCCTGGGCATTGGAAGAAAGACAAGTTCAGTACAAGCAACAACAAAATAATGTTGTGTGAATTTATTTACTTTTATAGCGCCTTTCACAACCTCAGGACGTCCGAAAGCGCTTTACAACCAATGAAGTACTTTTTGAAGTGTGGTCACTGTTGTAATGTAGGAAACGGGGCAGCCAATTAGCGCACAGCAAGCTCCCACAAACAGCAATGTGATAATGACCAGATAATCTGTTTTAAGTGATGTTGGTTCAGGGATAAATATTGGCCAGGACACCGGGGAGAACTCAAATAAAAACAGAGAATGCTGGAAACACTCAGCAGGTCAGGCAGCATCTGTGGAGAGAGAAACAGAGTTAACATTTCAGGTTGATGACCCTTTCATCAGAGCAGATGAACATGGGCGAACTCCCCTGCTCTTCTTCAAACTAGTGTCAGCTGTGGCTCAGTGGGTAGCACACTCGCCTCTGAGTCAGAAGGTTGTGTGATTCAAGTCCCACTCCAGAGACACACAGCACCTAAACCTAGGCTGACACTCCAGTGCAGTACTGAGGGAGTGCTGCACTGTCAGAGGTGCCGTCTTTCGGATGAGACGTTAAACTGAGGCCCTGTCTGCCCTCTCAGGTGGATGTAAAAGATCCCATGGCACTATTATCGAAGAAGAGAAAAGAAACTGAGAAAACTGAGATGAGGAGAAACTTCTTCACTCAGAGGGTAGTAAATCTATGGAATTCGCTACCTCAGAGAGCTGTGGAAGCTGCGACATTAAATAAATTTAAAACGGAGATAGACAGTTTCCTAGCCGATAAGGGAATTAAGGGTTATGGGGCGCGGGCAGGGAAGTGGACGTGAGTCTAGGTTCGGATCAGCCATGATCCTATTGAATGGCGGAGTAGGCCCGAAGGGTCGTATGGCCTACTCCTGCTCCTACTTCTTATGTTCTTATGTTCTAAGAGTAGAGGAATTATCCCTGGTGTCCTGACCAATATATCTCCCTCTTTCTTTTAGTGCCAGGGGCTCTTTTACGTTTACGCTGAGAGCAGACGGGGCCTCGGTTTAACATCTCATCCGAAAGACGGCACCTCCGACAATGCAGCGTTCCCTCAGTACTGCACTGGGAGTGTTGGCTTGGATCATGTCTCTGGAGAAACCAAAACCTCTGACTCAGAGGCAGGAGTGCTACCCACTGAGCCACAACTGACACCATAACGGGAACGGTAGCATAGTGGTTATATTACTGGGCTAATAATCCAGAGGCCTGGACTAATATTCTGTAAATATGTAGTTCAAATACCCCACAGAATGGGGAATTTAACTTCAGTTAATTAAATAAATCTGGAATAAAAAGTTAGGCCGCAAGTTTGCCGGCGCTCAGAGGGCGGGTTTGGAGGCAGGTCAGAGGTTAAAGTCGTTTTGATTGACGGCAGGTTCCGAACTCACCGTCAACCCGCGTCCACACAACTTTGCAAAGTGTCGGGTCTGGGAGTCCCGATCAGACCCGACACCGAGAGGCACTTAAGGCAGTTAACAGCTTGTTAACATAATCCCATTTTAGCAGGTTCTTCCCATTTTACGACATTTTCAGCGTGTTCCACGCCGTTCGCAAAACACGCCAGCTGATTGTGCCGGGTTCAGCAACTACATGAATTCTTGACAGCTGCTCCTGCAGCATAAAAACAGACCTGTAACATGGCTGACTCTCACTTGACAGAACTTTGTTTTTTGAGGTGTTGGAACACTTTTTGCAGGTCTATTGAGCTTGTAAGTGGTGAAGCTGAGATCCATATGCACTGTGACCTCCTTGGAAAACCCTCTCTCCACATTGACTGAGCGCTTATAACATCGATTCCTCAACTGACATATATACCAGCGGAATGGGAACCATTTATATCCTCTCATCCTGGTCCTCAGAAAAGAGGAAGAGCAGCCGCGGCAGCAGCAGAACCAGACACAACAGCTGTAAGGGATTCCTGACCCTGCGTGTCTCGCAGCCTGTGAGATTCACGCGGCTCTGTGCAGCCTGTATGTCAGTGCGGGTCTAGGCCTGGTTGCCTGTTCTGGTCTCCAGCCAGTCTGGGAACACTAGACACACCTGTGAGTGGTTCGAATCACTCTCCCTTACGGTTCTAGACACTGGACTTAGATGCGAGAGCAGTAATGGAGATAAAACTCATGTAGACTTGGTTTGAATGGTACGAAATGGAAAATCTTTATTGCATGATACTTAAAATTATGAAATACATGTCATAAGCACAGATTAATGACAGTACAATCTTACAAACAGTTATATAGTCGATCTTAGGGAAACGAGGAACGAACGGCACAACGTAAATAGGGGCACACATTACAAATATCCTTAATCTTTAAACCCTCCCCTATCAATATCTATCCTAAACTAGCTTCGTAGGATCTCGAGACTCATGCTCACCACTCGTGATAACTCGGAGAAATTCCGAATAGCTGATCGGATGTTTTTCACCGCAGCACCCACGTGTCGGTCAGGAGATCTCCTGGTCCCACTTGTTTTCTTGCTTCTGCTGCTCCGGCTAGTAGGCTGGACCGTCTGCTGTGATGAAGACCTCTGTTGGTTGGTTTCACGTACCAGTCTCCTTAGACACAGTCCCGTTATCGTCGATGCAATATGTTTTGTTAGAAGTTTAAAGAAAACTTCCTGGCGAGAAACTTGGCTGATCGACCTACAGGCGCGGTCGGGATTTACTGACCGTGGCGATGGATATGGTCTTCTTCTCTTCTCCTCTCATCTCATCTCATCTCATCTCATCTCGGGCCTTTGGTTCCGCTGCCAGTTACCAACATAGGTCTTCGTTACGCGACACGAGGTAGATCCGAACGGATCAGAAAGTTCAACAGTCTTTTCAGAAGAGGCAACAGGCAAGCAGAAGCCCAACTACGAGTACACAGGAGCAGCCACGAGGTTACGAATCGACCGGATAAAACACAGGAGCAAGCGAGCGAACGCAGGAGCAAGAGCAAGAGAGAGAATGGACGGTTTGGAGCCTGCAATTATAGTGCAAAAATCTTCCGTTTCCCGCCCAACTATAATGTCCATTCTTTTGTTTAGGGTTTGGCGCCCAAATGTCTTGTATGGGTGATCTCCGTTCTTAATGGGTTTCGGGGCTACTCATGAATGTTTGAGTACCTGTTAATATTTCTCCCATTGTTAAATCGGTCGGTGTTCTCCCTGGAGGGGTTTGGGGCTTCCAAGTGTCCTGTATAACTACCTGCTAACGGCTCTCTCATCGTAGAGTCGTTGGGAGTTTACATATTAATGTCTTTTGGATGGGCCCTTGAGTACTCGGTACAATGGCTTTCCTTTGTACCTGGGAGACCGATTCCAGTATCTATGTTTATACTGCAAACCCATAATGTCTCGTGTATTATCTTCACTGTGCTGAATCGTTATCGATCTTGCACAAATGTTTAATGGAACGCCATCTTGTCTGCCTGTTGAAAAGTCTAGAATGTTCTGTCACGAGGTGCGGCGGCCATTTTACAGGCTGCTTGTGTCCAATTTAAACCTGCCAGCATTCTGCTGAAATAAAAGCTGTTTGAACGAAACTTTGTGTTTTCTCCTCATTAATCAAATCGCGATATATTGCGAATTCTACACAGCAGCAGCAACAACAGGAGCGCCAACCTACTCCTCACCCACCTGATGCTGCACAGGGCAGAGGGTGTCAGCGGAGGGCTGTACCTTGCCGCAGGAGATAACCCCAACACAGGGTTTACAGGCCGAGGATGAGCTTCCTCAACATGAGTAAACAGCAGTGCCAAAGGAGGATGAGACTTTCGCAAGAGGTAGTCGCTGACATGTGCGCAATGTTGCACCAACACCTGGAGCCCAGAGGAGCAGGTGGACACTCCTTACCAGTGGCTGTCAAAGTCACCACCGCACTCAATTTTTTGCTTCAGGGTCCTTCCAGGGTTCATCTGCAGACATCAGCGACATCTCCCAGTCGGCCGCAAACACTTGCATCATGCAGGTTACCGATGCCCTGTTTGCAAAGACGCATAATTACATCCACTTCTCCACGGATGAAGCAAGTGTAACCGCGCGTGCGGTTGGCTTTGCAAATATGGCAGGCTTGCCAAGGGTGCAGGGCGTCGTAGACTGCACACATGTGGACATTAGAGCACCCCATCGCAACCCAGCTGTATTTGTCAACCGCAAGGGCTTCCACTCCCTTAACGTCCAGCTGATGTGTAACCACAGGAAGAACATTATGCATGTTTGCGCCAAGATCCCTGGCAATTGCCATGACTCGTTCATCCTGTGGCAGTCTACTGTGCCTCAGCTCTTCAATCCGCAAACTCCAACTTTTCGGATGGCTACTTGGAGACAAGGGCTATCCCCTGAAGACATGGCTGATGACGCCGTTGAGGAGGCCATCAAACGAAGCTGAGGAGCGCTACAATGCCAGCCACATTTCCACCAGAGGCATCATCGAGCAAACCATCGGCTTGCTCAAAATGCGATTCTGATGCTTGGACAGATCAGGTGGAGCCCTACAGTACTCAGCAGCCAGGGTCTCCAGAACCATCGTGGTCTGCTGTGCACTGCACAACATCGCACAGCAGCGTGGCTTAGCACTGCCTGAGGAACAAGTGGCTCAGCGCACAGCCTCCTCCTCCTCCTCAGAGGAGGAGGAGGAGGAAGACTTTGCGGGGGCGGATGTGCCATTTCCACCAGCACACGAGTACATTGCTGGCCGTGATGTAAGGGATGCACTAATCCATGCCAGATTTGCTTAGTTTATGAAGCAAACACATGTGGCTGCCACCTTCTTAACACACCATACAGCGTCTGTACAATAAACTGTGGGTTCCTATCACTTTCACCACCATCATTACAGGTGAAAGGCCTGACACCTCACTGTGACACTTACATTTCTGGGCACACATAGGCCAACTCTTTGAATCTTTGACATCGCATTTCTTTTTACAATTGAAATGACGATGATAATCTTCAATTTGTATTACATCAAAACACCCAAGTGACTACCCTTTTGACTATTTGTGTGTTAAGTTTCTCTTACGCATGCTTCTACATGGTGCTTCCCCTGTGGCTTCAGCAGATGTGGAGGCAGCTTGCTCACTTTCATGCTGCTCCTGCTTCAACATCTTTGGCGTGCGTCCTCTGGATTTGGGAGCCTGGGAGGGCTCGGCAACAGTCTGCTCCTCCTGCGGCTACGCAGGGGCTGAGATGGCCATCTCAGTTGGGTGAGGAATCTGGGGCTCTGACCGAGTGCTCCGCAGTGGCATGGTTGTGTGAGCTCTTGGAGAGGAGCCCACACTTCCTTGTTGTCAACCACCAACACCCCTCTCATGGGTCACCTACACTTCACTGCTAGCAAGTAGCTAGAGAGCACCTTACTGCACATCAGTGGGGCCATGAGGACCCGTCTCTGTACTGACAGTCCTCATAACAAGGACGTCCATGAACCTCTGGTGTCTCTCCTCAATAGCTGCCCAACTATCCTCCATAGCTGACCATCTATCTAGAAGAGTCACCATGTTCTGTTGAGTCTGGCGACTTATGTCCTTCAAGGAGGTTGCCACCCTCTCCATGGTGGCACGTTCATGCACCATTGCCTCCACCATGGCATTGCTTATGTTTGAGATGGACTCCTCCATTCTCTGCACACTCGCAGTTACCGTGGATGCAAAACATGTCAGAGACTCCTTGTTGCTGAAGTTCCAGCACTGCTTTCCTTCTGGATGGACCCGGAGGCGCAGGGTCCACATGCAGCTGAGCAGAGCTAGGAGTGCCCTGCAGCCTCCGAGGAGGACTCTCCACTACTGTCCCTGTCTTCACCATCTACTGATGCTCACTTGTGAGCTGTGATACATCAGGTGACAACACAAATCTATGTCCCGAATGAGCCACCGAGGTGCGCGTCTCTGCGCTGGTGCTGGGTGTGCTCAATTCTGCTGACACTGCGCCCTCAGAGGTTGCAGCTTCCTCTGAGGAGTCTTCTGGCTCTTCCACCTGGACAGTGGGGAGGGGGGCTCTCGATGGTCCTGTGCGGGAGTAAAGGAATGAGTTAGGCATGTGATATTAATGTAGCAGGCACATCGAATTATGCAGATGATCAGAACTCCATCTGTATGAACATCAGATGCCATATCAGTCACTCATGCAATCTAAATGAGAGGGCGGCAAATCTATTCTGTCACGAGCTTGCTCTACTGCGTCCGTCTCTCTGTCCCCCACTTCCAGCTCCTCTGCACCTCCGACGATGTCAAGAGCAGCTTCCTCAGCGGTGGTCAAGTGGGCAATGGAATTTGGCCCTCCTCCTGTCCTGCCCCTCTCCCTCTTATTGTGGGCTGTTTTCCTGCAATGAGGGACACAAGTGGAGTTTGAGTGAGAATGTTGGAGTGAGTGTAGAGAATCCATAGCATAGATGCTTAGAGGGAGACAAAGAAGGAGTGAGGTGCCAATACCAAGGTCCCTCCCTATGCGTTGTTAGTTGTTGTCATTGCATAACAGTGAGAGCGAGTGTGAGGGGTGCATAGTAGAATGGTGAAGTGATTGTGTACATAGAGAGAGAGGGATGGTTAAGTGTGCAATAGATGTAAGGGTAAAGTGGGATGTGCAGGAGTAGGTTGACAATGCAGAGTGCTGGTGATGAGAGGAGATGGGGAGCAGATTGAAGGTAAGTGTGATGTTATACTCACTTTTGCTTTGCATAGCAGGTCATTGAACATTTTCCTGCACTGAACCCAGGTGCGTGCACACAGAGACCTGGCGCTAACCTCCTCAGCAATTTGCAGCCAGGCTGCTTTGATTTGCTGAGGAGGCTTCCTCCGTCCATTGGAGGGGAACAGTACCTCTTGGCGCCCTCTCACTCCCTCCACAAGAGCATGGAGGGAGTCAATATCGAATCTGGGAGATGCCTTTGGTCTTGAAGCAGTCATTTTGAGATGTGCCACACCGAAAAGCAGCAGAATAGGATTGACCAAAAACAAGGCTGCATGGGCCCCTTAAATGCAGCTGGCTGAATATTGACAGCAGAGGCGAGTAGCAGACCCGAACCCACTGATTGGGCCGGGTAGCGTGCACGACGGGCTTAATCAGCCCACTTAAGCAAAAATTGTTATTTCAGAGCGGATTAAACCGGCGGCGGGACCGAAACCCACTGAACATCGAACCCGACTCCAACCCTCCTCCACTCGGAAAATCTTGGCCTTAGTAATGGTGAGCGTGAAACTATCGGATTGTAGTAAAAACCCCTCTGGTTCACCAATGTCCTTTAGGGAAGGAAACCTTGCTGTTCTTAGCCAGTCTGGCCTATAGGTGACTCCAGGCCCACAGCAATGTGGTTGACTCTTAACTGCCCTCTGACATGGCTTAGCGAGATACTCGGTTGTCAAAAAGACGGCTCACCACCACCTTCTCGAGGGCAATTGGGGATGGGAAATAAATGCTGGCTTTGCCTGCGACGCCCACATCCCATGAATGAATTTTTAAAAAACGATGTAACCGTAAGAACAACATCCTGAGGTAATTCCAACAATGCAATAGGTTCTCAGAGCATTCCCATGCCACAGATTTTGTACCTGAGGCAGGCATCAAGTGCTGCAACATCATTACTAAGCTCCTCGTCAACCAGCACGATGAACTTACTAATGGTTTCCACTTCAGTAATGTCTCCTGTGGTTATATTTACCAGAGTGCAGAATTTTTATTGCTGAAGCTGTAAGGAAATCCTGATATTGTTGTACGGTGGGTTCTCCTTAATTGCATGCCATGATGACCTGAAAGGTTTGAGCAATTAAACAGATAAGTCAATTAAACAAACAGGATATTAATCTAAATTGAACAGTTTCTTCAAGTTTTCAGGTTGAACCACAGCAGTTTGAGGATCAGACGGGGGAGAAGACAAAAATACTGGAGATTATAGGAAATACACAGATAGAAGATTTTATGCAAATCCTAAAATGGCTAATTACGGTTGAATTTGCACTGTGGTTGAAGAGTCATTGCAAATTGATTTCCTTTCTTGCATATCCTCCGAGATCTTTGCACTCCTTCAATTCTGGCCTTTTGCACATCCCCAATTTCCTTTGCTCCACCATTGGGGATGTGCAAAAGGCCAGAATTGAAGGAGCGCAAAGATCTCGGAGGATATGCAAGAAAGGAAATCAATTTGCGATGACTCTGCAATCACAGTGCAAATTCAACCATAATTAGCCATTTTAGGATTTGCATAAAATCTTCTATCTGTGTATTTCCTACAGAAGGATATTTCAGATGAATATGTGGCTAGAGGAATGGTGCAAGGGGGAGGGATTCAAATTCCTGGGACATTGGAACCGGTTCTGGGGGAGGTGGGACCAGTACAAACTGGACGGTTTGCACCTGGGCAGGACCGGAACCGATGTCCTCAGGGGAGTGTTTGCTAGTGCTGTTGGGGAGGGTTTAAACTAAAATGGCAGGGGGTTGGGAACCTGTGCAGGGAGACAGAGGAAAGGGAAGCAAGGATAGAAACAAAAGACAGGAAGGAGAAAAGCAAAAGTGGAAGGCAGAGAAATCAAGGGTGTAAATCAAACAGGGCCACAGTAAATAATAATTCTAAAATGACTAAGGGGGAGAAATTCAGTATCGCCCCATTTGGGGCACAATTATCGGCCGAGTGCAAAGATGAGCGCCTGGCGCTAATTATTGCCTCCGACTGCAAACTTGGCTTTTATCGCCCCTGGGGGTGATTGGAGCGCGAAATCAGGCGCTTCACACCTGTCTTAAGGTGCAAAGGCCGAGGAGCGAGGCGCTACCTCAGAGCACTGGCGAAGCTCATGTGATGTCAGTCAGCAATGGAACACAGACACAATGGCGCCAGCCGGTTCTTAAAGGGGAGGGTTGATCTTGCTCTCCATCCGCATCCTGCTCATTGAAGCCTTGAATCTTGGCCTGGAGAGACCTTGTCATCAAATCTGCTGGAAAGAACAATGGAGAGACCCAGGGAAAGAGCTCAGAGTGCAGCCGCCACAGTATCTTCTAAATAGATGCAAGGAAGGGCAAATCAAAATGAACCTGCAAAGTGCTGCTCAGTACCCAAAACTCCTTCACACAGCGTCGAATTTCTACAGAAGTCTAACTCTCTCTCTCTCAGATTGTGTGGTGATAAAATTTCACCAACCAAAAAAGGCAGGAAGCGTTTGCCTTTAAATAGCGCTCCCCCAGTCCCTCCTGACTGCAAAACGCTCCCCTCAACCTGTCGTTGCTAGCAGCAGGCGGTAAGGCAGGGGGCGCCACTCAATATCCACTCCGGGGCACTAACGGGGCGTTGCGCACTCGACTGACGTCACGATCTGCCGGCGCAGGAGATCGTGGCGGTAGTGTTTAGCGCCGCCACAAAATGTCTAGTTAATTTCGCAAGTGGCGCAAACATCGCCGCGCCCGGGCGCTAGTTGCTTTGCACCCCATTAGCACCCTCTTAAGGCGCTAACGGGAGGCGCAACCAACTAAATTTTCCCCCCTTTGTGTCTTAATGCGAGGAGCATTCGTAATAAGGTGGATGAATTAGCTGAACAAATAGATGTAAACGGATATGATATAATTGGGATTACGGAGATATGGCTCCAGGATAACCAAGTCTGGGAATTCAACATCCAGGGATATTCAATATTCAGGAAGGACAGGAAACAAGGAAAAGGAGGTGGGGGAGCATTGCTGGTTAAAGAGGAGATTAACACAATAGTAAGGAAGGATATTAGCTCTGATGATGTAGAATCTGTATGGGAAGAGCTGAGAAATATCAAGGGGCAGAAAAAGTGAGTGGGAGTTGTATACAGACCCCCAAACAGTAATGCTGAGGTTGGGGATGGCATTAAATGGGAAATTAGAGACGCATGCAATAAGGGCACAGCAGTTATCATGGGTGACTTTAATTTACATATAGATTGGGCTAACCAAATTAGTAACAATAATGTGGAGGAGGAATTCCTAGAGTGTATACGGGATGGTTTCCTGGACCAATATGTCGAGGAACCAACTAGAGATCAGGCCATCTTAGACTGGGTATTATGTAATGAGAAAGGATTCATTAGCAATCTTGTTGTGCGAGGCGCCTTGGGGAGGAGTGATCATAATATGATATAATTCTTCATTAAGATGGAGAGTGAAGTAGTTGACTCAGAGACTAGGGTCCTGAATTTAAATAAAGGAAACTACAATGGTATGAGCTGTGAATTGGCTAGGATGGATTGGGGAACATTACTTAAAAGGTTGATGGTGGATAGGCAATGGCAAACATTTAAAGATCGCATGGATGAACCACAAAATTTGTTCATCCCTGTTTGGCATAAAAATAAAACAAAAAAGGTGACTCAACCGTGGCTAACAAGGGAAATTAGGGATAGCATAAGATCCAAGGAGAGGACATATAATTTGGCCAGAAAAAGCAGCAAACCTGAGGATTGGGAGCAGTTTAGGATTCAGCAAAGGAGGACAAAGAGATTAATTAAGAGGGGGGAAATAGAGTATGAGAGTAAGCTTGCAAGGAACATAAAAACTGACTGTAAAAGCTTCTATAGATATGTGAAGAGAAAAAGATTGGTGAAGTCAAGCGTAGGTCCCTTGCAGTCAGAATCAGGGGAATTTATAATGGGGAACAAAGAAATGGCTGACCAATTAAATACATACTTTGGTTCTGTCTTCAGAAAGAAGGACACAAATAACCTCCCAGAGATGTCGAGGAACATAAGGTCTAATGAGAGGGAGGAATTGAATGAAATCAGTATTTGTAGGGAAATGTTGTTAGGGAAATTGATGGGATTGAAGGCCGATAATCTGCATCCTAGGGTACTTAAGGAAGTGGCCCTGGAAATAGTAGATGCATTGCTGGTCATCTTCCAAAATTCTATAAACTCTGGAACAGTTCCCATGGATTGGAGGACAGCTAATGTAACCCCACTATTTATAAAAGGTGGCAGAGAGAAAACGGGGAATTATAGACCGGTAAGTCTGACATCGGTAGTGGGGAAAATGCTAGAGTCCATTATAAAAGATGTAATAGCAGAACACTTGGAAAACAGTGACAGGATCGGACAAAGTCAACATGGATTTACAAAAGGTAAATCATGCTTGACTAATCTACTAGAATTTATTGAGGATGTAACTGGTAGAATAGATAAGGGAGAACCAGTGGATGTGGTGTATTTGGACTTTCAGAAGGTTTTCGATAAGGTCCCGCATAAGAGATTAGCGTGCAAAATTAAAGCACACGGGATTGGGGGTAAGGTACTGTCTTAGATAGAGAACTGTATGGCAGACAGGAAGCAAAGAGTTGGAATAAACGGGTCTTTTTCCGAGTGACAGGCAGTGACTAGTGGGATACCGCAGGGATCGGTGCTAGGACCCCAGCTATTCACAATATATATAAATGATCGAGACGAGGGAACTAGATGTAATATCTCCAAGTTTGCAGATGACACAAAGCTGGGTGGGCGTGTGTGCTGTGAGGAGGATGCAGAGCAACTCCAGTATGATTTGGATAGGTTGGGTGATTGGGCAGATGCATGGCAAATGCAGTATAATGTGGATAAATGCGAGGTTATCCACTTCGGTGGCAAAAACAGGAAGACAGATTATTATCTGAATGGCAATAGATTGGGAAAAGGGGAAGTGCAACGAGACCTGGGTGTCCTTGTGCACCAGTCGCTGAAGGTATGCATGCAGGTGCAGCAGGCGGTTAAGAAGGCAAATGATATGTTTGCCTTCATAGTGAGAAGATTCGAGTACAGGAGCAAGGATGTCTTGCTGCAGTTATACAGGGCCTTGGTGAGACCACACCTTGAGTATTGTGTGCAGTTTTGGTCGCCTTATCTGAGGAAGGATGTTCTTGCCATGGAGAGAGTGCAGCGAAGATTCACCAGACTGATACCTGGGATGGCAGGAATGACGTATGAGGAGAGATTGGGTCGATTAGTCTTATATTCGCTCGAGTTTAGAAGAATGAGAGGGGATCTCATTGAAACTTATAGAATTCTAACAGGACTAGACAGACTAGATGCAGGAAGGATGTTCCTGATGGCGGGGGATTCCAGAACCAGGGTTCACAGTCTAAGGATAAGGGGTAAGCCATTTAGGACTGAGATGAGGAGGAATTTCTTCACCCAGGGAGTAGTGAACCTATGGAATTCTCTACCACAGAAGGCAGTTGAGGCCAATTCATTAAATATATTCAAGATGGAGTTAGATATATTTCTTCAGGCTGAAGGGATCAAGGGATATGGGGAGAAAGCAGGGACAGGGTACTGAATTTGGATGATCAGCCATGATCTCATTAAATGGCGGAACAGGCTCGAGGGGCCGAATGACCTACTCCTGCTCCTATCTTCTATGTTTCTATGGTGGCAATGGTGCCTTCAGATGTCTCGTCCCCTAAGCTCTAGAATTCCCTCCCTGAACCTCTCCGCCACTCCGCCTCTCTCTCCTCCTTTAAGACGCTCCTTCAAACCTACAGTGTCAGCTGTGGTTCAGTGGGCAGCACTCTCTCGCCTCTGAGTCAGAAGGTTGTGGGTTCAAGTCCCACTACATGAACTTGAGCACATAAAGCTCGGTTGACACTCCAGTGCAGTACTGAGGGAGCGCTGCACTGTCGGAGGTGCCGTCTTTCAGATGAGACATTAAACCGAGGGCCCAGTCTGCCCTCTCAGGTGCATGTAGAAGATCCCGTGGCACTATTTCGAAGAAGAGCAGGGGGAGTTATCCCCGGTGTCCTGGCCAATATTTATCCCTCAACCAACATCACAAAAACAGATTATCTGCTCATTATCACATTGCTGTTTGCGGGATCTTGCTGTGTGCAAATTGCCTGCCGCGTTTCCCACATTACAACAGTGACTGCACTTCAAAAAAGTACTTCATTGGCTGTAAAGCACGTTGGGACGTCCGGTGGTCCTGAAAGTTGCTATAGAAATGCAAGTCTTTCTTTTTCTTTCTTTTACCTCTTTGACTAAGCTTTTGGCCACCTGTTCTAATATCTCCTTATGTAGCTCGCTGTCACATTGTGTCTGGTTTATGCTCCTGGGGACGTTTTTCTATGATAAAGTCGCTGTATAAATTGTAAGTTGTTCTCCAAAATCCAGCAGGCCCCACTGTCTTCTGCGCCTGAATTCTCAATATAAGCACTCCCCTTCCCTCAGTGGGTGAAGATCATTGACGGGATTGCAAATTTGTTAAATTACCCCCTGTAATGTCAAGGCCCAACTTAACTCTAGAGCAAAGCTTCCCTTCAGGGCCCTGATTGTGGATTTCCACCACCACTTTAGTGATGACAAGAAGTGAAACCATTTCGCACCAACCCTACGACTGGAGTATAATTGTAAACTAAATATTGGGCGGGATCTTGCTGGAGTGGGGCATCTCGTGGCGTGCACCTTTATTCGACTTTTTCCCGCACCCTTCAGTTCAAATTTTTTTTCCCCCCTAACTTGCTGGGAGTGCGAGCTGATAATGGCGCGGCGAGGGCGGCGGGGCATCGGGGACCTCGGTGAACGACGGGACCGACAGTCTGTCTCCTTAACCAATGAGATTGAAGGATTGGGAAAGAAACAGAGAAACGACGGAGAAGGAAATTGGGTGAATTAGAGTCAAATCAGGTACAGAAAGAGAGGGAAAGAAAGATTGGATTAATAAAGAGAGAAAAAAGAGAGAGAAAGGAAAAGTAAGAAAAAAATAAATAAATAAATTTGACCTTTTTAGAATCTCTAACAATTTACTACTTGTCGGAATGAGATTGAACAGTTTTAATTTGTTCCCTTTCTGGGCCAGGGAGATTGATTGGCATTGCATTAACAATTATTACTTTGTTAAATAGGTACTTGTGCTGTTAATTATGAGCCCTAACTTTCTACGGCGAGTTTAACGGGCAATTAATGTGCAAATCCAGCAAATTCTTTAAAATATCAGGGAGGCTGAGGATGAGATGCCTTTGTGCAAAGCAATCGGCGGAGCAGCGTAAATCGACCAGCAAATTCTAGAGATTGGCGACTCAGGCCGTATCTCCTCAGCCCCTGAACCCGCTGGCTGATTTGCGCGTTAATAATGTGTGCCGTTAACACACCATTATTTTTCCAGCAGGTTGCAGCCCAGTTCCATTTTTAACATGTCAAAAAGTCAACAAAATTGAATATTGCCGCACGCACATGAATCAAACACTGAACAGAGGCTATGATATTTGGAGCCCATCATATGCAGGAGTTGGTACGTCTCACCCAGTGAGCGAGGCTGGGTTTACTAACAGTGGGAGATGAGTAAAAGCGATTTGATGTTCAGATTCACAACTGACTCATTACGTTTCCTCATTATACAAATTATCTGGTCATTTGCACATTGCTGCTTGTGGGACCTTGCTGTGCGCAAATTGGCTGCCGCGTTTCCCACATTACAACAGTGGCTACACTTCAAAAGTACTTCATTGGTTGTAAAGCGCTTTGAGACGTCCGGTGGTCGTGAAAGGCGCTATATAAATGCAAGTCTTTCATTCTTATTAACTGATGGTGTGTTAAGTCATGCTGAAATTCAGAAACATGCTGACCAAACAACTTTTCATACTTCGATATCATACTAGCAATTTTAATTTTCCATTCACGGGATGTGGGCGTCGCTAGCAAGGCCGGCATTTAATGCCCATCCCGTGTTGCTCTGAGAAGGTGGCGCTAGAATTGTCTGGCTTACTAGGCCACTTCAGAGGGCAGTTACTCACTTCGATATCTCTTTTGAAATTCATTCTTGGGCATGGCCGGCATTTATTGCCCATCCTAGTTGCTCTGGGAAGGTGGTGGTGGGCCGCCTTCTTGAACCGCAGAAGTCCATGTGGTCAGTCTTTGTTGCAGTTTGATACAACTGAGTGACTCCCTCGCCCACTTCAGAGGGCTGCTAAGAGTCAAGCAGGATGGTGCGGGACTGGAGTCACACAGGTAGGCCAGACCGGGTAAGGATGGTAGGTTTCCTTCCCTAAAGGGCATTTGGGAAACCAGTTGGAATCAATTACAGTATTACACACTTGTTACAAAAGAATTATGCAATATCTTTATCCCTGTTGCTCCCTGCAGCTGACCATCGATCACAGAGCCTTCAGCTGACTTGGCCACTCTCTCTGTTACCCTCCCAAACCCTATTGCCTCTCTTCTCTCCACCTTGAAAAGGATCATAGTTATAACCAAGGTTTCTGTCACCTCTCCTGACTCTCCCACTGCAGTCCGTGATCCCTTCCTTTTTATTATTCCTTGGGATATTTTTCTAGCGTTGGTGGGGGTGGGGCGGTAATTTTAACGTAAGTCTCCCAGCGGGAAACTGACGGGATTGGCCGGCCTGTCCATTTTATGCCACGCCTGATTTTACTTCGGGTTGGGTTAGTATTAGCACCTATGTTAAAGACGCTCTATCAATGCAAGTTACATAGGTACATAGAATTTACAGCACAGAAACAGGCCATTCGGCCCAACTGGTCCATGCTGGTGTTTGTGCTCCACATGCGCCTCCTCCCACCCCTCTTCTTCTAACCCCAGCAACATATCCTCCTATTCCTTCTTCCCTCATGTGTTTATCTAGCTTCCTCTTAAATGTATATATGTCATTCGCTTCAACCACTCCCTGTGGTAGTGAGTTCCACATTCTCACCACTCTCTGGGTAAAGAAGTTTCTCCTGAATTCCCTATTGATTTATTAGTGACTATCTTATATTTATGACCCCTAGTTTTGGTCACCCCCACAAGTGGAAACATCTTCTCTACGTCTACCCTATCGAACCCCTTCATAATTTTAAAGACCTCTATCCGGTCACTTTCAGTCTTCTCTTTTCTAGAGAAAAGAGCCCCAGTCTGTTCAATCTTTCCTGATGGTTATAACCTCTCAGTTCTGGTATCATCCTAGTAAATCGTTTTAGCAGCTTCTCCAGTGTCTCTGCATCCTTTTTATAATATGAAGACCAGAACTGTGCACAGTACTCCAAGTGTGGTCTAACCAAGGTTTTATACAAGTTTAACATAACTTCTCTGCTTTTCAATTCTCTCCCTGTAGAAATGAACCCCAGTGCTTTTTTTTAATGACCTTATTAACCTGTGTCGCTACTTTTAGTGATTTGCGTATCTGTACCCTCAGATCCCTCTGCTCCTCTACCCCATTTAGACTCTTATTTCTAAGGAGTATGTGGCCTCCTTTTTAATCTTACCAAAATGTATTACCTCGCACTGATCTATATTGAAATTAATTTGCTAATTACACGCCCATGCTGTAAGTTTATCAATGTCTTCCTGTAATTTGTCGCAGTCCTCCTCGGTATTAACTATACACCCCAATTTGGTGCCAGCCGCAAATTTTGAAATTGTTCTTCCGATTCCCAAGTCCAAATCATTTATGTAAATGGTGAACAACAGTGATCCCAGCACCGATCCTTGTGGAACATCACTTCCCACCTTCCCCAGTCTGAGTAATTATCTTTAACCCCTACTCTCTGTTTTCTGTTTTGTAGCCAGCTTGCTATCCATTCTGCTACTTGTCTCCTGACTCCGCAAGCTATGACCTTAGTCATGAATCTACTATGCTTTTTGGAAATCCAAATGTATTACATCTGCTATATTACTCCCCAAAGCCTTTCCACCATCTACAAGGCACAAGTAAGGAGTGTGATGGAATACTCTCCACTTGCCTGGATGAGTGCAGCTCCAGCAACACTCAATTAGCTCGACACCATCCAGGACGAAGCAGCCCGCTTGATTGGCACTCCATCCACCACCTTAAACATTCACCTCCTCCACCACCGGTGTACCGTGGCTGCAGTGTGTACCATCTACAAGATGCACAGCAGCAACTCACCAAGGCTACTTTGGCAGCACCTCCCAAACCCGCGACCTCTTCCACCTAGAAGGACAAGGGCAGCAGGCGCATGGGAACACCACCACCTCCAAGTTCCCCTCCAAGTCACACACCATCCTGACTTAGAAGTATATCGCCGCTCCTTCATCGTCGCTGGGTCAAAATCCTGGAACTCCCTCCCTAACAGCACTGTGAGAGTACCTTCACTACACGGACTGCAGCGGTTCAAGAAGGCGGCTCACCACCACCTTCTCAAGGGCGACTAGGGATGGGCAATAAATGCTGGCCTTGCCAGCGACGCCCACATCCAAGGAACGAATAAAAAAAAAAATTACTCTTATCTACCCTTTCTGTTATTTCTTCAAAGAATTCTATTAGGTTGGTCAAGCATGACCTTCCCTTTTGGAATCCGTGCTGAGTCGTCTTTATTATATTTTCAGTTTCTAGATGTTTTGGTGTTCTTCTGATGAGTGGGTGGCCTTACTCAGCAACAGTAGGATCTGTCATCACACGAATCTCAATTTGATTCGCTCGACATGATCAAAAAATGTACTAAAAGCAGCTTTACCTGATGAACTGCCTAATTGGATGAAACGGCAATGCCTTTTGTCTGCAGAAAGATAAATTGCTTTAGTGTTTTAATGCACCTGAAATGTAGCTTTGACATTTAGGCCACGATTTCTCCCTACCTCGACGGGTCTGTGGCGGGCGATGTCGGTGGCGGGTCACGGCCCCGCTGCTGTCTCCATCCCGGCCTCCGACATGACTTTCCCCTGATTGGGCTTGTTAAGCCCCGCCCAGCGAGTTTGCCGGCCAATTGAAGGAAGCGGGTCTGATGATGTCATTTGATGACGCGTCATCAGCTGGTTTGCTTAAAGGGACCATGCACAAATTTAGTTTGACATTTGTGCTGTCAGTATTCTACAGCATTGTGGTGCTGCAAACACTGACAATCACTACACAGAGGTGCACGGCTGCACACAGGCTCTCCCGTGACTCCCTCCATATGCTTATGGAGGGAGTCACAGCACGCAGGGCGATTCTCTTCCCTTCCAATGGGCGGAAGAGACCTCCCCAGGAGACCAACGCAGCCTGGTTGCACATTGCACAGGAGGGCACAAGCAGGGATGTCGTCAGGAGGACCAGGCTACAGTGGCGCAAACCTTTCAATGATCTCAGTGGATCACAAAGCATTACTGCAAAGCCACCCTCAACCTCATCCTGCTGTGCCTCTCATCACATCCCCATCACTCTGCCTTCCCTACCCTACTCCTGCACGTCCTTACTCACACCAACTTACCTTGCACCTCCACCCATCCCTTTCTATCTACAATATCACTTCCCCATCTCACTAGCCATCCCTCACACTCACCCTCATCCTAGTGCAATCGTACCAACTAACAACACACAAGGGTAGGCACTTGTGTGTTATAGCCAATGTTCATGCGAAGTTTCTGTTAATGTGTTGTGAAACATTGAAATCTTTATTTTCAATACTCTGCTTTGTTGGACAGATTTGTGTGCAACTTTGGAAGTGGCTTAGTGAGTTGCAGTGAATGGTGAGACATAACGGTACCCCCCACAATACTGATGAGTGTGAAAGGAATGGCTTGGGCATTGTAGGGATGCTTTATTTTGTTGGTGTTGGGTGGTGCCAACCTGGCATATCATGTGGCAGCCAGGGTGTACAGCATCAAGTGAAGTAAATCTGGCCATGGTGAGGCCATCCCTGGTGTCCTGGGCAGCAATGTGGTTGGGTGCTGATGCCCTCTGTCCTGTGCAGCATCAGGTGATTGTGGAGAAGGTTGGTGTGGTTGTTGGTGTTGCTGGTGTGCCTGGTGTTGCTGGTGTTGGGGCTCATCATGGTCAGATTTGGAGGACCAAGGTGAGAGAGTATAAAGGGCACCCATGGTGAGGAATAGATGGCAGGTGAAGTAGACATGACAGAAGTGATCTGTCAATGGTGGTAGAGTTAATGAGGTCAGACTGGATGGAGACTTGTGCAAAGACTTGCGGCATCCTGAATCTGTAGTGGAAATGCAGTTTAGAGATGCTAGTGCTTAAGGGAAGATACCTCAATCAGCTAGGAGCTTTGAGTTGACATTTGAAACTGTCAACTCATCAGCTGATTCATTGGCTACTGACCTCCTGCCTCAGCTTCACAGACGAGGTGTAGGCACAGTGGGAAACTGGTATGTAAGATACCAAATTCAAAAAGCTGGGGGAAAAAAGCATTGTTAAGTGGCTGTAAGAAAGCCACTAATGATTTGAATTGTGTCCCCTGCTGCTGCCTGTCGGGTCTGCTCAGCGCTGGCAGACCCGACATCGGGAAATGCAGGTGTGCGCGTTTTGACAGCGGGGTCCCAACCCATTGTCAATCATTTCAAATTCCACAGCAGACCTGCCACCAATCGGATCTGCTGAGCGCCGGCAAAATCGCGGCCTTAGTCTTATTGACGATAATAGGATGGTGAGTGGAATCACCTACTCCTTTTCCTGGCACTTCATTCTCTTTTCTGTGTGAGCTGGCACATTTTTTCAGGGGGAGTGGGGGAGGGGGTAAGGAAATAAAAATTGTCATGGATTTCAGCCATATGGTTTGATGGATCTCCTGAAAGCCATCTTCATAAATGATACTCAATACTCATGACCCACAGACCAGTCCAGTGATGCAAAACCTCTGTGTACAGATCATCCCCCTTCACCTCGCATGCGCTCTGTCACTGTCTGCTTTCTTCCAGCACTCCAACATCGTCTGTCTCCGTCTCTACTTCTCCCCACTGCTGCTGAAAGCCTAGTCCATGCCTTCATCTCCTTGAGGCCTGACTTCTCCAACATTCTCCTAGCCATGGCTCAGTGGATAGCACTCTCTCGCCTCTGAGTCAGAAGCTCATGGGTTCAAGTCCCACTGTGGAGACTTAAGCACATAATCCAGGCCGATGCTCCAATGCAGTGCTGAGGGAGTGCTGCACTGTCAGAGGCGCCGTCTTTCGGATGAGTTGTTAAACCGAGGCCCCGTCTGCTCTCACAGGTGGACGTAAAAGATCCCACAGCACTATTTCGAACAAGAGCAGGGGGGTTCACCCCAAACTCCTGGTCATTATTTATCCCGCACCCAACATCACTGAATTAGATTATCTGGTCATTATCACATTGCTGCTTGCTCTGCATAAATTGGCTGCTGCGTTTCTTACATTACAACAGTGACTGCACTTCAAAAGTACTTCATTGATTGTAAAGCACTTTGGGACATCATGAAAGGTGCTATCTTTAAGCTGGCTTCCCGACTTCCACTCTCCACAGAGTAGAACTCATCCAGAATGACATGAGCACGTCCTCACTCGCACTAAACCCCAGAGGCCCATCACCCCTCTCCTCTCCAAACTCCATTGGTCCAATGCCCTACTGAATTGACTTCATGGCTCTTGTCCCTTCCTTTCAATTCCACCCCCACCCCAACCCGCCCCCCCGCCCCCCCACCCCCACCCCATGGCCTGGCCACACCCTATTTTTTGATCTCCTCCAGCCGAGCATTGCTATTGGTTTATCTAGAGCGATACCATTGACTAAGTCATGCTTCAATGAACAACTGTACCCTGACAAAAGAACCAGAGGAGAATTATATAGAATTTACAGCACAGAAACAGGTCTAAATGGCCTACTCCTGTTCCTATTATTTATATTCAAAGAGCCAGAACAGGCACAATGGGCTGAATGGCCTCCTTTTGTGCTTCATGATTATATTATAATCAAGGGGAATCAAGGGATATGGGGATCGGGCAGGAAAGTGGAGTTGAGGTCGATGATCAGCCATGATCTTATTGAATGGCGGAGCAGGCTCGAGGGGCCGTCTGGCCGACTCCTGCTCCTAATTCTTATGTTCTTATGTTCTTATTATACTACGCATTTGGACAATGCTGTTTATGTGAATAACGCAAATATATCACTCCTCTGTTTGGAAATAGCAATAAATTAAGTTGTATTCGTATCTAATATTGGCAGAAGTTTGTATCTGTGTTTGAACCAAGGCCTGTAGATTACAGACATTGCCTAAGGATTCACGTCAGCCCATGCATCTCCTAAAAAGCAGCGCTCCACACTGGCCTGTGACCCTCAGAATATCAATTATCTTCCCAAAAAATATAATTACTCTCAAACAGGAATTCAGCTGTACTAAAGCTCGATAGGTTTCTACTGGAATAATTAGCAACAACAACAACTTGCATTGATATAGTGCCTTTAACGTGGTAAAACGTCCCGAGGTGCTTTACAGGAGCAATTGTCAAACAGAATTTGACACTGAGCCACATAAGGAGATATTGGAACAGGCTTGGTCAAAGAGATACAGGAATCCCGCCCCAACCGTGGTTTTGCCATACGCGGATTTCAAGTATACACGGTTTCCTCTCTGCGACAACTTTTGCCAACCGCGGCAGTGAATTTTGCGTATACGTGGTTTTTAATTTAGGATTAAGGTAAATTACATGATTTTATTGCTTTTATTCTTTTTTATTGTGTTATTTGAACATTTATACTGTATTTGCCAACCGCGGTTTTACTAACCACGGGGGTTTTCAGGGACATATCCCCGCGGTTGGGGAGGGATTACTGTAGTTTTAAGGAGCGTCTTAAAGGAGGAGAGAGAGGTAGCGAGGCGGAAAGGTTTAGGGAGGGAATTCCAGAGCTTAGGGCCCAGGCAGCTGAAGGCACGGCCGCCAATGGTGGAGCGATGAAAATCGGGGATGCTCAAGAGGCCAGAATTGGAGGAACGCAGAGATCTTGGAGGGTTGTGGGGGATGCAGGAGGTGATAGAGATATGGAGGGGGTGAGCCCGTGGAGGGATTTGAACACGAGGATGATCATTTTTAAATCGAGGTGTTGCCGGACCGGGAGCCAATGTAGGTCAGTGATTTAAAAGGCAACAGTGGCAGCGAAAAGATACTGTATCCTATCATTTTGTTAATGACTGGATTTCAAACCCGGAATAATGCAACTGCAGAGAACCTATTTATATGGAAATGGGCTGCATCTAATTTATCAGCCTTGTATTGTTTTTTATCTAAGGGTAAGTGCAGTTTTTGTGTGCTGGAGCATGGATTCGATTGGTGCTGCAGTGTTTCCGCCCTATTACAATCCCACATTCCATTCAAACATGGCGCTTCACAAGTTCATTATCCAAAGGGTGGCACCTCCGACAGCGCAGCACTCCCTCAGTGCTGCACTGGTGTGCCAACCTAGTTTAGGCACCAGCTCTGGAGAGGGACCCACACTTTAGGAGCACCTTCACCACACGGACTGCAGCGGTTCAAGAAGGCGATTAGGGATGGACTATAAATACTGGCCTTGCCAGCGAATGCCAGATCCCATGAACGAATTTAAAAAAGCCACTGTTCTGACTCAGAGGGGAAAATGTTATGAACTGAGCCAAGCTGACACTTGAGAGGACATACTGCAGTAAAGAATATCCCTGAATCAAGTTATAGTGACTGAATCCTCCCTGCACAGCAAATGATGGAAAGAACTCACATTTATATCGTGCCTGTCACAACCTCAGGACATCCCAAAGCGCTTCGCAACTAATTTCATTTTTGTGATGCAGGAAATGCGGCAGCTAATTTGCGCACAGCAAGGTTCCACAAACTGCAATGCAATAATGGCCCGGCAATCTGCGTAAGTGATTCTGGCCGATGGGATAAATATTGGCCAGGACACCAGGGAGCACTCCCCTGCTCTTCCCCGAAATAGTGGCATCAGATCCTTCACGTCCACCTGAGAGGGCAGACCGGTAAGCTTGACATCGGTAGTGGGGAAAATGCTAGAGTCCATTATCAAAGATGTAATAGCAGAGCACTTGGAAAACAGTGACAGGATCGGACAAAGTCAACATGGATTTACAAAAGGTAAATCATGCTTGACTAATCTACTGGAATTTTTTGAGGATGTAACTGATAGAATAGATAAGGGAGAACCAGTGGATGTAGTGTATTTGGACTTTCATAAGGCTTTCGATAAGGTCCCGCATAAGAGATTAGCATGCAAAGTTAAAGTACATGGGATTGGGGGTAAGGTACTGACTTGGATAGAGAACTGGTTGGCAGACAGGAAGCAAAGAGTTGGAATAAACGGGTCTTTTTCCGAGTGGCAGGCAGTGACTAGTGGGGTACCGCAGGGATCGGTGCTAGGACCCCAGCTATTCACAATATATATTAATGATCTAGACGAAGGAACTAGATGTAATATCTCCAAGTTTGTAGACGACACAAAGCTGGGTGGGCGTGTGTGCTGTGAGGAGGATGCAGAGAAACTCCAGTATGATTTGGACAGGTTGGGTGATTGGGCAGATGCATGGCAGATGCAGTATAATGTGGATAAATGCGAGGTTATCCACTTCAGTGGCAAAAACAGGAAGACAGATTATTATCTGAACGGCAATAGTATGGGAAAAGGGGAAGTTCAACGAGACCTGGGTGTCCTTGTGCACCAGTCGCTGAAGGTAAGCATGCAGGTGCAGCAGGCGGTTAAGAAGGCAAATGGTATGTTGGCCTTCATAACGAGAGGATTCGAGTGCAGGAGCAAGGATGTCTTGCTGCAGTTATACAGGGCCTTGGTGAGACCACACCTTGAGTATTGTGTGCAGTTTTGGTCGCCTTATCTGAGGAAGGATGTTCTTGCCATGGAGGGAGTGCAGCAAAGATTCACCAGACTGATACCTGGGATGGCAGGAATGACATATGAAGAAAGATTGCGTCGATTAGGCTTGTATTCGCTAGAGTTTAGAAGAATGAGAAGGGATCTCATTGAAACTTATAAAATTCTAACAGGACTAGACAGACTAGATGCAGGAAGGCTGTTCCCGATGGCGGGGGAGGCCAGAACCAGGGGTCTCAGTCTAAGGATAAGGGGTAAGCCATTTAGGACTGAGATGATGAGGAATTTCTTCACCCAGAGAGTGGTGAATCTGTGGAATTCTCTACCACAGAAGGCAGTTGAGGCCAATTCATTAAATATATTCAAGACGGTGTTAGATATATTTCTTAAGGCTAAGGGATCAAGGGATATGGGGAGAAAGCAGGGCCAGGTTACTGAATTTGGATGATCAGCCATGATCTCATTAAATAGCGGAACAGGCTCGAGGGGCCGAATGGCCTACTCCTGCTCCTATCTTCTATGTTTCTATGTTTCTACGGGGCCACGGTTCAACGTCCCTTCTGAAAGACGGCACCTCTGACAGTGCAGCATTCCCTCAGCACTGCACTGGAGGCAAAACATTCAGGAACTCACTGCATGGTGGGAAGCTTTGCCTTATTTTTTCAGGAAGGAGAGTTTCGAAGGTGTTAGGAATGTGAAGAATAGAGCAGAGAGCACAACAAATTGTATGTATCCTATTATTCACATATTATATGACCTATGCAATATGTTACATCATCATATCCATACACTGATTCTGCACAAGTGCACCATAGTCCCTGTAATGACAATGCAATGAAAAATAAAGAACTGAGATCAATAGATTTTTGTTCGGTAAGGGTATCAAGGGATATTGTACAAAGGCAGGTAGATGGAGTTAAGATACAGATCAGTCATGATCTAATTGAATTGTGGAACAGGCTCGAGGGGCTGAATGGCCTCCTTCTTTTCATAAGTTCAATCTACAGAATGCACTGGAGCAAGTTAGAATCACAGAATCGTAGAAATTACAGCGCAGAAGGAGGCCATTTGGCCCGTCGTGCTGGCTCTTTGAAAGAGCAGTCGTGCTTTTTGTCCGTAACACTGTCAGTTCCTCGTCCTCAAGAACCTGTCCAACTCCCCTTTAATATTATTGATGGAATCAGCTTCCGCCACCTTTTCAGGTCGAGCGTTCCAGATCCCCACAACTCTCCAAGTGAAAAAACTGTCAGTCTTACTTTGACGGCACATCCCAGCCCAACGATCCATCCCACCAAAAAAGACAAGGGCCGAATTGTAGGGAACGGCAAGGCTTTCACGTTCTCCTCCATGTCACTCACCATCCTAATTTGAACTTACAGTGTTATTTATTGATTGTTGCAGGGTCAAATTCCCAAATTCCTAGGATTCCCTGCTCAACGCGAATGTAGGAGCACCATCAACACAAGGACGGCAGATGATGAAGAATAAGGCCCACCACCACCTTCTCAAGGGCCTCTAGAGATGGGCAATGAATGCTGGCCTTACCAGCGACGCCCACACCCACAATTTAAGATAGCAGTCAGCCAGATCGGGGAGGGAAAGGGGTGGGTGCGTCCCCTGCTCTATTTTCAGCCCCCCACCCTATTTGGTTTACTCTAGGTGCGTAGAGTTAAAATCAAGCCCGAGGAGTCGGCTCTCAAAGCACTGAGACCACAGTGACTACAACAACAGAACAACAACAACTTGCTTTTGTATAGCGACCCTTAACGTAGTAAAACGTCCCAAGGCGCTTCACAGGAGCGATTATCAAACAAGATTTGACACCGAGCCACATAATGAGATATTAGGACAGGTGACCAACAGCTCGGTCAAAGAGGCAGGTTTTAAGGAGCGTCTTAAAGGAAGAAATAGTGGCGGAGAGGTTTAGGGAGGGAATTCCAGAGCTTAGGGCCAAGGCAACTGAAGGCACGGCCGCCAATGGTGGAGCGATGAAAATCGGGGATGCGCAAGAAACCCTTGGTGTTGTTGCAGCTCTATCAGTGCTGGTCACAGCTACAGGTAAAGGGAAGCTGTATCCTCTGCAGCTCACTCAGTGGCTGTTCACTACGAGAGACCAAACACTGGCGTAGCACATTGATGTTGTGATCTGGAATGCACTAAAATGGCGGTGGAAGCAGATTCAATCGTAACGTTTAAAAGGGAATTGAATAAAAGGGAAAAAAATTGCAGGGCTATGGGGAAAAGGGCAGGGGAGTGGGACTAATCGGAGAGCTCTTTCAAAGAGCCAGCACAGGCACGATAAAGAAAGACTTGCATTTAAAAAGTGCCTTTCATGACATCGCAAAGCTTTACTCCAATGTAGGACTTTTTGAAGTGTAGTCACTTTTATAATGTAGGAAACGCGGCAGCCAATTTGTGCAAAGCAAGATCCCACAAACAGCAACGTGGTAATGACCAGATTATCTGTTTTAGTGATGTTGATTGAAGGATAATTATTGGCCAGGACACCGGGGAGAACTCCCCTGCTCTTCTTTGAAATAGTGCCATGGAAATCTTTTAAGTCCACCTGAGGGAGCAGACAGGGCCTCGACTTAACAACTCATCTGGAGACAGAGTGTTAGCCTCGATTTTTGTGCTCAAGTCTCTGGAGTGGGACTTGAACCACACAACCATCTGACTCAGAGGCAAGAGTGCTACCCACTGAGCCACAGCCTCTTTCTATGCTGTAAAATTCTATGATTCACTTCTAGAGCAACATATGACATCGAAGAGATGAACAAGATGGCAACACATGAGAAACAGAGCATCGTGTAACAAAATTAACTCGCCTTTAGTCTGCAGTTTGTCATTCCTTAATTGTGCAGAAAATGAAATGTCAGTTGTCACTGGCTCTTTACTTTAATCATTTGTTTGATTGGTAGGAATGCTCGGAGCAGTGTTAAACACGGACAAATGATCTTCTGGCCTTATGTCCTGAAATTCACCAACTTTTTGAATTCGATCTACTTCATCCAAAAGATAACTGGGAATGCAAAAACCTCAGACCTACAATCTGCATGGGAAAGTAAGTAAGATCTAATCATGAATTGTATGGAAAGCAGTTATCTTTTGGCAATGTCTTGAAGGTCTTATATCAGGTCCTGGGGTGTATTATCAGTCAAGCCATAAGGAGTGGTTACAAGTGGTTTGTGTTAGAGCTACCGGAGCAACAACAGGAAGTTATCAATCTGGGGAGCGTCTCATCTGGCAGATGATTATATTACAATAACACTCTCCCTCACTCCCAAAGGTGCCTATGTCTTTGAATGTTTTAATATTTTCAAAAACAAGTTATCTACCTGTCAATAAAATGAAAGGTATTGTAAATGTAAACAATTGCAATAGTCATAATGGGGGGTTTGTAAGAGTAGATAGGCCAAAACTGTTTCCACTGGTAGGCGGATTAGTAACCATAGGACACAGATTTAAGATAATTGGCAAAATAGCCAGGGGGGAGATTAGGATAATTTTTACGCAGCAACTTGTTCTGATCTGGAAAGCACTGCCTGAAAGGGCACTGGAAGCCGATTCAATGGTAACTTTCAAAATAGAATTGGATAAACACTTGAAGGGGAAAAATTTGTTGAGAATGGGGGAAAGAGCAGGGGGGAATGGGACTGATTGAACAACTCTTTCAAAGAGCCGGCACAGGCATGATGGGCCAAATGGCCTCCTTCTGTGCTGTCAGATTGTATGATTCTATGATTGACTATTGTGACATTATCCTGCTCACATTCAGTTGTAGCAATGGTTCCCTAACTTCTTAACCGATGAAGGGACTTGTGTCATAGCAGGGATGCACATGAAGCCAGAAGTGGAGGAGCACAGGGATCTCGGAGGGTTATAGAGCTGGAGAAGGTTACAGTGATAGGGAGGGGCAAGGCCATGGAGTGTATTTGTGCACAATGATGAAGATTTTTAAATTGAGGTGTTGCCGGACTGGGAGCCAATGTAGATCAGCGAGCACAGGGGGCGATGAGTGAACGGGACTTGGTGTCAGTCAGGATATGGGCAGCAGAATTCTGGATGAGCTGAAGTTTGCAGATGCTGGAAGATGGGAGGTTGACTAGGAGAGCTTTGGAATAGTCAAGTCTGGATGCAACAAAAGCATGGATGAGACTTTCAGCAGCAGATGGGCTGAGGCAGGGGCTGAGACAGGCGATATTAGAAAGGGGGAAGTAGGTGGTCTTGATGATGGAGAGGATATGGGGTCGGAAGCTCATCTCGGGGTCAAATAGGACGCATAGGTTGCAAACAGTCTGGTTCAGCCTCAGACAGTGGCCAGGTAGAGGGATTTCTTTTTAAATTCGTTTATGGGATGTGGGCGTTGCTGGCAAGGCCAGCATTTATTGCCCATCCCTAAATGGAGTCGATGGCTAGGGAACAACATTCAATGAATTCAATTAAGTTAGTCCAGCATGATCGGCCTTTAACAAATCCATGCTGACTGTCCCTGGTTTGCCCTTGCCTTTCTAAGTGTTCGCAAATTTCATGTTATGGACACTGGACCTTTACCCACACCTGAGGTAAGATGAACTGGCGTGTAATATCCTGGCTTATCAGATTCTCTTTTCTTGAACAGAGGAGTAATATTCGCCATTCTTGGGTCCTTTGACACAATCCCCATTTCCTCTGCTACCTCCTCCCCAGTCTCCTCTAGTAATCAGGAATGCAAACATGTTCCCGTTAAGGTCAAGGGTGGGACCAACAAGCCCAGGGAACCCTGGTTGTCAACCGATATACAAGAATGGATTAGGAAAAAAAGGGAGGCTTTTGGCAGTTACAAAGGATTAAAAACAGTGGAAGCCCGAGAGGAGTATAGAAAGTGCAGGGGGGTGCTTAAAAAAGAAATTAGGAGAGCGAAGAGGGGGCATGAAATAACACTGGCGGGCAAAATAAAGGAAAATCCCAAGGTGTTTTATAAGTATATTAAGGGCAAGAGGATAACCAGGGAAAGAGTAGGGCCCATTAGGGACCAAAGTGGCAATCTGTGTGTAGAGCCGGAAGATAAACGGAAGGTTTTAAATGAATATTTTGCATCTGTGTTCACTATGGAGAAGGACAATGTAGGCATTGAAATCAAGCAGGGGGATTGTAATATACTTGAACAAATTAGCATTGAGAGGGAGGAGGTACTAGCGGTTTTAGCGGGCTTATAAGTGGATAAATCCCCAGGCATAGACGAGATGTATCCCAGGCTGCTGTGTGAGGCAAGGGAGGAGATTGCAGGGGCTCTGACACAAATTTTCAGAAACTCTCTGGCCACAGGGGAGATGATGTGGAGATGCCGGTGTTGGACTGGGGTGGACAAAATTGAGAGGTCGCACAACACCAGGTTATAGTCCAACAGTTTTATTTTAAATCACAAGCTTTCGGAGTTACAACTCCTTCGTCAGGTGAAGTGAGGAGATACAGAATCGTCAAAGCATATATAGATAGAGAACAATGCAGGGGAGATGCCAGAGGACTGGAGGACAGCTAACGTAGTGCCATTATTCAAGAAGGGTAGTAGGGATAAACCAGGGAATTACAGGCCAGTGAGCCTAACATCAGTGGTAGGGAAATTATTGGAAAAAATTCTGAGGGACAGAATTAGTTTCCACTTGGAGAGGCAAGGATTAATCAAGGATAGTCAGCATGGCTTTGTCAGGGGGAGATCATGTCTAACCAATTTGATTGAATTTTTTGAGGGGGTGACTAGGTGTGTGGATGAGGGTAGTGCAGTTGATGTAGTCTACATGGACTTCAGTAAGGCTTTTGACAAAGTCCCACATGGGAGACTGGTCAAGAAGGTAAGAGCCCATGGGATCCAGGGCAATTTGGCACATTGGATCCAAAATTGGCTTAGTGGCAGGAGGCAGAGAGTGATGGTCGAAGGTTGTTTTTGTGACTGGAAGCCTGTGTCCAGTGGTGTACCGCAGGGATCGGTGCTGGGTCCCTTGCTGTTTGTAGTGTACATTAATGATTTAGATATGAATGTAGGAGGTATGATCAGTAAGTTCACAGATGACACGAAAATTGATGGAGTGGTAAATAGCGAGGAGGGAAGCCTCAGGCTACAGGATGATATAGACGGGTTGGTTAGATGGGCAGAACAGTTGCAAATGGAATTTAACTCTGAAAAGTGTGAGGTGATGCATTTTGGGAGGACTAACAAGGCAAGGGAATACACAATGAATGGTAGGACCCTAGGAAGGTCAGAGGATCAGAGGGACCTTGTTGAGCATGTACATAGATCCCTGAAGGCAGCAGGACTGGTAGATAAGGTGGTTAAAAAGGCATGTGGGATACTTGCCTTCATTAGCCGAGGCATAGAATATAAGAGCAGGGAGGTTATGATGGAGCTGTACAAAATGCTAGTTAGGCCACAGCTGGAATACTGTGTGCAGTTCTGGTCGCCACAATATAGGAAGGATGTGATTGCATTGGAGAGGGTGCAGAGGAGATTCACCAGGATGTTACCTGGGCTGCAGCGCTTCAGCTATGAAGAGAGACTGGACAGGCTGGGGCTTTTTTCCTTAGCGCAGAGAAGGCTGAGGGGAGACCTGATTGAGGTGTACAAAGTTATGAGAGGCATAGATAGGGTAGTTAGAAAGGAACTTTTCCTCTTAGTAGAGGGGTCAATAACCAGGGGGCATAGTTTCAAGGTAAGGGGGAGGAGGTTTAGATGTGATTTGAGGACAAACTTTTTTATCCAGAGGGGGATTGGAATCTGGAACTCATTGCCCGAAAGGGTGGTAGAGGCAGGAACCCTCACAACATTCAAGAAGCATTTAGATGAGCACTTGAAATGCCATAGCATACAAGGCTACGGACCAAGTGCTGGAAAATGGGATTAGAATAGATAGGGCTTGTTGGCCGGCGTGGACACGATGGGACAAAGGGCCTCTTTCTGTGCTGTATAACTCTATGACTCTATGACTCTATGAATGCATGCCATGCAGGGCTGGTGCATTTTCTACCTTTTGGTCCCATTAACTTTGAGTACAGTTTCCCTTTGTATATTAATCTTCAATCGTGGCTCCTCGCATACCCTTACAATCCCACTGAGATTTACTATCATTGAGGTCCTGCTTCTTTTTAACCTACCAACCACCTTCTCCAAATTCAATTGCTGCAATGATTCTTAGCAGCCTGAAAGCCTTGAACTTTTTCTTACATAAAAATATATCCCTATTTGGAGAAAAGGTTGTTACTTAAAGTTAATTGCCCTTGTTAGTTTTGTTTGAACGCCTTTATAGAGTCTTCTTACAGCAAAAACAAACGTTACTCTCCCCCTGTGTCTTATTGCAGGACCAGGTCACATCTGTATTCCAAGCACAGGGAGCTCTCATTTTATTGTCAATTGTCCTTGCTGGTCTAATAAAAAGGCTGTAGCCATTTCTGCTCTGCCAGTGAAGCAAAGAATATTTTACTCAAAGTGTTGCCTTCTAGACCACCTTCACAGCAAGGTCACAACAACAACCAAAATAATTCAGCATCATTAAATGAAACACTGACGTACACTCCCTACCCGAATAAATATCTGTACTGATGATCCAACCGTAAATAACTGGGGCTTGTGGGATTTCCTTGCTAATTATAATGTCGAGATAAGACTATTTATTATGAATTGGAACCTAACTATGGATGAATAGCAGTTAGATATGCAACAACAACAGAGAATGCTGGAAACACTCAGCAGGTCAGGCAGTATTGTGGAGAGGCTCCACAGAGGCTGCCTGACCTGCTGTGTGTTTCCAGCATTCTCTGTTGTTGTTTCAGATTTCCAGCATCCGTAGTATTTTGCTATTGAGTTAGATATGCAAGTTGGCCTTGAATAGGATCAATTGGAACAAGGAGGGCATGTGCCTTACACACTGGATGACATTTTTGTTGATTCCTGATATTGCTTCTCTTGTCGTCAAGGGTGAATTTGACCTTTCTACAATAACTTTACTGCTTAATTGTTGTCCAATGTGGAACGATTATTTACCAGTATCCCTCACCTTTGGTACTGCAGACTCACATTTCTGCAGTTAATTAAATAACCATGCTGCAATAAAGCACTAATCAGGCTATTTCTTAAGGCTCTGGACCTGTGCTAAATAAGCCACCTACACTTTTCTGCATGAAATGTTCATGTAATTGACACGTGTAATTTCCGTATGCCATAAAACATAAACGCTTCCAAAAGAAAAGTACATGGCACAATGATGCAGGGTGCTGAGCTACAACAGCTTGGTAATGTATGCGAAGCACTTGTTCTAATGAGGGAAGTGTTGGCCAACCCCTTCTTCTTCTTCTCAGGCAGTCCCTCGGAACCGAGGATGACTTGCTTCCACATTAAAAATGAGTTCTCAGGTAACTGATGAGTCCAATGCGGGACCTACAGTCTCTGTCACAGGTGGGGCAGACAGTGGTTGAAGGGGTGGGTGGGTGGGGTGCTTGGGTTGACGTGCGCTCCTTGTGCTGCTTGCGCTTGGCTTCCGCTTGCTCCCGGCGAAGAGACTCGAGATGTTCGGCGCCTTCTCGGATGCTTTTTCTGCACTTTGTGCGGTCTTGGGCCAGGGATTCCCAGGTGTCGGTGGGGATGTTGCACTTTTTCAAGGAGGCTTTGAGGGTGTCCTTGAAGCGTTTCCTTTGCCCACCCGGGGCTCTCTTGCCATGCCGGAGCTCTGAGTAGAGCGCTTGTTTTGGGAGTCTCGTGTCGGGCATGCGGACAATGTGACCCGTCCATCGGAGCTGATCGAGCGTGGTCAAAGCTTCAATGCTGGGGATGTTGGCCTGAGCGAGAACACTGACGTTGGTGCGCCTATCTTGCCAATGAATTTGCAGGATCTTGCGGAGGCAGCGTTGGTGATACCTCTCCAGTTGGCCAACCACATTGTGCGTGAAAGAGCTTCCAGATAAACCACACAGAAACGCAATGGTTGCAATTACCTTCATGAGTAGAATTAACTTCTGAAGAACACAAGTTCATTGCCAACTTACACTGAAAAAACTTGCAGCAGTTTTCAAAATCCAATGTCACCAGTACCACTTTGGAAAAAAAAGGATAATGAAAGAAAGAAAGAAAGAACAAAAGAACGAAAGAAAGAATTTGTCTTTATATAGCACCTTTCAACAATCTCAGGATTTCCCAAAGTGCTTCACAGCCAATGAAGTACTTAACTGAAGTGTCATGACTGTTGTAATGTAGGGTAATGTGGCAACCAATTTATACACAGCAAGGTCCCACAAACAGTAATGAGGCAAATGAACTGATAATCTCTTTCAGCGAAGTTGGCTGAGGGGCAAATGTTGGTCAAGAGCTTCCTCGCACTTGTTCAAATAATGCCATGGGATCTTTTACATCCACCATAATGAATTTCACTTTATATATAAGCAAAGTTGTCAACTTTTGCTGATATCGATATCGTTTGTGCAGACTGTACCAAATCTATTCATAAACAACAACAACACACAATAATTACCACTAAAATGCTGACTTACAAGCTTTATGAATGCCCCCAAAATCCTCTCTTCCATGCTTAAATGGATTTTGAAACTAAATTATGTTTTTCAGTTCTGATGAAAGGTCATCGACCTGAAACGTTAACTCTGTTTCTCTCTCCACAGATGGTGCCTGACCTGCTGAGTATTTCCAGCATTTTCTGTTTTAATTTCAGATTTCAAGCATCTGCAGTGTTTTGCTTCTGTTTTTGCAGTTCTTTGATTCAGTTTCCCACATATTTGACTAACAGATTGAACCTTACCCCTTTGCTACTCCAACGCTCATTCCTTCTTCACATGCAATATTGACATTCTTCTCTTATAATCTCCTCTGATCTCTAATCAAAGCTTACAAAGTCTCTCAATACACAAAAATGTTTGAAGTGTGAACTAATACCTTATTTATTGACTGTGTCACAAGAGGCCATGTTGGTTTCTGTCCTCAGTTCAATGGGTGTGTCAGAGCAATACTTCAAAGAAAGAAAGAAAGACTTGCATTTCTACAGCACCTTTCACAACCTCAGGATTTCCCAAAGTGCTTTACAGCCAACAAAGTACTTTTGAAGTGTAGTCACCGTTCTAATGTAGGAAACACGGCAGCCAATTTGCGTACAGCAAGATCCCACAAACAGTAATGTGATAATGACTGGATAATCTGTTTTAACGATGTTCATTGAGGGATAAATATTGTCCAGGACACCGGGGATAACTCCCCTGCTCTTCTTCTGAATAGTGCCATGGGATCTTTTACCTCCAGCTGAGAGAGCAGACGGGGCCTCGGTTTAACGCCTCATCCAAAAGACGGCACCTCTGACAGTGCAGTGCTCCCTCAGTACTGCAATGGAAGTCTCAGCCTAGATTATCAACTCATTAGGAAAAATATTCAGGCAACAACCTCGCAGGTTTTGAAAGGCTCCAAGTGAAACTGGGTTGCAGCCAAATGTAAAAAAATGAAGTGGGGTAGATAGTGATGGCAAGTGTGAATGTTTCCAACATGGCGCAAATATTTTACAGGGGCAAATTGTCTCTATGTTGCCCCAATTTGAATTGTCTGGGGGGTGGGGGGGGTCATTGGAATAGACAGAAGTATCATTCCAAATCCATTCTTAGACTTTGAGGAACAGTCCGCAAGTGTGACCCTGAACTTTCGTTCGCTTGTCATTTTATTTCTCCGCCCCACTCCCACTCTGACCGCTCTGTCCTCAGCTCCTACACTGTTCCAATGAAGCTCAACAGAAACTCGATGAACGGCACCTCCTCTTTCGATTAGACACTTTACAGCCTTCCGGACACAACATTGAGCTCAACAATTTCAGATCATAACCACCGCTCCCATTTTTTCGGACAGCAGGCGCTGGTAATGATTCTGCTTTTGTAATTTTCACCTCCTCTAGACTCATCTTTTGTTTCTTTACTTGTCCCATTACCACCCCCTTTTGCCTCGCACCATCATCCCTTTCTGTCATTTAATCTCTCCTGCCTTCCACCCTATCATGGACCATCCCTTTTGTTTTTTCCTCCCCTCCCCCCTTTCCCTGCCCACACTTGCTTAAAACCTGTTATATCTCTAACTTTTTCCAGTCCTGACAAAAGGTCATTGACCTGAAACGTTAACTCTGTTTCTCTCTCCACAGATGCTGCCTGACCCGCTGAGTGTTTCTGCTTTTATTCCATTCTTAGACTGCAGTGACGTGCACTGTAATGAAGGAGATGGTTCTTGGTGGTGGCTGCAGAGCCGCTAATCTTTGAGGTAAAGGGTATAAAATCTAATATAATATCTACAACACCATTCATAACTGGATGCAATTGATCTTTTTGGCTCAATAGTAGAGAAATTGAAATTTGTAGAAATTTTCACCGTCAGTAGCTGGATCAACAATATGCTCCCGATCAAGATCATGAAATGATTTATCTACATTCCCTAAAAATAAATATATTGGAGGTATTATGGGTCCTCGCTGACAGATGCAGGCTGCATCCAGACTATTGATGAAGCAATATACAATTACCTATTTGAAAATGACACAAAATATGAAGGCAAGTTGAAGAAAAGTCAAATAATAAAGAAGATATGCAGTTCACTATCATGCACCCCCGCCCCACCCCCCCCCCCCCCCCCCCCCCCACCCACACCGCCCCCCACCCCCACCGCCCCCCACCCCCACCCCCAGGGCATCCCAAAGTGCTTCACATCCAATGGATTACTTTTTGAGGTGTTGTCACTGGTGTTATCTAGGCAAATACAGCAGCCAAATTGTGCACAGCAAGATCCCACAAGCAACAATGAGATAAATGGTCAGTACATCTGATTTTGGCGGTGTTGGTTGAGGGATAATTGCTGGTCACGATAAGGGGTGAACTCAAATAGTGCCATGGTAACTGAGCACCAACAACATCAACAAAAACTTGTATTTAAATAGCACCTTTAACGTAGTGAAATGTCCCAAGGCACTTCACAGGAACGTTAGCAAACAGAATTTGACACCGAGACACAAAAGGAGATATTAGGACAGGTGAACAAAAGCTTGGTCAAAGTGGTAGGCTTTAAGGAGCATCTTAAAGGAGGAGAGAGAGGCGGAGAGGCAGAGAGGTTTAGGGAGGGAATTCCAGAGCTTAGGGCCCAGGCAGCTGAAGGTATGGCCGACAATGGTGGAGCGAAGGAAATCGGGAATGCTCAAGAGGCCAGAATGGGAGGAGCAATGAGATCTCGGAGGGTTGTAGTGCTGGAAGAGATTACAGAAATAGGGAAGGGCGAGGCTATGGCGGGATTTGAAAACAAGGATGAGAATCCTAAAATGGAGAGATTGCCTGACTGGGAGCCAATGTAGGTCAGCGAGCACAGGTGTGACGGGGGAACAAGACTAGGTGCGAGTTAGGATATGGGCAGCAGAACTTTGAATGAGCTCAATTTTACGCATGGTGCAGGCAGACGGTTTAACGTCTCATCTGAAAGACGGCACCTCCAACAAAGTAGCACTCCCTCATTACTTACACTGGAGCACCAACCTAAATTATGGCCTTGATCTGAGTCATGGTAACTGGGACTCTCTGCCACTGACCCCATGGGACTTTGCGCAGTCAATCGGAGGATGCTACATTTACACCTCAATAGCGGGTGCCTATACTTCCACGGGCACACCTTGAGCACCTGCCAGATGGGAGAGTCCACATAACGGTGGTGGGGGTGGGGGTGGGGGGGGGTGAGGGGCTTGAGTACTTTGATAAAGGGGCCAGGACTATGATTTTTTTTTATTCGTTCATAGGATGTGGGCGTCGCTGGCAAGGCCGGCATTTATTGCCCATCCCTAATTACCCTTCAGAAGGTGGTGGTCAGCCGCCGTCTTGAACCGTTGCAGTATTTGTAGTGGTTTGGTACAACTGAGTGACTTGCTAGGCCATTTCAGAGGGGCAGTTAAGAGTCAACCACATTGCTGTGGGTCTGGAGTCACATATAGGCCAGACCGGGTAAGGGCGGCAGATTTCCTTCCCTAAAGGACATTAGTGAACCAGATGGGTTTTTACGACAATCCGGTAGTTTCATGGTCACCATTACTGACACTAGCTTTTTATTCTAGATTTAATTAATTAACTGAATTTAAATTCCCCAGCTACCGTGGTGGGATTTGAACTCACGTCTCCGGATCATCAGTCCAGGCCTCTGGATTACTAGTCCAGTGTAAGAATCCTGAGAAATCTCCATTTCAGATTCCCACTAGCTAAGATGGACGGAAGGAAATAAGCATTATTAGTTGTCGGTTTAAGTGTGTATTATGTAACTGTGAGTCAATGCACGCCAATTCTTGAATATTCACGCTTTTAAACCCGTGTAATGTGCCTTGGGTAGACCCGGTTAGATTTTAAAATGGAAGAAAGAGGCCTGCTTTACCAAAAATGCAGACACCAACAAGGCCTGTTAGCAGAGTGACAGTCAGTCTGTGAGAAATACTGAGGGAATGAATGGAATTCCAGAGACTGAGATAAGAGGCAGATAAGATTGTTATCAGTTACATGTTAGTTTATTTTTTAATACTTGTTTTACTATCTTATAACCATTAATATCTTATAATCATCAGCAATATATCTATCATCGTGGGTAAGGATTAAATGTAGAAGTTTGTAATCGTCAACTGCACGCAATGGTAACCTGAATTATGTATAACATGTAACCCTTTTTATGCTTAAAAGCCTGTGAGTGAGCTGTAACCAGACAGCCTGGGGTGAGAAAGGGGATTGCTACGGTCGAATAGTGAGGCTGTGGGTGAAGGTTGGATATCGGCCAACAGTAAGGATGAGACACAGAGTGCAGCTAGCCTGGGAAGCAAGGTCAGGCTTGGTTGCCACTGTGCTGGAGTGTTATAACATCCGCAGTGAATTATAAAAACAAAGGCCAACAGCTCAACCCATGGAGACATATTCCTTTAGTGTTGCCATAACTACCCCAGATATGAGTCTTGATGGTCAATAACAGATGATGTAAGAGTGCCATCAGACCAAAAACCTGCGTAAACAAAGATGTTACGGATGTGGCATCTTTACAATTGGATTTTGTGTTTTGGGTGCCAGCCAGTGATTGGTTCAGAAAGACTCCATAGGTTTTGAATGAGAGTAAGGGTATAAGAAGGGGGTCTTAACAGCCACAAAGTGTAGAACATTTCAGGAGTAGAAGATCTCAGGAGTAAGAGATTTCAGGATGAATCAAAGAGACACCCGGGAGATGGAGAGAGAGAGAGATGCAGGAGATACAGGGTGCAGCTTACTCACAGTTGTGGCTTCTACCCAGAGGGTAACGGGGTAATACAGGTCTCAATTATTCTCTGTAAACTGCTGCTCTGATACTGTAATGTATTAAGTCTTGCTTGTGCTGAATAAAGTTAAATCGCTGTCACCAATACGGGCAACCTCGAATCATTTGGAACCAGGGTCCCTCTGGGACCTTATACCAGTAACATAACCACTATGCTACCATACCCCAGAGAAAAAAAAAATATTTGGAGGTCATGACCCAGGCTGTGGCTCAGAAAACGCCCAGCCTGGATGGCCCCACCCCAGGTTAGGTGCCCTCTGATGCTACTGGCCATGTTTGGGGCAGGCGGAGGCTCCATCCATTACAAGGCTTCATTGGCACCTTGTGGGGAAGGCAGGGACCCAGTTTATTCAGGTCCTGGCCTAATTTGGGGCCCTTCCACCCCACTCCAAATGGGGATTGTGGCAGAAGTGCACCGGATTCTGTCCCCTTTTGCTCAGGTCCATTGTAAGGTTTAGAATTCACTATCCTCTGACTCAGAGGTGAGAGTGGAACCAACTGAGCCAAACAGACACTGATTAGAACATAGACACAGCGTAAGGCTGAAATAAAATCCCTTGAGAGCAAAAATCAGCAAACAACAACAATTTGCATTTATATAGTGCCTTTAACGTGGCAAAATGTCCCAAGGGGCTTCACAGGGGCGTAATCAGACAAACAACTGAAACCGAGTCAAGAAAGAAGACAATAGGACAGTTGACCAAAAGCTTTTTTTTATTCATTCCTGGGATGTGGGCTTCGCTGGCAAGGCCAGCATTTATTGTCCATCCCTAATTGCCCTTGAGAAGGTGGTGGTGAGCCGCCTTCTTGAACCGCTACAGTCCATGTGGTGAAGGTGCTCCCACAGTGCTGTTAGGGAGGGAGTTCCAGGATTTTGACCCAGCGACGATGAAGGATCGGCAACATACTTCTAAGTCAGGGTGGTGTGTGACTTGGAGGGGAATTTGGAGGTGGTGGTGTTCCCATGTGCCTGCTGCCCTTGTCCTTCTAGGTGGTAGAGGTCGCGGGTTTGGGAGGTGCTGCCGATGAGGTCAAAGAGGCACCTTCAGGAGCTTAGGAAAAAGATGTATGATTTAATTCTTTGGTAAGCGAAAGCTTAGAGTTTCCTTTCTTCAAACTAGAGTTATAGTTTGAAGAGGATGCTGTAGTGAGCATATTCTTCAAAAACCAATTAAGGCAACTAAACGAGAAAAGGCCATTAGCAGCATATAGAAAAAGGACAATTGCGTAAAATGAAACTAACCTGAAATTAATGGCACAATTTTGCAAAGATCTATATACCTCCCATGATAGATGGATGAAGGCCTGGGATCATTTCTTTCGGTCATTAAAGCTCCGCCAATCTCTCACTGATGAATAGTGAGAAGTAGGATAAACCAAGGCAATCGAAAAAAGTCATTAACACGCAACATCATCAGGTAAAAGTCCTTTTGAATGTATTCTTTCAGTCCTTCAGGAAGTGCATTGCATCGATATTAAGCCCTTAAAAAGTCTTTAATAAAGTACAAGTGACAGCTCTGGAACCACGTGGCTCGGCTGCATTATTAATGGTTAATACAAGCAAGGAGGCCCCTATCGCATGCAGAGGTCGAAACACACCGCCCTTATTCATGCAGATTTAAGCTATATGCAGAAGAGATGACCACAAAACTTCAATTACAGTTGGTAGTGGTTGGGATAAAGCCCAGTATTTCTTCCTGGGTTGATTGTATATCGAAGGTCAGTGGTTCTTGTCAAGTGCTTCTCAACGCTAAAAAAGGGTAGAGTGCGGGCACCTCAAGATATTAAGGGGAACTGATAGGGTAGATAGACAGAAACGATTTCTGCTGGTTGGGGAGTCTAGAACTGGGGGGACATTGCCTAAAAATTAGAGCCAGGCCTTTCAGGAGTGAAGTTAGGAAACACTTCTACACACAAAGGGCAGTAGAAGTTTGGAACTCTCTTCTGCAAACGATAGTTGATGCTGGGTCAATTGTTCATTTTAAATCTGAGATTGATAGATTTCTGTTAACCGAATGTATTAAGGGATACGGGGCAAAGGCGGGTACATGGAGTTAGGTCACAGATCTGCCATGATCTCATCGAATGGCGGAACAGGCTCAAGGGGCTGAATGGCCTCCTCCTGTTCTTTTGGCTGGGAAATTGGAACCGGTTTGGAAGAAAAAATGGCGGCCACCTCGCTTCCGCCCGCTTCTGGCGTGGAATGTGGCGGCGGCCATTTTGGGCAGGTTGGCTGTGCTCGCTTCAGATATTTAGATGAGCCAGATTGTGGCGTCAATCGGCATGCAATGCTGAATTGCCGCACAATCTTTTATTTTGGGCTTTGCCACTCTTAGTAACGCCCTCTCCAAAGCACGCATGGCAGACCGTGCGTGCAACAGTACGACGGACCCACTGCCAGCGCTTCTTAAAGGGACACACGCAACTTTCAGGTAAGTTTAGATTTTAGCTTTTGTACAGTTCCTGTACAGTTTATTTGAGTAGTGGCCTGGTGTAACACATCAAAAAAGTTGTTAAAGTGTGCAGGGAGTGCAGGGAGTGCTGTTCAACGTTTGCAAGTCTTTGGCTCTTAAAGGAAGGCCTCTGTGAACACCACTTGCTCCCAGTCCTGGGGGCTCTAGTTGCAGTCCCCCTTAGGCTGTAACATCACATGGAGATGTAGCAGAGGCAGCAAAGGGGACAAGCTGCTCGCAGAAGGAGCAAGAGGAGGAAGAGGAAGAAGAAGAAGAGGAAAAAGCAGAAGAGGAAGAGGAGGAAGCGGAAGGAATGAGGCAACCCAGACAACCCCTTTCTGGCCAGGCTAACCGGGATCGAATCATCCACCCGTGGTACCAGTGAACACAATCCCAATTCCCCTTTCAGAATTTGTCCCACACCTTACCTTCCCTCTATTACTGACCATCGCAGCTTCCTCTTGACCACAATGCTGAAATAAAAGCAAACTTTCCAACCCAAATTTATCCAATATTACATCAAAAAATCAATGAATCACCATTGTGCATTCTCTTAGTGAGTGTCTTGTGTGTGCCTTTGCCTATCCTTGTGCTCTTACATAGTGCTACCCCAGTGGCTGCAGCATGGCTGGTGGAAGGCTGCTGACTTTCAGTGGGGGATACTGCAGATGGCCTTGCAGGATGACTTCGAGGAGCTGGTGGCTGGGAGTGTGAAATCGAGTGATGGTGTTTCTTCTTCTTCACTCTCCTCTCCCTCTTCTTGGTCAACCACTGGCTGGGCAGGCTGGATTTCTTGGGTGTCTGAAATGAGGAATGTACAAGTGTAGAGTTGTGGTGAGGGGAAGGCGGGAAAGCAAGAGGTGCATGCTTACACCATGTGCAGCTTGTAAATGAGAATATATCGTGGGATGAGGGGGAAGTGGGATGTGAGAAGGAGGATACCAGCATCTTGTATTCTTTCAGCCCCACCATTGGCCAAAGGCTAAGCCATGCCCTTGTCAAGAATGCCCTGCACCGTGTACGAAAGGCTGATATTTAGAGATATTTAGTAGACAAGAATCATATATGTATAAATTCAAGTGTAGCCATTGACCAAATAATATTATCCATAATTACTCCTGGGTAATTAAAAAGCTAATACTTGTTCAAAATGCAGCTGCAAAGACAGTCAAAAGCAGTTTTGACTATGCTTTGATAACAACAGCCACAGGCTGCGAGTGAAGGTTAAATTGTTAAATAACATAACCTAATGCTATGTAGAAATTTGAATTTGCTTAACAAAACTAATTGCAAAGATATTTTAAAAATAATTAGTATAAGGACATAAATGAGAGAGATCATGGAAGTTAAGGTATTTATCTGGTAGATTAAAGTGAGATTGTCTGGATACCTCAAGACGAGTGAAACAGCGCTGATATGGGCCCCTGGTATAAAGGTCTTGTACCAGGGAGGCTATGAAATGAAAGAAATATGGTAAATTCCAATGGGGTGAAAAGCTATAAACAAGATAACATGACAGTGGGGCAGAGTTAGTGGAAATGTACTGGAAAAGGAGTGGCCAGGTTACTGGCCTTAACCTGAGTGACAATGGTATTTTGACCATTAGAACCAATTAAAAAAAGATGATTTTGTTAAAGACCATATATGGACACTGGCCAAACCAACTTTTAATAAGAAAAGGGTTAAAACCTCGATACACAAAGAACAACTTTACACAGACTTACTGTGAGAACAAAGGAACAGACTTAAGATGACATCATCTGTGTCCAAGAGGTTCCAGAGACCAAGGGCTGTGAGCTACTCATTGAAACTATCGCCTAATGTTAAGTATATTACGCTGTAAGCTTAATAAATCTTGATCTATTGCTCAAACATACTGGCTGCTGCCTTGGTGTCTTGTCCAAGAACTCAGAGATCATTAAGATCTTACAACCATCTCCCGTAGGGGGGTACGGTGAAGCTAGGAATGTGAGGTGTGCCTCATGTTTGGAAAAGATTGTTGGTAGGTGAGTGATGGGGAGGTTGTGCATTCAGCAGTGTGTGAGGCTAGTGGTGCAGTTGGTAGGAGAAGGTTTTTGAAGATGCATTCACTGACCTTAACCACTGGTCTGAGGTTATGAAACTTCTTTGAGCACTGGAGCCAGGTGGTGGGGGTGACACTGCTGGAAGTGACTGCTTCGGTGATCAGGTCCAAAATCCTCCTTTCTGGAGGGCCTCCTGGCCCCTGTGGGTAGACGGCCTCTCTTCCAGTGTTGACCCCCTGCACAAAGCTTGAGTGCTGCGTCCGAGACCCTGGGTGCTCTTTCCCTGGCCTGTTGAGCTATTTGTGTTAGTGCAGAAGCACTTTTACCATTTTTGATCAGCAGCTCACCTTTTAGAGGTGCAGACTGCCTTTAAGAGGCGCAGGCTAGCTTTAATTAAAGCATTGATTAAGGTTAGCCTTGCTCGAACAACATGAACTTCGGGCCCTTGCTGAGTGCACAGCCAGTCAGCAGCGTGTTCAACACTAGGATATGCGCTGAAATCATTATATTTAGCAGGCAGCACAAAAGAGACATGATGCTGGCGCTGTTTGAACAGGTGAGGGCATAACTCGCATGTCTGTGCCAGTTTTTTTAGTGGTATAAAATTTCTGGGCGCTTGTTCCTATGTTCCTATTTTATATCCTAGAGAGAGCTTGTTTTGGAGACCCTCATCTGTAAAGACATTTGCAAAGGCCTTTTGGAACTATGGAGGCTTTGATGTCATGGCAGCTATATCCTGGGAATAGAAACATAGAAGATAGGAGCAGGAGTAGGCCATTCAGCCCCTCAAGCCTGTTCCGCTATTTAATGAGATCATGGCTGATCATCCAAATTCAGTACCCTGTCCCTGCTTTCTCCCCATATCCCTTGATCCCTTTTGCCTTAAGAAATATATCTAACTCCTTCTTGAATATATTTAATGAATTGGCCTCAACTGCCAAAGTGGATAACCTCGCATTTATGCACATTATACTGCATTTGCCATGCATCTGCCCAATCACCCAACCTGTCCAAATCATACTGGAGTTTCTCTGCATCCTCCTCACAGCACACATGCCCACCCAACTTTGTGTCGTCTGCAAACTTGGAGATATTATATCTAGTTCCCTCGTCTAGATCATTTATATATATTGTGAAAAGCTGGGGTCCTAGCACCGATCCCTGCGGTACCCCACTAGTCACTGCCTGCCACTCGGAAAAATACCCATTTATTCCAACTCTTTGCTTCCTGTCTGCCAACCAGTTCTCTATCCAAGACAGTACCTTACCCCCAACCCCGTGTGCTTTAACTTTGCACGCTAATCTCTTATGCGGGACCTTATCGAAAGCCTTCTGAAAGTCCAAATACACCACATCCACTGGTTCTCCCTTATCTATTCTACCAGTTACATTATCAAAAAATTCCAGTAGATTAGTCAAGCATGATTTACCTTTTGTAAATCCATGTTGACTTTGTCCGATCCTGTCACTGTTTTCCAAGTGCTCTGCTATTACATCTTTTATAATGGACTCTAGCATTTTCCCCACTACCGATGTCAGACTTACCGGTCTTAATTCCCCGCTTTCTCTCTACCTCCTTTTTTAAATAGTGGGGTTACATTAGCTATCCTCCAATCCATGGGAACTGTTCCAGAGTTTATAGAATTTTGGAAGATGACCAGCAATGCATCTACTAATTCTAGGGCCACTTCCTTAAGTACCCTAGGATGTAGATTATCAGGCCCTGGGGATTTATCGACCTTCAATCCCGTCAATTTCCCTGACACCATTTCCCTACAAATACTGATTTCATTCCATTCCTCCCTCTCATTAGACCCTATGTTCCCCAACATCTCTGGGAGGTTATTTGTGTCCTCCTTTGTGAAGACAGAACCAAAGTATGTATTTAATTGGTCTGCCATTTCTTTGTTCCCCATTATAAATTCCCCTGATTCTGACTGCAAGGGACCTATGCTTGACTTCACCAATCTTTTTCTCTTCACATATCTATAGAAGCTCTTACAGTCAGTTTTTATGTTCCCTGCAAGCTTACTCTCATAATATATTTCCCCCTCTTAATTAATCCCTTTGTTCTCCTTTGCTGAATACTAAACTGCTCCCAATCCTCAGGTTTGCTGCTTTTTCTGGCAAAATTATATGTCCTCTCCTTGGATCTTATGCTATCCATAATTTCCCTTGTTAGCCACGGTTGAGTCACCTTTTTTGTTTTATTTTTATGCCAAATAGGGATGAACAAATTCTGTAGCTCATCCATGCGATCTATAAATGTTTGCCATTGCCTAACCACCATCAACCCTTTAAGTAACGTTCACCAGTCCATCCTAGCCAACTCGTGCCTCATACCATCGTAGTTTCCTTTATTTAAATTCAGGACCCTAGTCTCTGAGTCAACTACTTCACTCTCCATTTTAATGAAGAATTCTATCATATTATGATCACTCCTCCCCAAGGCGCCTCGCATAACAAGATTGCTAATGAATCCTTTCTCATTACATAATACCCAGTCTATGATGGCCTGATCTCCAGTTGGTTCCTCGACATATTGGTTCAGGAAACCATCCCATATACACTCTAGGAATTCCTCCTCCACAGTATTGTTACTAATTTGGTTAGCCCAATCTATATGTAGATTAAAGTCACCCATGATAACTGTTGTGCCCTTATTGAACGCATCTCTAATTTCCCATTTAATGCCATCCCCAACCTCAGCATTACTATTTGGGGGTCTGTATACAACTCCCACTAACGTTTTCTGCCCCTTGGTATTTCTCAGCTCTGCCCATACAGATTCCACATCATCAGAGCTAATATCCTTCCTTACTATTGTGTTAATCTCCTCTTTAACCAGCAATGCTATCCCAGCTCATTTTCCTTTTTTCCTGTCCTTCCTGAATATTGAATACCCCTGGATGTTGAATTCCCAGACTTGGTCATCCTGGAGCCAAGTCTCCGTAATCCCAATTATATCATATCTGTTTACATCTATTTGCACAGCTAATTCATCCACCTTATTACTAATGCTCCTCGAATTAAGACACAAAGCCTTCAGGCTTGATTTTTTAACACTGTTATTCCTTTCAGAATTATTATTTACTGTGGCCCTGTTTGATTTACACCCTTGATTTCTTTGACTTCCACTTTTGCTTTTCTCCTTCCTGTCTTTTGTTTCTATCCTTGCTTCCCTTTCCTCTGTCTCCCTGCACAGGTTCCCAACCCCCTGCCATTTTAGTTTAAACCCTCCCCAACAGCACTAGCAAACATTCCCCCTAGGACATCGGTTCCGGTCCTGCCCAGGTGCAAACCGTCCAGTTTGTACTGGTCCCACCTCCCCCAGAACCGGTTCCAATGTCCCAGGAATTTGAATCCCTCCCCCTTGCACCATTCCTCTAGCCACGTATTCATCTGAAATATCCTTCTATTTCTAATCTGACTAGCACATGGCACTGGTAGCAATCCTGAGATTACTACCTTTGAGGTCCTATTTTTTAATTTACCTCCTAACTCCCTATATTCAGCTTTTAGGACCTCATCCCGTTTTTTACCTATATCGTTGGTACCTATATGCACCACGACAACTGGCTGTTCACCCTCCCCCTCCAGAATGCCCTGCAGCCGCTCCGAGACATCCTTGACCCTTGCACCAGGGAGGCAACATACCATCCTGGAGTCTCATTTGCGGCCGCAGAAACACCTATCTATTCCCCTTACAATAGAATCCCCTATCACTATAGCTCTCCCGCTTTTTGTCCTCCCGTCCTGTGCAGCAGGACCACCCATGGTGCCAGGAAGTTGGCTGCTGCCGCCTTCCCCCGATAAGCCATCCCGCTCAACAATATCCAAAGCGGTATATCTGTTTGAAATGGGGATGGCCACAGGGGACCCCTGCACTACCTGCCTGCGCCTACTACTCTGCCTGGTGGTCACCCATTCCCTTCCTGCCAGTGTTATCCACGATGTGCTCAGCATCGCGAATGCTCCAGTATGTATCCATTCGCAGCTCCAGCGCCACAATGCGGTCTGTCAGTAGCTGCAGCTGGATACACTTCAGCTTCAGGCTGTATCTCATGCTGCTGTATGGAGGGTCTCATCTTGCTTTCTTTCTGACATTGGAGAGGGATGCTGGGAGGGCAAAGTTGAGGCTTTTACTGGAGGAGTCAGTATTGCCAGTACCCGTTCTTGCCATGCCGCTAATGCTTGGTACTGATGCAACAGGCCAAAGATATATGGGAAAATAAACATTCTACTATCAATAATATCACTGAGGTCCTGCCTGATGGCTGTCTGTGACTGTTCACCAAGCATGTCCAAGACAGAAGAGAGACCCATCTTCAATATGACACCCAGGCCTCTGTGTCATGTAGTTCAGTTAACTGTAGTTCGGTGTGCAGTATTCCAGTGTACTTTAGTTTAGAGTACTGTATTTCAATGTATTATAGTTAGGTGTGTTGCAGTTCTGTTTACTATATTCAGGTGCGTGGTAGTTTAGTGTACCACAGTTAAGTGTACTGTAGTTATGTGTATTGTAGTTAAGTGTACCATAGTTAAGTGTACCATAGTTAAGTGTACCATTGCTAAGTGTACCTTAATTTAGTGTACTGTTGTTAAGAATACCATATTTAAGTGTATTGCAGTAAATTTTACTGTAGTTAAGTGTACTGTAGTTAAGTGTACCGTAGTTAAGTGCACCATAGTTATGCGCACTGTAGTTAAGTGTACTGTAGTTAAGTGTATTGTAGTTAAGTGTACTGTAGTTAAGTTTACTGAAGTTAAGTGTACCACAGTTACGTGCATTGTAGTTAAGTGTACTGTAGTTAAGTGTACAATAGTTATGTGCATTGTAGTTAAGTGTACTGTCGTTAAGTGTACTGTAGTTAAGTGTACTGCAGTTAAGTGTACTTTGTTAAGTGTACCGTAGTTAAGTGCATTGCAGTTAAATTTAAAGTAGTTAAGTGTACCGTAGTTAAGTGTACCGTAGTTAGCTGTGCTTTAGTTCATTGTACGGCATTTCAGTACACTGTGCAGCCTGGAGGAAAAAGACTTTATTATTTACAACAAATGCCCAATAAGTGTGAGCTAACTTGCCGCGGCTGCAGGACTTTAGTTGGCCCAGACTTTGACCACAGCTGTGAGTGGGAAATAGATCACCTCTTGCACTAGTTGGCCGGTTTAGTTAAATTAATGATTTTGCCACACAGTTTTAACACAGATGCCAAGTGCAGCCTAGTAAAGCTGAGTAATTGTCGTTTGCTGAGGAAAGGTTGTAAGAGAAAGCTTGTTGTCCAGCGCTGTTAATATTCATTCCACGTTAGATATGTAAATGTGTAACCTTCTTGTGATTATGGAAATAAAACTTTATGTGCCTGTATATTTGTGAATTATGATTTGTAGACAAGATGATTCCATGGTGTACCCGGCAATTGGGAGAGATTGGAGCTTGGTGGGGTGGGGTGGGGTGAGGAGCGGGGCGGGCAGCAGTTACATTTAAATCAGGTTCCTCATTGCACTGAGGGAGCATGGTTAAAATATTATAATGAAGCGTCCCGCCTCTGCAAGACGAGGCACGTGCACGTCACGACCGCTGCCATAAAAATGGCGGCAGACGTTGACATGGCGAGTTGGGGTGGCGTTCCCTAATTTTTAATTTTCAATCCCTTGCCCCTGACCAATGTTCTCCTCAGACCGTGCGGTCATGCAGCGCTCCAGAGATCCCGCACAGCCGGCTTTCCGGCTTTTCAATGCAGAAACCAGGCAAGAAAAATTACAGGGAACATTGCCTCTGACCCTCTCCCATCTTTCGTGCAGGGGGAGGGGGGGGGCGGGGTTAATATCGAGGCCATTGTTCCCGCAGATTAGGTTTGAATTTACCCCTTCAAGCTCAGGCCATGTACTCTGGGTTTACTGTTCTGGACAAGGTGAGACAGCTTGTCACGGTCAACGTTATCCAGTCCTTTTAGAATCCGACAAACAGCGATCACATCAACATTCGAGCATTTCTTTTCGAGTGGAAACAGGACCAGTTTTTCACACCAGCACTAACTTTTATAGCAAGTTGCTTCCCCCATCCTCTGAAAAATTATTGACCTCTTGTTCAGTTCTGCAAGAACTGGTCAAGGTTCCAAGTGGACAGTGAGTGTCACCATTGAGGAGTCAAGGCTTAGCTCAATCTCTGTTCTTACCATTCACAGAGACTCACATCCTTTGGTGGGTCACTGGACAGCAACCAAGAGCAGGAACTGTAAAGTTAGATTCGAGTGCATTTCAACATCTGTTAGATGCGGTGCATTTCAGCATCTGTTACATTAGGTGGACCTCACCATCTGTTAGATTAGAGTCCATCTCACTCTCTGTTAGATTAGAGTGCATTTCACTCTCTGTTCGATTACGGTGCATCTCACTCTCAGTTAGAACAGAGTGCATGTCACCCTGTTAGATTAGAGTGCATCTCACTCTTTGTTAGATTAGAGTGCATTTCACTCTCTGTTCGATTACGGTGCATCTCACTCTCTGTTAGAACAGAGTGCATGTCACCCTGTTAGATTAGAGTGCATCTCACTCTCTGTTAGATTAGAGTGCATCTCATCCTCTGTTAGATTACAGTGCATCTCACCCTCTGTTCATTTAGGTGCATTTCACTCTCTGTTAGATTAGAGTGCATCACACTCTCTGTTAGATAAGGTGCATCTCAATCCCTTTAGTTCAGAGTGTATCTCACTTCCTGTTAGATTAGAGTGCATCTGACTGTCTGTTAGATTAGAGTGCATCTCACTCTCCATTAGATTAGAGTGCATCTGACGCTCTATTAGATTGGAGTGCATCTCAATGTCTTTTAAATTAGAGTGCTTCTCACTCTCTGTTAGATTAGAGAGCATGTCACTCTCTGCTGGATTAGAGTGCATCTCAAGCTCTGTTAGATTGGAGTGCATCTAACTCTCTGTTAGATTAGAGTGCATCTAACTCTCTGTTAGATTAGAGAGCATTTCACTCTCTGTTAGATTAGGTGCATCTCACCCTCTGTTAGATTAAAGTGCATCTCACCCTCTGTTAGATGAGAGTGCATCTCACCCTCTGTTAGATTAGAGTGCATCATACTCTCTGATAGATTAGAGTGCAGTTAACTCTCCGTTAGATTAGAGTCTATCTCAATCTCTGTTAGATTAGAGTGCATTTCATTCTCTGTTAGTTTCGAGTGAATCTCACTCACTGTTAGATTAGGTACATCACACTCTGTGTTAAAATAACAACAGAAAACGCTGGAAAAACTCAGCAGGCCAGGCAGCATCCGTGGAGAGAGAAAGAGAGTTGACGTTTCAGGTCGATGACCTTTCATCAGAACTGGGAAGAGCTGGAAATCAAATAGATTTAAGGCCAGGGTAAAGCTGGGAAAAGGGGGAGGGGATAAAGGAACAAAGGAGGAGATGAAGAGACATTAAGAGACATTAAGAGATATGCAAGGCTAGAGGTGGTGTTAATGTGACAGATTAAGGCTGAATGAAGTGTGAAATCTACTGGCAGAATGAAGGACAGCTGCCAGCTTCTAGGAGGAAAAAAAAAAGGTGGGGGGGACAAATAAAAGGGTGGATAAAATAAAATATAAATGTGATTGGAGCTGAGGTTATGATCTAAAATTGTTGAACTCGATATTGAGTCCAGAGGGCTGTAGCGTGCCTAAACGAAAGATGAGGTGCTGTTCCTCGAGCTTACGCTGAGCTTCCGTGGAACAGTGTATTAGGCCGAGGACGGTGAGGTCAGAGTGGGAGTGAAGCGGTGAATTAAAGTGACAGGCCACCGGGAGCTCGGGGTCCCCCTTACGGACTGAACGGAGGTGTTCCGCAAAGCGGTCACCCAATCTGCGTTTGGTCTCCCCAATGTAGAGGAGTCCACATCGTGAGCAGCGAATACAGTATACTAAATTGCAGGAAAGATTAGGTACATCACAAACTCTGTTAGATTAGAGTGCATCTCACTCAGTGTTAGATTAGAGTGCATCTCACTCTCTGTTAGATTAGAGTGCATCTCACTATCTGTTTGATTAGGTGCATCTCACTGTCTTTTAGATTGGATGCAACTCACTCTCTGTAAGATTAGAGTGCATCTCACTCTCTGTTAGATTAGGTGCATCTCACCCTCTGTTAGATTAGAGTGCATCTCTCCCTCTGTTAGATTAGAGTGCATCTCACTCTCTGTTAGATTAGAGTGCATCTGACTCTCTGTTAGATTAGGTGCATCTCACTCTCTGTTAGATTAGAGTGCATCTCACTCTCTGTTAGATAAATTGCATCTCACTATCTGTTAGATTAGAGTGCATCTCACTCTCTGTTAGATTACAGTGCATCTCACTCTCTGTTAGTTTAGAGTGCATCTCATTCTCTGTTCGATTAGAGTGCATCTCACTCTCTGTTAGATTAGAGTGCTTTTCACTCTCTGTTCGATTACGGTGCATCTCACCCTCAGTTAGAACAGAGCGCATCTCACTCTCTGTTAGATTAGAGTGCTTCTCAGTCTCTGTTTGATTAGGTGCATCTCACTGTCTTTTAGATTAGAGTGCATCTCACTCTCTGTTAGAATAGAGTGCATCTCACTCGCTGTTAGATTAGAGTGCTTTTAACTCTCTGTTAGATAAGGTGCATCTCACTATCTGTTAGATTAGAGTGCATCTCACTCTCTGTTAGATAAGGTGCACCTCACTATCTGTTAGATTAGAGTGCATCTCATTCTCTGTTCGATTAGAGTGCATCTCACTCTCTGTTAGATTAGAGTGTATCTCACCCTCTGTAAGTTTAGAGTGCATCTCACCCTCTGTTAGATTAGAGTGCATCTCACCCTCTGTTAGATTAGAGTGCATCTCACCCTCTGTTAGATTAGAGTGCATCTCACCCTCTGTTAGATGAGAGTGTATCTCACTCTCTGTTAGATTAGAGTGCTTTTCACTCTCTGTTCGTTTATGGTGCATCTCACCCTCAGTTAGAACAGAGCGCATCTCACCCTCTGTTAGATTAGAGTGCTTCTCAGTCTCTGTTTGATTAGGTGCATCTCACTGTCTTTTAGATTAGAGTGCATCTCACTCTCTGTTAGAATAGAGTGCATCTCACTCGCTGTTAGATTAGAGTGCTTTTAACTCTCTGTTCGATTACGGTGCATCTCACCCTCAGTTAGAACAGAGTGCATCTCACTCTCTGTTAGATTAGGTGCATCTCACCCTCTGTTAGATTAGAGTGCATCTCTCCCTCTGTTAGATTAGAGTGCATCTCACTCTCTGTTAGATTGGAGTGCATCTCACTCTCTGTTCGATTACGGTGCATCTCACTGTCTTTTAGATTAGTGTGCATCACACTCTCTGTTAGATTAGAGTGCATCTCACTCCCTTTAGTTCAGAGTGCATCTCACTCCCTGTTAGATGAGAGTGCATCTCACTCTCTGTTAGATTAGAGTGCATCTGACTGTCTGTTAGATTAGAGTGCATCTCACTCTCTGTTAGATTAGAGTGCATCTCACGCTCTATTAGATTGGAGTGCATCTCACTGTCTTTTAGATTAGAGTGCTTCTCACTCTCTGTTTGATTAGGTGCATGTCACTGTCTTTTAGATTAGAGTGCATCTCACTCTCTGTTAGATTAGAGTGCATCTCATCCTCTGTTAGATTACAGTGCATCTCACCCTCTGTTCATTTAGGTGCATTTCACTCTCTGTTAGATTAGAGTGCATCACACTCTCTGTTAGATAAGGTGCATCTCAGTCCCTTTAGTTCAGAGTGTATCTCACTTCCTGTTAGATTAGAGTGCATCTGACGCTCTATTAGATTGGAGTGCATCTCAATGTCTTTTAAATTAGAGTGCTTCTCACTCTCTGTTAGATTAGAGAGCATGTCACTCTCTGTTAGATTAGAGTGCATCTCAAGCTCTGTTAGATTGGAGTGCATCTAACTCTCTGTTAGATTAAAGTGCATCTCACCCTCTGTTAGATGAGAGTGCATCTCACCCTCTGTCAGATTAGAGTGCATCATACTCTCTGATAGATTAGAGTGCAGTTAACTCTCCGTTAGATTAGAGTCTATCTCAATCTCTGTTAGATTAGAGTGCATTTCATTCTCTGTTAGTTTTGAGTGAATCTCACTCACTGTTAGATTAGGTACATCACACTCTGTGTTAGATTAGGTACATCACAAACTCTGTTAGATTAGAGTGCATCTCACTCAGTGTTAGATTAGAGTGCATCTCACTCTCTGTTAGATTAGAGTGCATCTCACTTTCTGTTTGATTAGGTGCATCTCACTGTCTTTTAGATTGGATGCAACTCACTCTCTGTAAGATTAGAGTGCATCTCACTCTCTGTTAGATTAGGTGCATCTCACCCTCTGTTAGATTAGAGTGCATCTCTCCCTCTGTTAGATTAGAGTGCATCTCACTCTCTGTTAGATTAGAGTGCATCTGACTCTCTGTTAGATTAGGTGCATCTCACTCTCTGTTAGATTAGAGTGCATCTCACTCTCTGTTAGATAAGTTGCATCTCACTATCTGTTAGATTAGAGTGCATCTCACTCTCTGTTAGATTACAGTGCATCTCACTCTCTGTTAGTTTAGAGTGCATCTCATTCTCTGTTCGATTAGAGTGCATCTCACTCTCTGTTAGATTAGAGTGCATCTCACTCTCTGTTAGATTAGAGTGCTTTTCACTCTCTGTTCGATTACGGTGCATCTCACCCTCAGTTAGAACAGAGCGCATCTCTCCCTCTGTTAGATTAGAGTGCATCTCACTCTCTGTTAGAATAGAGTGCATCTCACTCGCTGTTAGATTAGAGTGCTTTTAACTCTCTGTTAGATAAGGTGCATCTCACTATCTGTTAGATTAGAGTGCATCTCACTCTCTGTTAGATAAGGTGCACCTCACTATCTGTTAGATTAGAGTGCATCTCACTCTCTGTTAGATTACAGTGCATCTCACTCTCTGTTAGTTTAGAGTGCATCTCATTCTCTGTTCGATTAGAGTGCATCTCACTCTCTGTTAGATTAGAGTGTATCTCACCCTCTGTAAGTTTAGAGTGCATCTCACCCTCTGTTAGATTAGAGTGCATCTCACCCTCTGTTAGATTAGAGTGCATCTCACCCTCTGTTAGATTAGAGTGCATCTCACCCTCTGTTAGATGAGAGTGTATCTCACTCTCTGTTAGATTAGAGTGCTTTTCACTCTCTGTTCGTTTATGGTGCATCTCACCCTCAGTTAGAACAGAGCGCATCTCACCCTCTGTTAGATTAGAGTGCTTCTCAGTCTCTGTTTGATTAGTTGCATCTCACTGTCTTTTAGATTAGAGTGCATCTCACTCTCTGTTAGAATAGAGTGCATCTCACTCGCTGTTAGATTAGAGTGCTTTTAACTCTCTGTTCGATTACGGTGCATCTCACCCTCAGTTAGAACAGAGTGCATCTCACTCTCTGTTAGATTAGGTGCATCTCACCCTCTGTTAGATTAGAGTGCATCTCTCCCTCTGTTAGAATAGAGTGCATCTCACTCGCTGTTAGATTAGAGTGCTTTTAACTCTCTGTTCGATTACGGTGCATCTCACCCTCAGTTAGAACAGAGTGCATCTCACTCTCTGTTAGATTAGGTGCATCTCACCCTCTGTTAGATTAGAGTGCATCTCTCCCTCTGTTAGATTAGAGTGCATCTCACTCTCTGTTAGATTGGAGTGCATCTCATCCTCTGTTAGATTACAGTGCATCTCACCCTCTGTTCATTTAGGTGCATTTCACTCTCTGTTAGATTAGAGTGCATCACACTCTCTGTTAGATAAGGTGCATCTCAGTCCCTTTAGTTCAGAGTGTATCTCACTTCCTGTTAGATTAGAGTGCATCTGACTGTCTGTTAGATTAGAGTGCATCTCACTCTCCATTAGATTAGAGTGCATCTGACGCTCTATTAGATTGGAGTGCATCTCAATGTCTTTTAAATTAGAGTGCTTCTCACTCTCTGTTAGATTAGAGAGCATGTCACTCTCTGTTAGATTAGAGTGCATCTCAAGCTCTGTTAGATTGGAGTGCATCTAACTCTCTGTTAGATTAAAGTGCATCTCACCCTCTGTTAGATGAGAGTGCATCTCACCCTCTGTCAGATTAGAGTGCATCATACTCTCTGATAGATTAGAGTGCAGTTAACTCTCCGTTAGATTAGAGTCTATCTCAATCTCTGTTAGATTAGAGTGCATTTCATTCTCTGTTAGTTTTGAGTGAATCTCACTCACTGTTAGATTAGGTACATCACACTCTGTGTTAGATTAGGTACATCACAAACTCTGTTAGATTAGAGTGCATCTCACTCAGTGTTAGATTAGAGTGCATCTCACTCTCTGTTAGATTAGAGTGCATCTCACTTTCTGTTTGATTAGGTGCATCTCACTGTCTTTTAGATTGGATGCAACTCACTCTCTGTAAGATTAGAGTGCATCTCACTCTCTGTTAGATTAGGTGCATCTCACCCTCTGTTAGATTAGAGTGCATCTCTCCCTCTGTTAGATTAGAGTGCATCTCACTCTCTGTTAGATTAGAGTGCATCTGACTCTCTGTTAGATTAGGTGCATCTCACTCTCTGTTAGATTAGAGTGCATCTCACTCTCTGTTAGATAAGTTGCATCTCACTATCTGTTAGATTAGAGTGCATCTCACTCTCTGTTAGATTACAGTGCATCTCACTCTCTGTTAGTTTAGAGTGCATCTCATTCTCTGTTCGATTAGAGTGCATCTCACTCTCTGTTAGATTAGAGTGCATCTCACTCTCTGTTAGATTAGAGTGCTTTTCACTCTCTGTTCGATTACGGTGCATCTCACCCTCAGTTAGAACAGAGCGCATCTCTCCCTCTGTTAGATTAGAGTGCATCTCACTCTCTGTTAGAATAGAGTGCATCTCACTCGCTGTTAGATTAGAGTGCTTTTAACTCTCTGTTAGATAAGGTGCATCTCACTATCTGTTAGATTAGAGTGCATCTCACTCTCTGTTAGATAAGGTGCACCTCACTATCTGTTAGATTAGAGTGCATCTCACTCTCTGTTAGATTACAGTGCATCTCACTCTCTGTTAGTTTAGAGTGCATCTCATTCTCTGTTCGATTAGAGTGCATCTCACTCTCTGTTAGATTAGAGTGTATCTCACCCTCTGTAAGTTTAGAGTGCATCTCACCCTCTGTTAGATTAGAGTGCATCTCACCCTCTGTTAGATTAGAGTGCATCTCACCCTCTGTTAGATTAGAGTGCATCTCACCCTCTGTTAGATGAGAGTGTATCTCACTCTCTGTTAGATTAGAGTGCTTTTCACTCTCTGTTCGTTTATGGTGCATCTCACCCTCAGTTAGAACAGAGCGCATCTCACCCTCTGTTAGATTAGAGTGCTTCTCAGTCTCTGTTTGATTAGTTGCATCTCACTGTCTTTTAGATTAGAGTGCATCTCACTCTCTGTTAGAATAGAGTGCATCTCACTCGCTGTTAGATTAGAGTGCTTTTAACTCTCTGTTCGATTACGGTGCATCTCACCCTCAGTTAGAACAGAGTGCATCTCACTCTCTGTTAGATTAGGTGCATCTCACCCTCTGTTAGATTAGAGTGCATCTCTCCCTCTGTTAGAATAGAGTGCATCTCACTCGCTGTTAGATTAGAGTGCTTTTAACTCTCTGTTCGATTACGGTGCATCTCACCCTCAGTTAGAACAGAGTGCATCTCACTCTCTGTTAGATTAGGTGCATCTCACCCTCTGTTAGATTAGAGTGCATCTCTCCCTCTGTTAGATTAGAGTGCATCTCACTCTCTGTTAGATTAGAGTGCATCTCACTCTCTGTTCGATTACGGTGCATCTCACTGTCTTTTAGATTAGTGTGCATCACACTCTCTGTTAGATTAGAGTGCATCTCACTCCCTTTAGTTCAGAGTGCATCTCACTCCCTGTTAGATTAGAGTGCATCTCACTCTCTGTTAGATTGGAGTGCATCTCACGCTCTATTAGATTGGAGTGCATCTCACTGTCTTTTAGATTAGAGTGCTTCTCACTCTCTGTTTGATTAGGTGCATGTCACTGTCTTTTAGATTAGAGTGCATCTCACTCTCTGTTAGATTAGAGTGCATCTCACTCTCTGTTAGATTAGAGTGCATCTCACTCTCTGTTAGATTAGAGTGCATCTCACGCTCTATTAGATTGGAGTGCATCTCACTGTCTTTTAGATTAGAGTGCTTCTCACTCTCTGTTTGATTAGGTGGATCTCACTGTCTTTTAGATTAGAGTGCATCTCACTCTCTGTTAGATTAGAGTGCATCTCACTCCCTTTAGTTCAGAGTGCATCTTACTGTTTGTTAGATTAGAGTGCATCTCACTCTCTGTTAGATTAGTTGCATCTCAGTCTCTGTTAGATTAGAGAGCATCTCACTCTCCATTAGATTAGGTGCATCTCACCCTCTGTTAGATTAAGTGCATCTAACCGTCTGTTAGATTAGGTGCATCTCACCCTCTGTTAGTTTAGAGTGCATCTCACTCTCTGTTAGATTAGGTGCATCTCACCCTCTGTTAGATTAGAGTGCATCTCACTCTCTGTTAGATTAAGTGCATCTCACCCTCTGTTAGATTAGAGTACATCTCACCCTCTGTTAGATGAGAGTGCATCTCACCCTCTGTTAGATTAAAGTGCATCTCCCTCTCTGTTAGATTAGAGTGCATCATACTCTCTGATAGATTAGAGTGCAGTTAACTCTCTGTTAGATTCGAGTCTATCTCAATCTCTGTTAGATTAGAGTGCATCTCACTCTCTGTTAGATTAGAGTGCATCTCACTCTCTGTTAGATTAGAGCGCATTTCATTCTCTGTTAGTTTCGAGTGAATCTCACTCACTTTTAGATTAGGTACATCACAAACTCTGTTAGATTTGATAGCATCTCACTCTCTGTTAGATTGGAGTGCATTTCACTCTCTGTTCGACTACGGTGCATCTCACCCTCAGTTAGAACAGAGTGCATCTCACCCTCTGTTAGATTAGAGTGCTTCTCACTCTCTGTTAGATAAGGTGCATCTCACTCTCTGTTAGATTAGAGTGCATCTCACTCTCTGTTAGATTAGAGTGCATCTCACTCTCTGTTAGATTAGAGTGCATCTCACTGACTTTTAGATTAGAGTGCATCTAACTCTCTGGTAGATTAGAGAGCATCTCCCTCTCTGTTAGATTAGGTGCTCTCACCCTCTGTTAGATTAGGTGCATCTCACCGTCTGTTAGATTAGAGTGCATCCCACTCTCTGTTAGATTAGAGTGCATTTCATTCTCTGTTAGTTTTGAGTGAATCTCACTCACTTTTAGATTAGGTACATCACACTCTGTGTTAGATTAGGCACATCACAAACTCTGTTAGATTAGAGTGCATCTCACTCTCTGTCAGATTGGAGTGCATCTCACCCTCTGATAGATTAGAGCGCAACTCACCCTCTTTTAGATTAGAGTGCATCTCACTCTCTGTTAGATTAGAGTGCATCTGACTGTCTGTTAGATTAGAGTGCATCTCACAAACTGTTAGATTAGTCTGCATCTCACTCTCTGTTAGATTAGAGTGCATCTCGCTCTCTGTTAGATTAGAGTGCATCTCACTCTCTGTTAGATTAGAGTGCATCTCACTCTCTGTTAGATTCTAGTGCTTCTCAACCTCTGTTAAATTAGAGTGCATTTCAGTCTCTGTTAGATTAGAGTGCATCGTTCTCTCTGTTAGATTAATCTGCACATCATTCTCTTTTCGATTATATGTACCTCTCTCTCTGTTAGATTTGACTGCATCTCAACCTCTGTTAGATTAGAGTGCATCTCACTCTCTGTTAGATTAGAGCGCATTTCATTCTCTGTTAGTTTCGAGTGAATCTCACTCACTTTTAGATTAGGTACATCACACTCTGTGTTAGATTAGGTACATCACAAACTCTGTTAGATTTGAGAGCATCTCACTCTCTGTTAGATTGGAGTGCATTTCACTCTCTGTTCGATTACGGTGCATCTCACCCTCAGTTAGAACAGAGTGCATCTCACCCTCTGTTAGATTAGAGTGCTTCTCACTCTCTGTTAGATAAGATGCATCTCACTCTCTGTTAGATTAGAGTGCATCTCACTCTCTGTTCGATTAGAGTGCATCTCACTCTCTGTTAGATTAGACTGCATCTCACTGACTTTTAGATTAGAGTGCATCTAACTCTCTGTTAGATTAGAGAGCATCTCCCTCTCTGTTAGATTAGGTGCTCTCACCCTCTGTTAGATTAGGTGCATCTCACCGTCTGTTAGATTAGAGTGCATCCCACTCTCTGTTAGATTAGAGTGCATTTCATTCTCTGTTAGTTTTGAGTGAATCTCACTCACTTTTAGATTAGGTACATCACACTCTGTGTTAGATTAGGCACATCACAAACTCTGTTAGATTAGAGTGCATCTCACTCTCTGTCAGATTGGAGTGCATCTCACCCTCTGATAGATTAGAGTGCATCTCACGCTCTGTTTTATTACACTGCATCTCACGCTCTGTTAGATTGGAGTGCATCTCACTCTCTGTTAGATTAGAGTGCATCTCAGTCTCTGTTAGATTAGAGCGCAACTCACCCTCTTTTAGATTAGAGTGCATCTCACTCTCTGTTAGATTAGAGTGCATCTGACTGTCTGTTAGATTAGAGTGCATCTCACAAACTGTTAGATTAGTCTGCATCTCACTCTCTGTTAGATTAGAGTGCATCTCGCTCTCTGTTAGATTAGAGTGCATCTCACTCTCTGTTAGATTAGAGTGCATCTCACTCTCTGTTAGATTCTAGTGCTTCTCAACCTCTGTTAAATTAGAGTGCATTTCAGTCTCTGTTAGATTAGAGTGCATCGTTCTCTCTGTTAGATTAATCTGCACATCATTCTCTTTTCGATTATATGTACCTCTCTCTCTGTTAGATTTGAGTGCATCTCAACCTCTGTTAGATTAGAGTGCATCTCACTCTCTGTTAGATTAGAGCGCATTTCATTCTCTGTTGGTTTCGAGTGAATCTCACTCACTTTTAGATTAGGTACATCACACTCTGTGTTAGATTATGTACATCACAAACTCTGTTAGATTTGAGAGCATCTCACTCTCTGTTAGATTGGAGTGCATTTCACTCTCTGTTCGATTACGGTGCATCTCACCCTCAGTTAGAACAGAGCGCATCTCACCCTCTGTTAGATTAGAGTGCTTCTCAGTCTCTGTTTGATTAGGTGCATCTCACTGTCTTTTAGATTAGAGTGCATCTCACTCTCTGTTAGAATAGAGTGCATCTCACTCGCTGTTAGATTTGAGTGCTTTTAACTCTCTGTTCGATTACGGTGCATCTCACCCTCAGTTAGAACAGAGTGCATCTCACTCTCTGTTAGATTAGGTGCATCTCACCCTCTGTTAGATTAGAGTGCATCTCTCCCTCTGTTAGATTAGAGTGCATCTCACTCTCTGTTAGATTAGAGTGCATCTCACTCTCTGTTCGATTACGGTGCATCTCACTGTCTTTTAGATTAGTGTGCATCACACTCTCTGTTAGATTAGAGTGCATCTCACTCCCTTTAGTTCAGAGTGCATCTCACTCCCTGTTAGATGAGAGTGCATCTCACTCTCTGTTAGATTAGAGTGCATCTGACTGTCTGTTAGATTAGAGTGCATCTCACTCTCTGTTAGATTAGAGTGCATCTCACGCTCTATTAGATTGGAGTGCATCTCACTGTCTTTTAGATTAGAGTGCTTCTCACTCTCTGTTTGATTAGGTGCATGTCACTGTCTTTTAGATTAGAGTGCATCTCACTCTCTGTTAGATTAGAGTGCATCTCACTCTCTGTTAGATTAGAGTGCATCTGACTGTCTGTTAGATTAGAGTGCATCTCACTCTCTGTTAGATTAGAGTGCATCTCATCCTCTGTTAGATTACAGTGCATCTCACCCTCTGTTCATTTAGGTGCATTTCACTCTCTGTTAGATTAGAGTGCATCACACTCTCTGTTAGATAAGGTGCATCTCAATCCCTTTAGTTCAGAGTGTATCTCACTTCCTGTTAGATTAGAGTGCATCTGACTGTCTGTTAGATTAGAGTGCATCTCACTCTCCATTAGATTAGAGTGCATCTGACGCTCTATTAGATTGGAGTGCATCTCAATGTCTTTTAAATTAGAGTGCTTCTCACTCTCTGTTAGATTAGAGAGCATGTCACTCTCTGTTAGATTAGAGTGCATCTCAAGCTCTGTTAGATTGGAGTGCATCTAACTCTCTGTTAGATTAAAGTGCATCTAACTCTCTGTTAGATTAGAGAGCATTTCACTCTCTGTTAGATTAGGTGCATCTCACCCTCTGTTAGATTAAAGTGCATCTCACCCTCTGTTAGATGAGAGTGCATCTCACCCTCTGTCAGATTAGAGTGCATCATACTCTCTGATAGATTAGAGTGCAGTTAACTCTCCGTTAGATTAGAGTCTATCTCAATCTCTGTTAGATTAGAGTGCATTTCATTCTCTGTTAGTTTCGAGTGAATATCACTCACTGTTAGATTAGGTACATCACACTCTGTGTTAGATTAGGTACATCACAAACTCTGTTAGATTAGAGTGCATCTCACTCAGTGTTAGATTAGAGTGCATCTCACTCTCTGTTAGATTAGAGTGCATCTCACTATCTGTTTGATTAGGTGCATCTCACTGTCTTTTAGATTGGATGCAACTCACTCTCTGTAAGATTAGAGTGCATCTCACTCTCTGTTAGATTAGGTGCATCTCACCCTCTGTTAGATTAGAGTGCATCTCTCCCTCTGTTAGATTAGAGTGCATCTCACTCTCTGTTAGATTAGAGTGCATCTGACTCTCTGTTAGATTAGGTGCATCTCACTCTCTGTTAGATTAGAGTGCATCTCACTCTCTGTTAGATAAGTTGCATCTCACTATCTGTTAGATTAGAGTGCATCTCACTCTCTGTTAGAATAGAGTGCATCTCACTCGCTGTTAGATTAGAGTGCTTTTAACTCTCTGTTAGATAAGGTGCATCTCACTATCTGTTAGATTAGAGTGCATCTCACTCTCTGTTAGATAAGGTGCACCTCACTATCTGTTAGATTAGAGTGCATCTCACTCTCTGTTAGATTACAGTGCATCTCACTCTCTGTTAGTTTAGAGTGCATCTCATTCTCTGTTCGATTAGAGTGCATCTCACTCTCTGTTAGATTAGAGTGTATCTCACCCTCTGTAAGTTTAGAGTGCATCTCACCCTCTGTTAGATTAGAGTGCATCTCACCCTCTGTTAGATTAGAGTGCATCTCACCCTCTGTTAGATTAGAGTGCATCTCACCGTCTGTTAGATGAGAGTGTATCTCACTCTCTGTTAGATTAGAGTGCTTTTCACTCTCTGTTCGTTTATGGTGCATCTCACCCTCAGTTAGAACAGAGCGCATCTCACCCTCTGTTAGATTAGAGTGCTTCTCAGTCTCTGTTTGATCAGTTGCATCTCACTGTCTTTTAGATTTGAGTGCATCTCACTCTCTGTTAGAATAGAGTGCATCTCACTCGCTGTTAGATTAGAGTGCTTTTAACTCTCTGTTCGATTACGGTGCATCTCACCCTCAGTTAGAACAGAGTGCATCTCACTCTCTGTTAGATTAGGTGCATCTCACCCTCTGTTAGATTAGAGTGCATCTCTCCCTCTGTTAGATTAGAGTGCATCTCACTCTCTGTTAGATTAGAGTGCATCTCACTCTCTGTTCGATTACGGTGCATCTCACTGTCTTTTAGATTAGTGTGCATCACACTCTCTGTTAGATTAGAGTGCATCTCACTCCCTTTAGTTCAGAGTGCATCTCACTCCCTGTTAGATTAGAGTGCATCTCACTCTCTGTTAGATTAGAGTGCATCTGACTGTCTGTTAGATTAGAGTGCATCTCACTCTCTGTTAGATTGGAGTGCATCTCACGCTCTATTAGATTGGAGTGCATCTCACTGTCTTTTAGATTAGAGTGCTTCTCACTCTCTGTTTGATTAGGTGCATGTCACTGTCTTTTAGATTAGAGTGCATCTCACTCTCTGTTAGATTAGAGTGCATCTCACTCTCTGTTAGATTAGAGTGCATCTCACTCTCTGTTAGATTAGAGTGCATCTCACGCTCTATTAGATTGGAGTGCATCTCACTGTCTTTTAGATTAGAGTGCTTCTCACTCTCTGTTTGATTAGGTCGATCTCACTGTCTTTTAGATTAGAGTGCATCTCACTCTCTGTTAGATTAGAGTGCATCTCACTCCCTTTAGTTCAGAGTGCATCTTACTGTCTGTTAGATTAGAGTGCATCTCACTCTCTGTTAGATTAGTTGCATCTCAGTCTCTGTTAGATTAGAGAGCATCTCACTCTCCATTAGATTAGGTGCATCTCACCCTCTGTTAGATTAAGTGCATCTAACCGTCTGTTAGATTAGGTTCATCTCACCCTCTGTTAGTTTAGAGTGCATCTCACTCTCTGTTAGATTAGGTGCATCTCACCCTCTGTTAGATTAGAGTGCATCTCACTCTCTGTTAGATTAAGTGCATCTCACCCTCTGTTAGATTAGAGTACATCTCACCCTCTGTTAGATGAGAGTGCATCTCACCCTCTGTTAGATTAAAGTGCATCTCCCTCTCTGTTAGATTAGAGTGCATCATACTCTCTGATAGATTAGAGTGCAGTTAACTCTCTGTTAGATTCGAGTCTATCTCAATCTCTGTTAGATTAGAGTGCATCTCACTCTCTGTTAGATTAGAGTGCATCTCACTCTCTGTTAGATTAGAGCGCATTTCATTCTCTGTTAGTTTCGAGTGAATCTCACTCACTTTTAGATTGGTACATCACAAACTCTGTTAGATTTGAGAGCATCTCACTCTCTGTTAGATTGGAGTGCATTTCACTCTCTGTTCGACTACGGTGCATCTCACCCTCAGTTAGAACAGAGTGCATCTCACCCTCTGTTAGATTAGAGTGCTTCTCACTCTCTGTTAGATAAGGTGCATCTCACTCTCTGTTAGATTAGAGTGCATCTCACTCCCTGTTAGATGTGAGTGCATCTCACTCTCTGTTAGATTAGAGTGCATCTGACTGTCTGTTAGATTAGAGTGCATCTCACTCTCTGTTAGATTAGAGTGCATCTCACGCTCTATTAGATTGGAGTGCATCTCACTGTCTTTTAGATTAGAGTGCTTCTCACTCTCTGTTTGATTAGGTGCATGTCACTGTCTTTTAGATTAGAGTGCATCTCACTCTCTGTTAGATTAGAGTGCATCTCACTCTCTGTTAGATGAGAGTGCATCTGACTGTCTGTTAGATTAGAGTGCATCTCACTCTCTGTTAGATTAGAGTGCATCTCATCCTCTGTTAGATTACAGTGCATCTCACCCTCTGTTCATTTAGGTGCATTTCACTCTCTGTTAGATTAGAGTGCATCACACTCTCTGTTAGATAAGGTGCATCTCAATCCCTTTAGTTCAGAGTGTATCTCACTTCCTGTTAGATTAGAGTGCATCTGACTGTCTGTTAGATTAGAGTGCATCTCACTCTCCATTAGATTAGAGTGCATCTGACGCTCTATTAGATTGGAGTGCATCTCAATGTCTTTTAAATTAGAGTGCTTCTCACTCTCTGTTAGATTAGAGAGCATGTCACTCTCTGTTAGATTAGAGTGCATCTCAAGCTCTGTTAGATTGGAGTGCATCTAACTCTCTGTTAGATTAGAGTGCATCTAACTCTCTGTTAGATTAGAGAGCATTTCACTCTCTGTTAGATTAGGTGCATCTCACCCTCTGTTAGATTAAAGTGCATCTCACCCTCTGTTAGATGAGAGTGCATCTCACCCTCTGTCAGATTAGAGTGCATCATACTCTCTGATAGATTAGAGTGCAGTTAACTCTCCGTTAGATTAGAGTCTATCTCAATCTCTGTTAGATTAGAGTGCATTTCATTCTCTGTTAGTTTCGAGTGAATATCACTCACTGTTAGATTAGGTACATCACACTCTGTGTTAGATTAGGTACATCACAAACTCTGTTAGATTAGAGTGCATCTCACTCAGTGTTAGATTAGAGTGCATCTCACTCTCTGTTAGATTAGAGTGCATCTCACTATCTGTTTGATTAGGTGCATCTCACTGTCTTTTAGATTGGATGCAACTCACTCTCTGTAAGATTAGAGTGCATCTCACTCTCTGTTAGATTAGGTGCATCTCACCCTCTGTTAGATTAGAGTGCATCTCTCCCTCTGTTAGATTAGAGTGCATCTCACTCTCTGTTAGATTAGAGTGCATCTGACTCTCTGTTAGATTAGGTGCATCTCACTCTCTGTTAGATTAGAGTGCATCTCACTCTCTGTTAGATAAGTTGCATCTCACTATCTGTTAGATTAGAGTGCATCTCACTCTCTGTTAGAATAGAGTGCATCTCACTCGCTGTTAGATTAGAGTGCTTTTAACTCTCTGTTAGATAAGGTGCATCTCACTATCTGTTAGATTAGAGTGCATCTCACTCTCTGTTAGATAAGGTGCACCTCACTATCTGTTAGATTAGAGTGCATCTCACTCTCTGTTAGATTACAGTGCATCTCACTCTCTGTTAGTTTAGAGTGCATCTCATTCTCTGTTCGATTAGAGTGCATCTCACTCTCTGTTAGATTAGAGTGTATCTCACCCTCTGTAAGTTTAGAGTGCATCTCACCCTCTGTTAGATTAGAGTGCATCTCACCCTCTGTTAGATTAGAGTGCATCTCACCCTCTGTTAGATTAGAGTGCATCTCACCGTCTGTTAGATGAGAGTGTATCTCACTCTCTGTTAGATTAGAGTGCTTTTCACTCTCTGTTCGTTTATGGTGCATCTCACCCTCAGTTAGAACAGAGCGCATCTCACCCTCTGTTAGATTAGAGTGCTTCTCAGTCTCTGTTTGATCAGTTGCATCTCACTGTCTTTTAGATTTGAGTGCATCTCACTCTCTGTTAGAATAGAGTGCATCTCACTCGCTGTTAGATTAGAGTGCTTTTAACTCTCTGTTCGATTACGGTGCATCTCACCCTCAGTTAGAACAGAGTGCATCTCACTCTCTGTTAGATTTGAGTGCATCTCACTCTCTGTTAGATTAGAGCGCATTTCATTGTCTGTTAGTTTCGAGTGAATCTCACTCACTTTTAGATTAGGTACATCACACTCTGTGTTAGATTATGTACATCACAAACTCTGTTAGATTTGAGAGCATCTCACTCTCTGTTAGATTGGAGTGCATTTCACTCTCTGTTCGATTACGGTGCATCTCACCCTCAGTTAGAACAGAGTGCATCTCACCCTCTGTTAGATTAGAGTGCTTCTCACTCTCTGTTAGATAAGATGCATCTCACTCTCTGTTAGATTAGAGTGCATCTCACTCTCTGTTCGATTAGACTGCATCTCACTGACTTTTAGATTAGAGTGCATCTATCTCTCTGTTAGATTAGAGAGCATCTCCCTCTCTGTTAGATTAGGTGCTCTCACCCTCTGTTAGATTAGGTGCATCTCACCGTCTGTTAGATTAGAGTGCATCCCACTCTCTGTTAGATTAGAGTGCATTTCATTCTCTGTTAGTTTTGAGTGAATCTCACTCACTTTTAGATTAGGTACATCACACTCTGTGTTAGATTAGGCACATCACAAACTCTGTTAGATTAGAGTGCATCTCACTCTCTGTCAGATTGGAGTGCATCTCACCCTCTGATAGATTAGAGTGCATCTCACGCTCTGTTTTATTACACTGCATCTCACGCTCTGTTAGATTGGAGTGCATCTCACTCTCTGTTAGATTAGAGTGCATCTCAGTCTCTGTTAGATTAGAGCGCAACTCACCCTCTTTTAGATTAGAGTGCATCTTACTCTCTGTTAGATTAGAGTGCATCTGACTGTCTGTTAGATTAGAGTGCATCTCACAAACTGTTAGATTAGTCTGCATCTCACTCTCTGTTAGATTAGAGTGCATCTCGCTCTCTGTTAGATTAGAGTGCATCTCACTCTCTGTTAGATTAGAGTGCATCTCACTCTCTGTTAGATTCTAGTGCTTCTCAACCTCTGTTAAATTAGAGTGCATTTCAGTCTCTGTTAGATTAGAGTGCATCGTTCTCTCTGTTAGATTAATCTGCACATCATTCTCTTTTCGATTATATGTACCTCTCTCTCTGTTAGATTTGAGTGCATCTCAACCTCTGTTAGATTAGAGTGCATCTCACTCTCTGTTAGATTAGAGCGCATTTCATTCTCTGTTAGTTTCGAGTGAATCTCACTCACTTTTAGATTAGGTACATCACACTCTGTGTTAGATTAGGTACATCACAAACTCTGTTAGATTAGAGTGCATCTCACTCAGTGTTAGATTAGAGTGCATCGCGCTCCCTGTTAGTTTATAGTCCATCTCACTCTCTGTTAGATTAGAGTGCATCTCATTCTCTGTTAGATTAGAATCCATCTCACCCTCTGTTTGATTAGAGTGCATCTCAGCCTCTGTTAGATTAGAGTGCATCTCGCTCTCTGTTGGATTAGAGTCCATCTCAAACTCTATTAGATTAGAGTGCATCTCACTCTCTATTAGATTAGGTGCTTCTCACTCTCTGATAGATTAGAGTGAATCTCAAACTCTATTAGATTAGAGTGCATCTCACTCTCTGTTTTATAAGGTACATCTCACTCTCTCTTAGATTATAGTGCATCTCGCTCTCTGTTAGTTTAGGTGCATCTCACTCTCTGTTGGATTAGAATGCATCTTAATCTCTCTTAGATTAGAGTGCATCTCACTATCTGTTAGATTAAAGTGCATTCCACTCTCTCTTAGATTAGAGTGCATCGCGCTCCCTGTTAGTTTAGATGCATCTCACTCTCTGTTAGATTAGAGTGCATCTCACTCTCTGTTAGATTAGGTCCTTCTCACTCTCTGTTAGTTTATAGTCCATCTCACTCTCTGTTAGATTAGAGTGCATCTCATTCTCTGTTAGATTAGAATACATCTCACCCTCTGTTTGATTAGAGTGCATCTCAGCCTCTGTTAGATTAGAGTGCATCTCGCTCTCTGTTAGATTAGAGTCCATCTCACCCTCTGTTAGATTAGAGTGCATCTTGCTCTCTGTTAGATTATAGTGCATTTTGCTCTCTGTTAGATTAGGTCCTTCTCACTCTCAGTTAGATTAGAGTGCCTCTCACTCTCTGTTCGATTAGAGTGCATCTCACTCTCTGTTGGATTAGAGTGCATCTGACTCTCTGTTAGATTAGGTGCATCTCATTCTCTGTTAGATTAGAGTCCATCTCATCCTCTGTTAGATTAGATTGCTTCTTGCTCTCTGTTAGATTAGAGTGCATCTCAGCCTCTGTTAGATTAGGTGCATCTCACTCACTGATATATTTGAGTGCATCTCACTCTCTGTTAGATTAGGTGCATCTCACTCTCTGTTAGATTAGAGTGCATCTCACTCTCTGTTAGTTTAGAGTGCATCTCACTCTCTGTTAGTTTAGAATGCATCTCACTCTCTGTTAGTTTATAGTCCATCTCACTCTCTGTTAGATTAGAGTGCATCTCACTCTCTGTTAATTTATAGTCCATCTCACTCTCTGTTAGATTGGAGTGCATCTCATTCTCTGTTAGATTAGAATCCATCTCACCCTGTGCTTGATTAGAGTGCATCTCAGCCTCTGTTAGATTAGAGTGCATCTTGCTCTCTGTTAGATTAGAGTCCATCTCACACTCTGTTAGATTAGAGTGCATCTCGCTTTCTGTTAGATTAGAGTGTATCTCACCATGTTAGATTAGAGTGCATCTCACTCTCTCTTAGATAAGTGTGCATATCGCTCTCTGTTAGTTTAGGTGCATCTCACTCTCTGTTTGATTAGAGTGCCTCTCACTCTCTGTTCGATTAGAGTGCATCTCAATCTCTGTTAGATTAGAGTGCATCTCACTCTCTGTTGGATTAGAGTGCATCTGACTCTCTGTTAGATTAGGTGCATCTCATTCTCTGTTAGATTAGGTGCATCTCATTCTCTGTTAGATTAGAGTCCATCTCACCCTCTGTTAGATTAGATTGCTTCTTGCTCTCTGTTAGATTAGAGTGCATCTCAGCCTCTGTTAGATTAGGTGCATCTCACTCTCTGTTAGATTAGAGTGCATCTCACTCTCTGTTAGATTCTAGTGCTTCTCAACCTCTGTTCAATTAGAGTGCATTTCAGTCTCTGTTAGATTAGAGTGCATCGTTCTCTCTGTTAGATTAATCTGCACATCATTCTCTTTTCGATTATATGTACCTCTCTCTCTGTTAGATTTGAGTGCATTTCAACCTCTGTTAGATTAGAGAGCAACTCACTCTCTGTTTGATTAGAGTGCCTCTTACTCTCTGTTAGATTAGGTGCATCTCAGTCTCTGTTAGATTAGGTGCATCTCACCCTGTGTTAGATTAGTATGCTGCTCACTCTCTGTTAGATTAGTTGCATCTCACTCTCTGTTAGATTAGAGTGCTTCCCACTCTCTGTTAGATTAGTATGCATCTCACTCTCTGTTAGATTAGGTACATCTCACTGTCTGTTCGATTAGAATGCATCTCACCCTCTGTTTGATTAGAGTGCATCTCAGCCTCTGTTAGATTAGAGTGCATCTCGCTCTCTGTTAGATTAGAGTGCATCTCACCCTCTGTTAGATTAGAGTGCATCTTGCTCTCTGTTAGATTATAGTGCATTTTGCTCTCTGTTAGATTAGGTCCTTCTCACTCTCAGTTAGATTAGAGTGCCTCTCACTCTCTGTTCGATTAGAGTGCATCTCACTCTCTGTTAGATTAGAGTGCATCTGACTCTCTGTTAGATTAGGTGCATCTCATTCTCTGTTAGATTAGAGTCCATCTCACCCTCTGTTAGATTAGATTGCTTCTTGCTCTCTGTTAGATTAGAGTGCATCTCAGCCTCTGTTAGATTCGAGTGCATCTCAACCTCTGTTAGATTAGAGTTCATCATACTCTCTGTTAGATTTGAGTGCACCTCACTCTCTTTTCGATCGTATGCACCTCTCTCTCTGTTAAATTAGAGTGCATCTCACTCTCTGTTAGATTATGTGCATCTCACCCTCTGTTAGATTAGTTTGCATCTCACTCTCTGTTAGATTAGAGTGCATCTCACTCTCTGTTAGATTAGTTGCATCTCACTCTCTGTTAGATTATAGTGCATCTCCCTCTCTGTTAGATTCGAGTGCATCTCAACCTCTGTTACATTAGATTGCATCGTACTCTCTGTTAGATTAGAGTGCACCTCACTCTCTTTTCAATTATATGCACCTCTCTCTCTGTTAGATTAGGTGCATCTCACCTTCTGTTAGATTAGGTGCATCTCCCCCTCTGTTCGATTAGAGTGCTTCTCACCCTCTGTTAAATTTGATTGCATCTCACCCTCTGTTAGATTAGAGTACATCTCACTCTCTGTTAGATTAGGTGCTTCTCACCCTCTGTTAGATGAGAGTTCATTGTTCCCTCTCTGTATGATATTTGGCTTTATAAATAGGTGCATTGAATACAAAAGCAAGGAATTCATACCAAACCTTTATTGAACACTGGTTAGGCCTCATCTGGAATATTGTGTACAATTTTTGGGCACGACACTTTAAGAAACATATCACGGCCTTGGAAGTCTACAAATAACTTTTACCAGAATGATACCAGGGATGAGTTACTTTAGTTCTATGGAGAGTTTGGAGAAACTGGGATTCTTCTCCTTAGAGCTGAGAACTTTAAAGGGAGACCTAATCGAGGTTTTCAAAATCATGAGGGGGTTTTGATCGAGCAAGTAGGGAGAAACAGTTTCCTCTGGCGAGTGGGTCAGTAACCAGTGCTCATTGACTGAGAATAATTGGCAAAAGAACTAGAGGGGCAATTAAGAGAATTCTTTTCACACAGAGGGTTGTTAATATGTGGAACACATCACCTAAAAGCGGGGTGGAAGCAGATTCCATAGGAACTTTCAAAAGGCAATTGGACATGTACTTGAAAGGACTAATTTGCAGGGTTATGGGGCAAGAGCTGGCGTGTGGGACTAAACCGGACGGCTCTTTCAAAGAGCTGGCACAGGCACGACGGTCCAACTGTCCTCCTTCTGTGCTGTAAGATTCTATGCTTCTATACATTTCTAAGTATGCCTGATTTCCCTCTCCCTAACATACAGATGTTGAAGTCTCAACTGAGATCAGTTGACTCAGCACAGAGTGGTGACTGAATCCAAGGATTCTAGACACCAACTCACCTCTATCTGATCTGCTGAGGAGCTGCATTTCATTTGCTTAATGCTGATTAGGAATTCAGCTCTATGGCAACTTGGAAGCTAAAACTGCACCTTGCTGTCTCAGTAATTACTGCGCTAATAAATTAAACTAGTCAGTAATTCTTCAGAGATTGCTGAAGAGTTTTCAGATTGCCCAATGCAATCCATCTATCTGTTGCAGAGCATGTCAATGAGATTCCGCAGTCTGGTCCCATCTTTTTCTTTCTCTCTGCTAAAACAAGAACTAGCATTTGTACAATAGCTTTAGCATAATAAAATAAGCCGAAACCTTTCACAGAGAGATGGAGCGAGCAGTCGAGGATATAGCAGGCAAACATCCCAAATGGTAAGGATGTAGGGGCTGTGTCAGCCGTGGCTCAGTGGGTAGCCGTCTTGCCTCTCAGTCAGAAGGTTGTGGCTTTGCGTCCCATTCCAGCAACGTTGAATACAAAATCTAGGCTAGACGATACAATGCAGTATTGAGGGAGTGCTGCACTGTCAGAGGTGCCGTCTGTCCACTGAGACATTAAACTGAAGCCCTGCCTGCCCAATCAGGTGGATGTAAAAGATTTTGTGGTACTATTTTGAAGAAGAGCAGGGGAATTCTCCCTGGTGTCCTGGCCAACATTAACATTTTCCCCTTAACCAAGTACACTAAAACAGATTATCTGGTCATTATCACGTTGCTGTTTGTGGGAGCTTGCTGTGCACAAATGGGCTGCCGCGTTCCCTGCATTGCAACAGTGACCACACTTCAAAAAGTACTTCATTGGCTGGAAAGCACTTTGGGATGTCCTGAGGTTGTGAAAGGCGCTATATAAATGCAAGTCTTTCTTTCTTTATATTCCTGTTACTCCGGAGCATGAAGTAAGGGAACTGCAGTCTTGGTAAGTAATAATTTAATTTATTGAGGATTTAGAAGGCAATCATTCCACATGATAAGAATGCAGGAGTTGTGTCAGTCGTGGATCAGTGGGTTGTGCTCTTGCTTTTGGGTCAGAAGGTTGTAGGTTCAAGTCCTACTCCAGCCCCTGTGAGCACAGAATCCAGGCTGACACTCCAGTGCTAGTACTGAGGGAGCGCTGCACTGTCGGAGGTGATGTCTTTCAGATGAGATGTTTAACCGAGGCAGTCTGCCCTCTCAGGTGGACGTAAAAGATTCAATGACACTATTTCGATGAAGAGATGGGGAATTCTCCCTGGTGTCCAGGCCAATATTTACACTTCAACCAACATCACTAAAAAAAACAGATGATCTGGTCATTATCATATTGCTGTTTGTGGGAGCTTGCTGTGCGCAAATTGGCTGCTGCATTTCCTACATTACAACAGTGACTCCACTTCAAAAAGTACTTCATTGGCTGTGAAGCCCTTTGGGACATCCTGAGGTTGTGAAAGGCGATATAAAAATGCAAGTCTTTCTTTCTGAGGAGGGAGATAGTGCAGGATTTGTGTGAGAGAGGTAGAGCAAGTGGTAGAGGGTTTAGGAGAGAGATGGCTCGAGCAGCAAAGAATTTAGAAGGGAGGTGGGCCAAGCAGTAATGGATTGAGGAGGCAGATGGTATGAGTGGTAGAGGGTTTGTTCGAGAGACCGGCCGAGAGATAGAGAATGTTCAAGGGAGATGGGCTAAGGATTATGGGGTGATTTTCACCTTCTCCAACCGTTGCAAGCCGGGCAGGCGGAGAGTTAAAAAAACGATCGGGTGCCTCACATACTGAGGTCCCGCAGGAGTCCAACATCTTCTAGTTTAGGTTTGGGTGTCCTCATGCAAGAAACAGAAAGCTAGCATGCAGGTACAGCAAGCAATAAGGAAGGCAAATGGCATGTTGGCCTTTATTGCAAGGGGGTTGGAGTATAACAATAAAGAAGTCTTGCTACAATTGTACAGTGCTTTGGTGAGACCACACCTGGAGTGCTGTGTACAGTTCTGGTCTCCTTATCTAAGGAAGGAAATACTTGCCTTGGAGGCGGTGCAACAAAGGTTCACTAGATTGATTCCTGGGATGAGAGGACTGTCCTATGATGAGAGATTGTGCAGAATAGGCCTATACTCTCTGGAGTTTAGAAGAATGAGAGTTGATCTCATTAAAACATACAAGATTCTGAGGGGGATTGACAGGGTAGATGCTGAGAGGTTGTTTCTCCTGGCTGGAGTCTCTAGAGCCAGGGGGCATAGTCTCAGGATAAGGGGTCGGCCATTTAAGACCGAGATGAGGAGGAATTTCTTCACTCAGAGGGTTGTGAATCTTTGGAATTCTCTGCCCCAGAGGGCTGTGAATGCTGCATCTTTGAGTATATTCAAGGCTGAGATCGATAGATTTTTGGACTCTAGGTGAATCAAGGCATATGGAGATCGGGCGGGAAAGTGGAGATGAGGTCGATGATCAGCCATGATCTTATTGAATGGTGGAGCAGCCTCGAGGGGCCCTATGGTGACTCCTGCTCTTATTTCTTATGTTCTTATGTTTAACCCGCTCTTCTGAGCAGCGGCTGGAGTTGTTGTGGGGAGGAGTAAAGGGGGTTGGTGGGAAGTCAAGAATTGAGGTGACCAAAACAGGACAAGAAGAGATAGAGATGAAGGTGGGCAAGGACATGGTACTAACTGTATCCAAGTCATGACCATGCATCTCCATAGTGTACTGGATCTTGAGCATTATCCATATTGTGTGATGTCCTCTCACTTGGCATTACTCCGCTATAGGCTCACAATACCAAGGGTGCTTTGAATGCTTCTATTTTTTATGATACATAATGAACTATATTTTATTTATTGCAAAATTTAACATTTGGATGACAACTTTTGGATTTGCTTCCCAGATTTCTGTTATAAATATGATTTTGATGCACAGCATGGGAATAAATCAGATTGTAATTTAAACACAAGAACCATATGAGCTATAACTTTCAGTGCTGAATTATTAATCTTACTATAATTTCAATGTCTTCAGGCAATCTGTTGTATACAATAATGTTTTATATGGGTGTACCTGGAATAAATATAAGAAAAATATTACACAAATCAAATCATTATTTACCAAGAGTGCAGATCCCTTTCTCCCTGCTCCGGAATAATAGGGATACGAAGATAGAAAGAACTTGCATTTCTATAGCGCCTTTCCCGACTTCAGGATGTCCCGAAGCGCTTTACAGCCAATGAAGTACTTCTGAAGTGTAGTCACTGTTGTGATGCAGGAAACGTGGCAGCCAATTTGTGCACAGCAAGCTCCCACAAACAGCAATTTGATAATGTCCAGGTAATCTGTTTTAGTGTACTTAGTTAAGGGGTAAATGTTAATGTTGACCAGGACATCAGGGAGAACTCCCCTGATCTTTTTCAAAATAGTACCGTGGGATATTTAACATCCATTTAACTTAGTGCGATTTAAACAGAGTGCTGCTAGTTGGGTGAGTCAGGGAGTCAGGTGAGGAGTGGAAGGAGGAGCTCCCTTGCTTCGCCTTTGTTTTTCCTAACTTTTCACCCTGTAGGAACTGGTTCTTACTTTACAACAAGGAAAGAGTCCGAGAGCGGGAGCAGTCAAACAACAACAACTGCAAAACCGCTAAAGTGACGTCATAACCAGGGAAGGAGCTGATTGGTTAGTAGGACCTGGTGAGTATTTCTACAGTCCAGTCGTTAAATGAAAAGTAAGGTCCCTAGTTTAGAGTAAATAGTGCTTAAAGGGAAGTAAGGTCCCTAGTGTATTTAATATTCTTTAATTTAAAGGAAGTAAAGGGAGTAAATTAAGGGTAGGACATGGCAGGGCAGCTCGGCAGCGTGAAGTGCTCCTCCTGTGCTATGTGGGAAGTCAGGGAGACTTTCGGTGTCCAGGGCGAACACATGTGCAGGAAGTGTCTCCAGCTGCAGCTTCTCGAAATCTGCGTTTCAGAGCTGGAGCTGCGGCTGGAGTCACTGTGGAGCATCCGCGAAGCTGAGATCTTCGTTGATAGCACGTTCAACGAGAAACATAGAAACATAGAAAATAGGAGCAGGAGTAGGACATTCGGCCCCTCGAGCCTGCTCCACCAGTCGATGAGATCATGGCTGATCATCCAAACTCAGTACCCTGTACCTGCCTTCTCCCCATATCCCTTGATACCTTTAGCTTTAAGAAATATATCTAACTCATTCTTGAATATATTTAATGACTTGGCCTCAACTACCTTCTGTGGTAGAGAATTCAACAGGTTCACCACTCTCTGGGTGAAGAAATTCTTCCTCATTTCTGTCCTAAATGGCTTACCCCTTCGAAGTGGTCACACCGCAGGTAAAGGGTGCACAGGCAGAGAGGAAATGGGTGACCACCAGACAGAGTAAAAGAACTAGGAAGGTAGTGCAGGAGTCCACTGGGCCCATCTCCCTCTCCAACAGATTTACCGTTTTGGATACTGATGGGGGAGATGGTTTCTCAGGTGAATGCAGCAAGAGCCAAGTCCGTGGCACTACAAGTGGCTCAGCTACACAGGAGGGGAGGAAAAAGAGTGGGAGAGCAATATTGATAGGGGATTCTATCTTAAGGGGAACAGATAGATGTTTCTGTGGCTGCAGACGTGACTCCAGGATGGTATGTTGCCTCCCTGGTGCCAGGGTCAAGGATGTCACTGAACGGCTGCAGGGCATTCTGAAGGGGGAGGGCGAACAGTCAGAGGTCGTGGTTCACATTGGTACCAACAACATGGGTAGAAAGAGGGACGAGGTCCTGCAACAAGAATTTAGGGAGCTAGGTAGCAGATTAAAAGGCAGGACCTCAAATGTTGTAATCTCTGGATTACCCGGTGCCACATGCTAGTGAGTATAGGAATAGGAGGATAGAGTAGATGAATGCGTGGCTAAAGAATTGATGCAGGAGGGAGGGCTTTAGTTTCCTGGATCACTGGGTCTGCTTCTGGGGAAGGTGGGACCTGTACAAGTCGGACGGGTTGCACCTGAACCGGAACGGGACCAACATCCTTGCGGGGAGGTTTGCTAGTTCTGTTGTGGGGGGTTTAAACTAACTTGGCAGGGGGATGGGATACGGAGTGGAGCTATAGTAGGGGGTGATACACAGCCAAATATAGAGGAAAAAACAAGTCAGCCTGGAAGGCAGAGCAAATATGTAATGGCATAAGAGAGTATGGGAAGACTGGATGGCATTTATTTTAATGCAAGGAGTCTTGCGAGTAAGGCAGATGAATTGAAGGTGTTGATGAACACATGGGAGTATGATATTGTTGCTATCACAGAGACATGGTTGAGGGAGGGCAAGACTGGCAGCTCAATATTCCGGGGTATAGAATCTTCAGGCGAGACAGAGGGGGGTGTAAAAGAGGAGGAAGTGTCGCAATATTAATCAAGGAGTCAATTACTGCTGTAAGGAGGGATGATATCTTAGCAGGTTCCTCTAATGAGGCCATATGGGTAGAACTTAAAAACAAAAAGGGGGCAAGCACTTTGCTGGGAGTGTACTATAGGCCCCCAAACAGTCAGGGTGAGATAGAGGAACAGATATGTAGGCAAATCTCAGAAGTGTAGAAATAATAGGGTAATAATAGTAGGGGATTTCAACTTCCGCAATATTAACTGGGATCGTCAGAGTGTGAAAGGCTTAGAGGGTGCGGAATTCTTAAAGTGCATACAGGAGAGTTTTTTGAGCCAGCATGTAGAACGTCCTACAAGAGAGGGGTCGGTACTAGACCTAATTCTAGGGAATGTAGCCGGGCAAGTGGTAGAAGTGTCAGTAGGAGAGCATTTTGGTGACAGTGACCATAATTTGGTGAGATTTAAGGTAGTCATGGAAAAGGACAAAGATGGACCGGAAATAACGGTTCTAAATTGGGGAATGCCGATTTTAATATGATAAGGCAGGATCTGGCCAAAGTGGGCTGGGATCAGCTACCTGTAGGAAAATCCACATCAGAGCAGTGGGAGTCTTTCAGAAAGGAAATAGAGAGAGTACAACGCCAACATGTTCCCGTAAAGGTCAAGGGTGGGACCAACAAGCCCAGGGAACCCTGGATGTCAAGCGATATACAAGAATCGATTAGGAACTAAAGGGAGGCTTTTGGCAGATACAAAGGACTAAAAACAGTGGAAGCCCAGAGGAGTATAGAAAGTGCAGGGGGGTACTTAAAAAAGATATTAGGAGAGCGAAGAGGGGGCATGAAATAACACTGGCGGGCAAAATAAAGGAAAATCCCAAGGTGTTTTATAAGTATTTTAAGGGAAAGAGTAGGGCCCATTTGGGACCAAAGTGGCAATCTGTATGTAAATGCGGAAGATGTAGGTGAGGTTGTAAATGAATATTTTGCATCTGTGTTCACTATGGAGAAGGACGATGTAGGCATACAAATCAGGCAGGGGGATGGTGATATACTTGAACAAATTATTATTGAGAGGGAGGAGGTACTAGTGTTTTTTTTCTGACAGGCTGCTGTGTGAGGCAAGGGAGGAGATTGCAGGGGCTCTGACACAAATTTTTGAACCTCTCTGGCCACAGGGGAGGTGCCAGAGGACTGGAGAACAGCTAACGTAGTGCCATTATTCAAGAAGGGTAATAGGGATAAACCAGGGAATTACAGGCCAGTGAGCCTAACATCAGTGGTAGGGAAATTATTGGAAAACATTCTGAGGGACAGAATTAGTCTCCACTTGGAGAGGCAAGGATTAATCAAGAATAGTCAGCATGGCTTTGTCAGGGGGAGATCATGTCTAACCAATTTGATTGAATTTTTTGAGGGGGTGACTAGGTGTGTGGATGAGGGTATCGCAGTTGCTGTAGTCTACATGGACTTCAGTAAAGCTTTTGACAAAGTCCCGCATGGGAGACTGATCAAGAAGGTAAGAGCCCATGGGATCCAGGGCAATTTGGCATATTGGATCCAAAATTGGCTTAGTGGCAGGAGGCAGAGGGTGATGGTCGAAGGTTGTTTTTGTGACTGGAAGCCTGTGTCCAGTGGTATACCGCAGGGATCGGTGCTGGGTCCTTTGCTGTTTGTAGTGTACATTAATGATTTAGATATGAATGTAGGAGGTATGATCAGTAAGTTCGCAGATGACACAAAAATTGGTAGAGTGGTAATAGCGAGGAGGGAAGCCTTAGGCTACAGGACAATATAGATGGGTTGGTTAGATGGGCAGAACAGTGGCAAATGGAATTTAACCCTGAAAAGTGTGAGGTGATGCATTTTGGGAGGACTAACAAGGCAAGGGAATACACAATGAATGGTAGGACCCTAGAAAGGACAGAGGATCAGAGGGACCTTGGTGTGCATGTACATAGATCCCTGAAGGCAGCAGGACAGGTAGATAAGGTGGTTAAAAAGGCATATGGGATACTTGCCTTCATTAGCCGAGGCATAGAATATAAGAGCAGTGAGGTTATGATGGAGCTGTACAAAACGCTAGTTAGGCCACAGCTGGAATACTGTGTGCAGTTCTGGTCGCCACTCTATAGGAAGGATGTGATTGCATTGGAGAGGGTGCAGAGGAGATTCACCAGGATGTTACCTGGGCTGGAGCATTTCAGCTATGAAGAGAGACTGGACAGGCTGGGGTTGTTTTCCTTAGAACAGAGAAGGCTGAAGGGGAACCTGATTGAGGTGTACAAAATTATGAGGGGCATAGATAGAGTAGATAGAATGGAACTTTTCCCCTTAGTAGAGGGATCATTAACCAAGGGGCATAGTTTCAAGTTGAGGAGCAGGAGGTTTGGAGAGGTTTTGAGGAAAAACTTTTTCACCCAGAGGGTGGTTGGAATCTGGAACTCACTGCCTGAAAGGGTGGTAGAGGCAGGAACCCTCACAACATTCAAGAAGCATTTAGATGAGCACTTGAAACGCCATAGCATACAAGGCTACAGACCAAGTGCTGGAAAATGGGATTAGAATAGACAGGGCTTGATGGCCGGCGTGGACACGATGTGCCGAAGGGCCTCTTTCTGTGCTGTATAACTCTCTGACTCTAGGAACTGAGAGAGCAGATGGGGCCTCGGTTTAATGTCTCATTGGACAGACGGCACCTCCGACAGTGCAGCGCTCCCTCAGTACTGCCCCTCCGACAGTGCAGCACTCCCTCAGTACTGCCCCTCCGACAGTGCAGCACACCCTCAGTACTGCCCCTCCGACAGTGCAGAGCTCCCTCAGTACTGCCCCTCCGACAGTGCAGCGCTCCCTCAGCACCGCGCTGGGAGTGTTGGCCTAGATTTTGTGCTCAAGTCTCTACAGTGGGAACTGCCTGATCTTCATTTCGATCGATTTCAATGGAAGTGGAAATCGGGCGGTTTCTGTAACGGGCGGGCGTGATCCTCCCTCTGCCAGTTTGCTGCCCAAGCATTGAAGGCCAAAATTAACTGGATTAAGTTTTAGTACCGCGAGTTGAGAGCAGAACGAAATGATGGGTAGTTTTCTTCAGTACCGCCTGGGGTTAGGAGGAACATGCCCACATCGCTCCCTGGCCGCTTTACCTTCACTAACTTACACTGAAGGAAAATTGGACAGGTTTTGTTATGGACGTGCGTTCTTCTTGCCCTTATTTTCATCACCGCGCTCCCTGACACCAATACTTTGCGCTCATTTGAGGCAGATGAAAATCTATTTCTTAATTTCCAGCCTTTAGTGCGATGTATAGAGTAACATGTTATGTCACCAGAACTGTACTTCAACATCAACAACAATTAGATTATTTGGACTCGGAACACTTCAGAGAACTGTCGCAAGCTCATAATTGCAATGAATCATCCAGTTTGACTAATGCTGAGGAGAGAAATAATTAAAACACAAAGTGCTGCCAAGTGATTCACTAAAATCTAACATTGGATCAAGGTTTGTAATTATAATCTAGGCTGCCACTTCAGTGCAGTACTGGGGGAGTGCTGCACTGTCAGAGGGACAGTACTGAGGGAGTGCTGCACTGTCAGAGGGGCAGTACTGAGGGAGCGCTGCACTGTCGGAGGGGCAGTATTGAGGGAGCGCTGCACTGTCGGAGGGGCAGTACTGAGGGAGTGCTGCACTGTCGGAGGGACAGTACTGAGGGAGCGCCGCACTGTCAGAGGGACAGTACTGAGGGAGCACCGCACTGTCGGAGGGGCAGTACTGAGGGAGTGCTGCACTGTCAGATGGGCAGTACTGAGGGAGCGCTGCACTATGGGAGGGGCAGTACTGAGGGAGCGCTGCACTCTCGGAGGGGCAGTACTGAGGGAGTGCTGCACTGTCGGAGGGGCAGTACTGAGGGAGTGCTGCACTGTCGGAGGGGCGGTACTGAGGGAGCGCTGCACTGTCGGAGGGGCAGTATTGAGGGAGCGCTGCGCTGTCGGAGGGGCAGTACTGAGGGAGTGCTGCACTGTCGGAGGGGCAGTACTGAGGGAGTGCCGCACTGTCGGAGGGGCAGTATTGAGGGAGCGCTGCACTGTCAGAGGGGCAGTACTGAGGGAGCGCCGCACTCTCGGAGGGGCAGTACTGAGGGAGTGCTGCACTCTCGGAGGGGCAGTACTGAGGGAGTGCTGCACTGTCGGAGGGGCAGTACTGAGGGAGCGCTGCACTGTGGGAGGGGCAGTACTGAGGGAGCGCTGCACTGTGGGAGGGGCAGTACTGAGGGAGCGCTGCACTGTGGGAGGGGCAGTACTGAGGGAGCGCTGCACTGTGGGAGGGGCAGTACTGAGGGAGCACTGCACTGTCGGAGGGGCAGTACTGAGGGAGTGCTGCACTGTGGGAGGGGCAGTACTGAGGGAGCGCTGCACTGTCGGAGGGGCAGTACTGAGGGAGCGCCGCACTGTCGGAGGGGCAGTACTGAGGGAGCGCCGCACTGTCGGAGGGGCAGTACTGAGAGAGTGCCGCACTGTGGGAGGGGCAGTACTGAGGGAGCGCTGCACTGTCGGAGGGGCAGTACTGAGGGAGCGCGGCACTGTCGGAGAGGCAGTACTGAGGGAGCGCCGCACTGTCAGAGGGGCAGTACTGAGGGAGCGCTGCACTGTCGGAGGGGCAGTACTGAGGGAGTGCTGCACTGTCGGAGGGGCAGTACTGAGGGAGTGCTGCACTGTCGGAGCGGCAGTACTGAGGGAGTGCTGCACTGTGGGAGGGGCAGTACTGAGGGAGTGCTGCACTGTGGGAGGGGCAGTACTGAGGGAGTGCTGCACTGTGGGAGGGGCAGTACTGAGGGAGTGCTGCACTGTCGGAGGGTCAGTACTGAGAGAGTGCTGCACTGTCGGAGGGGCAGTACTGAGGGAGTGCTGCACTGTCGGAGGGGCAGTACTGAGGGAGTGCTGCACTGTGGGAGGGGCAGTACTGAGGGAGTGCTGCACTGTTGGAAGTGTTATCTTTCAGATGAGATGTTCAACCGAAAGAAAGGAAGAGCTTTGCATTTCTATAGCGCCTTTCACGACCTCAGGGCGTCCCAAAGCGCTTTACAGCCAATGAAGTACTTTTTGAAGTGTAGTCACTGTTGTAATGTGGGAAACACGGCAGCCAATCTGCGCACAGCAAGCTCCCACAAACAGCAATGTGATAATGACCAGATAATCTGTTTTAGTGATGTTGATTGAGGGATAAATATTGACCCAGGACACCGAGGAGAACTCTTCTTCCAAGTAGTGCCACTGGATCTTTTACGTCCACCTACGTACATTCTGTGGGACAGAGTATCATTGAATCGTACAGTGCTGTAGGAGGCCATTCGGCCCAACGTGCCTGTGCCGGCTCTCTGCAAGAGCTCTCCAATTAGTCCCATTCCTCTGTTCTTTCCCCATTAGCCCTGAAATTGTTCCTTTTCAAGTATTTATCCAATTCCCTTTTGAAAGTTATTATTGAATCTGCTTCCACCGCCCTTTCAGGCAGCGCATTCCAGATCATAACTCGCTGAGCAAAAACATTTCTCCTCATCTCCCCTCTGGGTTTTTTTGCCAATTATCTTAAATCTGTGTTTCCCTGGTTACCGACCCTCCTGCCACTGGAAACAGTTTCTTCCTATCTACTCTATCAAATCTCCTCAAGATTTTAAACAACTCTATTGAATCTCCCCTTAAAACTCTCTGCTCTAAGGAGAACAATCCCAGCTTTTCTAGTTTCTCCACATAACTGAAGTCCCGCATCCCTGGAACCATTCTGGTCAATCTCCTCTGCACCCTCTCCAAGGCCTTGACATCCTTCCTAAAGTGCGGTGCCCAGAATTAGCCACAATACTCCAGCTGGCGCCTAACCAGTGTTTTATAAAGATTTAGCATAACTTCCCATCACCCATCACCCCTATGCTCGTTGACCTACATTGGCTCCCGGTTAAGCAGCGCCTCGATTTCAAATTCCTCATCCTTGTTTTCAAATCCCTCCATGGCCTCGTCCCTCCCTATCTCTTTAATCTCCTTCAGCCCCACAACCCCCAGAGATATCTGCGCTTTTCTAATTCTGCCCTCTTGAGCATCCCTGATTATAATCGCTCAACCATTGGTGGCCGTGCCTTCAGCTGCCTGGGCCCTAAGCTCTGGAATTCCCTGCATAAACCTCTCCGCCTCTCCCCCTCTCTTTCCTCTTTTAAGACGCTCCTTAAAACCTACCTCTTTGACCAAGCTTTTGGTCACGTACCCTAATTTATCCTTATGTGGCTCGGTGTCAAATTTTTTATCTTAAAATACTCCTGTGCAGCGCCTTGGGACGTTTAACTACGTTAAAATTGCTATATAAATACAAGTTGTTGTTGAATTCACAGATAGCCCAGATTAAGTTCGGTGTCCTGAAGGATATGACTGAACCAATTGGATAATTCTTGGTGCTACCCCATAAATTGCTAGATTTATTGAATTGAATTTCACAACTTTTTTTTAATTCGTTCCTGGGATGTGGGCATCGCTGGCAAGGCCAGCATTTATAGCCTGTCCCAGATTGCCCTTGAGAAGGTGGTGGTGAGCTGCCATTTCAGAGGGCAGGTAAGAGTCAAACACATTGGCCCGTAATTTCCGATAGGAGGCTTCCTGCATGCGGATGCCTCCTATCGGAAAAAAATCTACGAACTTATCTGAGGTTTCCCGAGGTCCGGACACTTCCGCTCCTGGGCCTCCCCACAGTCAAAATGCGCAGGGCCCACGTATCCCAGAGGAGCATGCAGTTCGCAAGCGTCCCTGGGATCACGTGGGCCAGGCCAGCCAATAGGAGAAGGAATCTCCCTTCATACTTTTGACAGATAGACCTGTCAAATATATGAATGGAGATCACCCCAAAAAAACACTAAAACATTAAGTAATTATTTTTTTTAATCACGTTTTTAAAATGAGTTAAAATTACATTAAATTAAATATTTTAAATGAAAATTTACTTTTTGGAAAAAAATAATGAAAGTTTTTTACGGGGCTAAAAATAAACTTACCTTTTTTTAAAAGTATTTTTTAATTATAAATGAGTGAAAATCTTTTTTTTTTTACTTTTTTCAAATCTTATGCTGGTAAAAGCAAGCCTTACATCTGTTTTTACCAGGCGTAAGATTTCTAAGGGTTTTCAGTGGGCGGAGGTTCTGCAGAAAGCCGAAACTCTCCGGACAGTCTACAAATGTGTGACAACCGACTGTACCTCCTCAGGTCTGATGTAGCAAACCTGTTTGTACTGAGCTCCATATTTAAACGCTCCCCAGGCCCACCCTGCTGTGCAATTCTAACACGCCCTGGCTGTCGGTCCTATTGTTTGCAGGTCTGACGCTTTAACAGAACAGAAATACAGATGCCGCTCATTCGTAGCCGTCTGTGCGAAAGGCGGAAATTGAAATGATAAATGTTTTCCACCTTTTTGTGGAGTTCTGCTTTATTGCACTCACCTTGTGGCTCTGGGAATTAGGAGGAGGCCTGGTTTGACTGCTGTCTGATCTAAAATTAGTACTGGAATGAGAGGGTTATCCTATGAGTTGGGCCTGTACTCTCTGGAGTTTAGAAGAATGAGAGGTGATCTCATTGAAACATATAAGATCCTGAGAGGGATTGGCAGGGTAGATGCTGAGAGGTTGCTTCCCCTGGCTGGAGTGTCCAGAACTAGGGGGCATAGCCTCAGGATAAGGGGTCGGTCATTTAAGACTGAGATGAGGAGGAATCTCTTCACTCAGAGGGTTGTGAATCTTTGGAATTCTCTACCCCAGAGGGCTGTGGATGCTCAGTCGTTGAGTATATTCAAGGCTGAGATAGATAGATTTTTGGACTCTAGGGGAATCAAGGGATATGGAGATCGGACTGGAAAGTGGAGTTGAGGTCAAAGATCAGCCATGATCTTATTGAATGGCGGAGGAGGCTCAAGGGACCGAATGGCCTACTCCTGCTCCTAATTCTTCTGTTCTTATGTTCTTATTACTGTGACTGCAAATAAACGATCTCCACAATTTGGCTGCAGTTATTCAAATGGTGCTGCCTGTGACAATCTGCAAAGAGAAGGTCAAATATCAAATTGTTTTTAATTATGTAAGTTGTTTGGATTGAAGATGAAGCTGGAAATGATAGGCCTGCGTGCTAGTTATTTCTGGTTCTGCTTCTCGATCCTGCCGCCTTCTCCACTACATCAATTATTTGCTTTGGCTCGTTGGCTAGGAAGTGTTTTTTTTATAGCTTGACATTATGATGAATATGAATCTAAATTTCTAAAAGACTGAAATGGGAGGAAACAGGACATTAGACAAGATAAAGGTAAGATAAGGCACTTGTTATTCTCAATAGGGCATCGTTCTCGACACATGAATAAATCAAGCATTAATCTTCCGCTGTATTGAGTTTAAATAAATATATTTGTAAAAAATTTTTTACGACAATGTAGTAGCTCTCACATTATGCCCTCAGCAACAACTCTAATAGACACTCTAGACGTAAGAGGAACCCTTCGAAATTTACCAGGGCCAACCGGTTCACTGAGGATACAAGAGATTACCGTGAAGGAAAGTAGTAACAAAAACGGATTATCTGGTCATTATCACATTGCTGTTTGTGGGATCTTGCTGTGCGCAACTCGGCTGCGGCGTTTCCCACATTACAACAGTGACTCCACTTCAAAAGTACTTCATTGGCTGTAAAGCACTTTGAGACGTCCGGTGGTCGTGAAAGGCGCTATAGAAATGTAAGTCTTTCTATCTCTTCTTAGTGTTAAGCAGTAAAACTGAGCTTACTGAAGTTCCCATTCACAACGAGGAGATTTGCATGTCTACAATTCTCTGCACCAACCAATTTGTTGGTGTCTCTGACTTCCCTTCTTGGAAGATCCGTTCTTGATTAGTTCATTTGGAGAGTTTCGCACAGAGGCGGAAAAGGAAAATTTAAGGAGGGAGTCAACTCAAATTACTCTTGTCCATCTTGCAGTGGACAGTCACACACGGCCTAGTCACACAGCGGGCAGTCACACAGTGGCCTGATTGCACTATGGCCTAGTCACACAGGGAATAGTCTCATAGAACCCCAATCACATGGACACACGTCAAATTAATTACACGGGATAGTCATCCTAAGGCCTAGTTACACAGGGGCCTGGTCACTTCAGGGCCCAGTTACACAGGGGCCTGGTCATTTCAAAGCTTTGGTTACACAGGGGCCTGGTCACTTCAGGGCCCAGTTACACAGGGGCCTGGTCACTTCAGGGCCCAGTTACACAGGGGCCTGGTCACTTCAGGGCCCAGTTGCACAGGGGCCTGGTCACTTCAAGACCGAGTTACACAGGGGCCTGGTCACTTCAAGGCCTAATCAGAGCAGAGCAATTAAATCTCCACCCAAAGCCTTTGTGGGTGAATGTTTCATGGCACAGCATGATCTAAAGGAAAATAAAAACACATTTTAAGGAAAACTATAAATAAAAAAAATGTATATTCACATCTCTGAATCAATAGTTTGCCAAAAGATTTTAAGTTGGGCTTCAAAGGAAGAACGAATTTGCAGTTTCAAAATTCTGTTTGATTGCGTTTCTAATATGAGTACTTTTCAGAATCTATTCCATAGCCATGTTGTTGAATATTGACAGATTAACACATGAAAATTAGGGTAAGATAAGTCCATTCGGCCCATCTATGCTAACCCTATCCATTAAACGGTGATAACAATGTTTCCACTTGAGGGGGAATTCAAAACCAGGGGTCATAAATATAAGATAGTCACTAATAAATCCAATAGGAATTCAGGAGAAACTTCTTTACCCAGAGAGTGGTGAGAATGTGGAACTCGCTACCACAGGGAGTGGTTGAGGGGAATAGTATAGATGCATTTAAAGGAAAGCTAGACAAACACATGAGGGAGAAAGGAATAGAAGGATATGTTAATGGGATTAGATGAAGTAGGGTGGGAGGAGGCTCGTGTGGAGCATAAATACCGGCAGGGACCTTTTGGGCCGAATGGTCTGTTTCTGTGCTGCAAGTTTGATGTGACCCATCCGCCACGTACTCCAGTTGCCAGGAATAAAATAGGATGTCAGCTTGGCTCAATTCGTTGTACTCTCACCTCTGGATCTACAATTTGTAGGTTCATGCCCCGCTCCAGGACTGCAGCACACAATGAAGGCTGACACTTCATTACTGAGGGAGTGCTGCTCTGTCACGGCTGCTGCCTTTCAGATAAGAAATTAAACTCAAGCTCTGTCTGCCTGTTCAAGTTGATGTAAAAGATCTCCATGACCCTATTTGTAGAGGAATAGGGAGTTCTCCTGATTGTAGAATCATACAGCACAGAAGGAAGCCATTTGGCTCATCATACCTCTTTGAAAGAGCTCTCCAATTAGTTCCACTCCCCTGCTCTTTCCCCATAGCCCTGCAAATTTTTCCTTTTCAAGTATTTAGCCAATTCCCTTTTGAAAGTTACTATTGAAGCTGCTTCCAGTGCAGTGCATTCCAGATCACAAAAACTCGCTGCGTTAAAAAAAATTCTCCTCATCTCCCCTCTGGTTCTTTTGTTTGACCTCTCTTCCTATCTCTGTAATCTCCTCCAGCCCCACAACACCACCCCCCCCACCCCCGAGATATCTGCACTCCTCTAATTCTGCCCTCTTGAGCATCCCTGATTATAATCGCTCAACCATTGGTGGCCGTGCCTTCTGTTGCCGAGGCCCTAAGCTCTGGAATTCCCTGCCTAAACCTCTCCGCCTCGCTACCTCTCTTTCCTCCTTTAAGACGCTCCTTAAAACCTACCTCTTTGACCAAGCTTTTGGTCACCTGTCCTAATTTATCCTTATGTGGATCGGTGTCAAATTTTTTGTCTTAAAATACGCCTGTGCAGCGCCTTGGGACGTTTTACTACGTTAAAGGCGCTATATAAATACAAGTTGTTGTTGTTGTTGTTGATGTCCTGGATAAAATTCATCCATCAAATAAAACAAATTAATGAGCCCTTTATCTTATTTGCCGTGTGTGGGAGCTTGCTGTGCACAACTGGCTGCCTTATTCACCTGCATAACGAGAGTGACAACACTTCCTTTATTAAGTAATTTATTGGCTGTGCAGGGTTCCTGGTGGTTAGGAAAGGCGCTATATAAATGCAAGTTTGTTCTTATCTGAAGAAGACAAAAAGTGAAGAGAGAGAAAAGTACCTTGTTCCAAATTTTGGAAATTTTTACCTCAAATATGTTTGGTTCTATCAATAGCTAATTCCATCAGAGCTGTATTCAAACTCAATTCCCCAGTGTCATATTTCCTGCAGTCTCTTCTTGTTGGGTAACTGTGGCAACGTTATTGTAGTGAATGATGTTGGTGAAAATATTAAAGATGTCAGGGTAGCTGGGATTGCTCAGGTTTATAAGGAGAATTTATGTTGATTTGATTTCAGATGAGTCCTTTGCAGGGTGGAGTTTTATGGGAAGTGTAATCTGTATTTTAAAAAGGAGCAAAACAACCTTGTGCAGAGTTCGCTTGGCGATGCCTCAGGATTCTCACTCTCACGGCGTTTCAAACATACCCGAAAACTTAGGGGCTGATGTCGCGGTCGGGCTCTGGCGCGCCGTATGTTTGGGCGCTGAAGCCGGGTCCTACTTTGTGCCCCATGCTCAAGGCGCTTCACAACCAGACCCCCAAACGCCTCATCACTTCGCGCCTGTGCCCCTTTGTAAAAAAATTAATGACTTGGGTGAGGGGAAGAAATGAGGCTTGTTTTTTTTTAAATTCATTCATGGGATGTGGGCGTCGCTGGCAAGGCCAGCATTTTATTGCCCATCCTCTAATTGCCCTTGAGAAGGTGGTGGTAAGCCGACTTCTTGAATCGCTGCAGTCCGTGCGGTGAAGGTACACCCACAGTGCTGTTCGGGAGGGAGTTCCAGGATTTTGACCCAGTGATGATGAAGGAACGGCGATATATCTTCAAGTCAGGATGGTGTGTGACTTGGAGGAGAACCTGGAGGTGATGGTGTTCCCATGCGCCTGCTGCCCTTGTCCTTCTAGGTGGTAGAGGTCGCGGGTTTAGGAAATGCATTAATTAGACTGATGATACAGGCCGCTGAATCTATGTCCTCTGGTTACCGACCCTCCAGCCAGTGGAAACATTTCTTCCTATCTACTCTATCAAATCCCCTCATAATTTTGTACGCCTCTATTAAATCTCCCCTTAACCTTCTGGTCAATAGTGGCCAATCCGGGCCAATATTTATCCCTCAAACAACATCATTAAAACAGATTATCTGGTCATTATCTCGTTGCTGTTTTTGGGAGCTTGATGAGTGCAAAATTGGCTGCCGCGTTTCCTACATTGCAACTGTGACTACACTTCAAAAAGTACTTCAATGGCTGTAAAGTGCTTTGGGACATCTTGAGGTCGGGAAAGGTGCTGTAGAAATGCAAGCTCTTTCTTTCTGTGCTCTAAGGAGGACATTCCCCGCTTCTCCAGTCTGGGACCAGGGATGTGCCCCCCCCCGTGGCACTGGCACCCGCCTGTCCCGTGCAAGTTCGGCGTTCTTCCCACTGACGCTGCAAACTCTGGCGGGCACCAGCGGGAGGGATCCCTGCAGGATCAGGCGCTGAGGGATTTTTAGAGCCGATGATCTGCCTTTGGCCGTATAAAGACTGTGCTCAGTTATTAACCGAGCAGTGTCATCACTAACTGTGCTCTGCGTGGGAGTCCTTACTGACTCAGTGTGTCAATCCCCTTCCAAGCCTCGCTCAACTGCAATACATCTAAGACAGCAAACCCTCTGTGATACCTCGTTCACCCACTCTTCTGTCCTTAGATTCACCTCTCTCCTCTTTTTAAGACGCTGCTTAAAACCTACCTCTTTAACCAAACGTTTGGTCGTTGTCCTAATGTCTCCTTCTTTGGCTCTGTGTCAATTTTTGTCTACATTAAAGGCGCTACATAAATGCCAGTTGTTATTGTTGGTGCTGTTTTGTTTTGCTTGCCTTAGTCACTGTATAATTTGTTGCATGATAAGGAATGAACTGTTTACCAGGATTTATTTTTGCATTGTTAAATAAATGAAGGTATCTGAAGTAAATCTCTGGCTTCGCTACATATATTAAAATTGCAGATGCTGTTCGAGCTGCCCTTCAAGCAATGAGAGGGCTCCTGCAATCCTTGGCTTGTTCACTTTCACTTCTATGACCTGTCCTCAAATAAGCATCTCAGAACATTCTGTCTTTCCTGAATTCCTAATGAATCCCTTATTAAGATGCAATGCTAAACAGGTCAGAACCTTAAATCTATTGGGCCGTATTTTGCGACCCCTACGGGTGCGTACGAGGTGCATACGCGCCCGTAGGGGGCTGCGCAAGTGCCGGGTGTAGGCGTGCGAAGCGCATGCGCTGAAAACCTGGATCTTGCGATCTGTCAATAATTCTCTTGACAGATCCTCCACCTGCCCAAGAAAAGTGCCTCCGCGGGCAGAGAGTTCCGCTTTTTGCACAACTTCCGCCCGCTGAATGCCTGTCAAATTCTTACGCCTGGTAAAAGCAGGCCTTACATAAGAGTTTTAAAACATAGAAAAATAAAATTTGATCACTAATTTATAAATTAAAAATACTCTTAAATAAGGTAAGTTTATTTTTAGCCCTGTAAAAATATTTAATTATTTTTTTCAAAACATTAAATTTTTGTTTACAATATTTAATTAAATGGCATTTCAATTAATTTTAAATATGCAAATTAAAAAAATATATATTTAATGTTTTAGTGTGTTTTTAAATGTGATCCCCATTCATACTTTTGACAGTTCTGTCCATACGGACCTGTCAAAAGCGTGAAGGGGGATTCCCTTTTTCCATTGGTTCCCCATGGCCCACGTGATCCCAGGGATGCTTGCGAACCGCCTGCGCCCTGGGATACCTAGGCCTCTGCGCAGTTCCAAGAGCAGAGGTCCAGGATCGCAAGCCTCGGGATCTACGGAACCAGCAGGTAAGTTCGTAGATTTTTTTCCGATCGGAGGCATCTGCCCGCAGGAAGCCTCCGATCGGAAATTCAGGGCCATTTATGTTTAAATTTAAATGCAATCAAAATTAGGTTCTTTCCCTGTTTTCAGTAACTGCACCCCCACCCCCCACCCGCCCCCAGATAATGCAGTACTTATACTCGATAAATAACAATTCAGCAGATTTTAACTTTCGTAAAGTAGGGATTGTTCGTTTGATTTTTCCGAAGCTTTGCTGTTGGTAACTTTAGGTTGGGTTATTAACTTTAAATAACTACCAGGATAATTCCCCCAAAACACTTTCATAATGAGTGCTTGCTCCCTGACCATGATGTTTGCTCATCTGTCTGTCTGAGATTAATGGCAAATTGTTTCACCTCATGACAGAATGTTGTCGGTATTTGAATTACTGCTGAATCCAAGTAACTCACGTAGATCTTGAAATGCGTGTAATTAAATCTGAGCACAGCTGTGCCCAATTGTGTATCATGTTTGTGCAACACACACGGAGCCTATTTTTCATCTTAATTCGAAAATCTAAATAAAAATCTTTAACCCCGCACTCCAATATCCTGCTCAGTCAGTTTACATTGGGCGGGATCTTGCTGGGGCGGGGCATGTCGTGGCGTGCCCCGTTAATTAGACTTTTCCCCGCACCCTTCAGCTCCGATTATTTTTGCGCCGCAAATTGCTGGAAACGCGAGCTGATAATGGCGTGGCGAGGGCATGGGGACCTTGGTGAACGATGGGACCAAGAGTCTGTCTCCTCCACCAATGGGATTAAAGGATTGAGAAAGAAACAGAGGAATGACGGAAAAGCAATTTGTGTGAATTAGAGTCAAATCAGATACAGAAAGAGAAATATAGAGAGGGAAATAAAGATTGGATAGAGAGAGAGAGAAAAAGAGACAGAAAGGGAAATACTTTTTTAAAAATTTGAAATGTTAATTATCTTTAAGAAGAATTTACTACATGCAGGAATGAGACTCAACAGTTTACATTGTTCCCTTTCTGAGCCAGAGAGGTTGTTTGGCATTGCATTAACAATTATCATGTCGTTAAAAGGGTACTTAGGCTTTTAATTACCAGCCCTAACTTTCTGTGGTGAGTTTAATGGGCAATTAATGAGCAAATCCAGCAAGTTTTTAAAAATAACTGGGAAGTTGAGGGCGAGATGCTGTAGGTGTGAAGCAATCGGTGGAGCGGCGTAAATCGACCAGCAAGTTCTGGAGTTTCGCAACTCACGGTGTATTTCTTCATCCCCCTGAGCTCACTGGCCGATTTACGAATGAACATACGAACAATGACAGACAGGTAAAGACCCTCTGGTCCATCGAGTCAATCCCACACAATTGTGTATCAGAATATAGACACTCTCCCACCCCACCCAAAACCATTTGATCTCCTGGGAGAGGCAAAAGAACAGATAAAAAACCCAGGCCAATTTGGGGAAAAAATCCGGGAAATTCCTCTCCGACCCATCTAGGCGATCGAAACTAGTCCAGGAGATCACTCTGGCCCTGAATTCTCTGCAGTACCTCCCTTCTGTAAGAAGTGATCTCCGCCCCAGACAGAAACAGGTCCAGCTCTCGCTTGAAGGAATTCAGCGAATCAGCGTCCACCGCACGAGAGGGCAGCCTGTCCCAGAGGTCCAGTACACTCTGGGAAAAGCACCAACTCCTGACCAATGTTCCCCCTAATTTTGTTTTGGGTGCCTGGCCTCTTTAAGGGGCTGCGCGTCATATTCACAGTTTCACGCAAGCGTGAAATTTTACATTGGAAAAGCCGGATCCGGGCTGTGTGGGACCGGCAGAGAGCTGCAGGGCTGTACGGCCATGCCACTTAGAAGAACATTGCTCCTGAGATCTAACCTAGATCTCGCCTTATACAACTTAAAATTGCGACGCTTGGTCCTCTCTAACCTATTTAATTGGAACAAACTGTCAACTGGAACACAATCTATTCCCTTCATTATCTTATAAACCTCAATCAGGTCACCTCTAAGCTGACACTTCTCTAAAGTGTAGAGTCCCAACTCTTTGAGCCTATCTTGATAACTAAGATGCTTTAAACTGGGAATTAGTCCAGTGGCTCCTCCTTGGCACCCTTTCCAAAGCCTCAATATCACCCACGTTGTGAGGAGACCAAAACTGGACACAGTATTCCAAGTGCGGCCTGACCAAGGTCTTGTACAAGGACAAAATAGTATGCCTCGTCTTGTCCTATGGATACACCCCAACTCCCTATTCGCTCTAGCTATCACTTTGCTTTGGCATTGCTCATGTAACGATGTATGCACTAGAATGCCCGAATCTTTCTATCTCCACCTTCTTTAAAGCTTTTCCCTGAAGGGTGTATGAATGTTGAGCATTGGCTCTGCCCCCATGCAGAACACTGCACTTATCCAAATTATACATCATTTGCCAGTCATGAGCCCAATCTCCCAACACATTAACATCCGCCTGAAGCAGATGAGCGTCGTCTACAGTCCGAATACCCGCACAGATCTTGGTATCATCTGCATATTTGCAGATTGTGCCCCCAACATCTATATCTAGATCATTAATAAAAATAGTAAAGACAACAGTCCTAAGACCGATCCCTGCGGGACACCACTGGTGACTGGTCTCCAAACAGATCCAAATCCAAATTTACGCTTTAATAACTGCGTGCGTCGTTAACACACCGTTATTTCGCCAGCAAGATCTGGCCCATTGAGATCAGACACTAGTACTGGTTGTGTTGATAAGTATGTTTGGGGCTATTGTACATGAAGGGGTAGAGTGGGTTGGCAGATCAAGGGGATAGGTAATAGGTGTTGTATTGTCTCATACCCTAATAACAACAACTTTCATTTATATAGCGCCTTTAATGGGGTAAAACATCCCAAGGCGCTTCACAGGAGCGATTATCAAACCAAGTTTGAAACCGAGCCACATAAGGAGATATTAGGGCAAGTGACCAAAAGCTTGGTCAAAGAAGTAGGTTTTAAGGAGCGTCTTAAAGGAGGAGAGAGAGGTAGAGAGGTGGAGGGGTTCAGTGAGTGAATTCCAGAGCTTAGGGCCCAGGCAGCTGAAGGCACGGCTGCCAATGGCGGAGCGATTAAAATCGGGGATGTGCAAGAGGCCAGAATTGGAGGAGCGCAGAGATCTCGGAGGGTTGTAGGTGCTGGAGGAGGTTACAGAGATAGGGAGGGGCGAGGCCATGGAGGGACTTGAAAATAAGGATGAGAATTTTAAAATTGAGGCATTGCTTGACCGGGAGCCAATGTAGCTCAGCGAGCACATGGGTGACGGGTGAACGGGACTTGGTGCGAGTTAGGATACGAGCAGCAAAGTTTTGGACAACATAAGTTTGCCATGATAATGCTGCAATTCTAAACTTTCCCTAATTATTCATTCAGAACACTGCAGTAATACATTGCTGCAATACTAATACATTTCGTACTTTTATTGGATATATGCATAACTGTTGGGACTGAAATCATTAGTATTGGTGGAGGATGAATGCAAATTGGTACAGACTAAACAGTCATTCTTACTTGGAATTTCTGTCGCGTACTTAAAAAAAAATTGGCAAAACTCATGATTTACTTACAGCTGGTAGAAGCTTTTTAAAAAATCATTGATGCTTCACACAGGTACTGAAAATGTTACATCTCCGCGTTTCAAGTTTCTGCCTGAAATGTGAACATATTAAAAAGTCTCCAACATTGAAAAATGAAATTAAAACATGTTGGGATCGATTCCCACTCCCTTACTGTTAATGGGACAGTAAAGGCCTCACAAAGGGGTTGGTATTGGGGTCAGTATTGGGGTCAGTATTAGGGTCAGTATTGGGGTCGGTATTGGGGTCGGTATTGAGGTCGGTAGTGGGGTCGGTATTGGGGTCGGTAGTGGGGTCGGTATTGGGGTCGGTATTGGGGTCGGTAGTGGGGTCGGTATTGGGATCGGTAGTGGGGTCGGTATTGGGGTCGGTATTGGGGTCAGTTGGAGCCTGCGCCGTTCTCACTCCGCCCCGTCCCACGGGCAATGGAACTGAAGAGGCCTGGCCAAAAGTTTTGAGTTATTTCTGTGGGCCCCGGAGGAGCAGGAGTCACCCAGAAAAATAATCTGGGACCCAGGACTCCAACCCTCCGTGACCAACCCCCCACCCCCACGACTTACCTCACTGACGGGCACTCTTGCCTCATTTTAAGGTTTCACTCTGGCAAGCCACATCGGCACGGCCACTTTGGCTCCCTGTAGCTCACCTGGCGAAATGAAATGGTGGCTGGGCCTCAAAATCATGGGGCGTGGAGGCGGAGGTGTGCACCTCTTCACTGCCTGAATAGGCACCTGACCAGAAGTCAATAGCTACCCCATTGAGCATTTTGACACCAATACTAATGTGGCAGTACTAAGACCTGGAGGTCATGACGAAGGGTCATCGTTAACTCTGTTTCTCTCTCTACAGATGCTGCCTGACCTGTTGAGTATTTCCAGCATTTCCTGTTTTTATCTCAGACCAGGGGTGTGTTTTAGCTGTTTCCGCTGGGCGGGAAACAGGTGAAAATCGGGCCCGGGTGTTAAACGGGCCCCCAACCCATGGACGCCCGGTTCCCACCTGTTGGGAACAAATTAAATTCGACCCCCAAGTTTTAATTATCTTAAACAAGTGTAAGGACTTTAAAAACTGTCAGCGATTACGCTGCCCTCTGGTGCGCTCCCACTGCAACACTGCGGTGGAAGGGCCTGAAAACAGGCCACATTCTGAGGGTCGCCAACGCTCCAGGATTATCCTGGAGTCTCCAGGAATTGAAGACTAATCTTCAGGACGCTGCTGTGAGAAAAGTCACAGGGGTGTTAAAAAAATTGTGTGCTTTTCCCCATTTATTTTGAACACTTTCATTTATCAGTTATCAAAGCATTGGGGATGGGAGAACAAAGGCCGTTTTGGCTGATGGTCAGGATTAATCCAATTGGGTAACCAAAGAGTCTGCTCCCTTTTCAATTGGCCGTGGGGAGGCGGGGCGCCTGGAGGATGGACCAATGGCGGGAGTGTGGGGGCGGGGCAGGTCGAGGTCATGTGATGAAAGCTCCAGGAATACACCCAACCGGAGTTGGGAACCCTACGCATCCCGGGTGCCCCGGTCGGTTCCCCTTATAAAGATGCATCTATCAGAGGGGGTGGGACCGAGGGCGGAGACCCTCTGCTTTGGGAGCCTCGTTGACCACGAGCTCTTTGAGTCCTGGCTTAGCCTTTGAAGGCCGCTACGCGGGGAAGAGAATGTGTATCGGTCTCGGAAGAAGTGGGGTTCAGGCTAGCACAGGGGGCCAGACCCCTGGAAGCAATCACCAATTTCCTTCACTTTTTAACTTAGAAGTGCCCCTCCCCCACCATTCCACACACAACGCGGGCCAAAGGGGGCACTACATTATTCTTTCTGGGAGGAGAGAGGCGGACTTGCCCTGAGCCTGGCACTAAGGGTGTAGTTTGGGGGTATCCCGTGGCTGAGATGCACCCCTAGTGGATGTGGTGGTGCCCACTGTTATATACTAATTACCCGTCCTCTCCCTGACCTTGCATCCTTCCCAATTTCTCCCCTACCCCATCAGTCACCTCTGGCTCTTCACCCCAGGAGCCAATCTTCATGGGTTAACCTTATCACTGAGTGTTGGCAGGCTGCTCTACTCAGGAAGGCTTCACAGTCAAGCCCAATCCTGACCTCACCCAGCATCCAGACATCTGGATTTCCAGCCTGAGATGTTGGGCAGGTGCAGGAACCCTGACTAGTTTACCCCCCGCCCAACCCCAGCTACTCTAAGACTGAGGATAGTGTCTCTATCACCACTCTTAAGAATCAACCGCATAGTGTGGGACTGGGGTCACATGTAGGTCAGTGTATTCTACAAGAGCTTTGCAAGAATTAGAAACACAGGATCAGGAGGAGGCCATTCAGCCCCTCGAGGCTATTCCACCATTCAATCAGATCATGGCTGATCTGTATCTTAACGACCCGCCTTGGTTCTGTAACCCTTAATACCCTTGCCCAGCAAAATTCTATCAATCTCAGCTTTGAAATTTTCAATTGACCCCCCACCCCCGCCCCCCAGCCTCAACAGCCTTTAGGTGGCAGGTTCCTTTCCCTCAAGGACATTCGCTGTGTTTCGCCACAATCCAGCAGCTTTCATGGTCATTTTAAAAACACCCATACAGCACAATGTTCACCCTCTCACAGCATCTTCTCTCACCTCCTCCAGAGATGGCAGTGGGATCTTCAAAGAAATCGAAGTGCAAGGGATATGGCTGAATCATCTGTGGAGATGGAGCACGCATTTTTAGTATTGATTTTAGACTGTCTGCGAACTGCAAATAGTTTTATAATAAGACTGGCTGGCTCAGAACTCAGAGAACTAATCATTAATTTATTTATTGGTGAGAATAGCAAATAGTTCTGGGCACAGAATATTCTACAAGAGAATTGCAAGAATTTATTCAATGTTCTTGGTAGTGCTATTATCGAAGATTTAATAAAATTGGTGCAATTATTTTTGAATTTATAAGTACAATTAAAAAGTCCCCATCGTTACCAGAAATGGAGGATGTAGGGAGAATGAATCCTAGACTCAGATGCCTTTATAGTTTTGCAATCATTTTATTTCTGGTCGTTTTAGTCAAGGGAGTGGGGCAAGAAGCAAAGCTGCAAATTTCCTTTCATTACCTATTTTTTTACCCAAGATTTTGTCCTCTCCTCTTCCCATCCCGTTGGCTTGTGTTATGAATTAGAGAATGAGTGAAATGGCAAAGCGCCCCATCCTTCTGCTTTTCGGAGGCAGAATTCTGGCGGAGGACCAGAAATGTGAGGGCTGAACCCAAATCGAGTAGATTTCCACACCACTGGCAAAAGGTACAGGAAATCTGGAACTCTCTCCCCCCAAAAAGCTGTTGAGGCTGGGGTTCAATTGAAAATTTTAAAACTGATATTGATATTGATAGATTTTTGTTAGGCAAGGATATTAAGGGTTACGGAACCGAGGCGGGTAGATGGAGGTAAGATACAGATCAGCCGTGATCTCATTGAATGGCGGAACAGGCTCGAGGGGCTGAATGGCCTCCTCCTGTCCCTATGTTCCTAAATCCTGATCTGGGACAGGGAAGGGGAAGCAGTTGGACACCTCTTCTGCCCACTGCCCTCACATCAGCAGTTTGAGGCCGTTTCTACGCTACTCCAGGAATCTCGCCAAATGCTCTCCTGCATGGCCCCCTTTGCTACCTATACATCTGCGGAGAGCAGGCGGGGGAGGGGCCGCAAGTGAGCATCACTGCCAATGGATTGAGTTGAACTCACAGACATTCCGAACGGCCAGCGGTTATTCGCCGTTCCTCCTTCGATATTGAAGAAGGCAGCCAGCGTCATCTCATTGTCTGCAGCCAGTTCTTTGGTGACTGACGAGACCTATTTTTGCTGGGAATGAGTGCCCACAGATTGATCAGTGGATCCCGGGATACACCAGGTTGGTGATCATGAGTTTTCAGCCGAGACTCCCTGAGCTGGTGTTTACATTCAGCATCAGCAGTGCGATGGGACTCACAGTAAGATGTGTCTTCACGGATGGTTTGTCTCCATTGCTTTCTGATCTCAAGCAAGTTGTTCCCACTTATGGATGTCTATTTTGCCTTGTTTCAGAGTCATTTATGAGCAGTCTTTATATCTCCAAGGCTGTCCACCATCAACTAGCTTCTCAGTTGTCAACGCGCCAAAAAAAAATCTGCTTTGCGATTCATTGATCAGATATTCACACCCTCCAGGAGATCGCAGGACTGGTGGTGGGCAAGTGGGTGTATTTGCTGGTGGGAATGGCTGCCCAATTGTGACGCTCCTGGCGTCACCATTCCGTCAGGCAAGCGTGATGGACCGGCTGGTCTTTCCCTGCCCGTCGGTTCCCTATGTTGGTAGGACCCGACCAGTGTAGCCGAGTCTTCATGACCAGATGCTTGGCATAAGCTTTTTTTAAGGCATCTCATTTTGCCCTTGTTGTGTCACCACAGGCACGATCATCCGCAAATAATTATTTACATGCCCCCCCCCGCCCTCAAGATTTGGCAGGGTTATTAATGATGTCAAAGTAGCGAACTGGAACTCCGCCCGACTGCACTCCCAGTGGTGCAGCAGTGCTGCGGGACTTCTACACCTAGGCCCTCAAATTACGCTGGGTATAGAACCGTAACATGTTTCCTTGATGATCCTCTCTCCACCATTTTGTTGTAGCCATCTGTCCATTTAAAATGAATGGGTAAGCACCTCCAATGAAATAAAAGAGAGAAATTTAATCGCATGTGAAAAGAAAGAAAAGACTAGCGCCTCACAGACGTCCTTAAAGCAATTTATAATCAATGAAGTACTTTTGAAGTGTAGTCACTGTTGTAATGCAGGAAGCACAGCAGCCAATTTGTGAACAGCAATCTCTCACGAAATACACTGTGTTAATGACCAGATAATCTGTTTCTTTAGTGAAGTTGCTTGAGGGATAAATATTGGCCAGGACATCAGGGAGAACTCCCCTGCTCTTCTTCAAAATAGTGCCATGGGATCATTCACGTCCACCTGAGAGAGCAGACGTGACCTCAGTTTAATGTCTCATCTGAAAGACAATACACCTCCGACAGTGCTGCACTCGAATGTCAGTCTAGATTTTGTGCTTAAATCTCTGGAGTGGGACTTGAACCCACAACATTCTGACTCAGAGGCGAGAGTGCTGCCCACTGAGCCACAGCTGACATGTGCCACTGTCACAGGGCTTTTGCTCAGAGCCAAGGAATTAGGAGTAAGAAGGGAAGTCAAACAAAACCTTTTCAGCTGAAACAATTAAAGCTGTGAGATAAGGGGGGAAAAATTCAGTATCGCCCCGTTTAGGGCGCCATTATCGGCCGGGCGCAAAGTTTAGCGCCTGGCGCTAATTATCGCCTCCGACTGCAAACTTGACTTTTATCGCCCCTGGAGGTGATTGGAGCGCAAAATCAGGCGCTACACATCTGTCTTAAGGCGCAAAGGCCGAGGAGCGAGGCACTACCTCAGAGCGCTGGCGAAGCTCATGTGATGTCAGTCAGCAATGGAACACAGACACACTGGCGCCAGCCAGTTCTTAAAGGGGAGGGTCGATCTTGCTCTACATCCACACCCTGCTCATTGCAGCCTTGAATCTCGGCCTGGAGAGACCTGTACATCAAATCTGTTGGAAAGAACAATGGAGAGGCCCAGGGAAAGAGCTCAGACTGCAGCTCCCATATTCTCTTCTAAATCAATGCAAGGAAGATCAAACCAGAAAGAACCTGCAAAGTGCTGCTCAGTACCCAAAACTCCTCAACACAGCTTTGAATATCTCCTGCCGTCTCTCTCTCTCACTCAGAATGCGTGGTGCAAAAATTTCGCCGACAAAAAAGGCAGGAAGCGGTCGCCTTTAAATAGCGCTCCCCCAGTCCCTTCCTGACTGCAAAACGCTCTCCTCAACCTGTCGTTGCTAGCGGCAGGCGGTAAGACAGGGGGCACCACTCAATATCCGGTCCGGGGCGCTACCGGGGCATTGCACTCTCGACTGACGTCACGATCGGCTGGCGCAGGAGATCGTGGCGGTAGTGTTTAGCGCCACCGCAAAATGTCTAGTTAATTTTGTGAGCGGTGCAAAGATCGGCGCGCACGGGCGCTAGTTGCTTTGTGCCCCATTAGCGCCCTCTTAAGGCGCTAACGGGAGGGGCAATCCAACTGAAATTTTCCCCCAAGGTTTCCAAGGAAGGCTATTTAAATTGTCCATTTTTTTTGTTCATGGGGTGCGGGTGTCGCTGGCAAGGCCAACATTTATTGCCCATCTCTTGTTGCCCCTTGAGAAGGTGGTGGTGAGCCACCTTCTTGAACCGCTGCAGTCTGTGTGGTGAAGGTACTCTCATAGTGCTGTTAGGGAGGGAGTTCCAGGATTTTGACCCAGCGACGATGAAGGAATGGTGATATATTTCCAAGTCAGGATGGTGTGTGACTTGGAGGGGAGCTTGGAGGTGGTGGTGTTCCCATGCGCCTGCTGCCCTTGTCCTTCTAGGTGGAAGAGGTCGCGGATTTTGGCGGTGCTGTCGAAGAAACAGGTTCAGAAGAGAGTCAACATTATTAAAACAAATTATCTGGTCATTATCTCATTGCTGTTTGTGGGACCTTGCTGTGCGCAAATTGGCTGCCGCGTTTCCCTACATTGCAACAGTGTCTACACTTCAAAAGTATTTCATTGGCTGTTAAGCACTTTGGGACATCCAGAGGTCGTGAAAAGAGCTATAAAAATGCAAGTCCTTTCTTTCTTCCTTTGACTTGATTCCCGGGGAATTTCCTCGGGAATTCTCTTGATTCCACCACCGTAACTAGGGCGGAATCCTCTTTTATGTGTGTAAGTGTGGGGGTGGGGTGGGGGGGGGAACGACCATCCAAATTCAGGCGGCGGAGTGGGAGGAATGCTGAGGAAATTCTTAGCAAAGGTATTTCCGAAGAGGATCTCGCAGTGAAGAGGCAGGTAGGTGAAGATGGCCTCTGGTCTATGAAAGGATCAGTGGAGCTTAATAGCCTTTTACGTTTTCATAAAAGTTCCTACTTTTACGATAATGATAAATTGGTGAATCTTTTACTCCTTGCACAGCACTTCACTGAATTAAAATAATCAATAAAAAAATTGATTTATGTACATGCATTCTTTTTTCCAAGCCAATAATTTATATCACCCCAAATTAACCTGAACGGTCGCTTGTAGTACTATCAATAATGAAAACGATGCGTATATATGCTAATACTGTGAATGTTGACAACAATGAGTAGCTGGTTATAATAAATCTGAGATCTTTTCTCAGGGGTAGAACTCCGCCGAATCTTGCCGGGACACCAGCAGAATTCTTTGTCCAGGTACTGCCAAAGCGTGGCAGATTCTCAAATCTAATATTTATTGCAATATGAATTCTCCACGGTCTGTTTCCATTAGTGTATTGAAACATCAATCATTGGGTTATTTTTTGGGGCCTTGACTGCATTGGGCCATTTGCTTATTGCTACAGATTGATACATTCACCGTTGAAAGGCAGTTGCTCTCCAAAAGGTACCAATATGAAGACTGATTTGTATTTTGTGGCTTGTACATCAATCAGAATATAAAAATCTTGCAAGTTGTGCGTACCTGTGTCTGTCACACTCCGGGCATCACGCTTAATGTGCAGAGTAGGTGTTCCCGCTTCCATCTGATTGGCTCAAATGTCATACTGATCAAATTGCAACAAATCACGATTGAAGAGTTCAGGAAAATTCCAAACCAGGTGTTGGAAAAAAGAAAGACTTGAATTTAGATAGATTGAATTTCACGACCAGCAGATGTCCCAAAGCGTTTTACAGCCAATTAAGTACTTTTGAAGTGTAGTCACTGTTGTAATGTGGGAAATGCAGCAGCCAATCTGCGCACAGCAAGCTCCCACAAACAGCAATGTGATAATGGTCAGATAATCTGTTTTTGTGATGTTGGTTGAGGGATAAATATTGGCCAGTACACCGGGGAGAAGACGCCTGCTCTTCTTTGAAATAGTGCCATGGGATCTTTCACATTCACCTAAGAGAGGAGACAGGGCCTCGGTTTAATGTCTCATCCGAAAGATGGCACCTCTGACAGGGCAGCACTCCCTCAGCACTGCACTGGAGTGTCAGCCTAGATTTTTGTGCTCAAGTCTCTGGAGTGGGACTTGAACCCACGACCTTCTGACTCAGAGGCGAGGGTGTTACCCACTGAGCCATGGCTGACACTGAACGCAGAAAACAACAACAACAACTTGCATTTATATAGCGCCTTGAACGTAATAAAATGTCCCAGGGCACTTCACAGGAGCGTTATCAAACAGAATTTGACACTGAGCCACAAAAGAAGATATTAGGACAGGTGACCAAAAGTTTGTTCAAAGAGGCAGGTTTTAAGGAGCGTCTTAAAGGAAGAGAGAGAGGCGGAGAGGCGGAGACGGTTAGGGAGGGAATTCTAGAGCTTGGGGCCTCAGCAGCTGAAGGCACGGCCACCAATGGTGGAGCAATGAAAATTGGGGATGCTCAAGAGGCCAGAATTGGAGGAACGCAGAGATCTCGAAGGGCTGTGGGGCTTGAGGAGGTTACAGAGATAGGAACAGTCGAGGCCATGGAGGGATTTGAAGACAAGGATGAGAATTTTAAAATCGAAGCGTTGCCGGACCAGGATCCAATGTAGGTCAGCGAGCACAGGGGTGATGGGTGAACGGGACTTGGTGCGAGTTAGGACACGGGCAGCCGAGTTTTAGCTGAGCTGAAGTTTACGAAAGGTGGGAGGCCGGGCAGGAGAGCATTAAACTACATGCAAGAAGAAGCAGAAGAATCAATAAAATTACTATAAATAAATTTTAAGAAAGTAATTTTAACTGCCATTTTTATGAAAGATATCTAACATAATAAACACATAAAAATGACATATTGCACAAGATGACTGAACTCATCCATAGAGTTATAAGTTTGAAATGTCTCAAACAATGTTTCCCGCCTTAGGCCTGTTAGTCACTGAGAAGCCAATTCATTATTTTTTTGAAGTGTTGTTGCTGTTAAGCAGTCAAATGTAGCAGCCAATTTTCACACAGCAAGGTCCCACATCCAGCAAATGAATAAACAACCAGATCATTTTGTTTTTAGCAGTGTTAGTTGAGTGAGGATAGTTGTCGAGGACACCAGGAGGACTCCATGCTTTCCTTTGAATAGTAGCGTGAGATCTTCCATGGCCACCTCGGTTTAACATCATGTCCCAAAGATGGCGCCTCCGACAACGTAGCACTCTCTCACTACTTTTTGGAGTGTCAGCCTAGATTATGCACTGAAGTGTTGGAGCAGGACTTGAAATAATTGTGAAAAACTTACGGTATATCTAGAGTATATGATCAGGCGTTATCTAAAAGAAAATGTGTTCTTTATTTCCATCTTTCGGTCTTTCTTTCATCAATTGTTATGTCCAATGTGAACCCTTCTCTAAACTTGAATTATGGTATAGCCGTTCCAGGATTCCTGCTGTTAATATAAATCTGAAATGTCTCTGCTTGTTTCTGAGTTCTGAGATAAACATAATTAAATGCACTAAGGCTGATGTAACCACTTAGAATACATTAAAAACAGAAAGATTAAACAATGTTAAGTGTCAGAGAGAGGAGATTTCAGGCTCCCATTCAGCAGCCAGGCATATTTATATCTGCTGCAGACAAATGGAAGGCCAGATATGAAGACAGAAGTGTTGTTTTGTTTTGAAAGCAGATGTTTCCACTTGTGGGGGAGTCCAAAACTAGGGGCTATAAACATAAGATAGTCATTAATAAATCCAATAGGGAATTCAGGAGAAATTTCTTTACCCCGAGAGTGGTGAGAATGTGGAACTCGCTACCACAGGGAGTGGTTGAGACGAGTATTATAGATGCATTTAAGTGAAAGCTAGATAAGCACTTGAGAGAGAAAGGAATAGAAGGATATGGTGATAGGGTGAGATGAAGAGGGGTGGGAGGAGCCTCACTACCAAAGAGCCAGCACAGACACGATGTGTCGAATGGACTCCTTCTGTGGTGTCTCATTCTATGATTCGAATCTTACAGCACAGAATACATGAGGGAGAAAGGAATAGAAGGATATGCTGATAAGGTGAGATGAACAGGGCTGGGAGGAGGCTCGTGTGGAGCACAAACACCGGCATAGACCAGTTGGGCCGAATGGGCCTGTTTCTGTGCTGTACATGCTGTGCAATCCTATGTCAGGATGAATCTTGGGTAGAACAATTCCCTGCTCATCTTCAAAAAAAGTGCCTTAGGACCTTCACATCTACCTGAACAGGGCCTCGTTTATCGTTTCCAACAATGCAGCCTCTGGTACTAACCTGAAGCGACAGTCTAGATCATACACTTAAGCCAATTGGAGGCTTTAGTCCTGAAGCGGGACTTCAGAATGGAATAGTAGAATATGCTGATAGGATGAGATGAAGTAGGGTGGGAGGAGGCTCGAGTGAGGCATAAACACCGGCATGGACCAGATGGGCCGAATGGCCTGTTTCTGTGCTGTAAACTCTATGTAATTCTATGCAAATGCTGGAGAAAGATTGGGTGTGGTGTGAGGTGAAGGAAGGAAGCCTTCCAACTCCCCTGATGCAGATTGCGAGGTCTTGCCCTCCAGTGCGAGGAGCTGTTAGGAGGTCTATAATTCGATTCTTCCTCCTGACAGCTAAAACCAGAATGAGATCAGTATTGCTGGCAGCATCTTTTAGCTTTCGTAGCATAATCAAACAATTCTAGAAATTTCTGCAGGCGATATTAGTGGGCAAGTGCTCAACCCATTGATATAACTTTCCTCTGCCCTGCTATTTTAACTGATGTTAACCAATTTAAAATAAAGAGATTATCTCCTCCATTGGAATAGTGGACAACCAAATGTCAGATGAATCCATTGAATGTTCAACCTCCAATATCGGTATTAAAGTTTCTAGTCTAAGATACTCCCATTGCTGAGGTGCACCCCTCACCCCTGTGCTCACTGACCTACATTGGCTCCCGGTCCAGCAACGTCTCAATTTTAAAATCCTCATCCTTGCATTGAAATCCCCCCATGGCCCTCACCCCCTCCTTATCTCTAATCTCCTCCAGCCCTACAAACCTCCAAGAAATCTGCATTCCTGCAATTCTGGCCGCTTGCGAATCCCCGATTTTAATCGCTCCACCATTGGCGGCCGTGCCTTCAGCTGCCTAGGTCCTGGAATTCCCTCCCTAAACCTCATCGCCTCTCCAACTCGCTCTCCTCCAGTAAGTCACTCCTTTAAAACCTACCTCTTTGACCAAGCTTTTGGTCACCTGTCCTAATATCTCCTTCTGTTGCTTGGTGTCAAATGTTGTTTGATATTCGCTCCTGTGAAGGGCCTTGGGACGTTTTTACGACATTCAAGGCGCTATATAAATACAAGTTGTTGTTGAGTTTGAAGTTTTCATTCTGCTTTATTTTGCTTAAGAATTTTCGATTTGGTTTTGGGCAAAAGCATTTTAGAAAGTGACTTGACGAACCTTTCCATTTGCAAAGCGGAATTAAAGATGATGGTTATATAGTTTGCATAATATCACTTACACTTTCAAACACAGTCCATACTTCCACAATTACTCCATATAATTATCTGTTTCGATGAAGTTTAAAATGGTGCGCTACAATTGTATTTCCCTTGACGCAGTCATGCTGTTGAATAACTGTGAGTCTAATTATTTCTGTATCTCACAGGGAAACTTCAATGAGATTACTCATTTGGGATCCACTTTACATAATCTGTCTAACTTTCGTCATTATCAATCACCTTCACTTCAGTGAATAACCTTTGAAAGGTTTTAATCGGTCATAGGAAAAATTTTATACAACTTAATTTGTTTTAGTGCAGCCCATATTGGATTATTCTCGAGGAAGCAGGACATTACAGATGCACTGATAATATTTTTTAAGCAATCCTGTGCAAAATTGCAATATCTTATTCATAAAATACTGATTAGTGAAAGGCAAGCATAAAGCTATGTGAGAATATTAGAGGAATACAGAAAGATGCTGTAAGTTACAAGTGGTAACAAGTGCTATGGCCTTCATTCAAGAATGAAGATAGCTGTATTTAAAAAAAAATCATTCTCGGGATGTGGGCATCGCTGGCAAGGACAGCATTTAATGCCCATCCTTAATTGCCCTTGAGAAGGTGGTGGTGAGCCGTCTTCTTGAACCGCTGCAGTCCGTGTGGTGAAGGTGCTCCCAGGTGCTGTCGAAGGAGCCTTTTACTGTATTAGCAGCCTAGTGTCAATCTCTCTGTAAAGAATGATACACTCTATTGTTTGTCTACCCACCTCAGCTCTGTAATAGATGCAAACTCAATTCAGCTGTAGATATGCAGCTACTTGTCTCAGTAATAACATCCAAGTTAACTTTTTCTACTTGGTTTTAAGTAGCAAGTGTCAGACCCTAGGAGAGAACATTGACAATTAGAAAGAAAGACTTGCATTTATATAGTGCCTTTCACGACCAATGGACGTCCCAAAGCGCTTTACAGTCAATGAAGTACTTTTTGAAGTGTAGTCACTGTTGTAATGTAAGAAACGCGGCAGCTAATTTACACACAGCAAGCTCCCACAGACAGCAATGTGATAATGACCAGATAATCTGTTTTTAGTGATGTTGAATGAGGGATAAATATTGTCCAGGACACCGGGGATAACTGCCTTGCTCTTCTTTGAAATAGTGCCATGTGATCTTTTACATCCACCTGATAGAGCAGACGGGGCCTCGGTTTGATGTCTCATTCAAAAGACGGCACTTCTGACAGTGCAGCACACCCTCAGTACTGCACTGGGAGTGTCAGCCCAGATTTTTGTGCTCAAGTCTCTGGAGTGGGGACTGTGAACCCACGACCTTCTGACTCAGAGGGAGCGTGCTACTGACTGAGCCACCACTGACAGTAATTAAGGTGGCAGTGACATCGACAGAAAATGGATCTCTTCATCAGTTCCAAATTGGAGCTAAAATTCTTAATGGGAATTACATTTTTAGATTGGTATAAACCTTGTTAAGGCCAATTAAAGCCTGTTTTAAGCATGTGCTCCTTCCAGTTCTACCCTCTGTTGATTCCTACTTAAATACTCTTTCATTTGAACTAGAGTGCAGTGAATGGTACACAGTACTATGAGCCACGGTGCCAGAATTTGTATTTCATGTACAAGCACAGAGGGCTGATTGGGAGTACAGACCGCGTAGAACTCTCCCTTCTCCTGGCACCATACCCCCACGTAACTATCAGCAAAGGATGAACATCTTGAAAAGAGAAGGCTGAGGAATGACCTAATAGAGGTCTTTACAATTATGAAAGGTTTTGATAGAGTAGACACAGAGAGAGTGTTTCCACTTGTGGGGAAGAGCAAAACTAGAGGCCATCAATATAAGATAGTCACCAAGAAATCAAATAGGGAATTCAGAAGAAACTTCTTTACCCAGAGAGTGTTGAGAATGTGGGACTCATTACCACAGGGAGTGGTTGAAGTGAATAGTATAGATGCATTTAAGGGGAGGCGAGATAAGCATATGAGGGAGAAGGGAATAGAGGGTTATGCTGATAGATTTAGATGAGGAAAGACAGGAGGAGGCTCGAGTGGCGCATAAACAACAGCATAGACTGGTTGGGCCGAATGCCCTGTTTCTGTGCCGTATATCCGATGAAATATGTAATCCATGGGAGAGCATCTCATGCTTCAGGATCGACTACCTGGATATAATTGCGGGACAATGTCAGCAGTTTCCAAGGAAGGTGGTTACTGATTTGCACCACCCCAGCTGAAGGGATGGACACAGCCCCGTCTGTGCTTCTTAAAGCAAGCACTGCATGAAAGATGTTTCGTGGTCCGTCCACGTTGCCATGGGAGTTCTGACAGGAGTGAGTCATTCCTTGACCTATTGTTGTCACGATGCATTTTGTCACCAAGCTACAACGGGTAACAAGATTGAGTTTTCCAAGGGTGCACAGTATCATTAATTAGGTCTCAGCCGTAGTAATCTCACCTCTGAGTCAGAAGGTCGTGGGGTCAAGTCCCACTCCATAGATCTGAGCACATAATCCAGGCTGACACTCCCAGTGCAGTGCTGAGGGAGTGCTGCACTGTCGGAGGTGCCGTCTTTTGGCTGATACGTTAAACCGAGGCCCCGTCTGCCCTCTGAAGTGGATGTGAAAGATCCCATGGCACTATTTCGAAGAAAAGCAGGGGAGTTCTCCCCGGTGTCTTGGCCAATATTTATCCCTCAATCAACATCACTAAAAAATACAAATTGAGGTTTGTGGGAGATAGCTCTATGCAAATTGGTTGCCACATTTCCAACATTACAACAGTGACTACATTTCAAAAGTACTTAGTTGACTGTAAAGTGCTTTGGGACATGGTGAGGCCATGAAAGGCGTGATGCAAATATAATTTCCTTCAGGCCAATCCATGACCTAAAAAGTCATAAGGACATTACGAAGACAGTGTGTGACTTCAGTCAGAGCTTTCTCCATACTGAAATAACAACAGAAAACGCTGGAAAAACTCAGCAGGCGAGGCAACATCCGTGGAGAGAGAAACAGAGTTAACGTTTCAGGTCGATGACCTTTCGTCAGAACTGGAAAGAGCCGGAAATCAAATAGATTTAAGGCCAGGATAAAGCTGGGAAAAGGGGGAGGGGATGAAAGAACAAAAGGGGAGATTAAGAGACATTAAGAGACGTTAAGAGATATGCAAGGCAAGAGGTGGTGTTAATGTGACAGGTTAAGGCTGAAAGAAGTGTGAAATCCACTGGCAGAATGAAGGACAGCTGCCAGCTTCTAGGTGGAAAAAAAAAAGTCGGGGGGGGGGGGCCAAATAAAAGGGTGGATGAAAAAATAAAATATAAATGTAATTGGAGCTAAGGTTATGATCTAAAATTGTTGAACTCGATATTGAGTCCAGAGGGCTGTAGCGTGCCTAAACGAAAGATGAGGTGCTGTTCCTTGAGCTTACGCTGCGCTTCCGTGGAACAGTGTAATAGGCCGAGGACGGTGAGGTCAGAGTGGGAGTGAAGCGGTGAATTAAAGTGACAGGCAACCGGGAGCTCGGGGTCCCCCTTACGGACTGAACGGAGGTGTTCCGCAAAGCGGTCACCCAATCTGTGTTTGGTCTCCCCAATGTAGAGGAGACCACATCGTGAGCAGCGAATACAGTATACTAAATTGCAGGAAGTACAAGTAAATCGCTGTTTCACCTGGAAGGGGTGTTTGGGGCCCTGGACAGTGGGAAGAGGGGAGGTATAAGGGCATGTGTTGCATCTCCTGCGCTTGCACGGGAAGGTGCCGGGCAAAGGGGAAGGGGTGCTGGGGGTGGTAGAGGAGTGGACTAGGGTGTCGCGGAGGGAGCGGTCCCTGCGGAATGCTGAAAGGGGAGGTGAAGGGAAGATGCGTTTGGTGGTGGGATCACGCTGGAGGTGGCGGAAATGGCGGAGGATGATCCGTTGAATGTGGAGGCTGGTGGGGTGAAAGGTGAGGACAAGGGGAACCCTATCGTGGTTCCGGGAGGGAGGGGCAGGGGTGAGGGCAGAAGGGCGGGAGATAGAATGGACACGGTCGAGGGCCGTGTCGACCACGGTAGAGGGGAATCCTCGGTTGAGGAAAAAGGAAGACATGTCGGAAGCACTGGTATGGAAGGTGGCATCATCAGAGCAGATGCGGCGGAGACGGAGAAACTGGGAGAATGGAATAGAGTCCTTACAGGAGGCGGGGTGGGAGGAAGTGTAGTCCAGGTAGCTGTGGGAGTCAGTGGGCTTGTAGTGAATATTAGTCAATAACCTATCCCCAGAGATGGAGACGGAGAAGTCGAGGAAGGGAAGGGAAGAGTCGGAGATGGACCATGTGAAGGTGAGGGAAGGGTGGAAATTGGAAGCATAGTGAATGAAATGTTCTAGTTCAGGGCGAGAGCAGGAGACGGCACCGATACAGTCATCAATGTACTGGAAAAAGAGGTGAGGGAGGGGACCCGAGTAGGACTGGAACAAAGAGTGTTCTACATATCCCACGAAAAGGCAGGCATAGCTAGGACAATTGCAGGTACCCATAGCAACACCTTTAATTTGGAGGAAATGGGTAGAGTCAAAGGAGAAGTTGTTCAATGTGAGAACAAGTTCAGCCAGGCGGAGGAGGGTGGTGGTGGATGGGGACTGGTTGGGCCTCTGTTCAAGGAAGAAGCGGAGCGCCCTCAGGCCATCCTGGTGGGGAATGGAGGTGTAGAGGGATTGTACGTCCATAGTGAAGAGGAGACCGTTGGGGCCGGGAAACTGGAAACTGTTAAAATGGCGGAGGGCGTCGGAAGAGTCGCGGATGTAGGTGGGAAGAGACTGGACAAGGGGAGAAAAAATAGAGTCGAGATAGGAAGAGATAAGTTCCGTGGGGCAAGAACATGCTGAAACGATGGGTCTACCGGGGCAGTCCTGTTTGTGGATCTTGGGAAGGAGGTAGAAGCGGGCTGTGCGGGGTTGGGGAACTATGAGGTTGGCGGCCGTGGGGGGAAGATCTCCAGAGGAGATGAGGTCAGTGACGGTCTTGGAAATGGTGGTTTGATGTTCGGTAGTGGGGTCATGGTCCAGGTGGAGGTAGGAGGAGGTGTCGGAGAGTTGGCATTCAGCTTCCGCTAGGTAGAGGTCGGTACGCCAAACAACAACAGCACCACCCTTGTCAGCAGGTTTAATGACAATGTCGGGGTTGGATCTGAGGGAATAGAGTACGGCAAGTTCAGAGGGAGGTAGGTTGGAGTGAGTGAGGGGAGCAGAGAAATGGAGACGGCCGATGTCACGGCGGCAGTTTGCAATGAAAAGATGTAGAGAGGGTAAGAGGCCAGAGGGAGGGGTCCAGGTAGAACGGGAATTCTGAAAGCGGGAGAAAGGGTCAGCCGTATGGGGGGAAGACTCCTGGCCAGAGAAGTGGGCACGGAGGCGAAGGCGGCGGAAAAAGAGCTCAGCATCGTGCCGAGCTCGAAATTCATTGAGGTGGGGGCGTAAGGGGATGAAGCTCAGGCCTTTGCTGAGGACTGATCATTCGGGGTCAGAAAGGGGAAGGTCAGAAGGGATAGTGAAAACACGGCAGGGGGTGAGATTGGGAAATGGGGGTTCAGAGGAAAGTGAAGGGGAAGAAGGTTCCGGAGGGACGTTGGTGTTCAAGTGTTGATGAAGCTTGCGATCCTTCACATCAGAAAGGAAGAAAAAAAGTTTTTTGTTGAAGCGTCGGATGAGTCGAAGGATGAAATGGAACTGTGGACCCGGACAGCTTTGGGATAGAGTGCGTCGGTGCTGCTGAAGAGAGAGGTCGAGAGTGTTCATGTGGCGCCGCATGGCATTGAGCGTGGATCTCAAGATGCGGCGAGAGCAGTAGTTCGAGGAACGATGAATATCTTGGAGATATTTGTAATCCTGGGTGGATCCGAAACACGAAGGGTGGAAGTTGAGTTGGAATCCACGTGGAATAAGACGGAACCGGAGACAGTTGCTGAGGAAAGTGATGTGGCTGTGAAACCGAGTCTTGGCAGTTACCTGATCAAACACGAGAAGGGAAACTGAAAGCAGTGAAGATGAACAAGCCATACTACCCTGCACTTTCTCATCTGGTTCCACTTTCTCTTTTGGAGTTCTGCACCAGATATATAAATCACACGTAGATACACTGACATTTCAGTTGTGACATGTCGCAGGTTTTCAAGCGCGCTCAGCAGTGTTATACCCATCGCAATGTCTTGGAGATGACAATTTCATTCATTTTTTTTGTCTTAAGGCATACAATACATAGAGTCATGGAGTCATAATGACAGAGAAGGAGGCCATTCGGCCCCTTCGAGTCCGTGCCAGCTCTCTGTAGAGCAATCCAGTCAGTCCGATTCCCCACTCTATCCCCGTAGCCCTGCAAGTTTATTTCCCTCAAGTGCCTATCCAGTCTCCCCTTGAAAATATTGAGTGTCTCCGCCCAAAACCTTAAATCTGTGTCCCCTAGTCCTTGTACCATCAACGAGTGGGAACAACCTTTCCCTGTCTAGCCTATCCAAACCCGTCATAATCTTGTACACCTCTATCAAATCACCCCTCAACCTCCTTTGCTCTAATGAAAACAAATCCAGCTTCTCCAACCTGTCCTTGTAGCTAAGATCCCCCATCCCTGGAACCATTCTGGTAAATCTCCTCTGCACTCTCTCAAGGGCCTTCACATCCTTCCTAAAGTGTGGTGACCAGAACTGGACGCAATACTCCAGTTGTGACCTAACCAGTGCTCTATAAAGGTTCAGCATAACTTCTCTACTTTTGTACTCAATACCTCGATTTATGAAGGCCAAGATCCCATATGCTTTGCTAACCAGTCTCTCAATATGTCCCGCCACCTTCAGGGACCTATGCACATTAACTCCCAGGTCCCTTTGTCCCTTCACACTCTTTAAAACTGTGCCATTAAGTGTATATTGCCTCTCCCTGTTCCTTCTGCCAAAATGCATCACCTGTATCAGCTGTAACTATAGCAACAAGATATTTCTAATCTTATTAGCTATATAAAACAAAGTTATCCCTGTGCACGATGCAGTGCAGTGCAGAGTACAGTTTCCATCGCAATCACTTAACTCGGTGACATTCCAGATGTCACTGCATTTCATTCTGCAACATTCTCGCCACACAAGTGCCAAGCAATAACTAGCTCGAACAAGAGAGCGTCTAACCACCACCCCTTGATATTCAACGGCATTACCATCACCGAATCCCCCAACATCAACATCCTGATGGGTCACCATTGACCAGAAACTTAACTGGACCAGCCACATCAATACTGTGGCAACAAGAGCAGGTCAGAGGCCAGGTATTCTGCAGTGAGTGTCTCACCTCCTGACTCCCCAAAGCCTTTCCACCATCTACAAGGCACAAGTCAAGAGTGTGATGGAATACTCTCCACTTGCCTGGATGAGTGCAGCTCCAACAACACTCAAGAGGCTTGACACCATCCAGGACAAAGCAGCGTGGCTGCAGTGTGTACCATCTACAAGATGCACTGCTGCAACTCGCCAAGGCTTCTTCGGCAGCACCTCCCAAACCCGCGACCTCTTCCACCTAGAAGGACAAGGGCAGCAGGTGCATGGGAACACCACCACCTCCAAGTTCCCCTCCAAGTCACACACCATCCTGACTTGTAAGTATATCGCCGATCCTTCATCATCGCTGGGTCAAAATCCTGGAACTCCCTCCCTAACAGCACTGTGGGAGTACCTTCACCACACGGTCTGCAGCGGTTCAAGAAGGCGGCTCACTGCCACCTTCTCAAGGGCAATAAATTCTGGCCTTGCCAGCGACGCCCCCAGGAACGAATAAAAAAAATTCTCCTTTCTGGTTCTTCGAAATTCTGATGCAACGTTTAACACACTGTGTAGATTTTGGCTTTTGGTCGGCCGCTCATTCAGGCAGTGAGGGGTTCCCCACCACCCGCCCTGCCCTGCCCCACCCCAGCCTCATATACATTTGCCAGGTGAGCCACAGGGTGGCAAACAGGCCTCCCAGTGCAGCTCGCCGGATTAAGCAGAGGAAAACGAGTCGGAGCTTCGTTTGGCCGGGCCTCTTCGGTTCCACCGCCGGTAAGCACCGCACAGTCTCCAACCAGTCCTGATCTAAAGTGTCAATCGGGGTCTCATTTCATTGAGTTACAATGAGCCTACAGCACAGAAACTGGCCATTCGGTCTGTGCCAGTGTTTGTGCTCCCATCTCTCTTCATCTCACCCTAACAGCATATCCTTCTATTCCTTTCTCCCTCATGTGTTTATCTCGCTTCGCCTTAAATGCATCTATGCTATTCACCTCAACCACTCCCTGTGGTAGCGAGTTCCACATTCTTAACACTCTCTGGGTAAAGAAGTTTCTCCTGAATTCCCTATTGGATTTATTAGTGACTGTCTTATATTGATGGCCCCTAGTTTTGGTCTCCCCCACAAGTGGAATCATCTTCTCTATGTCTACCCTATCAAACCCTTTCATTATCTTGAAGACCTCTATCAGGTCACACCTCAGTTTTCTCTTTTCTAGAGCCTGTTCATTCTTTCCTGATAGTTTTACCCTCTCAGTTCTGGCATCATCCTTGTAAATCGTCTTTGCACATTTTAAAGTATTGCGCACCTGCTCCCTGTGTTACTGAGCACAGTGGCCTCAGATTTACAATGCGTCATTGGCACATAGCATGCCCAAGTGTGTCTGGCTGATGCAAAAAGGCACTGGGCGACTGTGTGCAAGGTCCATTAAGGCACTAAAAACAAATAGAATGATGGCCTCCCCATCTTTCAGATGAGATTTTAAACTGAGGCCCTGTCTGCTCGTTAAGGTGGATGTAAATGATCCCAATGCGCTATTTGATGAAGAGCAGATGATGTCTCCCCCTGCCCGAGCCCATATTTAACACTCAACCAATCCCACTAAGGACAGACTATCTGGTCATTTATCTCAGTGCTGTTTGTGACAACTTACTGTGTAAAAAATTGGCTGCCGCATTTGTCTGCATTACAACAATAACTAAACCTCAAATTGAAAAATTAATTGGCTGTGAAGTCTTTCTGTGCATTCCACAACCACCAGTGCCAACTTCAAGAGGCTCTGGTATCATACCACTGAATGTTAAAAACAGAATAGAGATTGAATTTGCAAGAAGTAAGCTCAGATTAATTTAAATTAATAGTTTTTCGATATGGTTGAGGGAACAAGAGTAATAAATGTCCTTGACTCTTTACCAGATGTCACTTGAAAAATATTATTGTTTGGATAATTTCCCTCGCTTGAATCCGTCTTTATCGGAGTTCAACGTAAGTAGGAAGACAAGACATATTTCACTAGAGGTGATTACTCATTGTAAAGAATAAGGGGTGAAGCCAAACCAAGATTTGAACAACGCTACAGACGTCTACATTGTTGAATGAAGGTGGCAGATGGTAACAACTTGAAGAGCACAAATTTACTTCAGTCTGTTCGGGGATTGAGAGTCCATTAAATAGACAGATTGTACATAAAGCGCTTTTTAATAGAGCTCATAAAGAAAGCAAGGCTTTAAAAGAAAAAAATTGCAAAGTAAAATTTCAACTGGAACTTTTAGTTTGACTAGAAGTCTCACTTTGCCTTAGATTTTTTGTTTGCTCTGTTACTCTGACTTGGAGACAGAGTGTACTTCTGTATTTTTCCCTTTGGTACCTCATTACACTCCTTCAGAATGTGCCCTGTAGCCTTTCATTGGGTTGTGGCAGAGAGAAGGAACAAAGGTTTCTTGATTCCGAGGAAGGAAACAGGAGTGACGTGAGATTGGAGAGCCCAGAATCGTACCAGACAGAATGTTTCCTCAATAAAGCATTGAAATAATGCATGGAAGGCTAGAAACAGAAAGAACATGCCCCTGCTGCATCTCGGTTCAACACAGCTGTGGCCAGAAGGAGGAAAGAGAGCGAGAGAAAAAATAAACACTTACTGACAGGAAAAGAATCTTCCCGATTGAGAAGGCACTGAAAATAAAATAAGAGCTTGTAGTCTTTCAATATATCCAGCAACGTCGGCATTCTGTTTCGAAAAAAGGGGCACCTGTCACAAGATGACATGAAGAAGGTGGGAAGCAATCAAGGGGAACTGCAATCTCTCCGCAACAGATCGTCCAAGATCGAAGAATGAATTAAATATTGCCACAGGAAGCACTGATTGGTCTGGGCTGGGCTGGTGCCTTCTGAATAAGAGAGAGTCAACTGTAAAATAATAGCCTACAAAGGGGAAGAGTGTTCAGGCAGGAGTGAGCCACATGAAGCAAAACATTGAGAAAAGTTATCAATATTATGTTCCTTTCTCAGTAAGCAATGGAATTCTAGGGGGGGAGAAATTCACTATTGCCCCGTTTGGGGCACTAATTTTTAAAAGTTAGTGTCAGGCGCTAACCATTTCAAACTTTTGAAAAATTCGGCATTTGCGCTCCAAGAAGGAAGTGGATCAAGCGCTAAATCAAGCGCTGCACTTCCTTCTTGGAGCGCAATCGGCAGCAGGCAGGGCGGAGACTTCCGCAGCGCTGCACACTGGGCCGTGCAGCACCGCCACGTTCAAAGGCTCCGTCCCTGCCTTAAAGGGCCCTCGCTGCAGGCTCTGCAATAGAAAAATTACCGACCTGGACCACCAAGGCAGCCGTGATCCCGTGTGATCAGCCCGGCACTCAAGCAGACAGCCAGGCTGATAGATCGCGGGCAGGAACCCGCGAAACAAACTTCAACAAGAAAGGTAAGGCTTTTTTCTTACTTACCTCGGCCACCTCGCCTTCAATTATCGCCCCCGAAGCGGCCAGCCGCCCGATGCACGCCTCCTGCAGCTGTCGGTATTTTCGACCAGCGCTGCTGCAGGGAGGCGGAAGTCAATTTCGGGTCAGGAGCGCTACCGGGACGATGCGCACAGCGATTATGTCACGATCTCCGGGCGAAGGAGATCGGGGCGCAACACCGTAGCGCCGCCGCAAAACTCCCGCCGAATATGGCAGGAGTCAATGTCAGTGCCGCGCTCAGTCGCAAAACCAAAGGCACCCAATTTTTCCCCTCGATTCAATGGCTCTTGATTGAGCCCAACTTTGGTTCCATTAATTCGCAGGATATGGTCATCGCTGGCAAGGCTGACATTTGTTGCCCATCCCTAGTTGCCCTTGAGAAGGTGGTGATGGACAGAGCACTTGGAAAACAGTGACAGGATCGGACAAAGTCAACATGGATTTACAAAAGGTAAATCATGCTTGACTAATCCAATGGAATTTTTTGAGGATGTAACTGGTAGAATAGATAAGGGAGAACCAGTGGATGTGGTGTATTTGGACTTTCAGAAGGCTTTTGATAAGGTCCCGCATAAGAGATTAGCGTGCAAAGTTAAAGCACATGGGATTGGGTGTAAGGTACTGACTTGGATAGAGAACTGGTTGGCAGACAGGAAGCAAAGAGTTGGAATAAACGGGTCTTTTTCCGAGTGGCAGGCAGTGACTAGCGGGGTACCACAATGGACCAGAAATTTGGCTCCCTGGCTTCCCGTGGGTGCAAGGATCGCGCCTGCCGTTGACCTCTGGGTCCACGGGGGATTCCGGTCCTGGGCCTCCTCCACCTGCCGGCGCGCAGTGCTTGCGTATCCCAGGGCGTCGTTAGTGCGATGTGTCCCCTGGGATCACGTGGGCCATGGAGAGCCAATGGCAGCAGACCATCTTTCATTCATAGATTTCTATGAATACAGATCGGCCCCAAAACATCCCTAAAACTACAAATACATTTTTAAAAAAACATCACATTTTTAAAATAACTATAAATTACATTAATTAACTATTTTAAACAAAAATTTAAATTTTTGAAAAAATTAATTACACTTTTTAACGGGGCTAAAACTAAACTTACCTTTCTTTAAAGTAATTAAAAAAGATAAATCTGTGAAAAAAATATTTAAATTTTAATAAAATCAACACTTACCTTGTTAAAAGAAGGCCTTGCGCCTCCATTTTCAATGTGTATCTTCTCCGTGCTTACCCTCACGGAGGAACCTGTAAAAAAACCCGAAGTGCAGGGCGAACGCGCTGGCCCTACGGTGTGCGCATTCGACCTCTGAACTCCTTCCTTCAGGGGAACGGAAGTGCCGGTTTCCCGCACATGCGCAGTGCATGCAAGAAACCGGCACTTTCATTCCGTCCATGGGTGAGTACATAGTGCGTACTCACCCGTGGCGAGCCTAATTTCTGCCCCAATATATATTAATGGTCTAGACGAGGGAACTAGATGTAATATCTTCAGGTTTGCAGATGACACAAAACTAGGTGGGCGTGTGTGCTGTGAGGAGAATGCAGAGAAACTCCAGTATGATTTGGACAGGTTGGGTGATTGGGCAGATGCATGACAGATGCAGTATAATGTGGATAAATGCGAGGTTATCCACTTTGCTGGCAAAAACAGGAAGACAGATTATTATCTGAACGGCAATAGATTGGGAAAAGGGGAAGTGCAACGAGACCTGGGTGTCCTTGTGCACCAGTCGCTGAAGGTAAGCATGCAGGTGCAGCAGGCGGTTAAGAAGGCAAATGGTATGTTGGCCTTCATAGCGAGAGGATTTAAGTACAGGAGCAAGGATGTCTTGCTGCAGTTGTACAGGGCCTTGGTGAGACCACGCCTTGAGTATTGTGTGCAGTTTTGGTCACCTTATCTGAGGAAGGATGTTCTTACCATGGAGAGAGTGCAGCGAAGATTCACCAGACTGATACCTGGGATGGCAGGAATGACGTATGAAGAGAGATTGGTTCGATTAGGCTTATATTCGCTCGAGTTTAGAAGAATGAGAGGGGATCTCATTGAAACTTATAAAATTCTAACAGGACTAGACAGACTCGATGCAGGAAGGATGTTCCCGATGGCGGGGGAGTCCAGAACCAGGGGTCACAGTCTAAGGATAAGGGGTAAGCCATTTAGAACTGAGATGAGGAGGAATTTCTTCACCCAGAGAGTGGTGAACCTGTGGAATTCTCTACCACACAAGGCAGTTGAGGCCAATTCATTAAATATATTCAAGAAGGAGTTAGATATATTTCTTAAGGCTAAAGGGATCAAGGGATATGGGGAGAAAGCAGGGACAGGGTACTGAATTTGGATGATCAGCCATTAAATGGCGGAACAGGCTCGTAGGGCCGAATGGCCTACTCCTGCTCCTATCTTCTATGTTTCTATGAGTAAGAATAGTACGGTATTAGTTCGGGCCAGACTAAGAGGAAAATCAAGAAGGTTTAAGATAGGTTTACAGTGAATGTGTGTGAATGCACAAAGTGTGGTAAATAGGGTTGGTGAGCTGCAGGCGCAAATAGCCACATGGGAATATGATGTCGTGGCGATTACGGAGACCTGACTCAAAAAAGGGCAGGATTGGGTACTAAATATTCCTGGATATATTTGGGCCAAAAATTCAGCACTTGCCAGGTGAGTACGCGTTGTGTACTCACCCGTAAGGCCTCCTGAAGTGCCGGTTTCCTGCATGCACTGTGCATGCGCGGGAAACCGGAACTTCCGGTCTCGTGAAGGGAGGGGGTTAAAGGTGAACCACGTGCATGGGAGAGGCTGCGCGCACGCAGCAAAATTAGTTTATTTTTCTGGTTTCTCCGGGAAGGTAAGTCTGGAAGAAGCTGCGCTTTTAAAAAGGAGGCACAGGACCCGTTTTTAACAAGGTAAGTGGTTAATTAATTACAATTTAAGAAAATTTTCAACAGGTTTATCTTTTTTAGATACTTTAAAGAAAGGTAAGTTTATTTTTAGCACTGTTAAGAAGTATTTTAATTTTTTCAAAATTTTAAATTTTTGTTTAAAGTAGTTAATTTATTTAACTTATAGTTATTTTAAAAATGTGATGTTTTTAAAAAAAATGTATTTGAAGTTTAAGTGTTGTTTTGGGGCCGATTTCAATTCATAGATTTGACAGGTCCTGTCATATCTATGAATGAAAGATGGTCTGCTGCCATTGGCTCTCCATGGCCCACAGGTTCCCAGGGGATGCATCGCACTAACTATGCCCCTGGGATACACAAGCACTGCGTGCCGGCAGCTGCAGGAGGCCCAGCAGCTGAAGTCCCCGTGGGCCCAGAGGTCAACGGCAGGCGCGGTAGGTAGGTGCACGCGGGATCCTTGCACCCGCGGGAAGCCAGGGAGCCTAATTTCTGGGCCAATGTGTTCAGGAAAGATAGGGAAGGAAAGAAAGGAGCTGGGGTGGCAGTAATGATTCAGGAGAATATTACAGTGCTGGAGAGAAGGGATGACCTGGAGGGGTCAAGGACAGAATCTATTATGTTAGAGTTGAAAAACAATAGAGTTGCCATTACACTACTAGGTTTATTCTATAGGTCGCCAACTAGTGGGAAGGATATAGAGGAGCAAATTTGCAGGGAAATTACAGAGAGGTGCAAGAAGTATAGAGTAGTGATAATGGGGGACTTCAACTCTCCTAATATAGACTGGGATAGTCATAGTGTAAACGGCAGGGAGGGGGAAGAATTTCTGAAGTGTGTTCAGGAGAACTTTCTTGATCAGTATGTTTCCGGCTCAACGAGGAAGGAGGCATTGCTGGATCTGGTTCTAGGGAATGAGGTGGGTCAAGTAGAGCAAGTATTAGTAGGGGAACATTTAAGGAACAGTGATCGGCGTATCATAAGGTTTAGATTAGCTATGGAAAAGAACAGGGAGCAATCTAAAGTAAAAATACTTAATTGGAGGAAAGCCAATTTCAGTGGGTTGAGAATGGATCTGGTAAATTGGAATCAAGGATTGGCAGGCAAAACTGTAATCGAACAATGGGCTGCCTTTAAAGAGGAGATGATTCAGGTACAGTCGAGGTACATTCCCACAAGGAGGGAAGATAGGACAACCAAAGTCAGAGCTCCCTGGATGACGAAAGAGACAGAGAGTAAGATGAAGCAGAAAAAGGGGGCGTATGACAGATGTCAGGTTGAGAATGCAAGTGACAACCGGGCTGAATATATGAAGTTCAGAGGGAAGTGATAAAGGAAATAAAAGGGGCAAAGAGAGAGCGTGAGAATAGATTGGCAGCTAACATAAAAGGGAATCCAAAAGTCTTCTATAGGCATATAAATAGTAAATGGGTAGTAAGCGAAGGGGTGGGGCCGATTAGGGACCAAATTGGATGAGGTAAGAGAGAGTTGATGAGGGTAATGCGGTTGATGTGGTGTACATCGACTTCCAAAAGGCATTCGATGAAGTGCCACATAATAGGCTTGCCAGCAAAGTTGAAGCCCATGGAATAAAAGGTACAGTGGCAGCATGGATGCAAAATTGGCTAAGTGACAGGAAACAGAAAGTAGTGGTGAGCAGTTGTTTATCGGACTGGAGGAAGGTATACAGTGGTGTTCCGCAGGGGTCAGTTCTAGGACCACTGCTTTTCTTGATATATATCAATGACTTGGACTTGGGTGTACAGGACACAATTTCAAAATTTGCAGATGACACAAAACTTGGAAGTATAGTGAACACTGAGGAGGATAGTGATAGACTTCAAGAAGACATAGACAGGCTGGTGGGATGGGCGGACACGTGGCAGATGAAATTTAACACAGAAAAGTGCGAAGTGATACATTTTGGGAGGAAGAACGAGGAGATGCAATATAAACTAAAGGGTACAATTCTAAATGGGGTGCCTGAACAAAAAGACCTGGGGCTATATGTGCACAAGTTGTTGAAGGTGGCAGGGCATGTTGAGGAAGCGGTTAAAAAAGCATACGGGATCCTGGGCTTCATAAATCGAGGCATACAATACAAAAGCAAGGAAGTTATGATGAACCTTTATAAAACACTGGTTCGGCTTCAACTGGAGTATTGTGTCCAATTCTGAGCACCACACTTTAGGAAGGAAGTGAAGGCCTTAGAGAGGGTGGAGAAAAGATTTACGAGAATGATTCTAATGATGAAGGACTTCAGTTATGTGGACAGACTGGAGAAGCTGGGGTTGTTCTCCTAGAGCAGAGAAGATTGAGAGGAGATTTGACAGAGGTGTTCAAAATCATGAGGGGTCTAGATAGAGAGAAACTGTTCCCATTGGCGGAAGGGTCGAGAACCAGAGGACACAGATTTAAAGTGGGTGGCAGAAGAACCAAAGGCGCCATGAGGAAAAACTTTTTTACGGAGTGAGTGGTTAGGATCTGGAATGCACTGCCTGAAAGGGTGGTGGAGGCAGACTCAATCACGTCTTTCAAAAGGGAATTGGATAAGCACCTGAAGGAAAAAAAAATTGCAGGGCTACGGGGAAAGGGCGGGGGAGTGGGACTAGCTGAAGTGCTCTTGCAGAGAACCGGCACGGGCTCGACAGGCCGAATGATCTCCTTCTATGCTGTAACCATTCTCTGGTTCTGTGACTCTAATGCTGTTAGGGAGGGAGTTCCAGTATTTTGACCCAGCAACGATGAAGGATCGGAGATATATTTCCAAGTCAGGATGGTGTGTGACTTGGAGGGGAACTTGGAGGTGGTGGTGTTCTGTAGAATTCGCAAAATTATCGCGATTTTATAATAATAAGAAGGAGACATAAAGTTTCGTATAAACAGCTTTATTTCAGCAAAATGCTGTCATGTTTCAAAAAGGACACAAGCAGCCTGTAAAATGGCCACCACGCCTCGTGGCAGAAGGTTCTAGACTATCAGTAGGCAGACAAGATGGCGTTTCAATAAACATTTCAGCGAGATCGGACAGGACTCAGCACATTTGAGATAATGACAAGACGCGATGGGTTTGCATTTTAAACATAAATACTGGAATCGGTCTTCCAGGTACAAACAAGGGCTATTGTACTGGGCGATCAAGGACCCATCCAAAGACATTGATATGCAAATTCCCCACGGCTCTACGATGAGAGAGCCGTTCGCGGGTACTCACAGCAAGCATTTGGAAGCCCCCAAAAACCCCTCCAGGGAGACTACTAGCCAGTTCCACAATGGGAGAAATATTAACGGGTACTCAGACAGTTACAAGTGTCACCGTAACCCATTAACGACAAGTACCACCCCATACAAGAAGTTTGAGCGCCAAAACATGACAAAAGATGAACATTTAGATTGGGCGGGAGATAAGGAATTACAGTACTATAACTGTAGTGTCCAAACGTCCATCTTTTTCTTATTCTTTACCACCGACTGGAGCTCTGGACTCTCATTCTCTGATCCACTGATTTTCCGGGAGTCAACCTCGTGGCTTGCCGCGAAGATCTGTGGAGAACTGGACTGCGAAGGCCGATAAGCGGGCGCACCATCCCGAGAAGTCGGTAAACGGTGTTGAAACCGAAGGCCCGAGAGGAGATGAGATGAGATGAGATGAGAAGAGAAGAAGACGACTGCACGTGCCGCTGCGGTCAGTAAACCCCGACCGCGCCCGAAAATCGATTAACCATTTCTTCGAATTCTATCGGCTACTCCACAACTGGTGTCGGTCCAGAAAGACTTTTCTTTGAATTTTACCGGCTAACTGGTGCCGGGCATAGGGAGACTCTTCTTTGAGTTTTATCAGAGTTCCGAGGTCAACACAGATCTTCATGACAGCAGACGGTCTAGCCTGCTAGCCGGAGCAGAAGCGAGTAAGCAAGTGGGGTACAGAGACCCCTGATCAACACGTGGATAGTCAGGTGCTGCGGTGAAAACATCCGAGCAGAGTTTCGGAATTCTCTGAGTTATCACGAGTGGTGAGCGTGAGTCTCGATCCTACAAATCTAGATTAGGACAGGTATTGATAGGGGAGGGTTTATGTTTTAAGGATAATTATAATGTGTGTCCCCTTTTACGATGTGTTGTGCGCTCCTCGTTTCCCTAAACCTAGTTGCATAAATGTATGTAAGTTTGTACTGTCATTAATCTGTGCTTATGACATGTATTTCGTAATCTTGAATAATATGCAATAAGGATTTTCCATTTCGCACTATTCAACCGGGTCTACCTGAGTTTTTCTCTGCATTATTGCTCTCGCACCTAAGTCCAGTGTCAGAACCGTAAGGGCGAGTGGGTCGAACCACTCACAGGTGTCTAGTGTTACCAGGCTGGCTGGAGACCAAAACAGGCAACAAGGCCTAACCCCGCATTAGCACCCAGGCTAAGCACAGAGCCACGCGAACCGAACCCCTTACAGATAATGGCGACCACGAAGGGACACTGGCAGCGAGAAAATAATGTGTTAGACCCTGGTATGAATGTGCGAAATGTTATGGAAGAGAGAATAGCCGATTATGTTTTTCGAAAAGTGAATTTGACTAAGAGATGGATAAGTGACCTGCTGGTGGATAAGCGTCCACTAGAGGCAGCCGTGAGGTGGACAGGTAGCAAGGAACATAAAAAATCTGTAGAGAAAGCGGTCTGGCTGATGTGTTATAAAAGACAAGTCCAGTTTTCGGACCAAGTCATCATAGCGCAGGCAGCTCAGATCAAGGGTTTATAGGTGGAAATGGACGAGAAGGTCGCGGGGGGGCAGCAGCTCATCGCGTTTTTAAATGCGTTGCATCAAGAACGCCAGTTAGTCGCCAACCACCATGAGGTGAAAATAGATTACCTCGAGTGCCAGGTCACTGAGGCAAAATTAAATGAGGGCAGAATAAGGGAACGATGTGCCCGCCTGGCTGCTCAAATAAAAGCCCAGGAAGAGAGTTTAAAGGGGGTTAGGGCGGCATATAAGATGGCCCTCGAGGATAAACATGAGGGGGCCGATCACAGCATCTGCCAAAGAGAGATAGGGAACCTTAAAGAGGCCCTGAATAACGCACACGGCATGGTGTGCCTTATCAGCCCTTCAGCACACCACCAGTGGGTGGGGAATTTCAAAAATCCCAACCGAACAAAGCAGAGGAGGTATTTGCCACTGTGCCCTCCGCGCCACCCAGCTATTCGGCAACCTGGGTAAGGGAGGAAGTGGTAGAAGTAGAGGAAGAGGTCCCCGAGGTAGTACAGCCCCCTGAAGTAGTAGTGAAGCCGGGACCGTTGTGCCCGCTTACGGGCATTAAGAGGGGCCCGAACGGGGACGGTGGGGAAGAGAGGAATCTCCTCAACCAGCTTGTGTTGCCTCACAGCGCACACCAGCTGAGGGCTATGATCAGCCACGTACAGAAGCTGTCCGAGTCAGACGACCCTTCCGTACATTTCAGGGAGGTAGAGCAGACCGCAGCCATTAACGGCTGCGACGATGGGGAAAGGGCAAAAATGCTGCTGTTCTCCTTAGACAGCTCGATCCTCCAGTGTCTCTCAGACGCGAGTAAAAGGGGTAATAGGACCTATGAGGAGTTAAGAGATGAGGTCCTAGAGGTGTTGGGGGCGGACGATGAAGGTCCATTTGTGAGATTGGGACAGACTATGCAGATGGAGGGAGAACCCCCGAAGGTTTTCGCCGACAGGCTGTGGCCTGTCTATCAGCGTAGTTGCCCAGGTGCGCCAGCGCGCGACGATCTGGACGGTGTCGGTTTAGCTCATTGGCTCAGATGTATAGTAGCCAACAGCTTGCCAGCCGTGAGGGAGCAGGCCAAAGCGTGGTTTGATCCCACTAACCCTGCCACAACAGAGGAGTCGGTCCTAAATCGACTCACGGTAGGGTACCGTAATACCAGGAGTACGGGGGCACGTACCCTTAAGGGAAAGGTGCATGAGGCGCGGCCCATAGCCCCGGCTCAAAAGGAGTGGCATCAGGAGGGAAATCGCATCCCACAAGCCAGTAATGCTTGTTTCGGATGCGGAAAGACAGGACACTGGCGCAAGAACTGCAGGAACCCTTGGAAGGAGTCCAGGGATAAAAATCCCGCAGTGCGAGCCCAGGCGCCTGTCTCTGATAAGGGAGCTGGTGTGCCTATCCATCCCGATGCGATCGAATCAATGTTGGGAGCCATGCGCACCCTCATGATTTCATAAGGAAGGGTGGCAGTCGCTACTGGCCCCGCAGATGCCGCAGCCCCGTCCAACAGTACCCAATGACTAGAGCCCGCACAGCCCGTCTACCTGTGTCCGCTCAGCTATGATGCGTGGAAGCGACCCCTGGTGGAGATGGAGGTAGAGAAGCAGAAGGGTAGTTATTTGTTGGACACGGGAGCTTCATGCACCGTGATTCATACGGATAGCCCCTTTGACTCACCACTGTCTACCAAGGTCCCATACACATTAGCGGGGTTCACGGGAAAAGAGCAGGCTGGCGCGTTCTCCATTCCGCTCTCCATTCATTTAGGAGCACTCCACACCACGTGGAAGTGCATACTGATGAAATGGCAAGAGGGGGGTGGGAGAGGCATCCTCGGATCAGATCTCCTATCGGAGCACGGGATCCTCGTGGACCTTAGGAATCACTGTCTCTGGGGAGCCAAGGGTGGAAAAGGTGAGGTAGTGGTAATCCCGGGGAAGGAAGGTAAAGGGGCCCTGTGTACCATGAAGCCATCCGGAGGTTACGACCTCGGGCTTATGGTCGCGGATGTCCCAACGGACATGCAGACAAACGTGTCAGATAATATGCACGCGTTTGCAACCCACAAACACGATTGTGGGAGGGTTACCGGGTTTGAGGTCAGCGTAGATGGGGACCCCATGACCCGGCCCCAAAAGCAGTATAACTTCCCCAAAGAAGCAGAACCCGATATGGAGACAGCAATGTCCTCCTTGGTGCAGCAGGGCGTGTTGAGGCTGATAGCCACACACGTGAACTCCCCATTATGGCCGGTTAGGAAGCCGGATAATTCGTGGAGGGCCACGGTGGACTACAGAGTCCTCAATAGTAACATCCCCGCCTGCGCGCCCACGGTAGCAGCAGTTGCTGACCTAATAGGGAGTATCCCAGCGTCCGCGACCACGTTCACGGTGCTGGATATCTCGAACGGTTTTTGGTCCATCCCGCTGCGGCGAGAGGACCAGTACAAGTTTGCCTTTACTTTCAAAGGACAACAGTACACATGGAACTGTCTGCCACAGGGTTTCCACAACAGCCCCAGTATTTTCCACCAGTGTATGGCAGGAAGTTTAAAGGAGTTTAGTCAGCCCAATCAGATAGTGCAGTACATGGATGATTTGCTCCTATTTACGGATTCAAGGGAGGAGCATGGACCACTACTGGCCGAGTTATAGCGAGAAAGGGTTTTAAAGTAAACCCTAAGAAAGCACGTATCGGTCAGCAGGAAGTAAAATTCCTGGGGCTGACCATTCGCGCTGGGGAAAGAGCCATAGATAAGGCTAGGAGGGAGTCGGTGCAGGAGTTACCGATTCCCAACACCATAAGGGGTGTGAGGTCCTTTTTGGGACTGACCGGTTACTGCAGAGATTTTATAGAAGACTATGCGGCCACAGCGGCGCCGCTGCTCCGACTCCTCCATAAGGGAGTGGAGTGGTCTTAGGACGAGGGCTGCCAGGCAGCCTTCGAGAAGTTAAAGAGGGACCTGCTGACCGCGCCAGCTTTAGGGGCCATAGATGGGGGGGAGGAGTTTTTCCTGGAGGTAGCTGCCAGCGGGGACAGCTTGGGCGCTGTGCTGCTCCAAGAGCGTCACGGCAAGCTGAGGCCGGTTGTCTATTCGTCCAGGGTGTTAACGGATGTGGAGAGGAGTTTCTCCAATTGCGAAAGACATCTTTTAGCCACGCATTGGGCTGTGAAAAGATCAGCGATCTTCACAGGGCTCTCTCCCATCACTCTCCTCACCCATCACACACCAACTAAGATGCTTCTAGATGGGAGGATTAAGGATGGGACCGTAAGCAGCACTCGAATTGCGCGCTGGACCCTTCTCCTTTCCCAGATGGATCTTAGGGTTAAAGGTCTTTGCGAGCCCAGGCTTGCGGCCAATTTGGTATACCCCGGTACAGCCCACCAGTGTTCGGTGGAGGGGGTGTGGGAAGTCAACATAGGTTTGCGGGCTGGGATACATCCCACAGGGCGCGAGATTTATGTTGATGGGTCCAGCACAGTGTCCGCTGGCGAACGACTCACAGGGTGTGGAGTTTATGACCCTGCGGCAGACCTTGCCCTGGCGATTAAGCACCATGAGCGCGCAGCAGGCTGAGCTGTCTGCGGTGGTACGTTGTTACCCACCCAGAAATTTTCCCAACCCCATACACAATTTGCTCGGACAGTATGTTCACATGCAATTCGTGTACGGAATACCTGGCCATTTGGTCCCGCCGTGGATACACCTCCGCGGACGGGTGACTTTTAACGGCGAAGCCCTTGCTGGAAAAGATCCTAGCAGCAGTAGGGGAGGAAGGGGAGATTTTCATCCATATGGTGAAAGCTCACTCCTCCACAGAGCCCCGTGGGGAGGCAACCAGCAGGCGGATGCGCTAGCCAGGGAGGGTGCCCGTAACGGCATTTTCTGGGACCCCTATGGGCCCAGACCCGTGGCAGCGATCCAAGGTAGAGACGGGAATCCCGGGAACACCAGGGTAGCATTGCCCCTAGACCTTAAGACCATCCAGAACCAGGATCCCACCCTAAAAGCAGTTCTCAGAACCATTGCTGAGGGCAAGTAGGTAGAGGGTCCGTACAGTACGGCAACCCTCTCCGTTAAGGAAGGGATGCTGTTCCGCGAGGAGCAGTGGGTTGTGCCGCAGCAGCACAGGAGGGAATTCCTCCAGTTGGCTCATGAAGGGCCGGGGGCAGGGCACCCCGGGCCCGAGGTTACCTGGCAACGGGTAGAGCAGGCGGGATGGTGGCCGGGACTCAGGGAGCAGGTCCGCGGGTTCTGTGCAAGCTGTCTCGTGTGCGCTGCAAACAACCCAGACCCCCAGAAAAGGAAAGTGCCCATGGGGCACATCAGGAGGGTGGAGGGACCATGGCAGTCGATACAGATCGACTATATAGGGCCCCTGCCCACCACCCAGGGAGGCTATAAGTACTGCCTCGTCTTGGTGGATGTGTTTTCCAAATGGGTGGAAGCCTTCCCCTGTAGAACAGCTACGGCACTGGGTACTGCGAAAATCTTGGTCCGGGAAGTGTTCTCGCGGTGGGGACTCCCCCGTTTCGTGGAGTCAGACCAAGGGAGTCATTTCACCGGCCAGGTGATGCAGAGCACCCTCATGCTTTTGGGCATTGAAGGGAAGTGGCACGTAACGCACAATCCCCAGTCATCCGGGATTGTTGAACGCATGAACCGGACCCTGAAGGAGAAATTGAGGAAAGAGACTATGAACTCGCCCCAAAAATGGGCGGAGGTTCTGCCTCTAGTCCTCATGGGGATCCGGGCCAGTCAGTCGAAAAGTACGGGGTATTCCCCGCACGAGGTGATGACTGGGAGGATCATGCGAACCCCCACCCATGTGCTAGCGCCGGTGCTCACTGAGGGTCAGCTCCAAGAGGTAAGCAGGGACAAGTTCATCCAGACCCTCTTGGAGTGCCTGAAGCAGGTTTATGAGCAGGCGGCTGGGAACATGGGAAGGCAGCATCAGGGCAATCGCCTGTTGCTGGAACCCCGCAAGGAACAGGAGTGGGAAGTAGGAGACCAGGTCATGGTCAGGAACTATGCCAGAGTAGGGAGTCTGGAACCACTGTATATGGGACCCTACAGGATTGTAGATAAGGCGAGTCCCATGGTATACGCCGTAAAGGTACCTCGGCGCACTAAGTGGTTTCACGTAAATCAGTGCAAACTGTATAAGCCGGGTGCACAAGGGCCAACCACAGGGGCCAGAACTGCGAGTGGGGACTCGCAGCCCCGGGTAGGACCACAGGGCACGCAGGCTGGCAAAGCAGCTTGCATCAGGGGAGAGGACATCCTAGCAAAATGTAGGATCCTTTACTGGGGTTGGGAGTCAGATGAGGAAGAGTTCGAGGAGCTCGACCAAGATAGTGACACAAGCGAAGAGGAGCTGGAATCGGAGGACGAAAGGGTCGCCCCCGATTCAGGTATAGGGAAGATAGGGACTGCAGATGGAGATCCACACAGGGTGGAGACAGAAGCTGCAGGTCCCGAAATCAGGGGGGCGGAGCTAGGGGAGGCGGGATCAGCGGCTGTGGTGGGACCACAGGACGTGGCAATGGAAGCCTCAGAACCCAATCCGTCTGCCTTGGAAGTCTTGCCCTCAAGGGAGGTAGGGACTGCGAGTGAAGGGCCGCCTATTGGGCCAAGTAGGGCGGTGCCAAAGGCTGCAGATCCCGAGTTCAGGGAGGCGGAGTCAGGGGAGGCGGAGCCAGCGACTGTGGTGGGACCACAGGTCGCCACGGTGGAAGTCTCGAAACCCGGTCCGTCAGTCCTGGAGTTCCTGCCCCCGGTAGTTCCCCGTAGGTCAAGTCGGACACCCCAGCCCAGGAAGATGTGGATAAGCCCCCAGAGTGTCCCAAGGCGTAGGTTCAAGGCTAAGGCAGCCCAAGGAGAGCCCAGTCACAGCGCCGCAGCAACAGGCTGCGGCAGATCAAAGGAAGGGGTCAGTGACCCCCCACCGTTGGGAAAAGCTTGTGGCCGCCTTCACAGAATTTATGTAGGCCGCCCTGGGAATGGGTGGCGCTGTACAGTTTTATAAGTTTTAAGTTTGAAGTTTGATAGTTAAATAAAAATTTTGATAAGTAAAAGATAAATGATGGAAGTTTTAAGATTAGGTTTAGCTAAAAGATCTATCCAGCGCACATGTCTTCTTACGTGAGGCGAGGTCAGGGGACCCGCTCACCCTTCACAAAAGCCAGAGACTCTTGGGAGGCTGGCTACCTCATTCTATCTGATCACAGGAACCAAGGAAGGATGGAACGGATTCTGGTAGTGCTCGCGGCATTTGGATGTGGATTGGCCTATCGAGGCCGCACCAAGGATGTCGTGGTATTTGGTTGCTCCGGGGACACGGCCCCCATCGCGACGGATGGGACCGGGAGGCGAGAGGCTGAGGAGACCGCCACTTATTTCCACAAGGGAAGGTGGCCAGGATGGCTGGGAACGAATTCCACTGAGTATTCCAGTACATCAGGTTTTGCCTACAAAGAGACTTCTTTGATGTGCCCCAAAGTGAGGATCATTGCACCCAGGATCAGCGTCACCGTCGGCAAACGGATTTGTTTGACTTGTAATGGGAGTGTCCCATTGAGCCGATGGTGGTGGCTACGAAAGCTGAGCAAAAACATGAGGAACTCTTCGGTCGAGTGGGAGCGACTGGGGAATAATACCCATCGGACAATTACGGGGACTAACGGACGATTGAAAGTCTGTTGGGACAAATGGTGGGAACTGGATGAGGGAATTTATGTATGTATGTGGGGGTCAAAGCACGTTTGCCCCAAAGGCATCTCCATATTTTTCATCAATCAGTGGCAGGATAATGGGAAAGGGATGAGGTGGGATGCAAGCACCAGGGGGTGCGGGGCTCCATACTCTCCGATCCCGGTAAATGCCACTGAACTCATTACGCGCCCACGCAAGGCCCCGCCCACAATTCCGGTGGTTCTAGCTAAGGAAGAAGGGTGCCCAAAAACCAGTAAGGGACCCGGGAATGGTTTGGTACTGGTCCCTACAGACCAGCTACTATTTCAGGGGGTACATTTTGCGGTGGCCTCAGTGATTTTAAACCTCACCGAGGTGCGGTTGCCAGAGTGGTGCCACAAAGAGACGGAACAGTTATATCAGGTCCTGTTGACCAGGATGTTTAGGCAATTTTATGAGTTCGATTTCGCGGAAATTGATAAAACAAGTTTGTACACCGCACCACATGAAGTTTTGGGTCAGGTGGGGAGACAAAGGAGGGGTGTTGTGAACGACATGTTCACTGCTTTCAATACAGGTACATCTGTGGTCAACGCTCTAGACAGCGTGGAGCTGCAGACCCAGATTAATGGCTTAAAAACACAATTGAAGAACATTCTCACAGATGAAAATAAGGTGGTTGGGTCTGGGTTACATGAGGACCAGGCCATGACTCTCCATTTAAAAGAAATAATAGCTGAGCTGGAGAAACACGCGCGTACGGTAAATGCCCTGATCAGGGAAGATCGGAATGCGTCCGATCAGGCTGCACAGAATGAGGTGTGCGTGCTTTACGGGGCGTGGTTACTGGGCGAGGGCCGCAGTAATTTGGAGGATTTAAAACAAGGTTTGGTCCCGTCCTGGATAAGTAACAAACACCTGCAGGCGCTCCACCCTTTTCAGAACGCATTAAACCCGTGCCAGCTCAGACTAGCTTCAGAAGCATACCCAGTCCCCGTGGACTGCGGACGATCAAACCACACCATTATGGGTGTAGTTTTACGTATGCCGGTTTTGGGCGACACAGCAAAGCCCGCCCCGGTATATCGGGTAGAGAACATTGGTGTCATTCAGGGGGGAGCCCACATTCGCTATGCAGCGGTTCCACCTTACGTCAGCCGCTGGGAAGCAAACGATGACAGGTACAGATCTCTCTGGTTGTCGTGGCAGGGGAGCACACATAATCCTGTGTCCCCAGCACTTGAATGCCTTTCTGACACCACAATGCGGGTTCAGGACGGCTGGCGCTAAGCCCATGAATTGCATCATGGAGGCAATGGCACAAGATCATGTGCCTCCGCAGGTGGCATACATAGGGGGTGGAACATATTGTGTTACCACTGCAGCGCAACACTACCAGCATGGAAACCGTAGCCGGTGTCCGGTGAGTGACAGCAGTTTCTGTTTTAAACCCAGGGCTGAAGTTCGAGTGGCACAGAAGCGAATTGTCCCGATCCCTGAACCATCCTCATTCCCCCTCTCCCTGAACACCTCACCAAGCTTTTCAAAGCCGTTGCGGTTTCGCAGAAACATTTTTACACCCTAGAACAAAAGACTGTCGAGATAGAGACAGAAATTCTAGACATAGTAATTCCACCGTGGTGGGATCTGTTCACCAACATTGAAGTGCCTTCCTTGATTAGAATAGCCTCCCACATTTTAGTTGTATGCCAAGTGTTTATTGTGATATAATTATTGGTCGTGCATTGTAAGAGAGGCAAATGCCTCACCAAGAACGAAAACACGGGAGAGTGGCGAGAGCGTTACGTGCGCGTCACGAACAAAGCACCGCGTAAACAGACAAAATGGCGTCACTCCAGTTTTTCCACGTGCGCCTCGGAATTGTTGTAATTGATCGTGATTTTTCTCAGAAACTGTAATTAAGTTTGGAACTCTACATATTTAAGAGTTGTTTTTGATTATTTTGATTTGGTGTTGTTGAATATGATTGTTTGGTTGTTTTTGTTTTCTTTTTCCTTGAATAAAAAAATATGCATATGCAGGTGGTGCGAGAGGCATCGGCCTGGTTACACCTGGAAGGAAATACACGGGGTGTAAGTTGAAGGCAAATGCTGCCTACGGTGTTATAAGAATGTAATTTTCCTGGGAAATAAGGACGACACGAAGACCCTAGATAGTTTTAAGTTATGGGAATTTTTAGATATGGAGAATCGAGATAATATTGCTCACCACAATGTTTTTGATACGATAAGCGGAGTTATTCACATCAACAGGAGGGACTGTCGCGATTTATCGCGATTTTATAATAATAAGAAGGAGACATAAAGTTTCGTATAAACAGCTTTATTTCAGCAAAATGCTGTCATGTTTCAAAAAGGACACAAGCAGCCTGTAAAATGGCCGCCACGCCTCGTGGCAGAAGGTTCTAGACTTTCAGTAGGCAGACAAGATGGCGTTTCAATAAACATTTCAGCGAGATCGGACAGGACTCAGCACATTTGAGATAATGACAAGACGCGATGGGTTTGCATTTTAAACATAAATACTGGAATCGGTCTTCCAGGTACAAACAAGGGCTATTGTACTGGGCGATCAAGGACCCATCCAAAGACATTGATATGCAAATTCCCCACGGCTCTACGATGAGAGAGCCGTTCGCGGGTACTCACAGCAAGCATTTGGAAGCCCCCAAAAACCCCTCCAGGGAGACTACTAGCCAGTTCCACAATGGGAGAAATATTAACGGGTACTCAGACAGTTACAAGTGTCACCGTAACCCATTAACGACAAGTACCACCCCATACAAGAAGTTTGAGCGCCAAAACATGACAAAAGATGAACATTTAGATTGGGCGGGAGATAAGGAATTACAGTACTATAACTGTAGTGTCCAAACGTCCATCTTTTTCTTATTCTTTACCACCGACTGGAGCTCTGGACTCTCATTCTCTGATCCACTGATTTTCCGGGAGTCAACCTCGTGGCTTGCCGCGAAGATCTGTGGAGAACTGGACTGCGAAGGCCGATAAGCGGGCGCACCATCCCGAGAAGTCGGTAAACGGTGTTGAAACCGAAGGCCCGAGAGGAGATGAGATGAGATGAGAAGAGAAGAAGACGACTGCACGTGCCGCCGCGGTCAGTAAACCCCGACCGCGCCCGAAAATCGATTAACCATTTCTTCGAATTCTATCGGCTACTCCACAACTGGTGTCGGTCCAGAAAGACTTTTCTTTGAATTTTACCGGCTAACTGGTGCCGGGCATAGGGAGACTCTTCTTTGAGTTTTATCAGAGTTCCGAGGTCAACACAGATCTTCATGACAGCAGACGGTCTAGCCTGCTAGCCGGAGCAGAAGCGAGTAAACAAGTGGGGTACAGAGACCCCTGATCAACACGTGGATAGTCAGGTGCTGCGGTGAAAACATCCGAGCAGAGTTTCGGAATTCTCCGAGTTATCACGAGTGGTGAGCATGAGTCGCGATCCTACAAATCTAGATTAGGACAGGTATTGATAGGGGAGGGTTTATGTTTTAAGGATAATCATAATGTGTGTCCCCTTTTACGATGTGTCGTGCGCTCCTCGTTTCCCTAAAGCTAGTTGCATAAATGTATGTAAGTTTGTACTGTCATTAATCTGTGCTTATGACATGTATTTCGTAATCTTGAATAATATGCAATTAAGATTTTCCATTTCGCACTATTCAACCGGGTCTACCTGAGTTTTTCTCTGCATTATTGCTCTCGCACCTAAGTCCAGTGTCAGAACCGTAAGGGCGAGTGGGTCGAACCACTCACAGGTGTCTAGTGTTACCAGGCTGGCTGGAGACCAAAACAGGCAACAAGGCCTAACCCCGCACTAGCACCCAGGCTAAGCACAGAGCCACGCGAACCGAACCCCTTACAGTTCCCATGCACCTGCTGCCCTTGAGCTTCTAGGTGGTAGAGGTCACAGGTTTGGGAGGTGCTGCTAAAGGAGCCTTGGCGAGTTGCTGCAGTGCATCTTGTAGCTGGTACGCACTGCAGCCTATGATGGAGGGAGTGGATGCTTAAGCAGAAATGCTTCTGTTATCTTGTTGTCTTCAGCAACGTATTAAACCAAATGGACATTCAGATATTCAGGCTCTCTCTTTGAAGTGTGCGCCCATTTTAACAGTAACTCTTATTCTCATAGAATTTGCACTAATCGTGGGAAATGACATGTGACCTTAAAGACAAGCTGGTTTAGAATGTAAAATATCCCATGTCACTATTTGAAGAAAAGCAGGGGAGTTCTCTCTGGTGTCCTGGCCAATACTTATCCCTCCAGTAACATCACTAAATCAGATTACCTGCTCATTATCTCGTTGCTGTTTGTAGGAGCTTGCTGTGCGCAAAAATCTCTGCCGTGTTTCCTGCAGTACAACAGTGGCTGCCCTTCAAAAGTACTTCATTGGCTGTGAAGAACTTTGGGAGGTCCTGAGGCAGTGTAAGGTGCTATAGAAATGCAAGTTCTTTCTTTCTATATTTGCAATAGCACAAGTCGCATTCAAGTCCCAATTCATTTGCCAGCTACTCCAAATGCACCTTTATAAAAGAGAGACAAAGGGACTGCTAATTGGAAAGTGTGGATCTCCAGTTCCAGAATAAGATCCCAGGGTGGATCTGGCTGGAGGAAAAAGCTGCAAGAAATTGAACAGTCAGCAAAAAATAAATGACGTTCGTCACACGATTTGCTTCGTGGTACAAAGAACAAAAACAAATTTAAACTAAACATGTTTGTCAATCCCTGTCTGTAGAATTAAAATGCAAAATGCAAGGTTTAATAGTTAGTTTTGACACCAATTAATGGAAGAGCTTATTAGATATTTTAATGGTTGTAATTTATTCAACAGTTGCAGTTTTACTAGCAATAAACTTCATGTTGTCATCACCCAAATATCAAGGGCTTCCTTGGTAACAGTCGAAGTGAATGATTATATGACTAGGTGGCAGGATGGATGGCTGCTTAGGAGACTAACTGCATGATTTAGTGGGAGTAAGATGCATGACAGTGTGACTGGGTTAAGGAAAGGGTGGATGGCTGACTGGGTAGCAGATATAATAGGTGATTGAGGGTAAAGGACGGCATGGCTGGATGAAAAAGAAGAGTGAAGACACGTGATTAAATGGCAAACTAGATGAACAACTTTTTTTTTAATGTATTCCTGTGATGTGGGCATCGTTGGCAAGGCCAACATTTATTGCCCATCCCTAATTGCCCTCGAGAAGGTGGTGGTGAGCCGCCTTCTTGAACCGCTGCAGTCCATGTGGTGAAGGTGCTCCCACAGTGCTGTTAGGGAGGGAGTTCCAGGATTTTGTCCCAGTGACTATGAAGGAATGGCGATATACTTCCAAGTCAGGATGGTGTGTGACTTGGAGGGCAACTTGTAGGTGGTGGTGTTCCCATGCGCCTGCTGCCCTTGTCCTTCTAGGTGGTAGAGGTCGTGGGTTTGGGAGGTGCTGCCGAAAGAGCCTTGGCGAGTTGCAGCAGTGCATCTTGTAGATGGTACACACTGCAGCCACGGTACGCTGGTGGTGGAGGGAGTGAATGTTTAAGGTGGTGGATGGGGTGCTAATCAAACTGGCTGCTTTGTCTTGGATGGTGTCGAGCTTCTTGAGTGTTGTTGGAGCTGCACTCATCCAGGCAAGTGGAGAGTATTCCATCACACTCCTGACTTGTGCCTTGTAGATGGTGGAAAGGCTTTGGGGAGTCAGGAGGTGAGACACTCGCCGCAGAATACCCAGCCTCTGACCTGCTCTTGTTGCCACAGTATTTATGTGGCTGGTCCAGTTAAGTTTCTGGTCAATGGTGACCCCCAGGATGTTGAGGTTGGGGGATTCGGCAATAGTAATGCCATTGAATGTCAAGGGACAGTGGTTAGTCTCTTGCTTGTTGGAGAAAATGAATGTATAACCGGACGTAGTAACTTGAGACCAGTAGTGGGCCATTCAGCCCCTTGAGCCTAATCCGCCATTCAATTAGATCATGGCCAATCTGTATCTTAACTCCATTTACCCGCCTTTGATCCATATCCTGTGATACCTGTACCTAATAAAAATCTATCGATCTCGGTCTTGAATATTTCTATTTTCCCCCCAAGCATCCAGAGCCTTTTAAGCCAGAGAGTTCCAGATTTCCACTACCCTTTATGTGAAAAAACGCTTCTTGGTTTCCCTCACGAACAGCCGAGCTCTAATTTTAAGATTGTTCTGAATTCTTGCACCAGAGGAAATAGCTTCTCTGTGTCTACCCTATTGAATCCTTTTATCATCACAAACACCTCAAAAGCTTAGATTAGTGATGTTGTGATGGGGACTTATTGGGTGATGAGGTGGTAGCTGGATGTGTATGACTGACTCGGTAACTGGGACTATTCGACAAACACTTGACGTGACAATGGGTGTCGAAGTAGTGCCATGATAAGATGGCAGACTGGTGGGTGTGGACAAGGGACTAATTGGAAAACTGCATTATTGGATTGGGGCTTGACAAAGACCGCATCTGCGAGTATGTGTGAGTGATAGGGGGAGAGATGGACTGACAGACTTAGTATTTTGACTAGCTTACAGTGACAGTGTGAAAGATCAAGCACATGACTTTATGACTGCATAGGTGATGATGATGTGGCTGGAAAGGTAATTAGGTGAATTGATTCCTGGGATCAGAGGGTTGTCCTATGAGGAGAAATTGAGTAGATTGAGCCTATACTCTCTGGAGTTTAGAAGAATGAGAGATGATCTCATTGAAACGTATAAGATTCTGAAGGGGATTGACAGGGTAGATGCTGAGAGGCTGTTTCCCCTGGCTGTTGAATCTAGAACTAGGGGGCATAGTCAGGATAAGGGCTCAGCCATTTAAGCCTGAGATGAGGAGGAATTTCTTCACTCAGAGGGTGGTGAATCTTTGGAATTCTCTACCCCAAAGGGCTGTGGATGCTCAGACATTGATTATATTTAAGTCAGAGATCGATAGATTTTTGGACTCTAGGGGAATCAAAGGATATGGGGACAGGGCGAGATGGTGGAGTTGTGGTTGAAGATCAGCCATAATCTTATTGAATGGCAGAGCAGGCTCGAGGGGTCAAATGGCCTACTCCTGCTCCTAATTCTTATGCTCTTATGTTCAAAATTTAAGCAGGATAAGATTCCTTTACAACTCTATGCCCTGCATGGCCAAACTTCGGTAAGTTTTTGAAAGAGCTAAGCACACATCAGTGCGATTTTGTGAATACTAATCTTTGTTCTTGGCGAGTAAATGTAGGATTAATATTTGAAAATGTGCTTGGAACTCCCTCGAACGGTAAGACGTAATTACATTTATTCTCATGAAACAAGTCACCACACGGGAAGGCGATGGAATCTGCTGGTGGACCTTTGTCTCTCTTCATAACCACCTACACCTTTTTGATTTGTTGGGTCAGATATTGGAAAAAATACTCTTTGAGTGGGAACTAATCAGATTCTAAACCACCAGACTTCACAGTGATGGAACAATTGCGGAGAAAAGAAAAACAGAACATAACTTTAGACGAAAGATGGCACGAAAAACGCCCACAGCAGCAGGAGATATAGAAATGTTGGGGAAAGGTGGAATCCAGCCTGTAGCCGAGCCAGAGAAGCAATTAATAGTTGAAGATGTGATAAGCGTCTATAAGTTGCCATTAAGCCATGTCTATAAGGTACATATTAGCATAACTCAGCTCTGTCTCAGTTTTGCTGAGATATCTTTATTGTAATGGACCCTCCAGCTTAATTGTACAGTCCTGTAAGATCTTAACGATCTCTGAGTTCTTGGACAAGACACCAATAGGCAGCAGCCAGTATGTTTGAGCAATAGATCAAGCTTTATTAAGCTTACAGCATAATCAATACATAATATTAGGCGATAGTTTTAACGAGTAGCTCGCAACCCTTGGTCTCTGGAACCTCTCGGACACAGATGACGTCGTCTTAAGTCTGTTCCTTTGTTCTCGCAGTAAGTCTGTGTGAAGTTGTTCTTTGAGTATCGAGGTTTTAACCCATTTCTTATCAAAAGTTTGTTTGGCCAGTGTCCATATATGGTCTTTAACAAAATCACCTTCTTTAATTGGTTCTAATGGTCAAAATACCATTGTCACTCGGACTAAGGTAGCATCCCGCCTATCCAGTATTTTTCCATCAACCCTATCCCGCTGTCTTGTTATCTTGTTTATAGTTTTTCACCCCATTGGAATTTACTTTATCTCTTTCATTTCCTGCCTCCCTGGTACAAGACCTTTATACCAAGGGCCCATATCAGCGCTGTTTCACTAGTCTTGAGGTATCCAGACAACCTCACTTTAATCTACCAGATAAATACCTTAACTTCCATGATCTCTCTCATTTTATGTCCTTATACTAATTATTCTTTAAATATTGTTGCAATTAGTTTTGTTAAGCGAAATCTAAGTTCTACTCAGCATCATAGTATGTTATTTAATGATTTGACCTTCACTAGCAGCCTGTGACTGTTTCTTATCAACGCTTAGTCAAAACTGCTTTTGACTGTCCTTCGCAGCTACATTTTGAACAAGTCTTAGCTTTTTATTTACCCAGGAGTAATTATGGGTAATATTATTTGGTCAATGGCTACACTTGAATTTATATGTATATGATTCTCGTCTACTAAATATCTCTAAATATCAGCCTTTTGTACAGGCCTCTCCATCTGCACAACAGCCTGACTAAAATCACCTCATTCTGATATTGGAAGGTATTTTAGCTTCTCGGACCTGCTAGCTTTATCTCGTTCCAAATTCTCTGCCTAGTGATAATGGAAGCTTATCGTGAAGGACTCATATTATCAGGCAAAGAACATGGACCATATGTTTTGATGGCAATGTGAGTGCAGCATGCCACCCAGACACTCACTAAGCGATTTATTTCTCCTGTTTCGGTGAGCAATTCAGTAAAGGGTGCTCAGAGAAGTGTGTGGATGGAACCGATAACTCCAAGGGACGATAGGAAATTCAGCAATGTCAAAGAACGTCTATTTTCCCCCATTGGTTGCTATGGCTTGAATGGAAATAGGTAAAGAGTTCAACTCTCCTACATGTGACGTGGGAGATGAAGATGTTTACACTTGTGGAATAGTCCAAATCTAGGGGACATAAATAAAAGATAGTCACTAATAAATCCAATAGGGAATTCAGGAGAAACTCTTTACCCAGAGAGTGGTGAGAATGTGGAACTCGCTACCACAAAGAGTAGTTGAGACGAATAGCATAAATGCATTTAAGGGGAAGATAGATAAACACAGGAGGGAGAAAGGAATCAAAGGATATTCTGATGAGGTTAGATGAAGTCGGGTGGGAGGAGGCTCATGTGGAGCATAAATGCCAGCAATGTCAGCATGCCATAAATGTGAGAGTGACTGCCCTTGACATCAAGGCAGCATTTGACCAAGTGTGGTATCAAGGAGCCCTAGTAAAACTGAAGTCAATGGCAATCAGGGGAAAGACTCTCCACTGGCTGGAGTCAAACCTAGCACAAAGGAAGATGGTTGTGGTTGTTGGAGGCCAATCATCTCAGCCCCAGGACATCGCTGCAGGAGTTCCTCAGGGCAGTGTCCTAGGCCCAACCATCTCCAGCTGCTTCATCAATGACCTTCCCTCCATCTTAAGGTCAAACGTGGCGATGTACGCTGATGATTGCAGAGTGTTCAGTTCCATTCGCAACTCCTCAGATAATGAAGCAGTCTATGTCCGCATGCAGCAAGACTTGGATGACATTCAGGCTTGGGCTGATAAGTGGCAAGTAACATTTGTGCCACACAAGTGCCAGGCAATAATTATCTCCAACAAGAGAGCATCTATCCAGTGCCCCTTGACATTCAAAGCCATTACCATTGTCGAATCCCCACCATCAACATCCTGGGGGTCACCATTGACCAGAAACTTAACTGGACCAGCCACATAAATACTGTGGCTACAAGAGCAGGTCAGAGGCTGGATATTCTGCGGTGAGTATCTCACCTCAGAATCGGACCATGATGAGCCCTAACGCCAGCAGCACCGGGCACACCAGCAGCACCAACAGCAACACCAACCTTCTCCGCAATCACCTGATGATGCACAGGACACACGGTATCAGCACCCGACCACATTGCTGCCCAAGATGGCCTCATCATGGCCAGATTTAGTTAACTTTACACTGTACTCCCATATGGCTGCCACATGATCTGCCAGGTTGGCACCACCCCACACCAACACCATAAAGTATCCCTACAATGTCCAAACCATTCCTTTCACACTCAGCACCATTGCAGGGTTACTGTTATGTCTCAGCATTCACTGCAACTCACTAAGCCACTTCCAAAGGTGCACACAAATCTGTCCAAGACCGGAAAGTGTTGAAAATAAAGATTTTTATGTTTGACACCACATGAACAGAAACTTTACAGAAACATTGGATAAAACACCCAAGTGGCTACTCTTGTGTGTTGTTAGTTGGTATGATTGCACTAGGATGAGATGTGGATGTGATAATGTAGATAGAGAGAGAGGGATGGGTAGAAGTGCAAGGTAAGTTGGTGTGAGTAAGGATGTGTAGGAGTAGGGTAGGGAAAGCAGAGTGATGGGGATGTGATGAGAGGCACAGCAGGATGCAGTTGAGTGTCGCTTTGCAGTAACGTTTCCTGATCTAATGAGATCATTGAAATGTTTGCGCCACTGCACCCAGATCCTCCTGAACACACCCCTGCTTGTGACCTCCTCTGCAATCTGCAACCAGGCTGTGTTGGTCTCCTGGGGAGGTCTCTTCCGCCCATCGGAAGGGAAGAGGACCTCCCTGCGTGCTCTGACTCCCTCCATAAGCATATGGAGGGTGTCATGGGAGAACCTGGGTGCAGCCCTCTGCCTCTGTGCAGTCATTGTCAGTGTTTGCAGCACTCCAATACTGTAGTGCACTGACACCACAAATGTTAGATTAAACGTCAAATCTAACGTGGCCATGATCCCTTTAAAGCTCCCGGCTGAAAACAAGTCATGAATGACGTCACCAGACACACTCCATCTCATTGGGCCGAGTAATGCGCAGGGCGGGCTTAATAGGCCCCATTAAGGGATAATCATTTTCAGCAGTGGGATAGAGCCAGCAGCGGAGTCGTGACCCGCCACACCGACCGCCCAGACCGGACCCGCCCAGGTAGATAAAATTCCGGCCACAGACTGTAAAGCACTATGGGACGACCTAAGGTCATGAAAGGCACTACATAAAAGTATATGTAATGTTCTTTCTTTCCTTCCTAGAGGAACATTCAGTGCAGCCACCAGCCCACTTTCATGGAAATAATGAGGACAGAATTGTAGTACGTAGTGAATCACCGCAAACCCTAATAAATGCTTTTTGTTGTTTGAATGAGTGTAAATGCACTCCAGCAATCGGAATTCACCAATGAAGATCATGCAAAAAGATTTATAAGGATGACACCAGAACTGAAAGGTAATGACTATCAGGAATGACTGAACAGGCTGGGGCTCTTTTCTCCAGAAAATAGAAGGCTGAGGAGTGACCTGATAGAGGTCTTTAAGGTTATGAAGAGGTTTGATAGGTTTGACGTAGAGAAAATGTTTGCACTTGTGGGGGAGACCAAAAATAGGGGCCATAGATATAAGATAATCTCTAATAAATCCAAAAGGGAATTCAGGAGAAACTTCTTTACCCAGAGAGTGGTGAGAATGTGGAACTCGCTACCACAGGGAGTGGTTGAGGCGAATTGCATAGATGCATTTAAGGGGAAGCTCGATAAACGCATGAGGGAGAAAGGAATAGAAGGATATGGTGATGGGGTGAGATGAAGTAGAGTGGGAGGAGGCTCGTGTGGAGCAGAAACACCGGCACGGACCAGTTGGGCCGAATGGCCTGTGTCTGTGCTGTAGACTTGATGTAATTCTATGTAATACCTTAACAGTACCAACAGATTGTGTTAGAAATGAGAATTGACTGAAAATATTAATGTTTTGTTCCTTCAGACTTTTTTTCTTGTATTGAATGTTTGCCTTTTAAATAAAGAAGTCAATCTCATGAGGTCTTTTCAAAAGAAAGAAGGTCATCATTTATTGACTTCACCTTGCAACACTATAGCACATGTGTTAAAACTGAGCATTGAGTTCAGGGAACTGGAGGAGATCAAAAGGCAAGATCAAGAGTTGGACCTTGGATATTGGCCACTTCATGAAAGATACATGAACTTGGGGCTAGTTAGATAAAGGAGGAGCTCTGCTGTGTGAATCCCATGATTATAGATCTCAGACTCATTCAGACTCGAGACATGAAAAGCTGCTATAAAATGCAAATTATTTTCTTTCTTGTAGTAAGGATCTTGTATGTTAATATATGGTGGGTCAAAAGTCACTGAATAATCTCTTTTCCATTATAGTTACTTGGCAATTTTGAATTTGTGATTGTTCTCCTTAGAACAGAGAAGGTTAAGGGGAGATTTAATAGAGATGTTCAAAATCATAAAGGGTTTAATCGAGTAAATGAGGAGAAACTGTTTCCACTGGCAGGAGGGTCGGTAACCAGAGGACACAGATTTAACGTAATTGGCAAAAGAACCAGAGGCAAGAAGAGGAGGTTTTTTTTACACAGCGAGTTGTTTTGATCTGGACGTACTGCCTGAAAGGGCGGTGGAAGCAGATTAAATAATAATTTTCAAAAGGGAATTGGATAAGTACTTGAAAATTTGTAGGGCTATGGGGAAAGAGCAGGGCAAATTGGTTAGCTCTTTCAAAGAACTGGAACAGCCACAATGGGTCAAATGGCCTCTTTCTGTGCTGTATGATTCTATGGCCTAGCTCTTGTTTCCCCACCAGAGGAAATAGTTTCTCTCTATCTACCCTATCAAATCCTTTAATTATCTTAAACACCTCAGTTATATCACCCTTTAATCTTCTATACTCAAGGGAATACAAGCCTAGTCTATGCAACCTGTCCGTGTAATTTAACCCTTTTAGCCCCGGTATCATTCTGGCGAATCTGCACTCAGCCCCTCCAAGGCCAGTATATCCTTCCTGAGGTGCAGTACCCAGAACTGAAGACAGTACTCCGGATTTAGAGTATTGTTCCCACTCCTGCGTGGCATGCCGCTGCTGGCAGGGAGGCAATTGCAGCATTGAAAAGACTGCAGCTGCTTAAAGGGCAAAAGCACTGCCAATTCTGGAGGACCAAGAGTAAGCTCACAGGTGAGAGAGGAAGCAACAACTTTGAAGGTTTCTGCAGTGCCAAAAGTCCTCAAACTCTCCAATGATTCGGCGGGAGTCCTTTTGACAGCGATAAGGTGGCTCCTAGGAACTCATCAAAGGAAGCCACAGAAAACTTTATGGAAAGGCTGGCATCACCTCCAATGCCCCAAGCAACGCCACATAGTGCCAATAAAGTTGGTTCACGAGGTTGGTCACTGTTTGTTAGTGTGTAAAACATACAAGCGTCACAGCCCATCATAAAAGTTACCTTGTTGAGGCTGCCGCGAAACACGAATTAAGGCTGAATCCATGTGTGGAAAACAAGAGACTTTTTTAATACCACTGCATGGCACAAAATGGCTGAACAGACTGCTCCCAGAATTCTCTGGAAAAATCCTGAGGCCCCGCCCACTCCTGCCTTAAAGGTAAGGTGCCTTAAAGGGAAGGTGCATCGATATATTGTCCACGGACGGAAAAGTGGATAATGCCCGTTTAGGTGGCGATCCGCCACACAGCTCCCCCCAGAATACGCTTAGGAGGTGTGGACGAGATGGTGCGGCGGTCTGATGGGCCGGCCGGAGCGGCTCTTGTAGGAAGCCGGTGGACGTGAAACGGCCGGGCGTGGAGCAGCCGGGTGAACCGGCTTGAAGGCAGGTCGGCCGCGTAGAGGTGGACGAGCTACAGGGACCTGCTCACCGGGCTCCGAGTGTGCTGGCATGAGTCGGTCAACCGACACTTTTTCGGTCCTGTCGCCCACTTGCAGGGTGAAAAATTTGTCCCCAGCCTGTAGCACCATGTAGGGCCCGTCATACGGGGGTTGAAGGGGTCCGCGGTGGGCGCGTGCCGGACGAAAACAAACCGTGCCTGGTGCAGGCTTAGTGGGACGTGTGAGGTGGATTTGCCGTGTCGGGCAATGGGCACCGGGGTGAACTGCAGCGCCGGTGAGGCGAAGTCGTGGCGTTGCTGGTCGGCTGACCAGGGTGTCGTGGCGGTGGGCAGGAACTCGGCGGGTACGCGCAGCGGCTGACCGTACACGAGCTCTGCTGCCGATGCGTGGAAGTCTTCTTTAACCGCGGTGCGCAGGCCGAGGAGGACCCACGGAAGTTGGTCGGTCCAGGCGCCGTCCTGGAGGCTGGCTCGAAGAGATGCCTTCAAGGATCTGTGGAATCGCTCACACAGTCCGTTGGCTTGGGGGTGGTACGCTGTGGTGCGGTGAATGGTCACCCCGAGATTGCGTGCGACGGCGGTCCAGAGTTCAGAGATAAATTGCGGACCTCTGTCCGACGTCATGTCGGAGGGGACGCCGAACCGTGCGACCCAGGTGCTGACGAAGGCTCTGGCGATGTCGGCGGTGGTGGTAGAGGTCAGTGGAATTGCCTCGGGCCAGCGTGTGGTGCGGTCAACGATGTTCAGCAAGTGCGTGTGGCCTTGCGACTGCGGCAGGGGCCCGACGATGTCCACGTGGATGTGGTCGAATCTCCGCGAGGGGACGGTAAACTCCTCGAGGGGTGCTTTCGTGTGTTGCTGTACCTTGGCCCGTTGGCAGGCTAGGCAGGAGTTGGCCCAAGTATACACATCCTTGCGAAGGCCGCGCCAGACAAAGCGGTTGGCTACCAATTTGATGGATGCGCGGGCGCCGGGGTGGGAGAGGTTGTGGAGAATGTCGAATACCCGGCGGCGCCAGGATGCTGGGACGAAGGGCCGAGGTTGACATAGGGATATGTCGCACTTGACCGTGACTGCGGTCGGGCCACAGGCGACGTCAGCCAGGCGTAGCCCTGGTAGGTTGGTGGGTGCGGAGAGCAGATCAGGGTCGGTGATCTGGTCTGCTGCGAGTTGAGCGTAGTCGACTGCCAGGTGTGCGGCGTGGATGGCGGGGCGGGAGAGGCAGTCGGCTACCACATTGTCTCGGCCGGAGACGTGTTGGCTGTCGGTTGTGAACTCGGACACTGCCGCGAGCTGGCGCTGCTGCCTGGCGGACCAGGGGTCGGTTGTCTTTGCCATTGCGAATGTCAGGGGCTTGTGGTCGACAAACGCAGTGAAGGGGTGGCCCTCAAGCAAAAACCGGAAATGGCGGACCGCCAGGAACAGCGCGAGGAGTTCGCGGTCGAAGGTGCTGTACTTGACCTCCGGGGGGCGTAGTTGGCGGCTGAAGAAGGCAAGTGGTTGCCAGGCGCCGTCGACCCACTGCTCATACACGGCGCCGACCGCGTGGTCGGAGGCGTCCGTGGTGAGCGCTACCCTGGCATTGGGCCATGGGTGCGCGAGCAGGGTGGCGTTGGCGAGCGCAGTCTTGGTGGAGTCGAAGGCGGCGGACGCGTCTGCTGTCCATTCGACCGCCATCTTGCCGCTCCTGCCCCGGAGGGCTTCATACATGGGCCTCATGAGGGACGCTGCTTTGGGGATGAAGCGGTTATAGAAATTCACCATCCCGAGGAACGCCTGGAGGCCTTTGATGGTGGTGGGGCGGGGAAATTGTTGGACGGCCTGCACCTTGGTGGGCAGGGGAATGGCCCCAGCATGGGTGATGTGGTGGCCGAGGAAGTCGATCTTGTCCAGGCCGAACTGGCATTTGGCTGGGCTGAGGATGAGCCCGTGGTCGCTGAGGCGCCCGAACAGGATGCGAAGGTGTTCGAGGTGTTCCTGCTTGGAGGAACTGGCTACCAGGATGTCGTCCAGGTAGACGAACAGGAACTTCAGGTCCCGAAGGACCGAGTCCATGAGCCGTTGGAATGCCTGGGCCGCGTTTTTGAGGCCGAAGGGTTTCCGCAGGAACTCGAACAGGCCGAAGGGGGTGATTACGGCCGTCTTGGGGACGTCCGCGGGGTGGACGGGGACTTGCTGTTAGCCGTGCACCAGGTCAACCTTGGAAAAGACTGAGCGGCCGGCCAGTCTAGCCGAGAAGTCCTGGATGTGCGGCACGGGCTACCGATCAGGGGTGGTGGCGTCGTTGAGGCGGCGGTAATCCCCGCAGGGGTGCCAACCTCCGCCTGGTTTGGGTGCGATGTGGAGTGGGGAGGCCCAGGGACTGTTGGAGTGGCGGATGATGCCGAGCTGTTCCATGGTGGCAAACTCGGTCCGCGCGATCTCCAGTTTGGTCGGGTCCAGCCTGCGGGCGTGGGCGTACACTGCTGGGCCTGTGGTGGGGATGAAGTGTTCCACCCCATGTTTGGCGGCCTCCGCGTAGAAGGTCGGATTGGTAAGGGCCGGGAATTCGGCCAGGAGTGCCGAGTAGTCATCCGTGGCCCGGGCGTGGCACTGTGACGCCATGTCGGCGGGTTGACGGGGGGCCATGGCGCCCAGGATGGGGGACATGGTGTTCATGTCCACGAGGCGGTGACGGGGGATGTCTACCAGTAGGTCGCGGGCGCACAGGAAATCTGCGCCGATGAGAGGGGAGAGCACCTTGGCAGTGATGAACTCCCATTGGTAGCGGCGACCAGTGAGGTCGAGGGTGACTGTCCGGGTGCCATTCGTCCGGATTTCCGAGCCGTTAGCAGCAGCCAGCGCCGGTCCTCGTTCGCCCTTTTGGATGTCGAGGGAGGAGGCCGGGATGATGCTGTGCTGAGCCCCAGTGTCGCACAGGAACCGGCGGCCGGTTTTGTCATCCGTGACGAACAGCAGGGAGCCCGCGTGGCCCACGGCCATCGCGGGGGCTGGTACGGGGGCGGACTTGAAAGAGCACGGAGGTGTGCACCGTTGTGCCCTGGCGCCGAACCGTGTGTGGTAGTAACAGTGGCCCTGGTTAGTGGGGCACGAAGGCCCCGTGAGCCCGGTGGCAGGCCCTTGTGGCCGCGTGCTGGCCGGTGAGGGGCGTGCCCAGACATTGGCTGCCAGGTCCGGAGTGACGTCGCGGCTGGAGTGAGCGGACAGCAGTTTGTCGGCCTCATCGGCCAGGGCTTCCAGGTTCGTGAGGCCGGACGCCACGATCGCTGGGCGGATGCTGAGAGGGAGCTGGCGGATGAACAGCGTGCGGAAGAGGGATCCGGGTGGCCTCTTGTCGGTGAGGGAGAACATGTGGGAGAGGAGGTCTGACGGTGAGGCATCACCGAGGCCTGGAAGGTCGAGGAGGTGGCAGTTTCGCTGATATGCCGAGGCCGTAAATTTTTTAAGGAGCGCTGTCTTGAGATGTGTGTACTTGCCTTCCTCTGGTGGGTTCTGCAGTGCTGTCCAAACCTTCGAAACTGTGGCGCTACCGAGTGATGTGACGAGATAGTCTTACTTCGTCCCATCTGTGGTGATGTTTCGTAGCCGGAAGCAAGATTCAGCTTGGAGAAACCAGGCTTCGGGCTGGTTTTCCCAAAACTCCGGCAGTTTCATGGAAACTGCGTTCGTGTCCGCCATTGCAGTGCTCGGAATACGTTCTGAGCGTCGGGGTCACCAATGTTGAGGCTGCCGCGAAACACGAATTAAGGCTGAATCCATGTGTGGAAAACAAGAGACTTTTTTAATACCACTGCATGGCACAAAATGGCTGAACAGACTGCTCCCAGAATTCTCTGGAAAAATCCTGAGGCCCCGCCCACTCCTGCCTTAAAGGTAAGGTGCCTTAAAGGGAAGGTGCATCGATATATTGTCCACGGACGGAAAAGTGGATAATGCCCGTTTAGGTGGCAATCCGCCACAACCTCTTTATTTACCCAAGAGGTGTCAGCCGTGGCTCTTCTGGTAGCACTCTTGGTCTCTGAGTCAGAAGGTTGTGGGTTCGAGTCCTACTCCAGAGACTTGAGCACACAATCCAGGCTGACACTTCCCGGTGCAGTACTGAGGGAGTGCTGCACTGTCGGAGGTGCAGTCTTTCAGATGAGACGCTAAACCAAGCGTCTCAGTGTGCCCTCTCAGTGGTGGACAGCACTGTTTCAAAGAAGAGCTGGGGCATTCTCGACAGTGTCCTGGCCAATATTTATCCCTCAACCAACAGCACTATCATTATCACATTGCTGTTTGTGGGAGCTTGCTGTGCAGAAATTGGCTGCCGTGTTTCCTAGATTACATCAGTGACTACACTTCAAAAGTACTTAATTGGCTATGAAGCGCTTTGGAACGTCCTGAGATTGTGAAAGGCGCTGTAGAAATGCAAGATTTTCTGTTTTTCTTTTGTTAATTCAAGACATTCAGGTTAGAGACACCCATAGCCTACAGCTTGGTATCTAATCCAATATCTGGCATGCCATTAATATGTCCTGGTTTTCACTGCGTTCCCTCTTGGAAGAAGCCCAAAACTTATTCTGTCTCACAATATGATAAAGCACATAAATAGGTTATTAGTAAGGATATATCTACTTGTTTTTAATGAGAATTCAGTGGTTTACCGAATGACGCACAATGCGATTCAGAAAGAAACTAAATATAGTTGAATGCTGAAAGCCTAGTCTGTGATGCACTGTTCCTGTTGAAGGTTTGCCTGAGGACATGTTGTGTAGTGTTGATTGTCACACAGCAGCGTGAGATATAAACTGGATCCCACAGGAAACATCATGAACTCTGAGAGCCGTAGATTGTTTATGGATGCCTCTTTAACGAAGGGTTCGTATGAAACATTCCTTTTTATGACGTGCCTCATTTTATAAGACAGCTTTTGCATGACTCCCAAAAGAAAACACTGTAAAAAAGATGTTCAATATTTAAGACGTCAGGTTTTTCTATTCATTCTCAGGATTTGTGCATCGCTGGTAACGTCAGCATTTATTGCCCATCCCTGGCTTCCCTAAGAAGGTGATGGTGGGCCTTATTGAATCGTTGCAGTCCATTTCCTAATTACAACTGAGTGACCTGCTAGGCCAGTTAAGAATCAACCACGTTAGTGTGGGACTCCAGTCTTAATTGGCAGGTTTCCTATAAGATGGCAGGTTTCATAGGGTTACAAAGGATTACATCGGATATACGGCACAGAAACAGGCCATTCAGCCCAACCAGTCCGTGCCGGCGTTTATGCTCCACTCAGAGCCTCTCCCGTCTTTCCTCATCTAACATTATCAGCGTAACCCTCTATTCCCTTCTCTCTCATATGCTTATCTAGCCTCCCCTTAAATGTATCTATACTATTCGCTTCAACCACTCCCTGTGGTAGCGAGTTCCACATTCTCACCACTCTTTGGGTAAAGAAGTTTCTTCTGAATTCCCTATTGGATTTCTTGGTGACTATCTTATATTGATGGCCTCTAGTTATGCTCTTCCCCACAAGTGGAAACACTCTCTCTGTATCTACTCTATCAAAACTTTTCATAATTTTAAAGACCTCTATTCAGTCACCCCTCAGCCTTCTTTTTTCAAGCGAAAAGAGACCCAGCCTGTTCATCCTTTCCTGATATGTATACCCTCGTATTTCTGGTATCATCCTTGTAAATCTTCTCTGCACCCTCTCCAGTGCATCTATATCCTTTTTCTAATAGGGTGACCAGAACTGTAAGCAGTATTCCAATTGTGGTCTAACCAAGGTTCGATACATAACTTCCCTACTTTTCAATTCTATCCCTCTAGAAATAAACCTTAGTACTTGGTTTGCTTTTTTTAGTGATTTGTGTATTTGTACTCCAAGATCCCTTTGCTCTTCTACCCCACCCAAACTCTCACACTCCAAGTAATAAGTGACTTCCCTATTCTTCCTACCAAAATGTAATACCTCACATTTACCTGTGTTGAAATTCATTTGCCAATTATAGGCCCATTCTGCAAGTTTATTAATGTCTTTTTGTAATTTGTTGCAAGCCTCCTCAGCATCCTCCTCCAATTTGGTGTCATCCGCAAATTTAGAAATTGTGTTTTGATTCCAAAGTCTAAATCGTTAATATAAATTGTGAACAACAGTGGTCCCAGCACTGATCCTTGTGGAACACCACTATTCACCACTGAATAGCTACCCTTTACCCCTACTCTCTGCTTTCTAACTTGAAGCCAGCTAGCTATCCAATCTGCTACTTGTCCCCTGACTCCACATTCTCTGACCTTATTCATTAGTCTATTATGTGGTACCTTATCGAAGGCCTTTTGAAAATCTAGATAAATTACATCCACTGCATTACCCTTGTCTACTTTCTCTGTTACCTCTTCAAAAAAAATTCCTTCCCATAAGGACATTAGTAAACTAGTTGGATTTTTATAACAATCCAACAGCTTCATGGTCACTTTTACTGATACCAGCTTTTCATTTCCAGATTATTTTAAACAGCCAAGGTGGGATTATGAAATCACTTTCTCGTGGGTTTTACACCAGGCCTCTGGATTACTAGTCCAGTAACGTAACCACTACACTGCCGTAGGTGCAAAACAGGAGATCTAAATAACATGCCAAAAAGTAAACTCTAATGCAGAAGGAAGCAAATCTATCTTGAATTTAAAATGTTGCCTATTATGGTGGAATATGAAGACATCACATGTGGTGTTGTCTTAAACAGCATTCTGTTTGTTCACTTGAGTAGTAGCGAGTTCAGTCTTCTGGTTATAATCATTTTATCCTTTAACTTCAGCATAAAAAGCAATTTACAAGCGGAGTATGGTCACAGATAGAATACGCAAACCTAGGCATGGGTCTTTTCATCCTCCTTGAACAAAGGAAAAAGCTTACACAGTTTTCTTATCCAACTGGAGCAAGAATTGCCAAATATGGTAATTTCTGGCTACTGCATAGTCCAGATACACAAGTCTGCATTTTCTTTAACAACGTTAGAAGCACACAAAAACACCGTGGCCTTGCTGTGGTAAAATATCCACGGCCGGTTAGTTGCGAACACCGGCTGTTGCTAAGTAAAATCCATGTCTTTCTCTCGCTCACTCTCTCCAATGGTACCAGCCACATTTTTCCCCTATATCGAATGAGCTAAACATGAACACCTTTCAGAAGCTGAATTAACCGAGTTCCAGATGCCAACATGTGGCATCTCTGAAAATATAGTGGCCCAAAAATTCGGCCTAATACGGGAGAGTACGCACTGTGTACTCACGCGTATTAGATCCCGAAGTGCCGGTTTCCTGCATGCACTGTGCATGCGTGGGAAACCGACACTTCCGGTATGGCGAAGGGGGCGGTTCCTAGGTGAACCGCGTGCACACTACAGGTTGCGCGCACGCAGCGCACTTAGGTTTTTTTTCAGGTTTCAACGCGAGGGTAAGTATGGAAGATTTTACACATGAAAAAAGGAGGCGTAAGACCCCCTTTTAACAAGGTAAGTAGTTAATTAAGTATAATTTTAAATTTTTTTCAACAGGTTTATCTTTTTTAGAGACTTTAAAGAAAGGTGAGTTTATTTTTATAACTTTTAAAAAGAATTAAAAAAAATTCAAAAATTTAAATTTTTGTTTAAAGTGGTTAATTTATTTAACTATAGTTATTTTATTAATGTGATGGTTTTTAAAAAAAATTATTTGAGGTTTAGTTGTTCTTTTGGGGGCAATTTGTATTCATAGATTTGACAGGTCTCATGTCAAATCTATGAATGAAAGATAGTCTGCTGCCATTGGCTCTCCATGGCCCACGTGATCCCAGAGGTCGCATCGCACTAACTGTGCCTCTGGGACACGCACACACTGCGCGTCGGCACCAGGGAGAGGCCCAGGACCCGAAGTTCCTGTGGGCCCGAAACACAACGGCAGGCGTGGTAGGTAAGATCGCGCACGATCCTTACCCCCGCGGCAAGCCTCCGAGTCAAATTTCTGGGCCATATCTCTTAATTCCCACCATTGGTGGCCGTGCTTTCAGCTGCCTAGACCCTAAGCTCTGGAATTCCCTCCCTATACCTCTCCGCTTCTCTCTCCTTCTTTAAGACGCTCCTTAAAATCTATAGGGGGAGAAATTCAGTTGGTTAGCGCCTCCCATTAGCACCTAGCTGGGGCGCTAATGGGCTCTGATCAGTAGTGCTGGGATGAGGCGAATTCAGCGCCGCACGCCAAATCCAGCCCCCTCCCCCGTAACGCCGCTGATAACAGTTACCGCCGGGGACTTCAACTCCAGGCAGATCGTAACGTCAGTGAGCATGCAACATTCACTGGGTGCCCGATCTGCCAAATTCATTTTTGCCCCCTTCCTTAGCGCCTCGCCCTGACAGCGACAGGGAGAGGAGGCGTCAAGCAGGCAGATGCCAGCTCCAGGGGCGCTACTTAAAGAGATCATGAGTAATGAGTCGCAGCTGTCAGGTTCGTGCTGTTTCACTGCTTCCTTCTCAGATTGAGATTGTGCAACAGTTTAATTCAGTCATTTAAAGGTTCTTTAATTTCAGAAGTGTTGTGGCTACTAAAAATTACTTACATTTATTCTGACAACATATCAAAGTGCTACACTTGGTTACATTAATGGGGGCTGTACTGGCAGTCGACCCCGCCCTCCAGGATCTACGGCAGAGGGAGCGGAGGCAGCGAGAAAGACAGGAACATGTGTCCAGAGGGAGGAGGAGGGCCATCAGGGCTCTCAACAGGAGGCCTTACCCACTGAGGGTATTCCGACAGCACTTCTCCTACCTTCAATGAAGTGAGGAGCAGTGTATTAGAGGGCTCCGCATCACCAAGGTGGTGGTCACAGAACTTTGCCACCTAGATCCCTTTTGCTCACCACATGCCCATCATGCCATCCCTCTGTCATGCTATATCACAGCATCTTCCTGGGCACAAAGTGGAAATGAGAGAGACCACAAAACATTGCAAACTCCATGAATAAATTTATGCTGAAACATAACACAATCATTCCAGCAAATAATGAGCATTGCACCTGCCATAGTTGAATAGCTGTGATTGTGTGCAAGGCATGAAATGTGGCTGTGAGTGTTGGTAGGTAGATTTTGTTGGTGGGTGAGTGCTGGGGGTCTGGTGCTTTGGGCAGTGTGTGAAGCTTTTTGTACAGATGGTGGTATGTAACATTTGGTGAAGTATTCAATCACCCTGACCACCCGACTGAGGTGCATCTGCCATGAGCACACCTGCTTCATTCCCCGGCTCCTTCTCCTTGTTGTGCTTCTCATCACTGAGGCAGCTGCGCAGCCAACAATGCTGAGAATGAGGTGCTGCAGTATCAATGAACCTCCCCTTTAAGTACTGGGAAAAGCCTGTGGTGATGATGACTTGAGAATAGACTGCTCCCGATATTGTTCAGCGCTTTGAGTTTAACGCCACTGAGCCAGGCCACTAGCGCTTGATTTATCGCTCCAATCCTCTCTTTCAGCAATGAGACTGAATTTTGCGTGCAGTCTGAATCATTAGCGCCTGGTGCTAAATCTCAAACTTTTATAAAGTTAGCGCCCATTCCTGGGCTGTAATGAATTTCTCCCCCTATCTCTTTGAACAAGCTTTTGATCAGCTGTCCTGACACCTCCTTATGTGCCTCGGACTCAGATTTTGTCTGTTAACGCTCCTGTTAAGCGCCTTGGGACGTTTTACTACTTTAAAGGCGCTTTATGAATGCAAGTTGTTGTTGTCTTATGTGCTTGCATCCTGAACTGGAGACTGGCCCCAGAAACCTTCTGATTCAGAGGCAAGATTGCAAACACACAGTGCCAATGGGACGTAATAAATCTCGGCATGTCATATAAATATACTGCTTCACATTTTTATGACCAAACTGTTTCACTTGTAAATCAAATTGGGTTTTTGCTTTTCTGCACCACACAAACCTTGATGATCTGAAGTGACCTTGCATCACTTTGTTCTGCAGTCTACAGCATTAATTACTCATTAATGCCACGCAACACAACGCCTTGGGTTGTGTTCATTGCCTCTTGTTAAGGGGCAAGAATATGGTAATCTATCGCTACGCTAGGGTTATGCACAGCATTTCTTCTGTCCAGTATTGCTCTACTACGTAATTAAGCAGTTTTTAAGAAAAAAAATATGTTCTGTAGCGTGAGATCCAACGAAAAAATTCTGAATATTGGAACTAAAAGTGGGAAACCACACAACAGGGTCGAACAAGTCTTAAAGAGAGCCAGAAGTTAAAGGTTTGTGGTGGGATGCTGAGAGGTTGCTTCCCTGGCTGGAGAGTCCAGAACTAGGGGGGCATAGTCTCAGGATAAGGGGTCGGCCATTTAAGAACGAGATGAGGAGGAATTGCTTCACTCAGAGAGTTGTAAATCTTTGGAATTCTCTGCCCCAGAGGGCTGTGGATGCGGAGTCATTGATTATATTCAAGACTGAGATCGATAGATTTTTGGACTCTAGGGGAATCAAGGGATATGGGGATCGGGCGGGAATGTGGAGTTGAGATAGAAGATCAGCCATGATCTTATTGAATGGCGGAGCAGGCTCGAGGGGCCGTATGGCCTACTCCTGCTCCTAATTCTTATGTTCTTATGACCCTTATTATAAATGAGATGAAAAAGAGAAATTAGATCTGATCTATGATTGCAGTCAAAATATTAACCTCTTTCTTCCAGATCCTGGCTGACCTGCTGTGAATTTCCACCATTTACTGTTTCGATTTGCTGTACAACGCCCTGTACATTGAGTTCTTCTTTTGAATATATTGTCGGGATGTGGGCGTCGCTGGCAAGGATGGCATTTATTGCCCATCGCCAGCTGCCCTGACGTGATGGTAGGCCTTCTCCTTGAACTGCTCCAGTCCTTCAGCTGTTAACAACATAAGAAATAGGAGCACGAGTAGGCCATTCGGCCCCTCGAACCTGCTCCACCATTCAATAAGATCATGGCTGATCTTCTATCTCATCTCCACTTTCCTACACTATCCCATATCCCCTCATTCCCTTAATATTCAAAAATCTATCGATCTCTGTCTTGAATAAACTCAACGACTGAGCCGCCATAGCCCTCTGGGGTAGAGAATTCCAAAGATTCACCACCTTCTGAGTGAAGACATTTCTTCTCATCTCAATCCTAAATGGCCGACCCCTTATTCTGAGACTGTGACCCCTGGTTCTAGACTCCCCAGCCAAGGGAAATAGCCTCCCTGCATCTACCCTGTCAAGCCCTGTAAGAATTTTGTATGTTTCAATGAGATCACCTCTCATTCTTCTAAACTCTAGAGAATATAGGCCTAGTCTACTCAATCTCTCCTCATAGGACAATACCCCTTCCCAGGAATCAGTCTGGTGAACATCCATTGCACTCCCTCTATGGCAAGTATATCCTTCCTAAGGTAAGGAGACCAAAACTGTATGCAATACTCCAGGTGTGGTTCCACCAGGGCCCTATATAACTGCAGTAAGACGTCTTTACTGTTATACTCAAATCTCTTGTAATAAAGGCCAACATACCATTTGCTTTCCTAATTGCTTGCTGTACCTGCATGTTAACTTTCAGTGATTTGTGTACAAGGACACCCAGGTCCCTCTGAACACCAACATTTCCCAATATCTCACCTACCAAAGTGGATAACTTCACATTTCTCCACATTATATTCCATTTTGCCATGTTCTTGCCCACTCACTTAGCCTGTCTATCTCCCCTTGAAGCCTCTTTGCATCCTCCTCACAACTTACATTCCCACTTAGCTTTGTATCATCAGCAAACTTGGATATTTTATATTTGGTCCCCTCATCCAAATCATTGATGTAGATTGTGAGTAGCCCCAGCACTGATCCTTGTGGTACCCCACCAGTTACAGCCTGCCAACCCGTATATTCCTACTCTGTTTTCTGTCCGTTAACCAATCCTCAATCCATGCTAGTATATTACCCCCAATCCCATGAGCCCTAATTTTGTTTAATAACCTCTTGTGTGGCACCTTATCGAATGCCTTGTGAAAATCCAAATACACCACATCCACTGGTTTCACCCTTATCTATTCTGCTGGTTAGAACCTCAAAAAACTCTAACAGATTCGTCAAACATGATTTCCTTTTCATAAATCCGTGTTGACTCTGCCCAATCCTATTATTATTTTCTAAGTGCCCTGTTACCACGTCCTTAATAATAGTATCTAGCATTTTCCTGACTACTGATTTCATGCTAACTGGTCTGTAGATCCCCGTTTTCTCTCTCCCTCCTTTCTTAAATACTGGGGTTACATTTGCTACCTTCCAATCCACGGGAACCATTCTAGAATCTATGGAATTTTGGAAGATGACAACCAATGCATCCACTCTCTATAGCCACCTCTTTTAAAACTCTAGGATGTAGGCCATCAGGTCATGGAGATTTATTGGATTTCAGACCCATTAATTCCTCCAATACTATTTTTTTTTACTAATACTAATTTCTTGCGGTTCCTCATTCTCACTAGACCCTTGGTTCTCCACTATTTCCAGGAGTTTTTTTGCGTCTTCTTCTATGAAGACAGACGCAAAATATTTGTTTAATTTCTCAGCCATTTCCTTATTCCCCACTATAATTTCTCCTGTCTCAGTCTATAAGGGACCCACATTTACTTTCACTAATCTTTTCCTTTTTACATACCTATAGAAGATTTTACAATCTGTTTTCAGGTCTCTCGCTAGTTTACGCTCATTCTATTTTCCCTTTCTTTATCAATTTTTTGGTCTGCCTTTGATAAATTCTAAAATCCTCCCAATCCTCAGGCTTACTGCTCTTTTTGGCAACTTTTGTAAACTTTAGGAGTGAATGAACAATTTTGGGCTGTGATAAATACAAAGTAATGGATAGCGACACAGGATGAGTTAATGTGAACGTTTGACTGCTCAAACAGCTCAGGTGGAACATTAAAGGGACATTTCACGATCTCTGAATGATTGATTTACTGCAAAAGGCAAGGAAAACTGTATAAAACACAGTGGCTAAAGATTATCGGCACTGCAGTCAGAAGAAGGTGGTTTGGCCAGTCATCTCGCCTACAAGGATCAGGCTGCAGTAGAAAGGAGGGGCCTGGTCAGTCTTTTCGCTTACGAGGACCTACAATCAACGCTGGACTGATCATCAGCGGGTGGTTGTATGTATGATTTCTTTTAACATTATTGGTGAACTGCTCGAATAGTGGTTGGGGTTTTGAATCCGTCATAGGAACAATTAAAGGTTAAAGACAGAACCAATGGCTGCGATTTTCTCAATCGATGTGGCTTGGGAGCGGGTCAGCTGGTTTCCAGGTTCCAGTCCCGCCCCCAACTTCATCCGGCCCACGGACATGATTTTATGCTGATTGACCTTGTTAAGCCTGCCCTGCGGGATTGCTGACCAATTAAGAAGAAGCTGGTCAGATGACGTCATTTGATGACGCGTCATCTGCCGGTTTCCTTAAAGGGACCATGCACAATTTTTCTTTGACAGCTCATTTCTCAGTGTTTGCCAGCATTGAGGTGCTGCAAACACTGACAATTACTGTTCACAGGTGAGTTCTTGCACCCAGACTCTCCAGTGACTCCCTCCTTATGCTAAAACAGATGCAGCTGCAGGTGAGGTTACAGATGTGATCTGTCACTGGTGAGAGAGGTTCTCCCAATGAGTTGGGACTAGACATACAATCCAAAACTTGTTACCTACAGAAAAGTATAAATGCATTAAAAATGAATTTCCCAACATTTTCTTACCTCTGAAACTCACCAGTGCACCATTGGATCCTTCACACCACTTCTGCAACTGTCATCAATGCAGAAACATTACAGCAGACTCACAACATGCCACACTTACCTGGTGTGGTGTCCGGACATCGGGAAGCCCGCAGTCGACCTGACAAAATTGAAAAAGAGCCTGTTAACAACCTTTAACAATCAGTTAAGTGGCTATAATCCTCTACCCGCCGCTAGGTGTCGGGTCCATGTGCAAATCGGGGACCCAACATTTGGGAAGATTGATTAGAGGTGGGTTGACAGCGGGTTACCTGGCCGCTGTCAATCTTTGCGATTTTGCCAGAGGTCCCGCCTCCAAACCCGCCCCCTGAGCACTGGCAAAATTCCGGCTGGTGTGTCTTGTGTAATTTCTCATAAATCTCAAGTCCGAACTCTATAACCTGTTGGGGAGGGCGAGGGGTAATTCCGCACATCTTACAGTAGGGAATGCCAGGATATTGACCCAGTGGCCACAAAGAAACAGCGATATATGTCCAAGGATTCAATAGGGTAGATAGAAAGAAACTATTTCCTCTGGTTGAGGGGGGCGGGGAGTCATGAACAAGGGGGCAATACCGTAAGGTTAGAGCTCGGCCATTTAGGGGTGATGTGTTGAAGCATTTCTTCACACATGGAAATTTGGAACTCTCTCGCTTGCATTTATATAGTGCCTTTCACGTCCTCACCTTCCCAAAGCACTTTACAGCCAATGAAGTTTTTTTTTCAGCTGGCATTTATTGCCCATCCCTAATTGCCCTCACGAAGGTGGTGGTTATCCATCTTCTTGAACCGCTGCAGTCCTTGTGGTGGAGGTACTTCCCCCAGTGCTGACTTTGTCGTAGTGGCTTGGTACAACATTTCAGAGGGCAGTCAACCACATTTCTGTGGGCCAAACCAGGTAAGGACATCAGATTTCCTTCCTAAAGAACATTTGGTAGTTTCATGGTCACCATTACTGATACTAGCTTTTCATTCCAGATTTATACATAAGAACATAAGAACAGAAGACGTAGGAGCAGGAGTCGGTCATTTGGCCCCTCGAGCCTGTTCTGCCATTCAATAAGATAATGGTTGATCTGATCTTGGCCTCAACTCCACTTCCCTGCCCGCTGCCCATAACCCTTGACTCCCTTATCGTTCAAAAATCTGTCTATCTTCACCTTAAATATATTCAATGACCCAGCCTCCACAGCTCTCTGGGGAAGAGAATTCCAAAGATTCACGACCCTCTGAGAGAAAAATTCCTCCTCATTGTCGATTTAAAAGGGTTTCCCCTTATTCTGAAATTATGCCCCCTAGTTCTAGGTTCCCCCACGAGGGGAAACATCCTCTCTGCATTTACCCTGTCAAGCCCCTTCAGAATCTTATATGTTTCAATAAGATCCCCTCTCATTCTTCTAAACTCCAATGAGTATAGGCCCAACCTGCTCAACCTTTCTTCATAAGACAACCCCTTCATCTCCGGAATTAACCCCGTGAACCTTCTCTGAACTGCCTCCAATGCAAGTATATCCTTCCTTAAATAAGGAGACCAAAACTGTACGCAGTGTGGTCTCACCAACGTCCTGTACAGTTGTAACAGGACTTCCCTACTTTTATACTCCATTTCCTTTTCAATAAAGGCCGACACGCCATTTGCCTTCCTAATTACTTGCTGTACCTGCATGCTAACTTTTTGTGATTCATGTACAACGACCCCCAGATCCCTCAGCATTTTGTAATCTCTCCCCATTTAAATAATAATTATTTAATTAACTAAATTTAAATTCCCCAGGTGCTGAAGTGGCATTATGAACTCACATTTCCTGATCATTAGTTCAGACCTCTGGATTACTAGTCCAGTAACATAACCACTATGCTAGCGTGCCCCTAAGTACTTTTTAAAGTGTGGTCACTGTTGTAATGTAGGAAACTCGGCAGCCAATTTACACACTGCAAGCTCCCACAAACAGCAATGTGATAATGACCAGATCATCTGTTTTTAGTGATGTTGATTGAGGGATAATATTGGCCCCAGGACACCGGGGATAACTTCACAGCTCTCCTTCAAATAGCGCAGAGGGATCTTTTACGTTCACCTGAATGGGTGAACATCTCTTCTGAAAGACGACACCTCCAATGAGGTACATTTGAAGTGTAGTCGTTGTTGGTAATGTGTGAAAACATTTTACTCTGGGTGAGAGGAAATACTCTACCAGCCTTTCAAAGAAGTCAAGCGCAGATCAAGAGTTTCATTGCTTTTCACCTACTTCCCTTTATGTGATAGGTTACAGACAGTACAATTCCCCATTACATTTCTCACAAGGCACTGCAGTGAAATAAATTTAATAAACAGATGTGCACAGTTTTACGCTTTGAAGTTTAACGTTTAATATATTTCTTTTAAATTTGAATTTAAAATTCAATTTCTCGTCTCTCAGACCATAAATCATATAGGAAATGCAAATTATCTCCTCAGATTCCTACAATCACTTCTAATCTGGAGTCAGGCCTGACATATTAATGACAACATAAAGTGTGTAAAGGAACAGAAATCCCTCGCACACAGAATGCTTCACCATTACCACTATCACAACCATTTATATACCAAATCACTCAGAAAACAGATTATCTGGTCATTATCAAATTGTTGTTTGTGGGAGCTTGCTGTGCTAATTGGCTGCCTCGTTTCCTACATTACAACAGTGACCACACTTCAAAAAGCACTTCATTGGCTGTAAAGCGCTTTGGAACATCTGGTGGTCATGAAAGTCGCCACAGAAAGGCAAGTTTCTTTCTTTCTTTAGCATATTAATATGTCCCAAGGAGCTTAATTAGACAAAAATTGACACCAAACAACATAAGGAAGTATTCGTACAATGTGACCTAAAGCTTGGTGAAAGATGTAGATTTTAAGGAGCGAATTAGAAGAGAGAGAGAGAGGTAGGGAGGCAGAGAGGTTCAGGGAAGGAATTCCAGAGCTTAGGGCCGAGGCAGCTGAAGGTACGGCCGCCAATGGTGAAGCGATGGAACTTGGTGATACGCAAGAGAGCAGAATTGGAGGAGCGCAGAGGTTTAAGACAGTCTGCCTAATTTCACCCATTTACAGCAAAACTGTCAGGCAGGGAGGAAATGGCCGAGTGAGAGAACCATGGTTCACAAAAGAGGTTGAATGTCTAGTCAAGAGGAAAAAGGAAGCGTATGTAAGGATGAGAAAACAAGGTTCAGTTGGGTCGATTGAGGGGTACAAGGTAGCAAGGAATGAGCTAAAAAAAGAGCTTAGGAGAGCTAGGAGGGGGCATGAGAAGTCCTTGGCGGGTCGGATCAAGAAAAACCCCAAGGCTTTTTACTCTTATGTGAGAAATAAAAGAATGACCAGGGTGAGGGTAGGGCCGGTCAAGGACAGTAGTGGGAACTTGTGCATGGAGTCAGAAGAGATAGGAGAGATGATGAATGAATACTTTTCGTCAGTGTTCACCGAGGAGAGGGGCCATGTTCTGAGGATGAGAGTGTGATAAAGGTGGATAGGCTGGAGGTGGTAGATGTTCTGAGGGAAGATGTTTTAGCAATTTTGAAGAACCTGAGGGTCGATAAGTCCCCTGGGCCAGATGGGATATATCCTAGGATTCTTTGGGAGGCAAGGGAGGAGATTGCAGAGCCTCTGGCTTTGATCTTTGGGTCCTCACTGTCCACGGGGATGGTGCCAGAGGACTGGAGAGTGGCGAATGTTGTTCCTCTCTTCAAGAAAGGAAATAGGAATGACCCTGGTAATTATAGGCCGGTTAGTCTTACTTCGGTGGTTGGTAAGATAATGGAAAAGGTCCTGAGGGATAGGATTTATGACCATTTGGAAAGGGGCAACTTAATCAGGGATAGTCAACACGGATTCGTGAAGGGTAAGTCTTGCCTAACAAATTTGATTGAATTCTTTGAGGAGGTAACTAAGTGTGTAGATGAAGGTAGAGCAGTTGATGTCGTATACATGGATTTTAGTAAGGCGTTTGATAAGGTTCCCCATGGTCGTCTCATGAAGAAAGTAAGGAGTTGTGGGATAGAGGGAAATTTGGCCGATTGGATAAGTAACTGGCTATCTTATAGAAGGCAGAGGGTGGTGGTGGATGGAACATTTTCGGACTGGAGACCAGTTACCAGCGGTGTGCCACAGGGGTCGGTGCTGGGTCCTCTGCTGTTTGTGATTTTTATCAATGACTTGGAGGAGGGGACTGAAGGGTGGATCAGTAAATTTGCTGATGACACCAAGATTGGTGGAGCAGTGGATGAGGTGGAGGGCAGTTGTAGGCTGCAAAGAGACATTGATAGGATGCAGAGCTGGGCCGAAAAATGGCAGATGGAATTTAACCCTGATAAGTGCGAGGTGATTAATTTTGGTAGGGCAAATTTGAATAAGGATTACAGGGTCAACGGCAGGGTTCTGAGGAACGTGGAGGAGCAGAGGGATCTGGGGGTTCATATCCACAGATCTCTGAAGGTTGCCACTCAAGTGGATAGAGCAGTAAAGAAGGCCTATGGTGTGTTGGCGTTTATTAATAGAGGGTTTGAGTTTAAGAACCGTGAGGTTATGCTGCAACTGTACAGGACCTTGGTGAGACCACATTTGGAATATTGTGTGCAGTTCTGGTCACCTCACTATAGGAAGGACGTGGAAGCATTGGAAAGAGTGCAAAGGAGATTTACCAGGATGCTGCCTGGTTTGGGGGGGAGGTCTTATGAGGAAAGATTGAGGGAGTTGGGGCTTTTCTCTTTAGAGCGGAGGAGGATGAGAGGCGACTTAATAGAGGTTTATAAGATGATGAGGGGGATAGATAGAGTGGATGTTCAGAGACTATTTCCTCGGGTAGAGGCAGCTGTTACAAGGGGGCATAACTATAAGGTGCATGGGGGGAGATATAGAAGGGATGTCCGAGGTAGATTCTTTACTCAGAGAGTGGTTGGGGTGTGGAATGGACTGCCTGCTGTGATAGTGGAGTCGGACACTTTAGGAACTTTCAAGCGGTTATTGGATAAGCACATGGAGCACACCAGAGTGATAGGGAGTGTGATAGCTTGATCTTGGTCTCGGACAATGCTCGGCACAACATCGAGGGCCGAAGGGCCTGTACTGTGCTGTACTGTTCTATGTATCTATGTGCATTAATTAAAGCTGAACTGCCACCGTTTCCTCGCAGAATTCGATGCATTTCTTTGAAGAATTGCGTTGTGTTTGCACGCCAGGAAAAGTTGACAGCTGCCTGTGCATATGTCATAGTTTGTCTCATGTTTTGTAATGACAATCATTAGACGCCAACATTTTGAATTGATCAACAAGGAGGAGATAAATAAAATCAAAGTTCAAAAGATTGACTCTCAGTAAGCACCAATAACAGCAATTAAGAGGTATTTTTTTTAATGTCTTACATATACATTGACACCGTCCAGAAAAAGAAAACAGTCATCAAATGTTGAATGTGTTCATATCAGATTGTTCTCTCGGCTATTTTAATGGAGGAACGACTGTTTAAAAATGGGATAACACCAGCATTCAGATAGTGGCCGGTACAATTTGATACTCAGTGGGTAGCACTCTTGCCTCTTGAGTCAGAAAGTTGTGGGTTCATGTCCCAGACCAGAAAGTTGAGCACATAATCCCCAGTGTAGTACTGAGGGAGTGCTGCACTGTCGGAGGTGCCGTCTTTCAGATGAGACGTTAAACCGAGGCTCCCTCTATTCTCTCAGGTGGACGTAAAAGATCCCTCAGCCACTATTTCGAAGAAGAGCAGGGGAGTTCTCCCCGGTGTCTTAGGGCCAATTCTTATCCCTCAATCAACATCACTAAAAAAAAAATTATCTGGTCATTATCACATTGCTGTTTGTTGGAGCTTGCTGTGCGCAAATTGGCTGCTGCTTTCCCACATTACAACAGTGACTACACTTCAAAAAGTACTTCATTTGCATGTGAAGCATTTTGGGATGTCCGGAGGTCGAGAAAGGCGGTATGCAAATTCTTGCAAGTTCTTTCTTTCTACATTTTATAAAAGTTTTCAAAAATAACATTTGAAACATATCAAGAAGTGGTAAATTATTAAGAGTTACAGATCTGTGAGGTCAGCACATCAAAATAATGCTCTCCTGAGCAAAACTGATTCACGCTTTTGTTGTAATCAATGATTTGTAACATCAAAGTTCAACCTATGTCAGCACTGCTGCTGAGATGCCGAGGATCAGTCTGCAGAATTTGGCAAGTTTCGTGAATTAAAATTAAACAAGTGAGTTCCTAGAGAAAAGGCACTACTATCTGATGCCTGGAACAGGGAGCATTAATAATCTGCAGCATGACTTCAAAGAGATGATATTTATTTTACAAGATGCCGTTGATTCTAATCAATTTTTTGTAGGACCAACCCTTCACAACAACAACTTGCTTTTATACTAACGGCTTTAACGTAGTCAAACATCCCAAGGCGCCTCACAGGAGCGATTAGCAAACAGAATTTGACACCGAGCCACATAAGGGGATATTAGGACAGGTGACCAAAAATTGGTCAAAGAAGGAGCGTCTCAAAGGAGGAGAAATAGAGGTAGAGAGGTGGAGAGGTTTAGGGAGCGAATTCCAGAGCTTAGGGTCTTGGCAGCTGAAGGCACGGCCAGCAATGGTGGAGCAATTAAAATCAGGGATGCTTAAGAGGTGAGAATTGGAGGAGCGCAGTTCACTGGACTAAATACTATTTCAAGCTCGTCCTGGATGAAAACTGGATGTGTTCAAAGGTTAGGTCGTGTAGTTTGGCCAAGTCCAGATGGGAGTTTCTGACTCTCTGACGTTTTGCCGTACTTGAGATTAAATAGAGCAGTACAATAAAAGGGCTGGAGACAATGATGGAACGTTTTCATATGCCACGTGCACAGGGCATTGGTAGAGTGATGCCCGCCCGATATCACCAGTGAGAGGCCCAAATAATTTTGATGGTTGGACCTCATTAATTAATACAGGCGCGGTGCCTGGGCATCTCCAGCAATGACATGTCGCTCACCATGCGTCAGGGTGGGATACCGAGTGCCCGCCTCACGATGCAGATTTAAAGTGAGCCGGAGCTGCTTAAAGCAGACCTGTGTTTTCCTTGCTGCAGTTTTTCAGACACGAGCATTTCATTTTTGGCAAAGGATATCTGCTGCCAGGGTGCCTTAATTCTGCGATGCAGCTGTGGAGATCTTAGTGGAGAAGATGATGGTTGGAAGGAGGGCGTCTGACCTTCAGACAGGTGTCGAAGTAGACCAGACAGCAGGCTTGGAAAAGCCTCGCCCACTGCACAGCTTCTTCTCCAATCACAACCTTTCCCTCCCCCACTGCACATGTTAGATAGAATTCAGACTACAGAGACAGGCCATTTAGCCCAACCAGTTTATTTATTTTTTATTCATTCACAGGATGTGGGCGTCACTGGCGAGGCCAGCATTTATTGCCCATCCCTAATTGTCCTCGAGAAGGTGGCGATGAACCGTCTTCTTGAATCGCTGCAGTCCGTGTTGTGAAGGTACTCCCAGTGTGCTGTTAGGGAGGAAGTTCCAGGATTTTGATCCAGCGATGATGAAGGAACGGTGTGTGACTTGGAGGGGAACTTGGAGGTGGTGGTGTTCCCATGCGCCTGCTGCCCTTGTCCTTCTAGGTGGAAGTGGTCGCAGATTTGGGAGGTGCTGTCAAAGAAGCCTTGGCGAGTTGCTGCAGTGCATCTTGTAGATGGTACACACTGCCGCCACAGTGTGCCGGTGCTGGAGGGAGTGAATGTTTAAGGTGGTGGATGGGGTGCCAATCAAGCGGGCTGCTTTGTCCTGGATGGTGTCGAGCTTCTTGAGTGTCATTGGAGCTGCACTCATCCAGGTAAATGGAGATTATTCCATCACACTCCTGACTTGTGCCTTGTAGATGGTGGAAAGGCTTTGGGGAGTCAGGAGGTGAGACACTCGTCGCAGAATACCCAGCCTCTGACCTGCTCTTGTTGCCACAGTATTTATGTGGCTGGTCCAGTTAATTTTCTGGTCAATGGTCCCCCCCAGGATGTTGATGGTGGGGGATTTGGCGATGGTAATGCCATTGAATGTCAAGGGGAGATGGTTAGACTCTCGTTTGTTGCAGATAGTCATTGCCTGGCACTTGTGTGGCACAAATGTTGCTTGCCACTTATCAGCCCAATCCTGAACGTTCGCCAAGTCTTGTTGCATGCGGGCATGGACTGCTTCATTATCTGAGGAGTTGTGAATGGAACTGAACACTGTGCAGTCATCAGCGAACATCCCCAATTCTGAATTTACGATGAAGGGGAGGTCATTGATGAAGCAGCTGAAGATGGTTGGGCCAAGGACACTGCCTTGAGGAATCCCTGCAGCAATGTCCTGGGGCTGAGATGAGTGACCTCCAACAACCACAACCATCTTCTTTTGTGCTAGGCATGACTCCAGCCAGTGGAGAGTTTTCTCCCTGATTCCCATTTCCCAGAGAAACTCCAGTATGATTTGGACAGGTTGGGTGATTGGGCAGATGCATGGCAGATGCAGTATAATGTGGATACATGCGAGGTTATCCACTTTGGTGGCAAAAACAGGAAGACAGATTATTATCTGAATGGCAATAGATTGGGAAAAGGGGAAGTGCAACGAGATCTGGGAGTCCTTGTGCACCAGTCGCTGAAGGTAAGCATGCAGGTGCAGCAGGCGGTTAAGAAGGCAAATGGTATGTTGGCCTTCATAGCGAGAGGATTCGAGTACAGGAGCAAGGATGTCTTGCTGCAGTTCTACAAGGCCTTGGTGAGACCACTCCTTGAGTATTGTGTGCAGTTTTGGTCGCCTTATCTGAGGAAGGATGTTCTTGCCATGAAGGGAGTGCAGCGAAGATTTACCAGACTGATACCTGGGATGGCAGGAATGACGTATGAAGAGAGATTGGGTCGATTAGGCTTATATTCACTAGAGTTTAGAAGAATGAGAGGGGATCTCATTGAAACTTATAAAATTCTAACAGGACTAGACAGACTAGATGCAGGAAGGATGTTCCCGATGGCGAGGGAGTCCAGAACCAGAGGTCACAGTCTAAGGATAAGGGGTAAGCCATTTAGGACTGAGATGAGGAGGAATTTCTTCACCCAGAGAGTGGTGAATCTGTGGAATTCTCTACCACAGAAGGCAGTTGAGGCCAATTCATTAAATATATTCAAGAAGGAGATAGATATATTTCTTAAGGCGAAAGGGATCAAGGGATATTGGGAGAAAGCAGGGACAGGGTACTGAATTTGGGTGATCAGCCATGATCTCATTTAATGCGGAGCAGACTCGAGGGGCCGAATGGCCAACTCCTGCTCCTATCTTCTATGCTTCTATGCTTCTATGACCTCAATTTTATTAGGTCTCCTTGATGCCATACTTGGTCAAATGCTGCCTTGATGTCAAGGGCAGTCACTCTCACTTCACCTCTGTAATTCAGCTCTTTTGTCCATGTTTGAACCAATGCTGTGGTGAGGTCTGGAGCCGAGTGATCCTGGCAGAACACAAAACTGAGCATCAGTGAGCAGGTTATTGGTGAGTAAGTCCTGCTTGATAGCACTTTCGACGACACCTTCCATCACTTTGCTGATGATTGAGTGTAGGCTGATGGTGCGGTAATTGGCTGCATTTGATTTATCCTGTCTTTTGTGGACAGGTCATACCTGGGCAATTTTCCACTTTGTCGAGTAGATGTCAGTGTTGTAGCTGTACTGCAACAGCTTGGCTAGAGGCATAGCTAGTTCTGGAGCACAAGTCTTCAGCAGTACAGCCGGATGTTGTCGAGGCCGGTAGCCTTTGTCGTATCCAATGCACTCAGCCATTTATTTCTTGATATCAAGTGGAGTGAATCGAATTGGCTGAAGACTGACTCTGTGATGGTGGGGACCTCAAGACTAGGCCGATATGATCATCCACTCAGCACTTCTGGCTGAAGGTGGTTGCGAATCCTTCAGCCTTGTCTTTTGCACTCACATGCTGGCCTCCACCATCATTGAGGATGGGGATGTTCATCGAGGCTCCTGCTCCCTTTATAGAATCATAGAATGGTTACAGCACAGAAGGAGGCCATTCGGCCCGTCAAGTCCGTGCCTGCTCTCTGCAAGAGCACTTCAGCTAATCCCACTCCCCCCGCCCTTTCCCCATAGCCCTGCAAAAAATTTTACTTCTGGTACTTATCCAATTCACTTTTGAAAGCCATGATTGAATCTGCCTCCACCACCCTTTCAGGCAGTGCATTCCAGATTCTAACCACTCGCTGCGTAAAAAAGTTTTTCCTCAAGTCACCTTTGGTTCTTCTGCCAATCACCTTAAATCTCTGTCCTCTGTTTCTCGATCCTTCCGCCAATGGGAACAGTTTCTCTCTTTCTACTCTGTCTAGACGCCTCATGATTTTGAACACCTCTATCAAATATCCTCTCAACCTTCTCCGCTCTAAGGAGAACAACCCCAGCTTCTCCAGTCTATCAACATAACTGAAGTCCCTCATTCCTGGAATCATTCTTGTAAATCTTTTCTCCACCCTCTCTAAGGCCTTCACATCCTTCCTAAAGTGCGATGCCCAGAATTGGACACAATACTCCAGTTGAGGCCGAACCAGTGTTTTATAAAGGTTCATCATAACTTCCTTGCTTTTGTACTTTATGCCTCTATTTATGAAGCCCAGGATCCCATATGCATTTTTAACCGTTTCTCAACCTGCTCTGCCACATTCAACGATTTGTGCACATATACCCCCAGGTCTCTCTGTTCATGCACCCCCTTTAGAAATGTACCCTTCAGTTTATATTGCCTCTCCTCGTTCTTCCTATCAAAATGTATCACTTTGCACTTTTATGTGTTAAATTTCATCTGCCACGTGTCCACCCATTCCACCAGCCTGTCTATGTCCTCTTGAAGTCTATCACTATCCTCACTGTTTACTATACTTCCAAGTTTTATGTCATCTGCAAATTTTGAAATTGTGCCCTGTACACCCAAGTCCAAGTCATTAATATATATCAAGAAAAGCAGTGGTCCTCGTACCAACCCCTGGGGAACACCACTGTATACCTTCTTCCAGTCCGATAAACAACCGTTCATCACAACTCTCTGTTTCCTGTCACTTAGCCAATTTCGTAGCCATGCTGCCACTGTCCCTTTAATTCCATGGGTTTCAACTTTGCTGGCTAGCCTATTACGTGGCACCTTATGAAACACCTTTTGGAAGTCCATGTACACCACATAAACCGCATTGCTCTCATTAACCCTCTCATTAACTAATTTGATTGAGTTTTTTGATGAGGTAAACATGATTTGCCTTTAACAAATCCATGCTGGCTTTATTTAATTAATCCACACTTGTCTAAGTGACTGTTAATTTTGTCCCTGATTATCATTTCTAAAAGCTTCCCACGACTGAGGTTAAACTGACTGGCCTGTAGTTGCTGGGTTTATCTTTACACCCTTTTTTGAACAATTCTCCAGTCCTCTGGCACCACCCCCATATCTAAGGAGGATTGGAAGATTATGGCCAGTACCTTCGCAATTGCCACCTTTACTTCTCTCAGCATCCTGGGATGCATCCCATCTGGTCCTGGTGACTTATAGCTAGCCTTTCTAGTACCTCCTCTATCAATTTTTACCCCATCTAGTACCATCCACTACTTCCTCTTTCACTATGACTTTGGCAGCATCTTCTTCCTTGGTGAAGACAGATACACAGTACATATTTAGTACCTCAGCCATGCCCTCTGCCTCCAAATGTAGGTCTCCATTTTGGTCCCTAATCGGCCCCACACCTCCTCTTACTACCCAGTTACTATTTATATGCCTTTGGAAGACTTTTGAATTCCCTTTTATGTTGGCTGCCATTCCATTCTCATACTCTCTTCTTTGCCCTCTTATTTCCTTTTTCTCTTCCCCTCTGAACTTTCTATATTCAGCCTGGTTCTTGCTTGTATTCTCAACCTGACATCTGTCATACGCGCTCTTTTTCTGCTTCATCTTACTCTCTATCTCTTTCATCATCCAGGGAGCTCTGACTTTAGTTGCCCTACCTTTCCCCCTTCGTGGGAATGTACCCGAACCAACTCCTCCTTAAAGGCAGCCCATTGTTCGATTACAGTTTTGCCTGCCAATCTTTGATTCCAATTTACCCGGGTCAAATCCGTTCTCAACCCACTGAAATTGGCCTTCCTCCAATTAAATAGTTTTACTCTAAATTGCTCCCTGTCCTTTTCTGTAGCTAATCTAAACCTTATGATTCTGTGATCACTGTTCCCTAAATGCTCCCCTACTGACACTTTCTCTACTTGACCCACCTCATTCCCCAGAACCAGATCCAGCAATGCCTCCTTCCTCATTGGGCCAAAAACATACTGATCAAGAACGGTCTCCTGAACACTTCAGAAATTCTTCCCCCTCTCTGCCCTTTACACTATTACTATCCAGTCTATATTAGGCAGTTGAAGTCTCCCATTATCACTACTCTATAGTTTTTACACTTCTTTGTAATTTCCCCACAAATTTGCTCCCCTATATCCTTCCCATCTGTTGGTGGCCTATAGAATACACCTAGTAGTGTAATGGCACCTCTATTATTTCTCAACTCTAACCAAATAGATTCTTTCCTTGACCCCTCCAGGACATCCTCTCTCTCCAGCACTAACATTCTCCTTAATCAATACTGACACCCCACCTCCTTTCTTTCCTTCCCTATCTTTCCTGAACACCTTATATCCAGGAATATTTAGTACCAAATCCTGCCCTTTTTTGAACCAGGTCTCCGTTATTGCCATGACATCATATTCCCATGTGGCTATTTGCGCCTGCAGCTCACCAACCTTATTTACCACACATTGTGCGTTTACACACATGCACTGTAAACCTTTCTTAGACCTTCTTGTATTCCCTATTAGTCTGACCCGACCTAATACCGTATTATTTCTTACTCTAGTGCTATCTGTCTCTCCCAATCCTTTGTGCACCTTGTTTCTTCTTTCTAATGCTACATCCTGGTGCCCATCCCCCTGCCAAATTAGTTTAACCCACCCCGCCCCCCACCCAAACCCCCCCACCACCCACTCCCCACCACCAGCACCTCCCCCCCACCCCCCCACCCCCACCTAACATAAGAACATAAGACGTAGGAGCAGGAGTAGGTCATTTGGCCCCTCGAGCCTGCTCCGCCATTCAATAAGATCATGGCTGATCTGATCTTGGCCTCAACTACAGTTCCCTGCCCGCTCCCCATAACCCATAACCCTTGACTCCCTTATCGTTCAAAAATCTGTCTATCTCCACCTTAAATATATTCAATGACCCAGCCTCCACAGCTCCCTGGGGAAGAGAATTCCAAAGATTCACAACCCTCTGAGAGAAGAAATTCCTCCTCATCTCCGTTTTAAATGGGCGACCCCTTATTCTGAAATTATGCCCCCTAGTTCTAGATTCCCCCACGAGGGGAAACATCCTCTCTGCATCTACCCTGTCAGGTATAACATACCTTATGCCTACCAGTGATTTTCTCCTCTTCCCCGATTCCTGCTCTCACCAAATTCCTCCACTCTGCTTGTGATCCACCACATTTGCGTCCTCCCAGCTCTGTCTCCAAGCTCTGTGCTTTAGTTGTTTAATTATCCACCACCATTCATGACTAGATCTGACATCACTGCCGAGCTTTGATCTGATCCGTTGATTGTGGGATCACTTCGCTCTGCCTTAAGCATGCTGCTTCTGCTGGTTAGCATGCATGCAGTCTTGTGTTGTAGCTTCACCAGGCTGGCACATCATTTTTACATAGAATTTACACCACAGAAACAGACCATTCGGACCAATAGGTCTGTGCTCCACACGAGCCTCCGCCCATCCTACTTCAACTAACCCTATCAGCATATCCTTCTATTCCTTTCCCCCTCATGTGCTTATCTACCTTCTCCTTAAATGTATCTCTGCTAGTCGTCTCAACTATTCCTTCTGGTAGCGAATTCCACATTCTCACCACTCTCTGGGTAAAGAGGTTACTCCTGAATTCCCTATTGGATTTATTAGTGACTATCTTATATTGATGGCCCCTAGTTTTGGACTCCCCACAAGTGGAAACATCTTCTCTATGTCTACCCTATCGAACCCCTTCATAAAGACCTCTATCAGGTCACCCCTCAGTCATCTCTTTGCTAGAGAAAAGAGCCCCAGCCTGTTCAGTCTTTCCTGATAGGTATAACCTCTCAGTTCTGGTATCATCCTTTTAAATCTTTTTTGTAATCTCTCCTGTGCCTCTATATTCTTCTCCTCCAATCACAACGTGACTATGCACCTCTCCTTCTGCTTATAATCCCACACGCTCTCAGAAGCAGCACAGACAACAAATGGAATGCATTTCTGCTAACTGCTTTCAGACTTCATACTTTCTTGCACACAATCATCTCCCTCTCTTGCTCACAACCTACTGCTTCTCCCTCTAAGCATGCACACTTTATAAACTTGTCTCACACATTTGCACGATCCTTTCAAAGGAACCACACACAAATGCACTCCCACTATCCATACAGGACAAGCCAGTGAATAACAAACGGAACAGGACCAGAACCAGTCGGAGGGCTCCAGTCTCATCACAGATCTCCTGCTGTCCAGGAGCCACACTCGAAGTCTAAGAAATAGACAGAATCACCTTCCTTCAGCTGTCAGCTGTCCTCAGTGGGCAGCCCACTCGCCTCTGAGTCAGAAGGTTGTGGGTTCAAGTTCCACTCCAGGGACTTGAGCACATAATCCAGACTGATGCTCCAATGCCAGTACTGAATGAGTACTGAAATAAAAACAGAAAATGCTGGAAATACTCAGCAGGTCAGGCAGCATCTGTGGAGAGAGAAACAGAGTTGCTGTTTCAGGTTGATGACCTTTCATCAGACTGAATGAGTTCTGCACTGTCAGAGGTGCTGACTTTCGGATGAGATGTTAAACCGAGGCCCCGTCTGCCCTCTCAGGTGGACGTAAAAGATCCCATGGCACCATTTTGAAGAAGAGCAGGGGTGTTCTCCCCGGTGTCCTGGGGCCAATATTTATCCCTCAACCAACATCACTAAAGCAGATTATCTGGTCATTATCACATTGCTGTTTGTGGGATCTTGCTGTGCACAAATTGGCCGCCACGTTTCCGACATTACAACATTTACTACACTCCAAAAAGTACTTCATTGGCTGTAAAGCGCATTGGGGCGTCCTGAGTTTGTGAAAGGCGCTATAGAAATGCAAGTCTTCTTTTTCTTTCTTTCAGTGTCGGGAGATACCCCAGTGCAGCATCGCAGGACATCTCAGACACTGGGCTACACTCCCTGCCATACGCAATGGGAGGAATTGTCTTTTTGGCCGAGGTTGTTTCATTTTCACAAGCAGCCTATTCTGGCTTGGCGTACGACCTGTTTCGGAACATTTAAAACAACACATTTTGTTGTTTCTGTGTTTCCCGGCAATTTATGATTCCATTTACAATACCAGCGATGCAGTCTAGTGATTCGATACGTTTAAAACTGTGTTTGGAAAATGAAAAATATATATATTTTGAAAAATCGTATCATTGCTTTTCATGCAAAGGTTTGGGGGGTGAATTTACAGGTCTCATCGATTTAACAGATGATTTGTGAGCCAGCAGCTCAATTTACCAGTCGGCAATTCTGCAATATTTCCCGTCGGAAACACTGTGACATCCCATATGCGGTAATTTAAGGCACCAAATCAGAATTCAGCCTTGATATTTGGAGTTGTCACCTTAACAAGTCTGAAATGAGCCTCCTGATGTCTATAAGAAACAAACCATCGGGTAATTACAAATATTCTGGTTAAGAACCCCAGAGCTGTAGCTTGCAAGGGTTACAATGACTGGAGTTCTTTGAGGATGTAACGAGCAGGGTGGACAAAGGTGAGCCAGTGGATGTGGTGTATTTGGATTTCCAGAAGGCATTCGATAAGGTGCCACATAAAAGGTTACTGCATAAGATAAGAGCTCACGGAATTGGGGGTAATATATTAGCATGGATAGAGAATTGGTTAACTAACAGAAAGCAGAGAGTCGGGATAAATGGGTCATTTGGTAAACGGTAACTAGTGAGGTGCCACAGGGATCGGTGCTGGGGCCTCAACTATTTACAATCTACATTAATAACTTGGATGAAGGGACCGAGTGTAATGTAGCCAAGTTTGCAGATGATACAAAGATGGGTGGGAAAGCAAGTTGTGCAGAGGACTCAAAGAATCCGCAAAGGGATATAGACACGCTAAGTGAGTGGGCAAACATTTGGTAGATGGAGTATAATGTGGGAAAGTGTGAGGTTATCCACTTTGGCAGGAAAAATAAAAAGTAAATTATTATTTAAATAGAGAGAGATTACAAAATGCTGCAGTTCAGTGGGACCTGGGGGTCCTTGTGCTCAAACACAAAAAGTTAGCAAGCAGGTACAGCAAGTAATCAAAAAGGCAAATGGAATGTTGGCCTTTATTTCAAGGGGGTTGGAGTATAAAAGCAGGGAAGTCCTGCTACAACTGTACAGGGTATTGGTGAGACCACACCTTGAGTACTGCGTACAGTTTTGGTCTCCTTATTTAAGGAAGGATATACTTGCATTGGAGGCAGTTCAGAAACAATTCACTCGGTTGATTCCTGAGATGAGGGGGTTGACTTATGAAGAAAGGTTGAGCAGGTTGGGCCTACTCATTGGAATTTAGAAGAATGAGAGGTGATCTTATTCAAACATATAAGATACTGACGGGGCTCGACAAGGTAGATGCAGAGAGGATGTTTCCCCTCGTGGGGAAATCTAGAACTCGGGGGCATAGTTTCAGAATAAAGGGTCGCCCTTTTACAACTGAGATGAGGAGGAATTTCTTCTCTCAGAGGGTCGTAAATCTGTGGAATTCTCTGCCCCAGAGAGCTGTGGAGGCTGGGTCATTAAATACATTTAAGGTGGAGATAGACAAATTTTTGCAAGATAAGGGAGTGAAGGGTTATGGGGAGCAGGCAGGGAAGTGGCTTTGAGCCCAAGATCAGCAGGCTCGAGGGGACAAGTGGCCTATTCCTGCTCCTATTTCTTATGTTCCTATGTTCTTTTGTTCTTATGTGGCAAAGTGTTTATTCAATGAACCCACAATCTCAGCAGGAAGACTAGCTTCATGCAACAACAACAACTTGTATTTATACAGTGCCTTTAATGTGGTAAAATGTCCCAAAGTGCTTCACGGGAGCGATTATCAAACAATATTTGACACCAAACCAAATAAGTAGGTATTAGACAACGAGGTATGTTTTAAGGAGCGTCTTAAAGGAGGAAAAAGAGGCGGAGAGATTTAGGTGGGGGATTCCAGAGCTTAGGGACTTGGCAGCTGAAGGCACGGCCACCAATGGTGGAGCAATGGAAATCAGGGATGCTCAAGAGGCCAGAATTGGAGGAGCGCAGATATCTCGGGGGGTTGTGGGGTTGGAGGAGGTTACAGAGATAGGGAGGGGCAAGGCCATGGAGGGATTTGAAAACAATGATGAGAATTTTAAACTTTAAGTTGCTTAACTGGGAGCCAATGTAGGTCAGCGAGCACAGGGGTGATGGGCGAATGGGACTTGGTGCGAGTTCATGGGAGCCTTGGTTGGAGACATGGCGACAACAATGGATCGCTATTTCCGGATCCACGCTCCCATTGAATGAAGCTCCTCACCCGGAGCGCTGGATCACTGTATAAAACCTCCCGTTTATGGTGATACCCAGTACAGTGTTCAGAGAGCAGATGCTGCTTTGTTGAAGGTGCATTCTTCTGATGAGCTGTTAAACTGAGAACTTGTCTTTCGGTTACCTTAATCATTGACTCCCTCCACCACCGGCGCACTGTGACTGCAGTGTGTACCATCTACAAGATGCACTGCAGCAACTCGCCAAGGCTTCTTCAGCAGCACCTCCCAAACCCACAACCTCTTCCACCTAGAAGGACAAGGGCAGCAGACACATGGGAACACCAACACCTCCAAGATTTAAGGTGATTGGCAAAAGAACCAAAGGCGACATAAGAAAAAACGTTTTACTGAGCGAGTGGATATGATCTGGAATGCACTGCCTGAAAGGGCGGTGGAGGCGGACTCAATCACGGCTTTCAAAAGAGAATTGGTTAAGTACCTGAAGGAAAAACATTTGCAGGGCTACGGGGAAAGGGCGGGGGAGTGGGACTAGCTGAAGTGCTCTTGCAGAGAGCCGGCACGGGCTCGATGGGCCGAATGGCCTTCTTCCGTGCTGTAACCATTCTATGATTCTATGATTCAGGTGAATGTCAAAGGCTCCATGGCAAAGAAGGACAGCAAGCTCGCCTAGTGTCCAAGCCAACATCTTTATCCTCAACCAACAGCACAAGGTCAGGTGAACTGGTCTAAAAACAGAAAATGCTGGAAATACTCAGCTGGTCAGGCAGCATCTGTGGAGAGAGAAGCAGAGTTAACGTTTCTAGTTGTTGAACTTTCATCAGAACTGGAAGGAGTTAGAGATGTAACAGGTTTTTCAGCAAGTGCAGAGGCAGGGAAAGGGGGGAAGGGAGGAAAGAACCAAAGGGAAGGTCTGTGATAGGGTGGTAGGTAGGAGTGATTTAATGACAGAAGGGATGATGGTGCAAGGCAAAAGGTGATGATAATGGGACAAGTGAAGAAACAAAAGATGGGTCTAGAGGAGCTGTAAATGGGAACAGCAGAATCATCAACAGCTGCCGTCTGAAAAAATGGGAGCAGTGGTTATGATCTGAAATTATTGAACACGATGTTGAGTCAGGAAGGTTATAAAGATCCTAATCCAATAATTAGGTGCTGTTCTTCAAGCTTCCATTGAGCTTCATTGGAACAGAGTAGGAGGCCGAGATGATCTGGTCATTCATTTAACTCCTGTTCATGAATCTCACTGTGCGCAAAATGGCCACCATGTTTACCTACATATCACTTCAAAGTAACTCATTGTTTGTGAAGCATAATGAGAAGTTACTGAGAAGCTTGATAAGACACAATATAAATATAAGGCACTCTTTATCTGGAGCTACTTTTTCTGGATAATTAACCATTAGTAATATTACAGATTTGTGGAAACTCAACCTCATTGCTACCTCAAAAGCACAGACTAACATTGGCAATCAGTTCTGACGAAGGGTCATCGACCTGAAACGTTAACTCTGTTTCTCTCTCCACAGATGCTGCCTGACCTGCTGAGCATTTCCAGCATTTTCTGCTTTTATTGGCAACCTCCATGTGGCATCATTACTTCATTGGGCGATGAGATCAAATGGTCGGAGGGATCTTCTGCACCTGAACCTAGCTGGTGTGAATTTGGTGATTTTCAAACAATTATTCAAATAAATAGTTGGCCCCTGTGTTCAGGACGAGCGCCTTGGATTGGACAATGCTCCTTGCATAATATAGATGCTGTTTATTTTGGTTTTCTTTATCTAACACCCATCTATTCTGTTTTTTTAAAAATTGTGAATTGGTGTTGGTCACTTGTTTGGTGTGGTCTTAAATTGAAAAAGATCTGATTGCACTCAGACTCTGGCACCCTCCAACCTGCCTGGGCTCACCATTAGTTTGTTCTGTCATTCCCTATCTCATGCATGTAGCTAATCCATCAGCACTCCAAGCCCCATACACTCAGGCACCAATCTTCCCTAATCCATACATCAGGCATCAGCATGAAAGATGTTACAAATGAGCTTTGCTGGAGACAATCTGCGAGATCTACACACCTAGTAATTATGATACATGGTGTGCAGCATTGCTAAGCGGAAAGATTTCTTGCAGCCAAATGACTTCCCTTCATCTTGTGCTGAATGAGCATCAGATACTTTAGAAAAAGAAAAAAAATCATTATTTTTTTCTTGCTCATTCTTTGGGATGTGGGCATCGCTGGCAAAGCCAGCATTTGTTGCCCAGCAGATGGGCTTTCTTCTTGAACCACTGGAACAGTTGAATACAACTGAGTGTCTTGTTAATCCAGTTCAGAGGACAGTTAAGAGTCAACCACGTCAGTGTGGGACTGGAGTCACATGTAGGCCCAGACCGGGTAAGGACGGCAGGTTTCCTTCCCTGAAGGACATCAGTGAACCAGTTCGGTTTTTACAACAATCCGACAGCTTCACGGTCACTTTTACTGAGATCAGGTTTTTGTATTCAAATTCTCAAACTGCCATAGTGGAAGGTGAATTCTCTCGAAAATACTAGCCCAGTAAGATAACAACTACAAAACCATGCAGAAGGACAAGGGCAGCAGGCACATGGGAACACCACCACCTCCAAGTTCCCCTCCAAGTCACACAAACCATCCTGACTTGGAAATATATCGCTGATCCTTCATCGTCGCTGGGTCAAAATCCTGGAACTTCCCTCCCTAACAGCACTGTGGGAGCACCTTCACCTCACGGACTGCAGCGGTTCAAGAAGAAGGCCCACCACCACCTTCTCGAGGGCAATAAATGCTGGCCTTGCCAGCGATGCCCACATCCCATAAACAAATATATATTTTTTTAAATACCCCTGTCCCCATCGCACCTTCTCTTCAGCAATGCATGAGAACAAAGCAATGAATATACGCCATTGGGATAATGTTTAACACAATTGTGCAGAATCTATAGAAGCCTACCATTATCTCCTTCACAGTCCGGGATGTATTCCCACCTCCCAACCACATCCTGATATCTTGCTGTTTAATAATAGCTTATAAATGTTTAAAGCAGTTGTCTCACGATTTTAGTTGAAATGTTAACTCATTTAAAATAAATTAGGTGGAGGGAGGACTTTCAGATAAATGCACCAAGCATCTGCAACTATTAGCCCTCAAGATATTGTGCATGTCCATGCCACAGCATGGAAGGAATACATGTAGAACTTACCACTCCAACTGTAAGCTCAGAAATGTCTAAGAGAGCAAGAAACAGGAAATCTTGGTGAGCCCAGTTGAATTAACAATGTAAAATAAAAGAAAGATGGTGGAACATTGGGAAAAAAACCAGAAACTAGCGTAAATACACAGCAGGCCATCCAACAATTGTAAAGTGAAAAGAGGGAATAACGCTTCCAGTATCCGATCCTTTCTCAAAGCTCGGAGCTCTGGCAGTGTCAGCTGTGGCTCAGTGGGTAACACTCTTCTCTGACTATGTCAGAAGAGGCATGGGATCAAGCCACACTCCACAGTCTCTGAGCACATAATCTGAGCTGATACTCCAGCACGGTGCTGAGGGAGTGCTGCACTGTCGGATGTGCCGTCTTTCGGATGAGACGTTAAACCGAGGCCCCATCTGCCCTCTCAAGTGGATGTAAAAGATCCCAGAGCCACTACTTGAAGAAGAGCGGGGGAGTTCTCCCCGCTGTCCTGGCCAATATTTATCCTTCAACCAACATCACTGAAAACAGATGATCTGGTCATTAGCTCGTTGGTGTTTGCTTGCAGTGTTTCCTAAATTACAGTAAAGCACTTTGGAACATCATGAAACTAAGAAAGGCGTTATATAAATGGGAGTTCTTTGTTGTAAACTTTGAAATATTAACCTGTCTTTTCTCTCCACAGATGTAGACTGACCAGCCATATAGCTCCAGCATTTTCTGTGTTTATTTTAGATAAGTATTGTGTCAACTGCTGCTTTGATATACACCAGAAAATGAATGAAGAGAAATGTTTGTTTGCAAGAACAAGTCATATTTTTCACCATTACCATAGAGAGATGAACAATCTCCCAACATGCAAATTTGTGATGATAGCTATAAAACCATCTGTGTTGGCTGTTAAACTGCCATTCTTGAGCATGATGTTGATGAGTCCCGCTCCTAAGAGATTTTCCACCTGAATATATTTCTATTGGAAAATAATTTTCTATGTCACCTGAGGGGATTATATCAGAAGATGATAAAGAGGACACCAGGAGTGATAGGAATAAGGATGCTGCCTGGGATGGAGCCAGTAGCAAGACCCAGAATTATTGTACATCACAAGATAACCAATCCAGGCGATCCCTAAAGCAACTCCCAACAGAATTAACTTCACCTATAGCAGACTAGAGTTGAACATCTTGCCCCGCAGCAACAATCATGTGGTGAAGGAAAAAAAATGCCTTCCTGGGGGAACGGTTCAGGTTTTATATCGCACAACTTCCAAAGTAATTTTACCACTCGTGCTTGCTTTTTGTGTGGAGTAGAGCCTAGAAACAGTTGTTGGTAACATTTAGCAGGCAAATACTATGGGAGCACCTTCACCACACAAACTGCAACAGTTCAAGAAGGCGGCTCACCACCACCTTCTCAAGGGTAATTAGGGATGGGCAATAAATGCTGGCCTTGCCAGTGACAAATAAAAAAGGACCGGATGGGATGCATCCTAGGATGCTGAGGGAAATAAAGCTGGAAATTGCGGAGGTACTGGCCATAATCTTCCAATCCTCATTGGATACGGGGGTGGTGCTAGAGGACTGGAGAATTGCAAATGTTACACCCTTGTTCAAAAAAGGGTGTAAGGATAAACCTAGCAACTACAGGCCAGTCAGCTTAACCTTAGTGGTGGGGAAGCTTTTAGAAACGATAATCCGGGACAAAATTAACAGTCACTTGGACAAGTGCGGATTAATTAAAGGAAGCCAGCACGGATTTGTTAAAGGCAAATCGTGTTTAACCAACTTGATTGAATTTTTTGATGAGGTAACAGAGAGGGTTGATGAGGGCAATGCAGTTGATGTGGTGTACATGGACATCCAAAAGGCGTTTGATAAAGTGTCACATAATAGGCTTGCCAGCAAAGTTGAAGCCCATGAAATAAATGGGACAGTGACAGCATGGATACGAAATTGGCTACGTAACTGGAAACAGAGAGTAGTGGTGAACGGTTGTTTTTCGGACTGGAGGAAGGTATACAGTGGTGTTCCCCAGGGGTTGGTACTAGGACCATTGCTTTACTTGATATATATTAATGGTTTGGACTTAGGTGTTCAGGGCACAATTTAAAAATTTGCAGATGACACAAAACTTGGAAGTATAGTGAACAGTGAGGAGGAGAGTGATAGACTTCAAGAGGACATAGACAGGCTGATGGAATGGGCGGACACGTGGCAGATGAAGTTTAACGCAGAAAAGTGCAAAGTGATACATTTTGGTAGGAAGAATGAGGAGACGCAATATAAACTAAAGGGTACAATTCTAAAGGGGGTGCAGGACCAGAGAGACCTAGGGGTGTGTGTGCACAAATCGTTGAAGATGACAGGGCAGGTTGAGAAAGCGTTTAAAAAAGTATACGGGATCCTGGGCTTTATAAATAGAGGCATAGAGTACAAAAGCAAGGAAGTTATGATGAACCTTTATAAAACACTGGTTCGGCCACAACTGGAGTATTGTGCCTAATTCTTGGTACCGCACTTTAGGAAGGATGTGAAGGCCTTAGAGAGGGTGCAGAAAAGATTTACAAGAATGGTTCCAGGGATGAGGGACTTCAGTTACATGGATAGACTGCAGAAACTGGGATTGTTCTCCTCAGAGCAGAGAAGGCTGTGAGGAGATTTGATGGAGGTGTTCAAAATCATGAGGGTTCTAGACAGAGTAGATAGAAACTGTTCCCATTGGCAGAAGGGTCGAGAACCAGAGGACACAGATTTAAGGTGATTGTCAAAAAAACAAAGGCTACATGAGGGAAAACTTTTTTACGCAGCGAGTGGTTAGGATCTGGAATGCACTGCCTGAAAGGGTGGTGGAGGCAGATTCAATCGTGGCTTTCAAAAGGGAATTGGATAAGTACCTGAAAGAAAAAAAATTGCAGGGCTATGGGGAAAGGGCGGGGGGAGTGGGACTAGCTAAAGCGCTCTTGCAGCGAGCCGGCACGAGTTCGACGGGCCGAATGGCCTCCTACTTTGCTGTAACCATTCTATGATTCTATGATTTTAGTCCCGCGCCCGTTAATTCAGCTGATGGGCCAACCCATTTAAAACAAATAGCTTGCGGACTCTATTAAACTAGTGGATAGAGGAATGATATGTGAATGCATCACTAACAGCTTTCTCTAGGCGTCTGTCTCTGATCATGATTATGCATTTCAAGGTGACAGTTAAGATAATTAATGCTTATTTTGTTCCAGGTACAACACCAGAAAAATAAATGAGATTGTTTTGACTTAGTCAATGCTGTATTTTAACTTCCAGTGTTGTGCTGTAATGCTACCTTTTTGTCCCATGCACCTGCTGTGTTTATTGTACATATTGAATAGATAATATGCAACAGTCTCTCTGTTATGTAATTCACTCTAATGTTTCATTCTTCTCTTCTTCTTACCAATTTGAACAACAGTATGGATTTTATTCTCAGGGAAGATGTAAAGGCATTAGAAAGGGCACAGAGGAGGTTTACCAGGATGTTCCCAGGGATGAGGGACTTCGGTTATGAGGAGAGGTTGGAAAAGCTAGGACTGTTCTCCTTGGAACAGAGAAGGTTAAGAGGTGACCTAATAGAGGCTTTCAAGAACATAAGAACATAGGAACAAAAGAATATAAGAAATAGGAGCAGGAGTAGGCCATACGGCCCCTCGAGCCTGCTCCGCCATTCAATAAGATCATGGTTGATCTTCTACCTCAACTCCACTTTCCTGCCCGATCCCCATATCCCTTGATTCTCCTCGAGTCCAAAAATCTATCGATCTGATAGATGATGAGAGGTTTTGATAGAATAAATAGGGAACAAGTATTCCCTCTGGCAAGTGGGTCAATAACTCGAGATCATAGATTCAAAATCATTGGAAAAAGATCCAGAGGGGAGATGAGGAGAATTCTTTTCACTCGGAGAGGTGTGGGGATCTGGAATGCGCGACCTGAAAAGGTGGTGGAAGCTGATTCCATCAATAATTTTAAAAGGGAGTTGGACGGGTTCTTGAGGATGAGGAACTTACACGGTTACGGACAAACAGCGGGGATGTGGGACTGAGCGCAACTACTCTTCCAGAGAACCAGCACAGGCACGACGGGCCGAATGGCCTCCTTCAGTGCTGTAAGTTTCTATGATTCGACTGTTCTATGAATATGCTCTCTGCTAATCAACCAAAAGATATAATTTGCATTTATATAGCACCTTTCACATCCGCAGGATGTCTCAAAGTGCTTAAGAGTCACTTTTGCAGTGCAGTTAGCCGGCGGGCAGAGTAAGGTCCCACAAACAGCAACTAAGATAATTGGCCAGTTAATCTGTTTTGGTGGTACTGAATTGAGGGGCGATTGTTGTGCAGTTTGCCAGGAGGACTCCCCAGCTCTGGAAAACAATAGCGCCGTGGGATCGTTTTTTGTGTCCACCTGAAAGGACAGACGGGGCCTCGATTTGACGTCTCATCCGACAAGACAGCCCCTCTGACAGTGCAGCGCTCACTCGGTACGGCACTGGGAGTGTCAGTCTAGATTATGTGCTCAAGTCCCAGCTCTTTGTGGTCAGGTCATGTGAGAAAATTATGTTTGACATTTTGAATTTCACAATTTTAATTGGGCATTGATTTGGCAGTGGGTGCTTTCACCTTCTGTACCCAGGATGGCTACTTAAAGGGATAAAGAGAGACACACAGAGGACGATAGAGTGAGTGAGATAGATGGGTACCTATTCCACCTGACAGTAGGTGAAGTGCTCTGATGAATTTGTCCTCAGCACTCACGTTGCTCACAAGTCTTGTGTTGATGGATAATGAATCTTTCAATCTTGGACCCTTATCAAAAGAGACAAGATACATAAATATTTACAGATATCAGGGGGGACTACATACTTGTCACCTGAATGTCAAAAATCCAGACTTTATAATTATGACAGTAGATTCTTCATTCCAGATTTGGTACCAGAGAGAAACAAGTCAAATTCTGGACTATTTTTAGGTATTCCTATGAATCTATTGTACTAGTTGGAACATTATGAACATTTAAAAGTCTCTTACAAGGTGAGGATTATCTTCACCAAAATTCCAACACAAGATCAGCCTAAAGCCCAAATTATTTCAAAATGACATTGCATGCGATTCGAGAGAGGACATGTTGCAGTGAGCTTTGGGATGGTGGCTTCAGCCTCATGTTTCACGTTCTATCAGTGGGAGACACCGAGGCGATGCCTGATGTTAGCTGCGGTTCAGTGGTCGCACTCCCGCCTCTGAGCCAGAAGGTTGTGGGTTCAAGTTCCACTCCAGAGACTTGAGCACAAAATCCAGGCTGACACTGGGGGCGGGGGGGGTAAATTTGCAGGGCTATGGGGAAAGAGCAGGGGAGTGGGACTAACTGGATGACTCTTTCGCAGGCACGATGGGCCAAATGAACTCCTTCTGTGCTGTATCATTCTATGATTCTACAGTACTGAGGGAGTGCTTCACTGTCGGATGCAGCGTCTTTTGGATGAGACGTTAAACGTCTGCTCTCTCGGGTGGATGCAAAAGATCCTGCGGTACTATTTCGAAAAAGAGCAGGGGAGTTCTCCACACTATCCTGGCAAATATTTATCCCTCAACTAACATCACTAAAAAAAGCATCAGATATGCTGTTTGTGGGAGCTTGCTGTGCACAAATTGTCTGCCGCATTTCTACATTACAACAGCGAATACACTTCAAAAGTATTTCATTGGCTGTGCAGCGCTTTGGGACGTCCTGAGGTCATGAAAGGTGCTATAGAAATGCAAGTCAGTCTTTCTTTCTTTCTTTCTATAGTTTGAACATTTCACTGACATTCACTGAGTAGGCCATGAAAAGAAAAAGAAAGACTTGCATTTCTACAGCGCCTTTCATGCCCACCGGACGTCTCAAAGCACTTTACAGCCAATGAAGTACTTTTGAAGTGTAGTCACTGTTGTAATGTGGGAAATGCGGCAGCCAATTTGCGCACAGCAAGCTCCCACAAACAGCAATGTGATAATGACCAGATAATCTGTTTTTGTTATGTTTGTTGAGGGATAAATATTAGCCAGGACACCGGGGCGAACGCCTCTGCTCTTCTTCGAAATACTGCCATGGGATCTTTTACGTCCACCTGAGAGAGCCGACGGGCCTCGATTTAACGTCTCATCTGAAAGACGGCACCTCTGACAGTGCAGCGCTCCCTCAGCACTGCACTGGAGTGTCAGCCTAGCTTTATGTGCTCAAGTCCCTGGAGTGGAACTTAGAAACCCAACAACCTTCTAACTCAGAGGCGAGTGTGCTACCCACTGAGCCACAGCTGACACTGAGTGGAAATGAAGACTTGAGTGAAGTACCAGAGAGCCACAGCTGTCAATACAGCTAGATCCTAACATGCATCACTGACTTCAGGCTAGGAAGGCTAAGGAAGAACACCAGAGGGAAACTGCAAAAAAAAAGGATAAATGGAAAGTTGATATAATTTCATCAAAAACTCCAGCTCAGTCTCTGGAATAATATTTCTTTGAAAACTGCATAGAACAAAATTCTACTGACGGGGCGTCAAGTTCAGCACTTCCTGAGAGAGGTGATGGCTACAAAAAAACACTTTGAAAGCCAATAGGCCGTAAAATACCTTAACAGTTAGCTGGGACTGACTTGTCATCGCAGCATTTTTTTGGTCGTTGCTATATTGCATGCTAATTTACTATCTGCTGAATCAAGCCATCAAATTGCTAGTGAGTTGAAGTTATTCAAGTTTATCATTTAAGAATGACAAATTAAAGCAGATCTGCTAATAAAAGAGGGTATGGGAACAGGGAGACCTGGGATTATACATACACAAATCTTTGAAGGTGGCAGGACAAGTTTAATAATAGAGGAATAGAGTACAAAAGCAAGGACGTTATGCTCAACCTTGTAAAACACCAGTTAGGCCTCAGCTGGAGTTTGGGTTCAATTCTGGGCACCACACTTTATGAAGGATATCAAGGCCTTGGAGAGGGTGCAGAAGTGATTTACTAGAATGGTTCCAGGAATGAGGGACTTCAGTTACGTGGAGAGACTGGAGAAGCTGGGTTGTTCTCCTTAGAGCAGAGAAGGTTAAGAGGAGATTGATAGAGGTGTTCAAAACCATGAATGGTTTTTGATGGAGTAAATAAGGAGAAACTATTTCCAGTGGCAGAAGGGTTGGTAACCAGAGGACACAGATTTAAGGTGATTGGCAAAAGAATCAGAGACAACATGAGGAAATATTTTTTTTATGTTGTGATCTGGAATGCACTGCCTGAAAGGGCGGTAGAAGCAGATTCAATAGTAACTTTCAAAAAAGAATTGGATAAATAATTGAAGGGAAAAAAAATTACAGGGTTATGGAGAAAGAGCAGGAGAGTGGAACTAATTGGAGAGCTCTACCATAGATCCAGCACAGGCCCGATGGGCCCAATGGCCCCCTTCTGTGCTGTAACCTTCTATGATTCTATGATTTTGTGAAAAGGCAATTGGAACCAAAGAATTACAATCTGCTCCGAGGCAGAATTACACATTTCTCCTCAAAGTATTCATCAAAGCCAATGTGCAGTGCATGGCAAAAATTCCGAATATAAAACACTAAGGGTCAGTAAAAGGGTTGACTACAGAATCTATGTAAGGAATCGTATATCTGAAGCTGTCTCCAGTGAGGGGATGCATTAACGACCTTGAATGTGTGACGTTAATTAAAGTGGCGCCTGATGGAAATGGGGTGGCAATGGCATTAAGAAGCAGCTCCCGCGGACAGTTAACAGGTAGCCAAGATTCACAACTCTTCTTGCTAGGAAACCCTTTGAATCTAAGTATTTATAAATGCAGGCGGCAGTTGGCTCTCGCACCTATAAGTCAGAAGGCTGTGAATTCAAGTCCCACTTCAGGACTAAAGTCTTCAATTGGCCTACGTGTATGATCTCGGCTTCAGGTTAGTACCAGAGGCTGCATTGTTGGAAACGATAAACGAGGCCCTGTTGAGGTAGATGTGAAGGTCCCATGGCACTTTTTTTGAAGAAGAGCAGGGAGTTCTTCGACCCAAGATTCATCCTGACATAGGATTACACAGAATGTACAGCACAGAAACAGGCCCATTTGGCCCAACTGGTCCGTGCTGGTGTTTATGCTCCACACGAGCCTCCTCTCACTCCTCTTCATCTCACCCTATCAGCATATCCTCCTATTCCTTTCTCCCTCATGTATTCTGTGCTGTGAGATTTGAATCATCGAATGATACACCACAGAAGGAGCCCATTCGGCACATTGTGTCTGTGCTGGCTTTTTGGTAGTGAGGCTCCTCCCACCCCTCTTCATCTCAACCTATCAGCGTAGCCTTCTATTCCCTACTCTCTCATATGCTTGTCTAGCTTCCCCTTAAATGTATCTATACTATTCGCCTCATCTACTAATTGTGGTAGCGAGTTCCACATTCTGACCACTCTCTGGGTAAAGAAGTTTCTTCTGAGTTCCTTATTGGATTGCTAAAACAAGAGAAGTGGCCACTCATCACATCGCAGTTTGTGGGATCTTGCTGTGCGCACATTGACTGCTACATTTGCAACAGTAACCACACTTCAAAAGTACTTAAGCGAAGCACCTTGAAACATTCCCAGGACATGAAAGACACTCTGTAAATGCAACTTCTCCTTTTTCCTATTTATTGGGCGTGTGCAATGTCCTCTGTTTGTGCAAAGACTCCAACAAAACTTACCCTAAATGAACAGTGGAAAAACATGCCGTCATATACAAATTAAAATTAATTGGTTTGTTGTCAATATTGTATCATTTTAAAAGTAGGGAAACAATTTGACGTCACTGGCCATCCCCTAGTTGTCCTTTGAGAAGGTGGTGGTGGGCCTTCTTCCTGAAATGTTGCAAATGGAGTATCAGCATTCTCTCATCGCTTAATCCAATAAATAGCTGGCACATGTTAATCAACGTATTCATGTTCAGTGGTTGGCAGATCAAGACCAGGACCATTCAAGTAGAGCATCTAGCATGTGTTTGAAGCATAACGCTAATTAAGATATTTCTGGCAATTAAATTTGCACAATGAGGGCTCTGACCATCCCTCGGCTAAGCATTCATCAAGTACCCGAGGCGACTGCCAGGAGTATCCTTGGCTTGTGCCCAGTTTACATCGAATATACAGCACATGAGCTTTGGTTTTCCTAACTTTTCACCATGCAGGAATTGGATCTTTACACTGAGGAAAGAGTCCGAGAGCGGGAGCAGTCAAACAACAATAACAACTGATAAAGTGACATCACAACCAGGGAAGGAGCTGATTGGTAAGTAGGACCTGGTGAGTATTTCTACAGTCCAGTCATTAAAGTAAAAGTAAGGTCTCTAGTTTAGAGTAAGTAGTGTTTAAAGTGAAGTAAGGTCCCTAGTGTATTTAATATTCTTTAATTTAGAGGAAGTAAAGGGAGTAAATTAAGGGTAGGACATGGCAGGGCAGCTCGGCAGCATGGAGTGCTCCTCCTGTGCTATGTGGGAAGTCAGGGACACTTTCAGTGTCCAGGGCGAACACATGTGCAGGAAGTGTCTCCAGCTGCAGCTACTCGAAATCCGCGTTTTGGATCTGGAGTTGCGGCTGGAGTCACTGTGGAGCATCCGCGAGGCTGAGATCTTCGTGGATAGCAGGTTTAATGAGGTGGTCACACCGCAGGTAAAGAGTGAACAGGCAGAAAGGGAATGGGTGACCGCCAGACAGAGTAAAAGAACTAGGAAGGTAGTGCAGGGGTACCCTGGGTCCATTTCCCTCTCCAACAGATTTTCCGTTTTGGATACTGTTGGGGGAGATGGTTTCTCAGGGGAATGCAGCAAGAGCCAAGTCCCTGGCACTACGAATGGCTCAGCTGCACAGGAGGGGAGGAAAAAGAGTGGGTGAGCAATAGTGATAGGGGATTTTATCGTAAGGGGAACAGATAGACATTTCTGTGGCTGCAGACGTGACTCCAGGATGGTATGTTGCCTCCCTGGTGCCAGGGTCAAGGATGTCACTGAGCGGCTACAGGACATTCTGAGGGGGGAGGGTGAACAGCCAGAGGTCGTTGTCCATATCGGTACCAACGGCATAGGTGGAAAGAGGGACAAGGTCCTGCATGCAGAATATAAGGAGCTAGGCAATAAATTAAAAAAGCAGGACCTCAAAGGTAGTAATCTCAGGATTACTCCCAGTGCCACATGCTAGCGAGAGCAGAAATAGGAGAATAGACCAGATGAATGCGTGGCTGGAGAGATGGTGTAGGAGGGAGGGATTTAAACTCCTGAGGCATAGGGACCGATTCTGGGGAAGGTGGGACTGTACAAGCTGGACGGATTACACCTCAGCAGAACCGGGACCAATATCCTCGCAGGGGGGTTTGCTGCTGCTGTTGGGAAGGATTTAAACTGGTTTGTCAGGGGGCTGGGAACCTAAGTGTGGGCCCAGAATGGAAAGAAACAAAGCTGGAAGTGCAAGTTAGAAAAGTAGTCAGCAAAACTAGTAGGGAACAGAAACAAAGGCCAACAGTAAAGAGGGTCAAAGTGCAGAAAAATATTAAACAGGCAAAGTTGAAGACACTTTATCTAAATGCATATAGCATTCGCAACAAGGTGGATGAATTAATGGCACTAATAGAAGTAAATGGGTATGATGTAATTGCCATTACAGAGACATGGTTGCAGGGTAATCAAAGCTGGCAACTTAATGTTCCAGGGTACTCAACATTTAGGAAGGACAGACAAAAAGGAAAAGGAGGTGGCGTAGCGCTGTTAATAAGGGATGAGATCGGTACGGTAGAGATAAAAGATCTTGGCTCGGCAGATCGTGATGTAGAACTACAATCAGTTTGGGTGGAGCTAAGAAACAGCAAAGGGCGGAAAACATTGGTGGGAGTTGTGTATAGGCCACCAAACAGTAGTGGTAATGTAGGTCTCAGTATCAATCAAGAAATTAGAAGTGAATGTAACAAGGGCAATACGGTAATCATGGGGGACCTTAATCTACATATTGACTGGGCAAATCAAATTACCACTAATGGTGTGGAGGACGAATTCTTGGAATGCATGCGAGATGGTTTCCTGGATCAGTATGTGGAGGAACCAACCAGGGAACAGGCTATTCTGGATCTGGTACCGTGTAATGAGAAAGGGCTAATCAATAATCTTGTGGTAAAGGGGCCTTTAGGGACAAGTGGCCATAATATGATTGAATTTTACATTAAGTTTGAGAGTGATGTAGTTCAATCTGAAACTAAGGTCCTCAATCTAAACAAAGGAAACTACAAGGGTATGAGGGACAAGTTGGCCATGGTAGATTGGGAGATTACACTAAAAGGTATGAAGGTGGACATACAATGGCTAACATTCAAGGAAATAATGCATAATTTGCAACAAACATATATTCCTCTAGGGCATAAAAACCCAAAAGGAAAAGTGATCCAACCATGGCTAACAACAGAAATTAAAGCTAGTATTAAGTCAAAGGAGGAAGCTTATAAAGTTGTGAGAAAAAGTGGTCAGCCTGAGGATTGGGATCTTTTTTAGAAATCAGCAAAGGGGGACCAAGAAATTGATAAAGAACGGGAAAATGGAATATGAGCACAAACTAGCAAAAAATATAAAAACGGATTGTAAAGGCTTCTATAGGTATGTGAAAAGGAAAAGACTGGTGAAGGTAAATGTAGGTCCTCTACAGTCAGAGTCGGGAGAATTTATAATGGGGAATGAGGAAATGGCAGAGAAATTAAATAAATAATTTGTTTCTGTCTTCACGGAGGAAGACACAAAAAACCTCCCAGAAATACGAGAAAACCAAGGGTGTGGCGAGAATGAGGAACTTAAAGAAATTATTATTAGTAAAAAAACAGTACTAGCAAAATTTTTGGGACGAAATGTCGATAAATCCCAAGGACCGGATGACCTACATCCTAGGGTTTTGAAAGAGGTGGCCATTGGGATAGTGGATGCATTGGTTGTCATCTTCTAAAATTCTATAGATTCTGGAGCGGTACCTGCAGATTGGAGGATAGCAAATGTAACCCTGCTATTTAAGAAAGGAGGGAGAGAGAAAACGAGGAACTACAGACCTGTTAGCCTCATATCAGTAGTTGGGAAAATGCTGGAATCTATTATAAAGGATGCAATAACTGGTCACTTAGAAACTAATAGTAAGATTGGGCAGAGTCAACATGGATTTATGAAAGGGAAATCCTGTTTAACAAACCTATTGGAGTTCTTTGAGGCTGTAACTGGTGGAGTAGACAAAGGGGAACCAGTAGATGTGTTGTATTTGGATTTTCAGAAGGCCTTCGATAAGGTCCCACACAAGAGGTTGGTGAACAAAATTAGGGCACATGGAATTGGGGGTAATATACTAACATGGATTGAGAATTGGTTAACAGACAGAAAACAAAGAGTAGGGATTAACGGGTCTTTTTCAGGATGGCAGGCTATGACTAGTGGGGTGCCACAAGGATCGGTGCTTGGGCCCCAGCTATTCACAATCTATATCAATGATTTGGATGAGGGGACTATATGTAACATTTCCAAATTTGCTGATGATACAAAGCTAGGTGGCAGTGTTAGTTGTGAAAAGGATGTGAAGAGGCTTCAAGGGGATCTCGACAGGCTCAGTGAGTGGGCGAGAACATGGCAGATGGAATATAATGTGGATAAATGTGAAGTTATCCAGTTTCGTAGAAAAAAACAGAAAGGCAGAGTATTTCCTAAATGGTGAAAGATTGGGGAATGCAGCTGCTCAAAGGGACCTGGGTGTCCTTGTACATGAGTCACTGAAAGTGAATGTGTAGGTGCAGCAAGCCATTGGGAAGGCAAATGGTATGCTGGCATTCATTACAAGAGGATTTGAGTACAGGAGTAAAGAAGTCTTACTCCAATTATATAGGGCCTTGGTGAGAACACACCTGGAGTACTGTGTACAATTTTGGTCTCCTTACCGAAGGAAGGATATACTTGCCATAGAGGGAATGCAACAAAGGTTCACAAGATTGATTCCTGGGATGGCAGGACTGTCGTATGAGAAGAGATTGAGTAAACTAGGCCTGTATTCTCTTGAATTCAGAAGAATGAGAGGGGATCTCATTGAAGCATACAAAATTATTACAGGGCTTGATAGGGTGGATGCTGGGAGAATGTTTCCCTTGGCTGGTGAGTCTAGAACCAGGGGCCACAGCCTCAGGATAAAGGGTAGGCCATTCAGGACTGAGATGAGAAGAAATTTCTTCACACAGAGGGTGGTGAATCTCTGGAATTCTCTACCCCAGAGGGCTGTGGAGGCTCAGTCATTGGGTATATTCAAAACAGAAGTCGATTGATTTCTGACTAGTAAGGGCATCAAGGGATATGGCGATAGGGCCGGTGAATGGAGTTGAGGCAGAAGATCAGCCATGATCTCATTGAATGGCGGAGCAGGCTCGAAGGGCCGAATGGCCTACTCCTGCTCCTATTTCTTATGTTCTTATGTTCTTAAACAGGCCATTCGGCCCAACTAGTCTGTGCTGGTGTTTATACTCCACACCAGTCGCCTCCCATCCCATCTGCCTCATCTCAGCCTTTCAGCATATCTTTCTATTCCCTTTTCTCTTATACTCGTCTAGTTTCCTTTTGAAAGCATCTAAGCTATTCGTCACAACCACTCCCTGTGGTAGCGAGTTCCGCATTCTAACCACTCTCTGAGTAAAGAAATTTCTCCTTATTTCCCTATTGGATTTATTAGTAACTATCTTGTATTTATGGCCCCTAGTTTTGCATTCTCCCACAAGTGGAAACAATCTCTACACATCTACTCTGTCCAACCCATTCATAATTATAAAGACCTCTATCAGGTCTCCTCTAAGTCTTCTCTTTTCTGAAGAAAAAAGCCCAACCTGTTCAAACCTTCCCGATAGTTGCCATCTCTCAGTTCTGGTGCCACCCTTGTAAATCTTTTTTGGACTTTCTCCAGTGCTTCTACGTCCTTTTTATAGTATGGAGACCAGAGCTGTGCACAGTACTTTAAGTGCGGCTTCACCAGGGTCCTCTACCCATATAACCTAAGTTAAATAGTTTAACATAGAAGAAAGGTCATCGACCTGAAACATTGGCTGGAATTTTCCGGGGTGGTAGCAGGTGCGATTGATGGCGGGTCGGGTGGGAAAGTTGTTATTTTTGACAGCGGGTCAGGCACCCGCTGTCATCTCGCTCCCAGGCATGTCTGTTATCGTGGAGCCAACCCAACCAGCAGCGGCAGGCGACCCAATTGAAATCATTGACAGGTAGTTTACAGGCACTTAAGAGCCTTTTTCCTCCTACTTTTTAAATTTTCCTGCATGTCCACGGGATTCACGCAACTCGGGAACCACGCCTGTCAACCTGAGGCGGGAGTTCCGTGGCCATTGCTCCAGCTGATTACTTGACAGCATCAAATGTACAGTAAAAGCTCCCACCTGACAGAGGATCACTTTCCTCAGGAAGAAGCTGTTGCTCAGTCCATTTCCAGCACAGATTCTGCAGGCTGCAAGTCTTTCTAGCAAAGTTTCCATCCAGTGTCACCTCATTGGAAGAACTCTCACACCATTGACAGATTGCTTTTTTCATCTCTATTTCACCTGCCATCAACACGGGTGTTGTTTATACTGTCTCACCTTAGTCCTCAGAATCGGATCATGATGAGCCCCAACACCAGCAGCACCAGGCACACCAGCAGCACCAACAACAACACAAACCTTCTCCGCAATCAACTGATGCTGCACAAGACACAGGGCATCAGTACCCGAGCACATTGCTGCCCGGGAGGCCAGGGATGGCCTCATCATGGCCAGATTTAGTTAACTTAATGCTGTACACCCTGGCTGCCACATGATGCACCAGGTTGGCATCAATCCACACCAGCACCAGAAAGCATCCCAAGCCGGCTCACCCTAGCCCGGAACCAGACTGCAAGGACGTCCGCATCACCCGCACCATGACAGGAGCTGACGACTGCTGGACAGACCACAGCCTAATCTGCACTGTCATCTCCATCAATGTAGCCCCAAAACAGCGGCGGCAACAGAAACAATGCCGCAGGAAAATCAACGCTGGAGCACTCAAAGACCCCGCTAAGAAAGCCCTATTCAGCCTGCGCCTCACAAACAACCTGACGACTCCCAGTAATGCAGAGACACAGAATGCCCACAGCACCTGGTCTGCACTCAAGGCCTCCATAATCAGCACCTGTGAAGAGACGCTCGGTCACTCGACCAGGAAACACCAAGACTGGTTCGACGAGAACGACCAGGAGATCCAGGAGCTAATAAGCCGCAAGCGCAAGGCATTCCTGATCTGGAAACAGCAACAGAACTCGAGAGCAAGAAAGTAGTTCTACAGACGCCTGAAGGCCGAGGTCCAACAAAAAGCTCGCGACTTAAAGAACAGATGGTGGGTGGAGAAAGCGCAGGAGATCCAGCAGCTAGCTGACAACCATGACATGCGTGGATTCTTTAGCGCAGTCAAGACCATCTACGGCCCAAGCACCCAAGGCCCTACCTCACTGCAGGCCAAGAACGGAGAGGTACTCATCAAGGACAGAGAGGCAGTCAGTGCCCGCTGGAAGGAGCACTTCGAAGATCTCCTTAACCGAGACTCTGTCTTCGACGCGAGTGTCCTCAACTCCATCCTGCAGCATGCTACCCACCACCATCTCAGCACAACCCCAGCCCAGCATGAGGTTGAAAAGGCCTTTCAACAACAGAAGAACAACAAGGCCTCAGGAGCAGATGGAATCCCCGCCGAGGCACTAAAGCATGGCGGAGAAGCACTACTGGCGTGAATTCATGAACTCACTTCTCTTATCTGGAAGGAGGAGAGCATGCCAGGGGATCTCAGAGACGCTGTAATTGTGACCATCTTCAAGAAAGGTGACAAGTCCGATTGCGGTAATTACAGAAGAGTTTCCCTGCTGTCTGCCACTGGGAAAGTCATTGCAAGAATCCTCCGCAATCGCCTTCTCCCAGTGGCCGAAGAGCTCCTCCCAGAGTCGCAATGTGGATTCCGCCCACTAAGTGGCACAATGGACATGATCTTCACCGCACATCAATTACAAGAGAAATGCAGGGAACAGCACCAACCGCTGTACATGGCCTTCTTTGATCTCACAAAGGCCTTCGACACTGTCAACCGTGAGGGATTATGGAGTGTCCTCCTCAAATTCGGCTGCCCTCAAAAGTTTGTCACCATCCTCCGCCTGCTTCACGACGACATGCAAGCCGTGATCCTGACCAATGGTTCCACCACAGACCCAATTCACGTACGAACTGGGGTCAAGCAAGGCTGTGTCATCGCACCAACGCTCTTCTCGATCTTCTGTGCTGCAATGCTCCGTCTCACCCTCAGTAAGCTCCCCGCTGGAGTGGAGCTAATTTACAGAACAAACGGGAAACTGTTCAACCTCCGTCGCCTCCAGTCCAAATCCAAGGTCGTCCCATCCTCTGTCGTCGAATTACAGTATGCAGACGACGCTTGCGTCTGCACTCACTCGGAGGTCGAACTCCAAACCATCGTCAACACCTTGACCGAAGCATACGAGAGCATGGGCCTTACACTAAACATCCGTAAGACAAAGGTCCTCTACCAACCTGCCTCCGCCACACAGTACTGCCCCCCGATTATCAAAATCCATGACAAGGCCTTAGACAACGTGGACCACTTTCCATACCTCGGGAGCCTACTGTCAACAAGGGCAGACATCGATGACGAAGTCCAACACCGCCTTCAGTGTGCCAGTGCAGCCTTCGGTCGCCTGAGGAAGAGAGTGTTTGAAGACCAGGACCTCAAACCCGGCACTAAGCTCATGGTCTGCAGAGCAGCAGTGATACCCGCCCTGCTGTATGCCTCAGAGACATGGACCATGTACAGCAGGCACCTCAACGCACTGGAGAGGTACCACCAATGCTGCCTCCGCAAGATCCTGCAAATCCATTGGCAGGATAGGCGCACCAACGTCAGTGTTCTTGCTCAGGCCAACATCCCCAGCATCGAAGCTTTGACCACGCTCGATCTGCTCCGATGGACGGGTCACATTGTCCGCATGCCCGATACGAGACTCCCAAAACAAGCGCTCTACTCGGAGCTCCGGCATGGCAAGAGAGCCCCAGGTGGGCAGAGGAAATGCTTCTTGGACACCCTCAAAACCTCCTTGAAAAAGTGTAACATCCCCACCGACACCTGGGAATCCCTGGCCCAAGACCGCACAAAGTGGAGGAGAAGCATTTGGAAGGCGCCGAACACCTCGAGTCTCTTCGCCGGGAGCAAGCGGAAGCCAAGCGCAGGCAGCACAAGGATCGCATGTCAACCCAAGCACCCCACCCACCCGCCCCTTCAACCACCGTCTGCCCTACCTGTGACAGAGACTGTAGGTCCCGCATTGGACTCATCAGTCACCTGAGAACTCAATTTTAATGTGGAAGCAAGTCATCCTCAGTTATGAGGGACTGCCTAAGAAGACACCAGCACCAGAAAGCATCCCAAGCCATTCATTTCACACTCATCGCCATTGTGGGGGGGTATCGTTATGCCTCACCATTCACTGCAACTTACTAAGCCACTTCCAAAGGTGCACACAAATCTGTCCAAGTGTTGAAAATAAAGATTTTTATTTTTGACAACACATTAACAGAAACCTTACAGAAACATTGGACAAATCACCCACGTGCCTACCCTTGTGTGTTGTTAGGTGGTATGATTGCACTGGGATGAGGGTGAGTGTGAGGGGTGGCTAGTGAGATGGGGAAGTGATAATGTAGATAGATAGAGAGGGATGGGTGGACGTGCAAGTTAAGTTGGTGTGAGTAAGGATGTGTCGGAGTAGGATAGGGAAGGCAGAGCGATGGGGATGTGATGAGAGGCACAGCAGGATGAAGGTGAGTGCGGCTTTGTACTAACGTTTCCTAATCTAATGAGATAATTGAAACGTTTGCGGCACTGCACCCAGGTCCTCCTGACCACATCCCTGCTGGTGACCTCCTCTGCAATCTGCAACCAGCCTGTCTTGGTCTCCTGGGGAGGTCTCTTCCGCCCATCAGAAGGGAACAGGACCTCCCTGCATGCTCTGACTCCCTCCATAAGCATATAGAGGGAGTCATCAGAGAACCTGGGAGCAGCCCTCTGCCTCTGTGCAGTCATTGCCAAAGTGTTTGCAACACTCCAATACTGTAGTGCACTGACAGCACAAATGTTAGATTAAACATCAAATCTAATGTGGCCAGGGTCCCTTTAAAGAACCCAGCTGAAAACGCGTCATGAATGACGTCACCAGACCTGCTCCATCTCATTGGGCCGGGTAACGCGCCGGGCGGGGCTTAATAGGCCCCATTAAGGTAAGTTCATTTTCAACAGCGGGATGGAGCCAGCAGCGGGGTCGCGACCCCCCACGGACACCGCTTGTACCGGACCCGCCCGGGTAGGCAAAATTCCGGCCATTAACTCTGTTTCTCTCCCCACAGATGCTGCCTGACCTGCTGAGTATTTCCAGGATTTTCTTTTTTTTATTTCAGATTTCCAGCATCTGCAGCCTTTTGCTTTTGTCTTAACAATAGAGTCTGCTGCTCTCACCTGGTGCAGCAGGTCAGGGTGCTATGATCAGCACCCGTGACTGGGGCAGGGAGGAGGAGAACGTTGAGGCAGGAGTCCTTTTTCTGGTCACTGGTCACAGGCCTATGCTGGAGTGGCGCACATGGATATCAGGTAAGGATGAAATCAGGCTCAGCTGTCATGTTCGAATGGCTGGCTGGGATTCATCACATAAAGAAAGAAAGAACTTGCATTTCTGCAGCGTCTTTCATGACCTCAGCATGTCCCAATGTGCTTTACAGCCAATTAAGTGTTTTTGAAGTGTAGCCACTGTTGTAATGTAGGAAACGCAGCCGCCAATTTGTGCACAGCAAGTTCCCACAGACAGCAATGAGATAATGGCCAGATAATCTGTTTCAGTGATATATATTGACCAGGATGAACTCTCTTGTTCTTCTTTGAAATAGTACCATGGGATCTTTTACATCCGGCTGAGAGGACAGACAGGGCCTCGGTTTAACCTCTCAATCCGAAAGACGGCACCTCTGACAGTGCAGCACTCACCTCAGTGCTGGCACTGAAATATCAGCCTGGATTATGTGCTCAAGTCTCTGGAGTGGGGCTTGAACCTAGGACCTTCTTGACTTATAAGTGAGACTGACACCCACTGAACCACGGCAGACACCTAATTGATTGACATTATTTTGAATAATGGTCACTTGGGTAAGGTACTGATGGGCGATTGATGCTATGGAACCGCGCAGTGAATGCCTTCAAGAGAGGAGGAGAAAGCAAAGAAATGGTGAGGATTTTTCATTTTAAAATACTTGTACAAGTGGTCTGACTGTACTTGAATGTCAATTTGGTTGAGTTAGTAGAACTCTTGTCTTTCAGGTTGTGGGTTCAAGCCCCACTCCCAGACTTTGAGCATAAAATCTAGGTTGGCTCTTTGGTGCAGTAGTGAAGGGAACACTTCATTGCCAGAGGTTCTTTCCTTCAGAAGCGATGTTGGAGCAAGGTCCTGTCTTCTTGTCCTGTTGGTACAGATCAATAGTAAAGATCCCAAGGTTCTTTTCACAGAAGAGCAGGGGAGTTCTCCTCGATGTCAAGGCCAATATTAAACTTGCACCAGCAAAAATAGAGTAACTGGTTATTCATTTCTCTTTCTGGGATTTTGCTGTGTACAAAATGTCTGCTATATGCTGACATAACAACAGTAAATGCACTTCAAAGCAATTCATTCTAAGGGGAACATTTGATATGAATGCAAATTCTTAAATGACTTTGCAGGTTACATTTTCCTACTATCTTTCACTGACATGCAACTTTTTTTTGCCAGGCTCCGGAATTCACGTTCATCATAACTGCTTCACCATGATCATCCTTTAAGGGTCCTGCTTGTAGCATGATACAATCTGAAGCAATTCTTTTCTCCAAAGTAAAGCTGAGCCTTCTGGTAGTGTTTAGCGCTTCACTTAGCATTCTGACGGATTGTAGTGACTGGGAGCCCTGGGACTCGAAGCCACCACTCTTTCCTTGGCCAACCATTAATTTTGGCACCAGGCTATCACCTACTCTGTAATGTTGTAGAATATTAATACTTTCAGAATGTTCTTCTGATTAATGATCAGTAAGTGATATGATGCACACGAGTAGCAGTCCAGTAATAACTGCTTTCATGTATTCCTTCTACTAATCGTCATACCAACATACGAAATTGAGGGGCAGGAAAAGACTAGCTGGTCCATCAAGCCTGCCCCACATCTCATGATGGTCGGAGCATCAGGACCAGGCAGAGACACTTCCTCCCCTCCCTCTCGTCTCCCCACACCCCTGCAGCCATGCAATCTCCTGGGAGAGAAAAAACAACAACTCAAAATCTACACATGTGCGGTAGCATAGTATTTATCTTACTGGACTAATAATCCCGAGGCCTGGAATTAATAATAGGGAGACATGTGGTTCGAACTCCCAAGGCAGCTCCAGAATTGAAATTCAGTTAAATAAATATGGAATAAAAAGCTAGTATCATTAATGGTGACCATGAAACTCTCAGATTGTTATAAAAACCCATCTTGTTTACTAATGTCCTTCCTTTAGGGAACAAAATCTGCCGTCCTTACCCGGTCTGGCTTATATGTGTCTCTGGAGCCACAGCAATGATGACTCTGAAATGGCCTAGTAAGTCACAAGAAGGCAGCTCACCGCCACCTTTTCAAGGGCAAGTAGGGATGGGCAATAAATGCTGCGACATCCACATCCTGTGAATGAATAAAGAAAATACCAAGGGCCAATAAGGGAAAAAAATACTCTGCCACATTCCATTGAATATTCAATATTATCATTGAATATTGTCAATGATAATAAGAAAATGGCGGACATGTTGAATAATTACTTTGCGTCAGTATTTACAGTAGAAGAAGAGGATGGCATGTCCAAAATCCCAAGGAAACTAATATTGAATCAGGGACAGAGGCTCAATAAAATTAACGTAAGTAAAATAACAGTAATGAAGAAAATAATGGCACTAAAGAGTGACAAATACCCAGGACCAGATGGTTTCTATCCCAGGGTTTAAAAGAAATGGTGAGCACATTGCCGATGCCCTAACTATAATCTTCCAAAGTTCTCTCAATTCAGGAACCGTTCCTTTAGATTGGAAAATTGTGCATGTCACTCCGTCATTTAAGAATGATGAGAGAGGGAAACCAAGGAATTATAGACCAGTTAGCCTGTTATAGATCTGTTGTCGGGAAATTGCTAGAGTCTATAATTAAGGAAAGGGTGACTGAACACCTCAAAATTTTTCAGTTGATCAGAGAGAGCCAGCATGGATTTGTAACGGGTAGGTCATGTCTGACGAACCTGATTGAATGTTTGAAGAGGTGACTGAAGTAGTGGAAATGAGAATGTCTATGGAAATTATTTATAAGGACTTCCAGAAGGCATTTGATAAAGTCCTACATAAGAGACTGTTAACTAGGGTAGAAGCCCATGGAATTGAGAGCAAATTATTGACCTGGTTAGGAAATTGGCTGAGTGGCAGGAGACAGAGAGTAGGGATAATGGGTGGGTACTCAAATTGGCAGGATGTGACTAGTGATGTCCCACAGGGATCTGTGCTGAGGCCTCAACTATTCACAGTATTTATTAACGACTTAGATGATGGCATAGAAAGTCACATATCCAAATTTGCCGATGGCACAAAGATAGGCGGTATGGTAGGCAGTGTACATGGAAGCATAAAATTACAAAGGGATATTGATAGATTAATTGAATGGGCAAAACTGTGGCAAATGGATTTCAATGTAGGCAAATGTGAGGTCATCCACTTTGGACCTAAAAAGGATAGAACAAGATACTTTAAAAATGGTGAAAGGCTAAAAACAGTGGAGGTCCAAAGAGACTTGGGGGGAAAAATTCAGCTGCTTGCGCCTCCCGTTAGCGCCTTAAATGGGCGCTAATGGGGCGTAAAGCAGCTAACGCCCGGGCGCAGCGCCGCCCACGCCTCCCGAAAAATTTAGTGGGAGGTTAGCGGCGGCGGCAGCCGGTAGCGCCCTGTGGCGCTGCGCCGCCGGCGATGACGTCATCGCCGTGCGCAGCGCCCCGCTCGCGCCCCGGCCGTGATCTTCAGTCGCGCCCCCTGATTTACCGCCAGACGCTATGTCCGACGGGTTCAGGGGGGCGTACGTGCGGCCGGGGCGGCGATATTTAAAGGGGAGGTGGCAGGCGGCCATTTTTGTTGCTGGCCGCCTGCCAGCACCTGCCCCCGTTGCTGTCCCCGGCCCCCGTGAAGCCCCCCCACCGTGAAGTGCCGGCTGCGCTCCAAGAGCCCGGCACTTCTCTTGAGTGCCGGGCTCTTTTGCCGGCACTCCCGATCCCTGGGAGCCCAGCTGGGCCCCGGTTCGCGCTGCGCAAGGCCCCTCCCCTTTAAGAAGGGGAGGAAGGCCTGCAATACCGCGGCGCGACGTGCCGCAGCGCGTGGCGCTGCGGCACGTAGCGCCAGGATATTCACTCGCAGCGCCCCAAGAGGGATGCGGGGTGCTTCCAGTTGCGCCCCGCTTCCCTCTTGGGGCGCAACCACTGAAGTTCCGGCGCGGGGCCGCTAATTTTTTCGGGGCGCTAAAAGTCGCGCCCCGGCGAGGTTAGCGTCCCAAATGGGGCGCGACTCAATTTTTACCCCTTGGGGTTCCAGGTACATAGATCATTAAAATGTCATGAACAGGTACAGAAAATAATCAAAAAGGCGAATGGAATGTTGGCCTTTATAGCTAAAGGACGAGAATACAAGGGGGTAGAAGTTATGCTGCAGCTATACAAAACCCTGGTTCGATCACACCTGGAGTACTGTGAGCAGTTCTGGGCACCACATCTTAGGAAGGATATATTGGCCTTGGAGGGAGTGCAGCGTAGGTTTACCAGAATGATACCCGGACTTCAAGGGTTAAGTTACGAGGAGCGATTACACAAATTAGGGTTGTATTCCCTAGAATTTAGAGGATGATTTGATCAAAGTTTTCAGGATATTAAGGGGAACGGATAGGGTAGATAGAGAGAAACTATTTCTGCTGGTTGGGGAGCCTTGGACTAGGGGGCATAGTCTAAAAATTAGAGCCAGACCTTTCAGGAGTGAAATTAGGAAACACTTCTACACACAAAGGGTGGTAGAAGTTTGGAACTCTCTTCCGCAAACAGCAATTGATGCTAGATCAATTGTTAATTTTAAATCAGAGATTGATAGCTAAAGGTATTAAGGGATATGGGCCAAAGGCGGGTATATGGAGTTAGATCGCAGATCAGCCATGATCTCATTGAATGGCGGAACAGGCTCGAGGTGCTGAATGGCCTCCTCCTGTTCCCATGTTCCTCTCCGACCCCCTCAGGCCAGTCCCAGAGATCACATGGACCAAGGGTTACCAATAAAGAGAGTTACCTTCATTTTCAGTACGGATGTATAAATCCAATATTGATATTGTATCACGAGGTAAAAAATAAGTTCAGTTTGAACCTTTAAACTTTGAAAATTATGATTCTATTTCAAATGCAAAGTGACTTATCATTCTGTTCCAATAAAAGCGGAATGCTGCGACTGTTATGTAATGCGATATTAAGGAAAACATTCGCGCCACAGAAGTGCCAGGCAATGACTATCTCCAACAAGCGATAGTCTAACCACCTCCCCATGACATTCAACGGTATTACCATTGCTGAATCCCCCACCTTCAATTCAACATCCAGGGGTATTCAATATTCAGGAAGGACAGGAAAAAAGGAAAAGGAGGTGGGGTAGCATTGCTGGTTAAAGAGGAGATTATACAATTGTAAGGAAGGATATTAGCTCTGATGATGTGGAATCTGTATGGGCAGAGCTGAGAAATACCAAGGGGCAGAAAAGTGAGTGGGAGTTGTATAAAGACCCCCAAACAGTAATGCTGAGGTTGGGGATGGCATTGAAAGAGAAATTAGAGAAGCGTGCAATAAGGGCACAGCAGTTATCATGGGTGACTTTAATCTACATATAGATTGGGTTAACCAAATTAGCAACAATACTGTGGAGGAGGAATTCCTAGAGAGTATACGGGATGGTTTCCTGGACCAATATGTCGAGGAACCAAATGGAGATCAGGCCATCTTAGACTGGGTATTATGTAATGAGAAAGGATTAATTAGCAATCGTGTTGTGCGAGGCGCCTTGGGGAGGAGCGATCATAATATGATAGAATTCTTCATTAAAATGGAGAGTGAAGTAGTTGACTCAGAGACTAGGGACCTGAATTTAAATAAAGGAAACTACGATGGTATGAGGCACGAGTTAGCTAGGATGGATTGGGAAACGTTACTTAAAGGGTTGACGGTGGATAGGCAATGGCAAACATTGAAAGATCGCATGGATGAACTACAGAATTTTTTCATCCCTGTTTGGCATAAAAATAAAACAAAAAAGGTGACTCAACCGTGGCTAACAAGGGAAATTAGGGATAGCATAAGATCCAAGGAGAGGACATATCATTTGGCCAGAAAAAGCAGCAAACCTGAGGATTGGGAGCAGTTTAGGATTCAGCAAAGGAGGACAAAGGGATTAAGTAAGAGGGGGGAAATAGATTATGAGAGTAAGCTTGCAGGGAACATAAAAACTGACTGTAAAAGCTTCTATAGATATGTGAAGAGAAAAAGATTGGTGAAGTGAAGCATAGGTCCCTTGCAGTCAGAATCAGGGGAATTTATAATGGGGAACAAAGAAATGGCAGACCAATTAAATACATACTTTGGTTTTGTCTTCACAAAGGAGGACACAAATAACCTCCCAGAGATGTCGGGGAACATAGGGTCTAATGAGAGGGAGGAATTGAATGAAATCAGTATTTGTAGGGAAATGGTGTTAGGGAAATTGATGAGATTGAAGGCCGATAAATCCCCAGGGCCTGATAATCTACATCCTAGGGTACTTAAGGAAGTGGCCCTAGAAATATTAGATACATTGCTGGTCATCTTCCAAAATTCTATCGACTCTGGAACAGTTCCCATGGATTGGAGGATAGCTAATGTAACCCCACTATTTAAAAAAGGTGGTAGAGAGAAAACGGGGAATTATAGATCGGTAAGTCTGACATCGGTAGTGGGGAAAATGTTAGAGTCCATTATGAAAGATGTAATAGCAGACCACTTGGAAAACAGTGACAGGATCGGACAAAGTCAACATGGATTTACAAAAGGTAAATCATGCTTGACTAAACTACTGACATTTTTTGAGGATGTAACTGGTAGAATAGATAAGGGAGAACCAGTGGATGTGGTGTATTTGGACTTTCAGAAGGCTTTCGGTAAGGTCCCGCATAAGAGATTAGTGTGCAAAGTTAATGCACATGGGATTGGGGGTAAGGTACTGTCTTGGATAGAGAACTGGTTGGCAGACAGGAAGCAAAGAGTTGGAATAAACGGGTCTTTTTCCGAGTGGCAGGCAGTGACTAGTGTGGTACCGCAGGGATCGGTGCTGGGACCCAAGCTATTCACAATACATATAAATGATCTAGACGAGGGAACTAGATGTAATATCTCCAAGTTTGCAGACGACACAAAGCTGGGTGGGCATGTGTGCTGTGAGGAGGATGCAGAGAAACTCCAGTATGATTTGGACAGGTTGGATGATTGGGCAGATGCATGGCAAATGCAGTATAATGTGGATAAATGTGAGGTTATCCACTTCAGTGGCAAAAACAGGAAGACAGATTATTATCTGAACGGCAATAGATTGGGAAAAGGGGAAGTGCAACAAGACCTGGGTATCCTTGTGCACCAGTCTCTGAAGGTAAGCATGCAGGTGCAGCAGGTGGTTAAGAAGGCAAATGGTATGTTGGCCTTCATAGCGAGAGGATTCGAGTACAGGAGCCAGGATGTCTAGCTGCAGTTGTACAGGGCCTTGATGAGACCACACCTTAAGTATTGTGAGCAGTTTTGGTCACCTTATCTGAGGAAGGATGTTCTTGCCATGGAGAGAGTGCAGCGAAGATTCACCAGATTGATACCTGGGATGGCAGAAATGACATATGAGGAGAGATTGGGTCGATTAGGCTTATATTCGCTCGAGTTTAGAAGAATGAGAGGGGATCTCATTGAAACTTTTACAATTCTAACAGGACTAGACAGACTAGATGCAGGAAGGATGCTCCCGATGGCGGGGGAGTCCAGAACCAGTGGTCACAGTCTAAGGATAAGGGGTAAGCCATTTAGGACTGAGATGAGGAGGAATTTCTTCACCCAGAGAGTGGTGAACCTGTGGAATTCTCTACCACACAAGGCAGTTGAGGCCAATTCATTAAATATATTCAAGAAGGAGTTAGATATATTTCTTAAAGGTAAAGGGATCAAGGGATATGGGGAGAAAGCAGGGCCAGGATACTGAATTTGGATGATCAGCCATGATCTCATTAAATGGCGGAACAGGCTCAAGGGGCCGAATGGCCTACTCCTGCTCCTATCTTCTATGTTTCTATGTTTCTATCAACATCCTGGGAGTCACCATAGACCAGAAACTTAACTGGACCAGCCACATAAATACTGTGGCTACAAGAACAGGTCAGAGGCTAGGTATTCTGCAGCGAGTGTCTCACCTCCTGAATTCCCAAAGCCTTTCCACCATCTACAAGGCACAAGTAAGGAGTGTGATGGAATACTCTTCACTTGCCTGGATGCGTGCAGCTCCAACAACTCTCAAGAAGCTCGACACCATCCAGGACAAAGCAGCCCGTTTGATTGGCATCCCATCCACCACCTTAAACATTCACTTCCTCCACCACCGACGTACCATAGCTGCAGTGTGTACCATCTGCAAGATACACTGCAGCTTCTCGCCAAGCTTCTTCGGCAGCACCTCCCAAACCCGCGACCTCTACCACCTAGAAGGACAAGGGCAGCAAGCGCTTGGGTACACCATCACCTGCAATTTCCCCTCCAAGTCACACACCATCCTGACTTGGAAATATATTGCCGTTCCTTCAACGTCGCTGGGTCAAAATCCTGGAGCTCCCTACTTAACAGCACTGTGGGAGTAGCTTCACCACACGGACTGCAGCGGTTCAAGAAGGAGGCTCACCACCACCTTCTCAAGGACAACTGTTCATGGGCAATAAATGCTGACCTTGCCAGCGACGCCCACATCCCAGGAACTAATGTAAAAAAAAACAGGTCTACTGCCCTGTCGCAAATTACAGCCAGCTTCCCCTTTCCACTGCACCATGCTTCATCAATTTTCGTGCGTCCTCGGATGGGTTTTTGTTTTGCTGCAGGGGATTTTGTCTTCCGCGAAACTTTAATAAAGTAATTAATTAACGAATGTCATGACAATCCCCCGTAAAAATGTCAATTTAGAGTGCGTTTAAATGAGTAGTAAGAGGGAACAGCAGGTTTTAATCCCTTGCAATTTTGATTCATAATATAATGAGATATAATTACAAGTTGGTCATTGTGTAATGACAATTATTGCAGCTGTATTTGCTGATAAATTTATGTTTTATTTTGTAGGTATCATATAATTAGCTTAATTGAATCAGACAAGAAACTACTGAAGCATGTGCTGCAATGGAAGTATCAATAATTGCAAGTTTTAACGTGCAAGATTTGCATAATTTAAGTTCATTTTCAATGGGAGACATTTCTGCGAGATCATCAGCTTCCATTGTTATTTGGAGCTTTTTTTTGAGGTTCAGCAACTTCATCATTCACAGAATGAACCCAAAGCAGTATTTTTTTTGCATACCTGATTCTTTTGTTTGAAGCTGTCCATGCATTTGCTGTGTAATCGGGAAGGATGCCTGACGTTGAATCACTCTGTAATTCCGACTACGCATGGGTCCCCAACTCCCCATCCCCTAGTTATTTTTTTTATTATATATTAACTATTGCAGGTTTAATTGAGCAGCACAGCTAGTTTCTGCTCCTCAGCACAATGAGGGCAGCTTATTCCAATCAGTATTCATTTTATCTCAAGTTAACCTATTTAGGGGGAAAAACTTCGGTTGCTTTGCGCCTAACGGGGGCGCTAACCGGGCGCAAAGCAACTAGCGCCCGGGCGCGGCGCTGCTAATGCCTCCCACAAAATTACAGCAGGAGGTTAGCGGCGGCGGTGTCCGGTAGCGACCCGCTGCGTTGCGCCTCCAGTGATGACCTCATTGGCGTGCGCAGCACCCCGCTTGCACCCCAGTCGCAAACTTGGCTCTCGCCCCCTGACCTACCGCCGGACGCTATGATCGACAGGGTCAGGGGGCCGTTCTTGCAGCCGGGGCGGCGATAATTAAAGGGCAGGTGCCGGGCGGCCATTAATTTTTTGGGCGCCTGCCAGCTCGTGCCCTCCTCTGGCCTCCCGCTGCGGGGTGCCGGCCGCGATCCGTCAGCCCAGCACTCCTCTTGAGCGCCGGGCTCTTTTGCCGGCACCCCGCTCTCTGGTGGCCCAGCAGGGCCCCGGTGCGCACTGCGCTAGGCCCCTCCCCTTTAATCAGGGGAGAGAGGCCTGCAGTACCGCGGCGCTACGTGTTGGCGTGTGTGGCGCTGCTGCATGTAGCGGCGCGATATTGAATGGGAGCGCCCCAAGAGGAAGGGGGAGCGCATCCAGTAGCACCCCGCCTCCTGCTTGGGGCACTACCATTTAATTTTGGATGCTGGGGCGCTAAAATTTTAATTAGCGCCCCAAAGGGGGCGTGTCCGAATTTTTCCCCCTAGAATCTAAATGCGGTAGAAAGCAAAGGGATCTCGGAGTGCAAATACACAAATCACTGAAAGTAGCGACACAGGTTAACAAGGCCATAAAAAAAGCAAACCAAGCACTAGGGTTTATTTCTAAAGGGATAGAATTGAAAAGTAGGGAAGTTATGCTAAACTTGTATCGGACCTTGGTTAGACCACACTTGGAATACTGAGCACAATTCTGGTCGCCATATTATTAAAAGGATATCGAGGCATTGGAGAGGGTGCAATAAAGATTTACAAGAATGATACCAGAAATGCGAGGCTACACCTATCAGGAAAGGATGAACAGGCTGGGTCTCTTTTCTCTTGAAAAGAGCAGGCTAAGGGGTGACCTAATAGAGGTCTTTAAAATTATGAAAGCTTTTGATAGAGTAGATACAGTGAGGGTATTTCCATGCATAGAGCGGGATTAAGCGGAGTGGACTTGAACAGAGTGTTTTCTTTGGGAATTTGGAAAGAGTGGGAATTTGGAGAAGAGGGGTAAGGAGTTGCCTACACTACTTGCAGTGCTTTTTGTTACAGGTAGGTATTAAATTTCAGTACCCTTAACTTAATCTAGAGCAAGTAAATAGTCAAGAAACTACATTGTAAACTAAGTTACCTAATTAAAAATGTAATTATATAAAACAAGGTCATATAGGTGGCAGTGCAGGTGGTGTGCCGCAACTGCAGCATATGGGAGTTTGTGGAGAGCATTGTGATCCTGGACAACCACTTTTGCAGTAAGTGCCGGAATCTTGAGGAACTTCAGCTCAGAGTTTTTAAGCTGGGAAAGAAAGATTTGCATTTATATAGCACCTTTCAAGTCCACCGGACATCTCAAAGCGCTTTACAACCAATGAAGTACTTTTGAAGTGTCATCACTGTTGTAATGTAGGAAACGGGGCAGCCAATTTGCACACAGCAAGCTCCCACAAACAGCAATGTGATAATGACCAGATAATGTTTGTTTTTGTTATGTTGGTTGAGGGATAAATATTGGCCAGGAGATCAGGGATAACTCCACTGCTCTTCTTCGAAATAGTGCCTTGGGATCTTTTACGTCCTCCTGAGAGAGCAGATGGGGCCTCGGTTTAACATTTCATCTGAAAGTCGGCACCCCTGACAGTGCAGCACTCCCTCAGCACTGCACTGGAGTGTCAGCCTAGCTTTATGTGCTCAAGTCCCTGGAGTGGGACTTGAACCCACAACCTTCTGTCTTAGTGGCAAGTGTGCTACCCACTGAGCCACAGCTGACAGTCTGAGGTGCAGACATTGCGGGGCATCAGGGATGGGGAGAGTTACCTGGACACTTTGATCCAGGAGGCAGTCACACCCCTTAGGTTGGGTAGTGGTACAGGTCTGGTTAATGATCACGGACAGGAGGGTGTGGCTGCAACTCATGCAGGTAAGGGGACCCCAGGTGCAGTGCTGGAGGAGCCTCAGACTTTGCCCTTGTCCAACAGGTATGAGGTTCTTGCTGCCTGTGTGGATGAGGGAAAAGCCTGCAGGATGGATGAGTAAGCTGACCATGGCACCATGGTGCAGGAGGCCATTCAAGTGGGGGTAGTGAAAGGGAATGTAGTTGTGGTAGGAGACAGTATAGTCAGGGGGATAGATACTGTTCTCTGCAGCCACGACCAAGAGTTCCGAAGGTTGTGTTGACTGCCCGGTGCCAGGGTTAAAGACATCTCGTCGTGGCTGGAGGAGAACTTGGAGTGGGACGGGGAGGATCCAGTTGTCGTGGACCACGTAGGAACCAACAACATAGGTAGAACTAGGAATGAGGTTCTGCTGAGGGAGTTTAAAATTAAAAAACAGAACCTCAAAGGTAATAATCTCTGGATTGTTACCTGAGCCACGTGCAAATTAGCATAGGGACAAACAGATTAGAGGTTTAAATGCGTGGCTCAAAGGATGGTGTGGGAGGAAGGTGTTTCAGTTCATGGGGCAATACCACCAGCACTGGGGAAAGAGGGAGCTGTTCCGTTGGGCCGGGCTCCACTTAAACCTGGCTGGCACCAGTAACCGGGCGAACTGAATAACTAGGACAGTATGAAGGGCTTGAAACTAATGAAGGGCGGGGTGGGAGAATTCAGAAAATAGTAAATTTAAAAACAGTGAGGGAAATGTCAAGGCTCTAGAGCAGAGTAGAGTTTTGGGTAAAAATAAGCAGAGTGAGTCAGGGACAGAGAGAGCAACAAAGGTAATAAGGCATCAGTGACTAAGGTGACATCAGGGAAAAATAGAAATAAGTCAAAGCTAAAGGCACTATATCTGAATGCGTGAAGCATTCGCAACAAAATCAATGAATTAATAGCGCAGCTGGAAATTAACAGGTTTGAGCTAATAGCCATAACAGAGACATGGTTGCAAAGTGGCCAAGGTTGGGAACTACATTTTCCAGGATACTTAACTTTGAGAAGAGATAGGCAAAATGGAAAAGGAGGAGGGGTAGCCCTGATAATAAAGGATGGGATAAAGACAGTAGAGAGAAAGGATCTTAGCTCTGAATATCAAGAAGTAGAATCAGTTTGAGTGGAGCAAAGAAACAGCAAGGGGCAGAAAACATTGGTGGGAGTTGTTTTATAGGCCTCCAAACAGTAGTTGTAATGTAGGGCAGAATATAAATCAGGAAATTAGAGGCGCATGTAACAAAGGTAATACCGTGATCATGGGGACTTTAATCTACATATAGACTGGGCAAACCAAATTTGCAGTAATAGTGTGGAGGCAGAGTTCATGGAATGTATGCAAGATAGTTTTCTAGATCAGTATGTTGAGGAACCAACTAGGGAACAGGCTATTTAGATCTAGTATTGTGCAATGAGAAACAGTTAATTAATAACCTCGTAGTAAAGCCTCTTCAGCAAACCAAGGCAGCCTGGCTGTAAATTGCTGAGGAGGTTAGCGCCAGGTCTTTGTGTGCTCGCACCTGGGTGCAGTGCAAGAAAACGTTCAATGATCTGCTACGCTCAGCAAAAGTGAGTATAACATCACACTTGCCTTCAATCTGCTACCCATCTCCTCTCATCACCAGCACTCTGCATTGTCAACCTACTCCTGCACATCCCAACTTACCCTTACATCCCTTGCACCCTTAACCATCCCTCTCTCTCTCCACTTGTCTCCCTCATTGCAAGAAAACAGAGCCCACAATAAGAGGGAGAGGGGGAGGACAGTAGGAGGGCCATCTTCCATGGCTCATTTAACCAACGCTGAGGAGGCTGCTATCGAGATCGTCGGAGGTGCAGAGGAGCTGGAAGTGGGGGACGGAGAGACGGGCACAGTAGAGCAAGCTGGTGACAGAATAGATTTGCAACCCTCTTATTTAGATTTCATGAGTGACTGATATGGCATCTGATGTTCTTACAGATTGAGTTCTGATCATCTGCACAATGGGATGTGTCTGCTATGTTAATATCACATGTCTAACTCGTGCCTTTATTCCCCCACAGGACCATCGAGAGCCCCCCTCCCCACTGTCCAGGAGGAAGAGCCGGACGACTCCTCAGAGGAAGCTGCAACCTCTGAGGGTGCAGTGGCAGCAGAAATAAGCGCAGCCAGCACCAGCGCAGAGACGCGTACCTTGGTGGGTCATTCGCGAGATAGATTAGTGTTGTCACCTGGTGTATCACAGCTCACAAGTGAGCATCAGCAGATGGTGGAGACAGGGACAGCAGAGGAGAGTCCTCGCCGGAGGCCGCAGGGCGCTCCCAGCTCTGCTCAGCTGCATGTGGACGCTGTGCCTCTGGGGCTCATCCAGAAAGAGAGCTTCAGGAACAAGTGCAGGAGGCTCTGACAGGGTATGCAACCACGGTAATTGCGAGTGTGCAGAGAATGGAGGAATCCATCTCAAACATGAGCAAAGCCGTGGTGCACATAAAGGCGAATGTAGGTGCCACCATGGAAAGGTTGGCAACCTTCATGGAGGACATAAATCGCCAGACACAAGAGAACATGGTGACTCTTCCAAATAGATGGTCTGCTATGGAGGAGAGACACCAGAGGTACATGAACGGTCCCGTTATGATGACTGTCAGTACAGAGACGGATCCTCATGGCCCCACTGATGTGCAGCAAGGTGCTCTCCAGCTACTTGCTAGCAGTGAAGTGCGGGTGACCCATGAGAGGGATGTTGGTGGTCGACAACAAGGAAGTGTGGGCTCCTCTCCAAGCGCTCACACTCCCATGCCACTGTGGAGCCCTCGGTCAGAGCCCTAGATTCCTCACCCAACTGAGATGGCCATCTCAGCCCCTGCAAAGCCATTGGAGGAGCAGACTGTTGCAGAGCCATCCCCGGCTCCCAAACCCAGAGGATGCCCAACAAAGGCCTCTAATCAGGCGCAGCAGAGAAGTGAGCAAGCTGCCTCTACATCTGCTGAAGCCACAGGGTAAGCACTACGTAGAAGCACGCATAAGAGAAAGTTAACACACAAATAGTCACAAGGGTAGTCACTTGGGTGTTTGGATCTAATAGAAAGTTACGTTTCTCATCATTATTTCAATTGTCTTAAAGAAATGTGATGTCAAAGATTCAAGAGTTGGCCTATGTGTGCTCAGAAATGGAAGTTGCACAGTGAGGAGTCAGGGCACCTTTCGTCTGTAGTGATGGTGGGGAGAGTGATCGGAAAGCATTGTTTATTGTACAGATGCTGTATGGTATGTTAAGAAGGTCGGCCAGACCCTCATTTCCATGTGCCAGCCACATGTGTTTGCTGCGTTACGTTACGCAAATCTGGCATGGATTAGTGTATTCCTTGCCTCATGGTCCGCAATGTGCTCGCGCGATGGTGGAACTGGCTCATCCGCCTCCGCAAGGTTTTCCTCATCTGCCGCCTCCTCCTCCCTCTCCTCCTCTACTGAGGAGGCTGTGCGCAGAGCCACTTGTTCTTCAGCCAGTGATAAGCCGCGCTGCTGTGCGACGTTGTGCAGGGCACAGCAGACCACGATGATTCTGGACACCCTGGTGCTCCTGTTGTTGGTGCTGCTGGTGTGCCTGGTTCTGCTGCTGCCACGGCTGCTCTTCCTCCGATTCTGAGGACCAGGATGAGAGGGTATAAATGGTTCCCATTCTGCTGGTATATATCTGAGTTAAGGAAGAGATGTTATAAGCACTCAGTCAATGCGATGAGAGGGTATTCCAAGGAGGTCACAGTGCATATGGATCTCAGATTAAACACTTACAACCTCAATACACCTGCAAAATGTGTTCCAAAACCTCAAAACACAAAGTTCTGTCATCTGAAAGTGAACTCAGGTTACAGGTCAGCTTTTATGCTGCAGGAGCAGCTGTCAGGTATTCAGCGAGTTGCTGAACCCGGCACAATCAGCTGGCGTGTCTGTCGAACGACGTGCAGCACGCTGAAAATGTTGCAAAATGGGAAGAGCCTCTCAAAATAGGATTATCCAGGCAGTTAACAAGCTGTTAATTGGCACCCCATCCACCACCTTAAACATTCACTCCCTCCACCACCAGCGCACCGTGGCTGCAGTGTGTGCCATCTACAAGATGCACTGCAGCAACTCGCCAAGGCTTCTTCGGCAGCACCTCCCAAACCCGCGACCTCTTCCACCTAGAAGGACAAGGGCAGCAGGCGCATGGGAACACCACCACCTCCAAGTTCCCCTCCAAGTCACACACCATCCTGACTTGGAAGTATATCAGCCGATCCTTCATCGTCGCTGGGTCAAAATCCTGGAACTCCCTCCCTAACAGCACTGTGGGAGTACCTTCACCACACGGACTGCAGTGGTTCAAGGCGGCTCACCACCACCTTCTCAAAGGCAATTAGGGATGGGCAATAAATGCTGGCCTTGCCAGCGATGCCCACATCCCATAAACAAATTTTTAAAAAGTGGCTCTCCCGCCGTTTGGTGTCGGGTCTGATCGGAAGTCACAGACCTGACACTTTGTAAAGTTGTCTGGAGGCGGGATGGAGGTGGGTTCGCAACCCACCATCAATTAATTCGATTTTAACTCCGGACCAGCCTCCAAACCCGCCCTCTGAGAACTGGCAAAATCTCGGTCTTTGTGTCTGTCTTCTTGGAAGCAGACGCAAAAAGCTTCCCGGGAATAATGGAGAACCAAGGCTCTTGCGAGAATGAGGAACTGAAATATATTAGTATTAGTAAAAAAATAGTACTGGAGAAAGTAATGGGACTGAAAGCCAATAAATTCCCTGGACCTGATGGCCTACATCCTAGGGTTTTGAAACAGGTGGCTTTAGAGATAGTGGATGCATTGGTTGTCATTTTCCAAAATTCCATAGATTCTAGAACAGTTCTGGTGGATTGGAAGATGGCAAGTGTAACCCCACTATTTAAGAAAGGAGGGAGAGAGAAAACGGGGAACTACAGACCAGTTAGCTTGACATCAGTAGTCGGGAAAATGCTAGAATCTATTATTAAGGACGTGGTAACAGGGCACTTGGAAAATAATAATAGGATTGGGCAGAGTCAACACGGATTTATGAAAGGGAAATCATGTTTGACGAATCTGTTAGAGTTTTTTGAGGTTGTAACTAGCAGAATAGATAAGGGGGAACCAGTGGATGTGGTGTATTTGATTTTCAGAAGGCATTCGATAAGGTGCCACACTAGAGGTTATAAAACAAAATTAGGGCTCATGGGAATGAGGTAATATACTAGCATGGATTGAGGATTGGTTAACAGACAGAAAACAGAGAGTAGGAATAAACGGGTCATTTTCGGGTTGGCAGGCTGTAACTAGTGGGGTACCGCAGGGATCAGTGCTTGGGTCTCAGCTATTCACAATCTATATCAATGATTTGGATGAGGGGACCAAATGTAATATATCCAAGTTTGCTGATGATACAAAGCTGGGTGGGAATGTAAGTTGTGAGGAGGATACAAGGAGGCTTCAAGGGGTTATAGGCAAGCTAAGTGAGTGGGCAAGAACATGGCAAATGGAATATAATGTGGAGAAATGTGAAGTTATCCACTTTGGTAGGAAAAATAGAAAAGCAGAGTATTTTTTAAATGTTGAGAAATTGGGAAATATTGGTGTTCAGAGAGACCTGGGTGTCCTGGTACACGAATTACTGAAAGGTAATATGCAGGTAGAGCAAGCAATTTGGAAAGCAAATTGTATGTTGGCCTTTATTACAAGAGGATTTGAGTATAAGAGTAAAGACGAAGGGTCCTCGACTCGAAACGTTAACCCCATTTCTCTCTCCTCGATGCTGCCTGACCTGCTGAGTGTTTCCAGCATTTTCTGTTGTTATTTCAGATTTCCAGCATCCGCAGTATTTTGCTATTGTAAGAGTAAAGACGATTTATTGCAATTATATAGGGCCCTGGTGAGACCAGACTTGGAGTATTGTGTACAATTTTGGTCTCCTTTCTTAAGGAAGGATATACTTGCCACAGAGGGAGTGCAACGATGGTTCACCAGACTGATTCCTGGGATGGGGGGATTGTTCTATGAGGAGAGATTGAGTAGACTAGGCTGATATTCTCTAGTGTTTAGAAGAATGAGAGGTGATCTCATTGAAACATATAAAATTCTTACAGGACTTGACAGGGTAGATGCAGGGAGGATGTTTCCCCTGGCTGGGGAGTCTTAAGTCTCAGAATAAGGGGTCGGCCATTTAGGACTGAGATGAGGAGAAATTTCTAAACTCAGAGGGTGGTGAATCTTTGGAATTCTCTACCCCAGAGGCTGTGGAGTTTCAGTCATTGAGTATATTCAAGACAGAAATCGATAGATTTTTGGATATTAAGGAAATCAAGGGATATGGGGATAGTTCAGGAAATGGAGATGAGGTAAAAGATCAGCCATGATCTTATTGAATGGTGGAGCAGGCTCGAAGGACCAAATGGCCTACTCCTACTCCTATTTCTTATGTTCTTATGTTCTTAAGTGAAAGAAAGAAAGCTGCACTGACTGTGTCTAACTGACTGATCTTTCTAGGAGTGAATGTGGCCAGATAGAAGATCGGAACAGCTTTGCTCTGTGAAGAGAACACAAACAAAGGAAACATCATCACCCAGCAGATTAGATGGAAGGTTGTTCACTTTGAAAGGTTTGTTTTAACCTGTTTATCTTGTATTAACAATTGTGAACGTCATAACGAGCAATATGAACAGTTGAACAGAGACCGTAATATTGATGAACAGTCGGGTGAAATAGTTCATTTTGTTATTGGTAGATCTCCCATGGCATTGCTCATAGGGAGTCTGGGGCCTGGAGCCTGGTTACTGATGGTTACTGAGCCCCACTTTCAGCTCCCCCACTGACTGGCTCCTCCCAGCCCTTGAGTTTGGTGCTCCCTTGCTGCTCCGTAAATGTAGACAACTACTTATCATTGGTAGATCTCCCATCACATTGTTCGGGATAGTCTGGAGTTTGGGGAATTGGCACAAATGTTTTCTGGGCCCCACGCTGAAGTCCCAAGCAGACATTTACCCCCCTGCTACCTGCAGGTACATAACAGAGATTAACGGAACTGGTTCATCTCCCGTGGCCTTTCTCTCAGGCAAGCACTAGTTGAAACACTTAGAGCCCAGCAGGAGTTGGACTCAGCTCCATCTATATGATCTGGTGGAGACCAAGCCAAATCTCCACATGATACCACAGCATTGAGGAGTCATCCTCATGCACTCTACTGGTCTTAAAAGCATTGGAATTAAGAGTCTAGGCATACGGTAGCATCATGGTTATGTTACTGGACTAATAATTCCGAGAATGTGAGTTCAAATCCCACCGTAGCAGTTTGAGAATCTGAATTCCGTTTAACAAACCTGGAAATAAAAAGCTGTTCTCAGTAACAGTGGCCATGAAGCTGTCGTCAAAACAGACTTCCAGAAGACATTCACTAAGCTTCCACATAAGAGATTACTAGCAAAAATGAGAGCGCAATTGGACTGTAGACTTGGGTTGGAAATTGGTTTGGAGGTAGGAAAGAGAGAGTGGGGATAAAGGGTAGGTCCTCAGATTGGTGGGATGGGACAAGTGGTGATGTTCTGTGGCCTCATCTTTTCACCATATTTATTAATGTCTTGGATGAAGCTGTGTATCCAAGTTTGCAGATTTAAGTTAGGAGTTAGGAGGGACATGGGAGCAGGGAGGGACAAAACAGATTATGTAAGCTAGGCCATTCAGAGGTGATGTCAGGAAGCACTTCTTCAAACAAAGGGTAGTGGGAATCTGGAACTCTCGCCCCCAAAAGCTATGGATGCTGGGGGTCAATTGGAGCTTTCAGGACTGAGAGACATAGGGCTGGATTTTGAAACTGGGGACGAGATGGAGGCGGGACTCCCACTTTTTGGGTTGTAGTCCCGCCTCCATCGACTTGTGGCCAACCCACTGTATTTTCCCTTGTTTGACCTTGTTGAGCCCGCCCAGCGGGCTCAGCAGGCCAATTAAGGGCCAGCCGGCAACAGGTGACATCATAGATTGACATTTCATCTGTCAAGAGCTTTTGACAGATGAAATATCAGCGTTTGACTGCTCTTTGAAGCTGTCAAACACTGACAATCTGTACTCTAAGTTAATTCCTTCCTCTCAGGCTGATTTAGAGATCTCTGCAGAACAAAAAGCAAAGGCTGCAGCTTTTGACAGCTCAACGGCCATTCTGCTTTCTGTGCCGGTGAGATTTCTGACTCCCGAGACCTGAAGGGCTGACACCTGCAGGAGGAAGTTAAGGTAAGTAAAACTTTTTTCCACACTTTACACTTACCTTACACACTTACCTCTGCACACATGCACCCATCATTCACCTGCCCACCGGACATATCGACCCCTCCAACCCCTGCAGACCCACAGTCCGCCTCGCTGAAACGGCATGGTTGGGACCTGTCAGAGAGCCCAGATTTCAGGCATAAAAATAGGGATTAGGCAAAAAACTGCCTGTTAACGACCTGTTAACAGGCAGTTTATTGCCACTAATCCCCTTCCCACCTCGGGGACGCGGGTCCCAGCACAGGTCGGGTACCCGCCTCCAGCGAAATTTGCATGGAGGCAGGTTGGGGGTGGGATGGGGTCGGGACCCCCGATTCAGCTATGTTCAATCCAGTCCCGCCTCCAAACCCACCTCCACGGCTCAATGAAAATTCTGCCCATAGTGTTTAGTTGGTTGAGGGTATCAAGGGATATGGAACCAAGGCGGGTAAATGGAGTTGAGATCAATGGTATCGGGCACCACCGAGGACCTGAGCGCCTAGCTCTACAGTGCTCCAAACCCAAGAAACACAAGCGCCGTTTCAGAAGGATATTGGAGCGTTGGGATCATCTTCCAGAGCATTGGGGATGGTGAAGGCAAACCATCCCATCACTGCCCATTGCCCGCGCACCCTGTTCTATGGGTCGTAACCACATGGAAACTGGTTATTGCATTCTCGCGCATCAAGTCATCGTAACCTAAATGTAGCCCAAGGGTTTTTGCAAAACACTGTTTCAAGATGAAGCCCCTTTAACTGGACAAGTCAAACCGTGACATCACAGGGCAAGCCTGACCCTCACACTGCCCATCACACTGAGACCAGACGTCACAATATGTTTGTTAACTGGGTCAATTTGAGGCAATTTAAGTGAAGGAAAGGGAGCTGCACTGACTGTGACTAACTGTGGCTGATCTATCTAGGAGTGACTGTGGTCGGCTGGAAGACATGAACAGCTTTGCTTTGTGAAGAGAGCGAGAACAACGGAAATATCACTGAGCACTCGGGAGGATTGTTGCTGTCGAAGGTTTGTTTAGACTTGTAGTTCCAGATTGTATCAATCCCTGTGCAAGTCAGAGTGAGTAACAGCAAAATCCGCTGTGAGTGACCATGGAGATATAAGACTCAAATCCTGCAAACTGAAAGCAGGTCAGTACACGCTTGTCCTGGACCCTGGGATAGTCTGTGGGACAGCTCATCTGAACCCACAATTTAAACAGTGGAGGGAGTCAGCACGAATGCACAATTTAAACAGTGGAGAGAGTCAGCACGAACCCACAATTTAAACAGTGAAGAGCCTCCCTATTGAAATGGCTGATTGGTGTTGAGCAGTTTCTCACTCACAGTGCAGTTTTGGGATTGATTGAACGGGACTAAATAAGAGGAGAGACTGACAGAGAGAGAGAGAACCACTGAATAATCAGCTCTGCTGCAGGAATAGAGTACAAGAGTAAGGAAGTTATGCGAAACCTTTATAAATCACTGGTTAGGCCTCAGGTGGATTATTGCTTCCAATTCTGGGCAGCACAATTCAGGGAGGATGTCAAGGCCTTAGAGAAGGTGCAGAAGAGATTTACTGGAATGGTACCAGAGATGAGGGAGATCAGTCATGTAGAGAGACTGGAGAAGCTGGGATTGTTCTCCTTAGATCAGAGAAGGTTCAGAGGAGATTTGATAGAGGTGCTCAAAATCATGAAGTGTTCTGAGAGAGTAAATAAGGAGAAACTGTTTTCAGCAGGAGGGTTGGTAACCAGAGGACAGAGATTTAAGGTGATTGGCAAAAGAACCAGAGGGGAGATGAGGAAACATACTTTTACGCAGCGAATTGTTGCGATCTGGATTCAATAGTAACTTTCAAAAGAAAATTGGGTAACTACTTGAAGGGGAAAAATCTTCAGGATTATGGGACAAGAACAGGGAAGTGGGACTAATTGGATAGCTCTTTCAAAGAGCCGGCACAGCCACGATGGGCGGTCTGGCCTCCTTCTGTGCTGTTTCATTTAATGATTCTGTGATAAAGTGTCCAACAGCACTGAGAGCTCAGGGTTAGGATTCAAAGAATGAAGGGGGCGGGTGTGGGGGGAGGTAAAGGAGACCTCGCTGTCCTCAGCCTCCAACAGTGAGTATTTCCAGCATTTTCGCTTTCTGTTTTAGTAACCCTATTGTGTGATGAATTTCTTCAGCTACCCCACGCCTTTTGTTCATGGAGCCTTAAACCTGAGCTACAAAATGCCTGTCATTGTCCTTGTTGCAATCCACTGATTTTTGTGTCATTTCATCTTCTGCCACAGGGACACAGTTGGTGTCAGGATGAGCGAGAGGAAATGGGCGGTTTTATCAAACTCCCCACCGACTAAAGTTGTGAGTAACAAAACCACAAAGGACAAGTGGATCTCACACCAGTGGGAACACAACCTGACCGAAATCAAATCGATGCCAGTAGAGATACCACAAAAAAGGAAGCAGTGACACTGAAATTCTCCTCAGGCCATCCCTCTGTGTCCCATCCATTTCTCAGTGCCAACTCCACATCTTTTCATTTATTTTCTGATTGACGGCCAAAAACCAACACCCCCGCAGACCCACCAAAACACACAGCCAAAGACTGGAGACGGTGCTAAACCCACTCTCTCCCTTCTGCCGCATTTCTTTCCCTATCAGCTCCACCTCGACTTATTCTGACATCTATTTGTATTGTTAATCAGGAAATTCCAACCTCATCGCCCGCCCCCCCCCCACCCCCACTCCTCACAGCTCCCCCGAGCTGGACCTTCACGTCCAGCCTTCATTTCCCCGCATCGGCATCAAGCACCAAGCCTGCTCCTCCTCCAGGCTCAGTTCGGCACTGCTCGGGGTTAACTGCACCGGCACTGGATAGGGCCCAGTCTGTGCAGTCATCTCCGAGCAATGTCGACCGGGGGGTCCACCTTGGGCCTGAACAGGAAAGTCTCAAGGGGGGGAACGCTCCGGTTGTTGCCTCGATGGTGTAGAGTGGGACGGGCTGGTTAGAGGCCACTCGCCAACCAGTCCCTGCCATCCCAGTCCACCCCATCGGGTGAAGCCCCGGTACCAACTTGTACCGAGGCCTCCCAGGATAAAGAGGAAGAGTCCTCCTCTGGCACCAGCTGGCTCTGAGGTGTCCGTGCCTACTGGTGTCAGAATCAGGCTGGTACCCCCAAGCGCCGCCAGCTACTGTTGGTGTGTCCTTCACCAGAGGCATCGTCTCCCCTCTGGTGACACCAACCCAGCCCCAGGACATTGGTCTCCAGTTGGCGCCAGCTCATTTGGGGGCACCACCCTCTAAGGACTCGACCCCACTCAAGGTCACCTATGTTGTGAGTGATTTCCACTTTGGTGAGGGCAGTTTCAGGTCTCCAGTCACTTTTAATAGATCTGTGTCTCCCCCTCCAGGGTTTCATGTCTCGAGTGTTTAACTCAATCGACACTTGTATTCATGAGCTCGTAGCAAATATAGCCGCCCTCATCCCTGATCTCAGGGTCTCCATATCAACTTTCCCTGTCGGTTCTGCCCGAGGAAGCTTCCCGGAGGCCTCCCGCCTTTGGAAGCCAAGTTGGGAGCCTGAGTCGGACAACAACCTCCAGTCGTTGAGGCTTTTTCATGTATTCAACACAAGGATGAACTCGAGTCTGAAACTGTGGGTTCCGGATGTCCCTTCTCTTGGGGGGTTGAGTCTTTACTTGTTTTGGTTATGGTCACGGGAGACAATGTCCATGATGCCTCCACCACCCTGCTTCACAACTTGCAGGTCGCAGCTACAGCTGGTGAGCTTCAGTGGTGAAAGCATGAGAAGGAAGGGTCCGCTTAGGAAGCTAGTCTTGTTCCACCCACCAGAATCCAAATGTTGAACATGTGGTTCTGGCGGCCCTCCTGCAGGGTTTGGCGCATATCCCGAATTCCCCACCACCAAATCCACTGGGGCCGGCTTTACTTTCCAGCAGGCTAATGCCATGCAGGTGGGTTGAGGGAGCAATCCCATCCACAGAGTGAGGACCACCTTCAGAGAGCATCTACTGCAGCAGTAGGCTGTGTGAGTGCCCTCAATGTAGGAGCAGGGTCTGTTGCCCAGTGGATCTTGCATCGCCACATAGCTTGGCCTCAAACCTTGGGGTTCCTTCAGGAAGTGCAGATGCCCTTTGGTGCTGAGGGCTTCTTTGGCGAGCAAGTGGAAGGGCTGCAGCAGAACTACAAGCATCTCCAGCAGAACCTTTAGGTATCCCCGGGTGACTCACTTTGTAGCTTAGCCCACCACATCCACAGACCCCTTCAGGGACAGCAGCCCTTTCAAGGCTTTATCTGGAGCGCAATGTCCTTTGTACCATGACAGCCCGTCATTCTAGACTAGGACCTGGAATGCAGGGAGCTTGCAATAAGTAACTTTTGAGACCCTTTCCAGCTCCACCTCCCCAAGCAGTGATTCCTGCCTTGATAGCCCACCACAGAGCTGGGTGGGTGGGCCATTTCCAGTCCTTCCATGTGGAAGTGGATAACCCTGTAGTGAGTTTCCTCTGCATTAGCAGCTTGAGCCTCCATGTTTTTCACAACGTGGTTTGGTTTGACCATCGGAGGAACCGTCTACTAGTGGGCATACTGGCAGGTGACATCATGGTCTTCTCCCATCCACACTGAGAGCGAGTGATAGTCATCCAGAAGGCTCAACTGTTGGAGATATTTCTCCAGTTGAGCGTTCTGGATGACTATCACTCTGCCAGTAATGTTTCCACAGATCTCCTTTGTCGCAGCATCTGAACTAGAGCTGGTGGCTCTGGGAGCACAGTCTTCTCCAGGGGTTGGTGCTACAGCCATCAGACTCTTCAGCTAATGCTTCGACATATGGCTGGGAGGCTACATTCAGGATGAATGGGCTTCTAGGCCAGTGGATATGGATGAGATCACTTGGCATTTCAACAGGCTTGAGGTGTGAACAGCGCAATAGGATATTTCCACTTTCAGACTTGGTGCGGGGTAAGTCAGTGTGTCTCCAGACAAATAATATGACAATAGTCCGGTATGTCTAGAAACAGGGTGGGACTCCCTCTTGGGTCCCTCTGTCAAGATGACATGTTGCTTCCCATTGGTGCTTGAACGACGGGGTGACACTCTTGGTGTCACATTTGGCCGGGTAGGACAACACAACAGTCAGCACATTCAGCTGCACTGTAGTCCACCCTGGCGAGTGGGTGATCCACACTGAGGTAGTCCAGAACATCTTCAAGACTTGGGGGGATTACCAGATCGATCGACTTGCTCGCATCACCGGACAATCACCAATCTGCTGGAGGACCTCAGGCAGTCAGGGCGGAGGCCCGACAGTCTTTCGTTCTTTTGTTTTTGGATTCTGTTGCTCAGGGTTGCCTGAGCTCCAGGATGCTCTCGAAACTTGCAGCAGAAGCTGGTTCTGGTTAACCCTTTATTAGCCTCACAAACCGTGCTTCTCAGACACCCTGGTGTTGAATATTGCCAGGTTGACTTCAGGAGCCCACGGGAGAATGCCAAGTCATTTGAAGAGTAAAGACGAACATACTTTTTTTAGGGTATCTTTTTGCTTCATTCTGGCATCCTACACACACTGCTGGACACTGTCCAACTAGTACTCAGGGTGAGAAGAGCGGACCTTGCAAGGGAACAGACTCTCTGTCTCCCAGGACAAAGTGATCAAAGTGAGTGTTATTCACGGGCGCCGGCGCCAGATCCAAATAGTAAGCTAAACCGTCAGGATCTGCATCCGGATCCTACCAGCTTCTGATTGAAAGACTGGCTGTTGAGATGGAACACCCATCAGATTAAGGTATACCAGCAGTGTGGCATTCATGGGTAATGCTCACTTTATCGTGTCTGTCCTGGTCACTTAAGCCTCCAGTCCCACACAAGCCCCTCCGCCCTCCTCGTCCTCAGCACTACTTGGTTAGTCGCCAGCAGTTTGTTCAGAATGGCTGAATGAAGATCAGCTCCCTTGTAAAGCTGATCCTTTGTAAGCAGCTCCCTTGTAAGCTCCTCTTCATTCCTTAAGTGACACGGTATTTTCCACCCACTGGGTTGTCTCTTGGGTCTTGTGGGGAGTGTTTGGTATGTTTCTTTTCCTCGTTCTGGGTTGTCTTTGGGTGTCAACAAACTGAGTTCTGGGGTGTGCTAAAAATTAACACTGCATGGGAGCCAGGGAGGGAGGGGAATACATGTGGGTGTGCCCTCCCAAGTTAGGACGTCTAAAAAATGTCTTAAAAGGGAGGTCATACCTTAAGAAATTTTCCCCAGGCAAATTGTGCCGATGCATCCCAATAATTAGGTCCACATTCACCCCATTCGGCCCATCCATATTTAGGAGCTGATGTAAAATAATGGGACTAAAAGATGACAAGCCCCCTGGACGAGAAGGCCTGCATCCCAGGGACTTAAAAGAAGTGACTGCAGAGATAGTGGATGCATTGGTTGCAATATATCAAAATTCCCTGGACTCTGGAGAGGTCCCAGTGGATTGGAAAACCGCTAATGTAACACCCCTATTTAAGAAAGGAGTGAGACAGAAAGCAGAAACTATAGACCAGTTAGCCTAACATCTGTCATTGGGAAAATGCTGGAGTCCTTCATTAAGGAAGCAGTAGAAGGGCATTTGGAAAATCATACTGCAGTCAAGCAGAGTCAGCATGGTTTTATGAAAGGGAAATCATGTTTAACAAATTTGCTGGAGTCTTTGAGGAGGTAACGAGTAGGGTAGACAAAGGTGAACCAGTGGATGTTGTGTATTTGGATTTCCAGAAGGCATTCGATAAGGTGCCACATAAAAAGTTACTGCATAAGATAAGAGCTCATGGAATTGGGGGTAATATATTAGCATGGATAGAGAATTGGCTAACTAACAGAAGGCAGAGAGTCGGGATAAATGGGTCATTTTCCGGTTGGCAAACGGTAACTAGTGGGGTGCCACAGGAATCGGTGCTCGGGCCTCAACTATTTACAATCTACATTAATGACTTGGATGAAGGGACTGACTGTAATGTAGCCAAGTTTGCGGATGATACAAAGATGGGTGGGAAAGCAAGTTGTGCAGAGGACTCAAAGAACTTGCAAAGGGATATAGACACGCTAAGTGAGTGGGCAAACATTTGGCAGATGGAGTATAATGTGAGAAAGTGCGAGGTTATACACTTTGGCAGGAAAAATAAAAAAGCAAATTATTATTTAAATGTAGAGAGATTACAAAATGCTACAGTTCAGAGGGACCTGGGGGTCCTTGTGCATGAAACACAAAAAGTTAGCATGCAGGTACAGCAAGTAATCAAAAAGGCAAATGGAATGTTGGCCTTTATTTCAAAGGGGTTGGAGTATAAAAGCAGGGAAGTCCTACTACAACTGTACAGGGTATTGGTGAGACCACACCTTGAGTACTGCGTACAGTTTTGGTGTCCTTATTTAAGGAAGGATATACTTGCATTGGAGGCAGTTCAGAGACGATTCACTAGGTTAATTCCAGAGATGAGGGGGTTGACTTATGAGGAAAGGTTGAGCAGGCTGGGCCTATACTCATTGGAATTTAGAAGAATGAGAGGTGATCTTATTGAAACCTATAAGATACTGAGGGGGCTCGACAAGGTAGATGCAGAGAGGATGTTTCCCCTCATGGTGAAACCTAGAACGCGGGGGCACAGTTTTAGAATAAAGCGTCGCCCTTTTAGAACTAAGATGAGGAGGAATTTCTTCTCTCAGAGGGTCGTAAATCTGTGGAATTCTCTGCCCCAGAGAGCTGTGGAGGCTGGGTCATTAAATACATTTAAGGTGGAGATAGACAGATTTTTGCAAGATAAGGGAGTGAAGAGTTATGGGGAACAGGCAAGGAAGTGGCTTTGAGCCCAAGATCAGCCATGATCTTATTGAATGGCGGAGCAGGCTCGAGGGGCCAAGTGGCCTATTCCTGCTCCTATTTCTTATGTTCTTATGCTTAATCACTGCTGGCTCAGTCACTGAATTCCAATCCACTGAGCATGGCACGGCCTGAAGAATGGCATCAGCTCCCAGTGAATTAAAGGATGTTACAGTTGGCACTTTAGAAAATAATGTGACAGTTTTTGTTCAAGCGGAAACGACACAGATGTGGGAACTCTGGACAACCTGCCGACCGGTTTCCAGTCATCGCCGAATGTTCGGGGAATGTCTGCTGGTACAGAGGTGGATTGGAGATCGTTGGAGACCAGGCTCCGAGGCCCTGTGTTCAGAGTAGAGGTGGAAAAGCAATCGCTTTGTAATGCATGGACTTATCAGAGCCAGATTGATCTGCATGGACTAGTTTTGATCACCAAAAATGTGCGAATTATAAAATCTGGAAAAAAACGTGGAAGGAAATCTAACTAACTGTGTTTTATGATTTGTGCACGGATTATAATAAGGAACAGAAAGGGGAAGAGATGAGTTCCCCGATGGGGGATTGCAGACTGGGGATTGCCTCTGGGCTCAGCTACTGACTGGGTGAACTCTGAGCCACACACCAGGCAAGGCCCAGAGACAATCTCCAGTCTACACATACAAACGCACAAAAAGGGCAAGTAAAGCCGATCAGGCCCATCAAGCTCGCCCCGTCCAGTAGACATTATAACCTCGCACATTGCCATGTCACCTTCCAGTAACGCTGTCTCTTGGAACAGACAAAGAAAAGTGGTCAATCAGGAATTAGGGGGATAGATAGCATCCTCTGCAGCCACGAACGAGAATCCCGAAGGGTGTGTTTCCTACCCGGTGCCAGGGTAAGGGATATCTCGAGGCGGCTGGAGAGGAACTTGGAAAGGGAGGGGGTAAATCCAGTAGTCGTGGGATGGACATGGTCGAGGGCCCTGTCAAACATAGAATCATAGAATGGTTACAGCACAGAAAGAGGCCATACGACCCGTTGAGCCCGTGCCGGCTCTCTGCAAGAACACTTATAGAATCATAGAATCATAGAAGATAGGAGCAGGAGTAGGCCATTCGGCCCCTCTAGCCTGCTCCGCCATTCAATGCGATCATGGCTGATCATCCAAATTCAGTACCCTGTCCCTGCTTTCTCCCCATATCCCTTGAACCCTTTAGCCTTAAGAAATATATCCAACTCCTTCTTGAATCTATTTAATGAATTGGCCTCTACTGCCTTCTGTGGCAGAGAATTCCATAGGTTCACCACTCTCTGGGTGAAGAAATTCCTCCTCATTTCTGTCCTAAATGGCTTACCCCTTATCCTTAGACTGTGACCCCTGGTTCTAGACTCCCCGACCAGCGGGAACATTCTTCCTGCATCTAGTTTGTCCAGACCTGTCAGAATTTTATAAGTTTCAATGAGATCCCCTCTCATTCTTCTAAACTCCAGCGAGTATAAGCCCAATTGACCCAATCTCTCTTCATACGTCATTCCTGCCATCCCAGGTATCAGCCTTGTGAATCTTCACTGAACTCCTTCCATGGCAAGAACATCCTTCCTCAGATAAGGTGACCAAAACTGCATACAGTACTCAAGGTGTGGTCTCGCCAAGGCCCTGTACAACTGCAGCAAGACATCCTTGTTCCTGTACTAAAACCCTCTCGCTATGAAGGCCAACATACCATTTGCCTTCTTAACTGCCTGCTGCACCTGCATGCTTACCTTCAGCGACTGGTGCACAAGGACACCCAGGTCTCGTTGCACTTCCCCTTCTCCCAATCTATTGCCATTCAGATAATAATCTGCCTTTCTGTTTTTGACACCAAAGTGGATAACCTCGCATTTATCCACGTTATATTGCATCTGCCACATTTCTGCCCAATCACCCAACCTGTCCAAATCATCCTGGAGTTTCTCGGCACCCTCCTCGCAGCACACACGCGCACCCAGTTTTGTGTCATCTGGAAACTTGGAGATATTACATCTAGTTCCCTTGTCTAGATCATTAATATATATTGTGAATAGCTGGGGTCCAAGGACCGATCCCTGCGGTAACCCACTAGTCACTGCCTGCCCCTCGGAAAAAGACCCGTTTATTCCAACTCTTTGCTTTCTGTCTGCCAACCACTTCTCTATCCAAGTCAATACCTTGCCCCCAATCCCATGTGCCTTAACTTTACACGCTAATCTCTTATGCGGGACCTTATCAAAAGTTTTTGGGAAGTCCAAATACACCACATCTACTGGTTCTCCCTTATCAATTTTACCAGTTACATCCTCAAAAAATTCCAGGAGATTAGTCAAGCATAATTTACCTTTTGTAAATCCATGTTGACTTTGTCCGATCCGTCACTGTTTTCCAAGTGCTCAGCTATTACATCTTTTATAATGGACACTAGCATTATCCCCACTACCGATGTTCGGCTTATTCCCCGTTTTCTCTCTACCACCCTTTTTGAATAGTGGGGTAACATTAGCTACCCTCCAATCCATGGGTACTGTTCCAGATTCCATCAAATGTTGGAAGATGATCAGCAATGCATCTACTATTTCTAGGGGCACTTCCTTAAGTACCCTAGGATGTAGATTATCAGGCCCTGGGGATTTATCGGCCTTCAATCCCTTCAATTTCCCGAACACCATTTCCCTACAAATACTGATTTCTTTCAGTTCCTCCCTTTCATCAGACCCTATGTTCCCCAACATCTCTGGGAGGTTATTTGTGTCCTCCTTTGTGAAGACAGAAACAAAATATGTATTTAATTGGTCTGACATTTCTTTGTTCTCCATTATAAGTTCTCCTGATTCTGACTGCAAGGGACCTATGCTTGATTTCACTAATCTTTTTCTCTTCACATATCTATAAAAGCTTTTACAGTCAGTTTTTAAGTTCACTGCAAGCTTAGTCTCGCATTCTATTTTCCCCTTCTAAATTAATCCCTTTGTCCTCCTTTGTTGAATCTTAAACTGTTCCCAATCCTCAGGGTTACTGCTTTTTCTGGCCAATTTATATGACCTCTCCTTGGATCTTATGCTATCCCTAATTTCCCTTGTTAGCCACGGTTGAGTCACCCTTTTTGTTATATTCTTATGCCAAACTGGGATGAACAAATTCTGTAGTTCATTCATGCGGTCTTTGAATGTTTGCCATTGCCTATCCACTGTCAACCCTTTGAGTGACATTCCCCAATCAATGCTATCCAACTCGCACCTCATACCATCACAGTTTCCTTTATTTAAATTCAGGACCCTAGTCTCTGAGTCAACTACTTCACTCTCCATCCTAATGAAGAATTCTATCATAATATGATTGCTCCGACCCAAGGGGCCTCGCACAACAAGATTGCTAATTAATCCTTTCTCATTGCATAATACCCAGTCTAAGATGGCCTGATCTCTGGTTGGTTCCTCAACATATTGGTCCAGGAAACCATCCCGTAAACACTCCAGGAATTCCTCCCCCATAGTATTGTTACTAATTTTGTTAGCCCAATGTATATGTAGATTAAAGTCACCCATGATGACTGCTGTGCCCTTATTGCACGCTTCTCTAATTTCTCTTTTAATGCCATCCCCAACCTCCGCATTACTGTTTGGAGGTCTATATATCTCTCCCACTAACGTTTTCTGCCCCTTGTTATTTCTCAGTTCAACCCATACAGATTCTACATCATCAGAGCTAATATCCTTCCTTTCAATTGTGTTAACCCCCTCTTTAACCAGCAATGCTACCCCACCTCCCTTTCCTTTTTGCCTATCTTTCCTGAATATTGAGTAGCCCTGGATGTTGAGTTCCCAGCCTTGGCCACCCTGGAGCCATGTTTCGGTAATCCCAATCAAATCATATTTGTTTACCTCTATTTGCGCAGCTAATTCATCCACCTTGTTCCGAATGCTCCTTGCATTAAGACACAAAGCCTTCAGGCTTGTTTTTTTAAGGCTCTTAGACCTATTAGAATTATTATTTACTGTGGCCATGTTTGATTTAAACTGTTGTTTTCTCTGACTGCCACTTTTGTTTTTCTCCTTACTATCTTTTGCTTTTATCCTTGTTTCCCTTTCCTCTGTCTCCCTGCTCAGGTTCCCAACCCCCTGCCATTTTAGTTTAAACCCTCCCCCAGAGCACTAGCAAACACTCCCCCTAGGACATCGGTCCCGGCCCTGCCCAGGTATAGACCGTCCCATTTGTACTGGTCCCACCTCCCCAGAACCGGTTCCAATGCCCCAGGATTTTGAATCCCTCCCCCTTGCACTATTCCTCTAGCCACGTATTCATTTGAAATATCCTTCTATTTGTACTCTGACTAGCACGTGGCACTGGTAGCAATCCTGAGTTTACTACCTTTGAGCTCCTATTTTTTAATTTACCTCCTAACTCCCTATATTCTGCTTTAGGACCTCATCCCATTTTTTACCTATATCGTTGGTACCTATATACACCACGACAACTGGCTGTTCACCCTCCCCTTCCAAAATGCTCTGTAGCCGCTCTGAGACATCCTTGACCCTTGCACCAGGGAGGCAACATACCATCCTGGAGTCTCGTTTGCGGCCGCAGAAACGCCTATCTATTCCCCTTACAACAGAATCCCCTATCACTATAGCTCTCCCACACTTTTTCCTCCTATCCAGTGCAGCAGAACCACCTACGGTGCTAGGAAGTTGGCTGCTGCTGTCTTCCCCTGATAAGCCATCTCCCTCAACAATATCCAAAGCGGTATATCTGTTTGAGAGTGGGATGGCCACAGGGGACCCCTGCACTACCTGCCTGCGCCTATTACTCTGCCTGGTGGTCACCCATTCCCTTCCTGCCTGTACACCCTTTACCTGCGGTGTGACCAACTCCCTAAACGTGCTATCCACGATGTCCTCAGCATCGCGAATGTGATAGTATGCATCCATCCGCAGCTCCAGCGCCGCAATGTGGTCTGTCAGTAGCTGCAGCTGGATACACCTCCCGCACACATGGTTGTCAGGGACACAGGAAGTGTCCCTGATTTCCCACATAGTGCAGGAAGAGCATGTCACAGCACCGAGCTGTCCTGCCATGAATTACCCTTTAATTAATTAATTAATTAAAATTAAATTAAAACTAAATGGATCCCACCAATTACACTGGAATTAAGTGATATACTCAAGGGCCCTTGCTTAACAGTAGTCCCCGCTACTGTAGGCTTCGCAAAATCCCCCAGAAACTCGAACAGAACCCTAAAGGGAGTGATTTTTGGACTTTTCATACAAACTTGGGATGATGGGACCTAAGTGAAGTGATTTGAGGTAAAACCTTCAGTTTTGGACATTTTAAAGATCAGGGAAGAAAAACCCTGAGGAAAATGACTTTTGAATCTTACTGTTGGGAAAGACACCTTTCACAGACACAAGATAGGCTGCAGAGGGGCGTGGCCAGGCAGTGGACTGCTTTGGGTATGGGGGCCAGTCAAGCTGTCTGGGAATTGTTTACACTGCAATCCTACCAAGGAGGAAGAGGCAAACCCAAAACCTCACACACACATCAAAATATGAATATTCCAAGACCCCTTTTGAAATTCCCAGGCCCAAACAGGATACCAGAAGCCTGAAATCAATAAAACATTTAGTACCCCGATTACTTCATCAAAAACCAATCAACCACGTATCCACAGGGACAGATTTACAAGCCCGCCAAAAACCTAGGACAATAGGGACAAGATTTGGCGTGCAGATAAAGGCCTTGCCTAAATGGGAAACATCGAAAGCCATCAGGACATGTTTAACACCAAGTTAAAGTCATTGAAACTAACAAGCCCGCCAAAACTAAGACAATGGAATAAACAGGGCTCAATTAAAATCTGAAGGAAACCGATTTAGTAAGGGGTTTTGGGTGCGAAAAGGACAAAGGGCCTGAACAGTATAATTGGGGGCCTAAATCCCCAAGACACTCTCTCTGGACTCTCTGACAATGTTCTCAATGCTCGCAGAGCTCTCTCAGCTCTCTTCCAGCAAGACACCACAAGCCACGAGCAGGAGGAGAAAAGAAGGCCAACAACTACACAAGCAGACCAACACGCAAGAAGAAACCAGAGCGACTGCCTCAGTGACCATCGGACACCTCGCGGCAACAAGGGCCTTACAAAACCTTTTACTCAAAAGACTCTAAACCCTAACTCTCAACTGTCAAGGATTCGTTTGGTGAGCATTATCCCTGATCTCCTGAAACCAAAATCTAGCTAGATAGTGGGATTTTTGGGAGGGATAAGTTTTTTTTTGTATATTGTCATTCTCCCTCGCTTGTACCGTGTGTTCCCCAACCTGTGTTTAAGTGTTAAGTGTGTTTTAAGTTTGTTACCTTTTTCTTTTAATAAAGTCAAAATTCTTTCATCAGAACCTGTTGTCTACTGCATCTTTGTTCACAGCCCCTAAATAAGTCCAAAGCCTAGAACCAGGGGCGTGGGAGCGATTTGAACCGCTCACTGAGTCAGAGGTGAAGGTTGACCCCACACACCAACCCCTACACTACACAAAGAGACCGTAGAAACCACAAAATTTAAGTTTAGAGAAATTGAGAAAGAAAACACTCACCAACCAATCACTTACCTGCTTTTTTTTGACGTCACACTACGAATACTTTATGCTTCCCTCTCCCGGTACCTAGATTTGTAAGCCGCCTCGGGGCTCACCTTAAGTACCGCCGCTCGCCACCTCTGTTCCCTCGCAGGTCCGCCGCCTCTGCCGCCTCGCCGCTCTAGGCCTCGCTGCCGCCTCGGGGCTCACCTTAAGTACCGCCGCTCGCCGCCTCTGTTCCCTCGCAGGTCCGCCGCCTCTGCCGCCTCGCCGCTTCAGCTAAACCCACTCCCCCGCCCTTTCCCCGTAGCCCTGCAATTTTTTTTCCTTCAGGTACTTATCCAACTCCCTTTTGAAAGCCACGATTGAGTCTGCCTCCACCACTCTTTCAGGCAGTGCATTCCAGATCCAAACCACTCGTGTATAAAGTTTTTCCTCAAGTCGCCTTTGGATCTTCTACCAATCACCTTAAATCTGTGTCCTCTGGTTCTCGACCCTTCTGTCAATGGGAACAGTTTCTGTTTTTCTACTCTGTCTAGATCCCTCATGATTTTGAACACCTCTATCAAATCTCCTCTCAATCTTATCTGCTCTAACGAGAACAACCCCAGCTTATCTAGTCAATCCACGTAACTGAACTCCCTGGAACCATACTTGTAAATCTTTTCTGCAGCCTACTAAGGTCTTCACATCCTTTCTAAAGTACAGTGCCCAGAAATGGAAACAACACTCCAGTTGTGGCCCAACCAGTGTTTTATAAATGTTCATCATAATTTCCTTGCTTTTGTACTCAAAGCCTCTATTTATGAAATAAAAACAGAAAATGTTGGAAATACTCATCAGGTCAGGCAGCTTCTGTAGTGAGAGAAACAGAGTTAATGTTTATGACCCTCCATCAGAACTGGAAAAAGTTGGAGATGTAACAGGTTTTCAAGCAAGTGTAGGGGCAGGGAGAGGGAGGAGGACAGGAAAGAACAAAAGGGAAGGTCTATGATAGGATGGAAGGCAGGAGAGATTAAGGGCTGGATTTTGAATGACCCATGGAGTCGGGTTTGGAGGCGTGTGGGGGGTTAAATTTGCGGGGTCGGGGGTCCCGACCCCAACCCGACCCCAATACAAAATCCAGCCCTAAGAGACAAAAGGGATGATGGTGCAAGGCAAAAGGAGATGGTAATGGGACAAGTTAAGAAACAAAAGATGATTCTAGATGAGGTCTAAATGACAATGGCAGAATCATCAAGAGCTACCATGTGAAAAAAAAAATAGGTTCAGAGGTTATGGTCTGAAATTGTTGAACTCAATGTTGAGTCCAGAGTCTTTTTCCAGTACATTGATGACTGTATCGGTGCCGTTTCCTGCTCTCGCCCTGAACTAGAAAATTTCATTCACTTTGCTTCCAATTTCCACCCTTCCCTCACCTTCATATGGTCCATCTCTGACTCTTCCCTTCCCTTCCTCGACTTCTCTGTCTCCATCTCTGTGGATAGGCTACTGACAAACATCCACTATAACCCCACTGACTCCCCAATGATCTCCTGCCCCTACACTTGCTTAAAAACCATTTACATCTCCAACTTTTTCCAGTTCTGACGAAGGGTCATCGACCTGAAACGGTAACTCTGTTTCTCTCTCCACAGATGCTGCCTGACCTGTTGAGTGTCTCCAGCAGTTTCTGTTTTTATTTCAGATTTCCAGCATCCGCAGTATTTTGCTTTTGTACCTCTACTTATGAAGCCCAGAATCCCATATACATTTTTAATCACTTTCTCAACCTGCCCTACAACGATTTGTGCAAATATACCCCCAGGTCTCTCTGTTCATGCACCCCCTTTAGAATTGTACCCTTTAGTTTATATTGTCTCTCCTCATTCTTCCTATCAAAACGTATCACTTCACGCTTTTCTGCGTTAAACTTCATCTGCCACGTGTCCGCCCATTCCACCAGCCTGTCTATGTCCTCTTGAAGTCGATCACTATCCTCCTCACTGTTCACTATACTTCCATGTTTTGTGTCATCTGCAAATTTTGAAATTGTGCCCTGTACACCCAAGTCCAAATCATTAATATATATCAAGAAAAGCAGTGGTCCTAGAACCGACCCCTGGGGAACACCACTGTATACCTTCCTCCAGTCCGAAAAACAACCATTCACCACTATTCTCTGTTTCCTGTCACTGAGCCAATTTTGTATCTATGCTGCCACTGTCCCTTTTATTCCATGGGCTTCAACTTTGCTGGCAAGCCTATTATGTGGCACTTTATCAAATGCCTTTGGAAGATCATGTACACAACATCAACTGCATTGCCCTCAGCAAACCTCTCTGTTACCTGATCAAAACATTCAGTCAAGTTAGTTAAACACAATTTGTCTTTAACAAATTCATGCTGGCTTTCCTGAATTAATCCACACTTGTCCAAGTGACTATTAATTTTGTCCCGGATTATTGTTTCTAAAATCTTCCCCACCACTGAGGTTAAACAGTCTAGCCTGTAGTTGCTGGGTTTATCTGTACACCCTTTTTTGAACAAGGGTGTAACATTTGCAATTCTCCAGTCCTCTGGCACTACCCCTGTTTCTAAAGAGGATTGGAAGATTATGGCCAGTACCTTCGCGATTTCCACCTTTACTTCTCTCAGCATCCTAGGATGCATCCCATCCGGTCCTGGTGACTTATCTACTTTAAGTACAGCCAGCCTTTCTAGTACCTCCTCCTTATCAATTTTTATCTCATCCAGTATGTCAACTACCTCCTCTTTCACTATGACTTTGGCAGCATCTTCTTCCTTGGTGAAGACAGATGCAAAGTACTCATTTAGTACCTCAGCCATGCCCTCTGCCTCCATGCGTAGGTCTCCTTTTTGGTCCCTAATCGGCCCCACCCCTTCTCTTACTACCCGTTTACTATTTATATGCCTATAGAAGACTTTTGGATTCCCTTTTATTACAGCTGCCATATTCCCCCTTTGCCCCTCTTACTTTCTTTTTCACTTCCCCTCTGAACTTTCTATATTCAGCCTGGTTCTCACTTGTATTCTCAACCTGACATCTGTCATACGCCCCTTTTTTCTGCTTCATCTTACTCTCTATCTCTTTATCATCCAGGGAGCTCTGGCTTTGGTTGCCCTACCTTTCCCCCTCGTGGGAATATACCTCGACTGTACCCGAACCATCTCCTCTTTAAGAGCAGCCTATTGTTCAATTACAATTTTGCCTGCCAATCTTTGATTCCAATTTACCTGGGCCAGGTCTGTTCTCAACCCATTGTAATTGGCCCTCCTCCAATTAAGCATTTTGGGGAAAAATTGGGTATCGCCCATTTTGGGGCGCTAATATTGGCTGGGTGCAAAGTTTAGCGCCCAGCGCTAATTATCGCCTCCGACTGCAAAATTCGCCTCTATCGCCCCGGAGGTGATTGAGCGCTAAATCAAGCGCTGCACACCTCTCTTAAGGCGCTAACGTCGGGGAGCAAGGCACTACCTCAGAACGCTACTGAAGCTCAGGTGATGTCAATTAGCATGGAACCCAGACAGACTGGCGCCATCCAGTTCTTAAAGGGGCGGGACCATCTTGCTGGCCAGTCACACTCTGCTCATTGCAGCCTTGAATCTCGGCATGGAGAGACTCTGTTGCAATTTCGTGTTGGAAGCACTAATGGATAGGCCCAGGGAAAGAGCTTGGCACTTCTGCGACCAGGCATTGGTGACTCTGGTTGGCACTGTGGAACAGCGATGGGTGGCTGTTCCCTGAGAGCGGCAGGAGGCCATTGCCTCGGGAGTTCCGAAGGGTCTGGAGGGAAGTTGCTCAGCATGTCTCCTCAAGGAGCTTGGTGCCAAGGACCCACACTCAATGTCACAAGAAGTTCAACGACCTCACTCGGGTGGTCAGAGTGAGTACCTGCTTTTCAATACCTCTACATCCCTCCATCTCAACTTCACTCTGTGCCCAGATGGTTTAAAACCCCAAATGCCCAACTCTCATCCAAGAACTATGGCCATCTCATAAAACTCACATGCACATCCCACACCTTGCAGTCATTAACCTCTATTCAACTATAGTAGGCACATCTGCCAAACACATGGCTGCACACTCACTCACACACTGTCCTTTTTCTCGCAGGCCAAGCTGTCTCATAACAGAAGGGAGAAACAATTCATGGGAGGAGGACAGGCAGACCTACACCCCCTGAATGAGTTGGAGGACAGAGTCCACAGGCTCATTGCCAACCAGGTCATATGTGCCGTGGCCGGTGGATCGCTCGACCCTCTTGGGGACAGCAATGGTATGTTCATCAGCTTTCTCTCCTCTCTCATACCACTTCCCCCTCACAACACCAGCCTTTTACACTTTCAATCTAACTAACTGTCTCCAGTCCTTGCTCCCTTCCTGCGCCCCTGCCCTCACGCTAAAGCCACTCTTGTACCTTCCTGCTTTCAGATAGTGATCCACCAGCTGATCAGCCTGTCCCTCAGCCTGCCAGTGGCAGCGACACCCCAGCGGAGGAGGAAGAGGAAGCCGGAGCCTCACCGCCTGCATCTCCCGAGGGTGATACTTCCGACACTGGGGCCACGCCTTCCCTGGAGAGGAGCAGGAGGTTAGGGTCTGATGAGGGTGAAGCTCCTGGACCCAGTGGGCTGCAGCAATGCCATGGGGGAAGGGAAGCTCCGGGATCATCTCCCCGGAGGGTGAGTAGGCACGCGAGTTCTGCTGCACAGGACTCGGATGAGGACCTTGACATCGCGGCCATGAATACACAGTCCTTGAGCATGCACACTGAGCTCATGGGTGCAATGGCAAGGGTGCCCGACACCATGTATGCATTGGCTAGGAGCGTGGAGGAGTCCACCGCCAGTACAGCTGTCATCTGTGCGCAAACCCTTGAACCATCCTTGCCTCGTTGCAGAGGATGGTTGAATTGCAGGGAGACCGTGGGGACCCAGACCTCATGCTGCATGTAATGGGTCAGGTGGCAGAATCTATTGCAGCACAGGCTGAGGCAATGCAATAGCTTAGTGCTGGAATCGAGTTATTGCTTGGTGCCATCCAGTCTCAGACTGCTCTCATGCAGTCTCAGATTGATGCCACACAAACACTGACTACTGCCATCCTCGCTGGGTCGCCCACAGTCCCTTGGGGATCTCACGGTACCGCAGCAGGCCAGCAATCTGTGCTCGAGCAGATTGCTCCAGATGCTGAGGTTCTACCCCGGGGGAGTGGTAGTGTGTCGGTCGAGCAGGAAGGTGCTGTCCTCTCTCAAGATGACAGCATTCCTGCTCCCACCACTGCCACTTCCCCATTGCACTTGTCATGGCCTACAACACAGCCAGCCCAGACTGCTGCCTCCCATGCAGAGTTGCTGCAGTCTGCAGCCGGGCCCTCCAGGCCCAGAGCTGGTCAAGGGCAACCTTCAAGGCCATCTGCAGTCTCTGGATCCAGCATTCAGCAGCCTTCCCCCAGCCTTACTGCAGCCACTGGGGCCACATTACCGAGGAGCAGTAGGGTGGGAAGGGAGGAAGAGTGCAAGGGATGGAGATCACCCTCGAAGGCCCAAAAGTAGAATTTTTTAATAAATGGGAGGATTGTTTGCGGGAAAGTTCAATGTTGATGTTATTATATTTTGTTAGTTCCTGAATTGTTGGGTTTGTTTCTAATTGATTGTCCTGAATAAATGACATAGAGTTTGTAACATAAATAAACATTTTTATTGTTACTTTACATCTTCGCTGATTTGACTCATTGGAGCTTTGCCCGGTAATAGGGGCTGCGGGATGCTTGCGATGATGTGCCTCTTCAAAAGCCATCTTCTCTGTAAATAGTTAGAAGCGGTTCTTATCAGACGTTCACGAACGGCCCTTGCAGAGGCAACATTGTGCGCCTCCCTCCCACGTTGGTGCTGCTGATCCTCCTCTTCATCCTCCTCCTCTTCATCCTCCTCCTCCTCCTCTTCCATCTTCCTCATCCTCTCCCTCTTCCTCCTCCTGAGGTGGTTCACCAATCCCTGGTGGCAATGGCTGGATCCTCAGAATTGTAAGGGTGTGAAGCATGCAGCACACAACAATGAAAAACGAGACTCGCTCGGGGGAGTACTGCAGGGCTCCTTCAGAGTGGTCAAGTCACCGGAACCGTTGCTTCAAGACGCCGATTGTCTGCTCAATGAGGTTCCTGGTGACGCTCTGGCTCTCATTGTATGTGAGCTCAGCAGGAGTGTTGGGGTTACGGAGCAGTGTCATCAGTCAGGTGCAGAGTGTTTGTCCCGGGTCATGGGGATTGAGATGTACTGCCTTCTCCATTTGTGACCTCCCGGATGCAGCGATGGACAGCGAACTGGGAGATATTCACTATGTCCCCAGTTGAAGCCTGTTATGAGCTGCTGGCATAGAAATTCAGAGCCACTGTCACCTTCACTGCCACCGACAGAGACGTCCTGGTCCTCAGTTGAGACTGCAGATCTGGTTGCAGGAGGTGGCAGAGCTCTGTGACCACCTCCTTGCTGAAGCACAGCCTGTGCAAACACTGCTCCTCAGACAAATGAACATAGGAGAATTGTTCCCGGAATACCCTGGGAGGGTAAGGTCTCCTGTGCAGAGGCCTGTTGGTCCTCCTCCCTCTGGTCACGTTTGCCACTCTCTCTCTGTGCCTCTGCTGCCTCCGAAGGTGAAGCTGGAGGACGACACCCCGAGTTAGTACAGCCCCCATTTAAAATCTTCTAAATGTGGTTAATATGAAGGTCAGATAAATAGGAACCTGAAAAGTGTTGCTCATTACCAGAACTCCTTAGGACAGCGTTAAATCTCTCCAGGCGTCTCTCTCCCTCTCAACCTGCGTATGCCAAAAATTTTGCCGACAAGAAAAACAGGAAGCACCCGCCTTTAAATAGCGCTCCCCCAGCCCCTTCCAGACTTCAAACTGTCCCCCTCTACCTGTTGTTCCTAGTGGCAGGGGGCGAGAATCCGAGAGTCCGGGGCACTACTGGGCGTTGCACGCTTGGATGACGTCATGATCTCCGGGTTCAGGAGATCATGGCGGTAGTGTTTAACGCCACAGCAAAGCGCCAGGTCAATTTTGCGGGCACCGCTAAAATCGCCGCGCTCAGGCGGTAAACCGTTAGCGCCCCATTAGCGCCCCCTGGAGGCGCTACTGGGAGGCACTAATCAACCAAATTTTTCTCCCTTAGTTTGTTATTCTGAGTCAGAAGGTTGTGGGTTCATAGTCGTACTCCAGAGACTTGAGCACAAAATCCAGGCTGACACTCCAGTGGTGGGAAGGAGTGCTGCACTGTCAGAGGGGCAGTACTGAGGGAGTGCTGCACTGTCGGAGGGGCAGTACTGAGGGAGTGTTGCACTGTCAGAGGGGCAGTACTGAGGGAGCGCTGCACTGTCGGAGGGGCAGTACTGAGGGAGTGCTGCACTGTCGGAGGGGCAGTATTGAGGGAGCACTGCAATGTCAGAGGGGCAGTACTGAGGGAGCGCTGCACTGTCAGAGGGGCAGCACTGAGGGAGCGCTGCACTGTCAGAAGGGCAGTACTGAGGGAGCGCTGCACTGTCGGAGGGGCAGTACTGAGGGAGCGCTGCACTGTCGGAGGGGCAGTACTGAGGGAGCGCTGCACTGTCGGAGGGGCAGTACTGAGGGAGAGCTGCATTGTCGGAGGGGCAATACTGAGGGACACGGCACAGTTGGAGGTGCCGTCTTTCGGATGAGACTGTTAAACGAGGCCCCGTCTGCCCTCTCAAGTGGACATGAAAGATCCCACAGCACTATTTTGAAGAAGAGCAGGGGAGTTCTCCCCGATGTCCTGGCCAATATTTATCCCTCAACCAACATCACTAAAACAGCTGATCTGGTCATTATCACATTGCAGTTTGTGGGAGCTTGCTGTGCGAAAATTGGCTGCCGCGTTCCCTACATTACAGCAGTGACTACACTTCAAAAGTACTTCATTGGCTGTAAAGCACTTCGGGACATCTTGAAGCCATGAAAGGCGCTGTAGAATCACAGGTTCTTTCTTTCTAATTTAAAACTTGGAGGATATCAACACTGTTAGCTTGAGCGACAGGATTTATTAATGCAATCTGTAAAAAGAAACAATGCAAGTGTCAGCTGTACAACCATCCATTCTCAGTGAGCACAGTGATACTCTGCTATCTCCTTATCACTGTTTTCAATTGAGAACACAAATACTACCATTCTATTAAATACTCAGTTGGATTCAAATGGATTGGTATGGACAATGTCCACAAATAAAATATCCTGAGAGGCCGGCAAATTTGATTTTATCGCCAGCACGTCTAACTTTCTCAACAGAAGCCCCATCAGCCTCACAAGCACTGATTCCTCACATTAGCCCTCTTGTCATAGCAGAAAGCTATGATGAGAAGCTGGAGTAGGTGCTGATCATCACTCAGTCATACCACAGAAACACTGCAATGCAGATGTTCAGGATTTCTCTTTCACCTTTTATCTTCGTCTCCATGAAAAAGTACAAGTCTTTCCTGAATAATGATCTCTCAGTGGAGTTGAGGCGACATTTCAACAACCTGAAATTTCCCCTAAGCCTCGATCCTGCAGTTAGATACAATTAATCCAGACACTTGAGCACAAAAATCTAGGTTGACACCCCAGTGCAGTGCTGAGGGAGTGCTGCACTGTCGGAGGTGCCGTCTTTCGGATGAGACGTTAAACCGAGGCCCCGTCTGCTCTCTCAGGTGGATGTAAAAGATTCCATGGCAGAATTTCGAAGAAGAGCTGGGGAGTTCTCCCCGGTGTCCTGACCAATATTTATCCCTCAATCAACATCACTGACAAAAACAAATTATCAAGTCATTATCACATTGCTGTTGTGGGAGCTTGCTGTGCGCAAATTGCCTGCTGCGTTTCCTAAATTACAACAGTGACTACACTTCAAAAACACTTCATTGGCTGTAAACTGCTTTGGGACGTCCGGTGGTCGGTAATGGCGCTGTAGTAATGCAAGTCTGTCTCTCTTTCTTTCTTTCTTTCTTCATGCATTCTGTTTTCTGCTCTTTTAATGTTCGTGTTAGCCCATTCAAAATTAAGTCGTTAACAATCTGCGTTAAAACAGTCAGCGAATGTCACATGACCATGTCAAGTGGTCAGTCGCTAATATCCTACATTACAACAGTGACTACACGTCAAAAGTACTTCATTGGCCGTAAAGCACTTTGGGACTTCCTGAGGTGTGAATGGCGCGATATAAATGCAGGTCTTTCCTTTTATCAGTGACAGTAATTTGCAAGCTTTACACTTTTCATTAGTCCTTTCTAAAACCTTTTTTACGCCGCTTTTGTTCAATGATTTTCATTAGCTACTTTACAGTTTCAAACTTCATAAAAGCCGATTTCAACCTGGCCCATCCGTCAAGAGCACGGCAGGCAGTTAAAATGGCCACAGCGAGTTACCCCCTCTGATCCCCCTGCCTTCCATGCGGGTTGCGATTTTAACCGGCTCTGTTGCGCAGACGAGCGGGACACCCGGCGATAAGGCAGCGGGATCTTCCTTCATATAGGCAGGTCGGGCCTGACTGATGTCATATGAGCCTGACTGTGACTTTAACCCGAGGCCTGCGGTAGGAACCTGTTGTGGATTCCCCCTCCCTCCCCTCTCTCCCTTCCCTTCCCTTCCCAGGTCAGCCAAACAGCTAGTGAGTCCGAGGACAGAAGAGGCCCAGAAAGGTAAGTAAATTTAATTTTTATTCTGTTTTCTTGTAGGCCAGAAGGAGCTCCTCCGAGACCCACAAGGAATCCTTCAGCCTTCCTCTGCCCCGGGCCTTCCTTCCCTGCTACCCCAACTGCGATGATCTCCCCGACCTCCCTCCTATACACTTACCTGACTAACCGGGTGCCGTTCCCTCAGTCCTCCAGCTGCCGGAGATCCCGCTCCGGCACGCCGGCTAGCTCGCGCTTCTCACAGAGCTGGGGCTTGCGACTCTGGCCGAATGTATTCCTAGCGGTGCCATCACAAGACCTTCAACTGCCCCGCCCCCCCACACTCCCGCCATTGGTCGCCCAGCACGCCCATCCTCGCAGTGCCGCGTCTTCACGCGGCCAATCAGAAAGCGCAAAGACTCTTCATTACCCATTGGTGTGATACATACTTGACTGTCAGTCAAACCGACTTTCTTCCCCCATGCCCGATATTTTCATAACTAACAAACAAAAGTGTTCAGAGAATGTTGAGCACAGTTTTGAAGGCCCCTGTGATCTTTCTCCCAGGTTTGCTTGCAGCGGAAGATTAATCTTTAACTCCTGAAGACTCCAGGGAAGTCCTGAAGACTCCAGGGAAGTCCTGGAGGGTTTGCGGCCCCTACACAGAGTCGGAGCAGGAGATTGGCGGGACCCATTCTGATGAGGCTCGGGAGTGAGACTCTCTGAGGCCTCTGGCTGCAGAGGGCTGGATGATTTCCCAACAGCCTCGGCAACCACCCCCCCCCCCGCACCCCCACAACCCCGTGGACCGCACGACTCCCTCTGGGAGTTCTCTTTTTGCGAGTTTTAAATGAAAAAGAGTATAAATGATGAACAAGATTGGTGGATCCCGTCAACAGACTCCTCGTCCATTCCCAGCAGTGTTAGGAGTATTGCTTCTGAGCTATGTAGGGTGTGGTGTGGTAGGGCTCGGCCTCACCTCTGACTCAGTGAGCGGTTCGAATCGCTCCCACGCCCCAGGTTCCAGACCTTGGACTTATTTAGGGGTGTTGTGAATAAAGATGCAGTAGACAACAGGTTCTGATGAAAGAATTTTGATTTTATTAAAAGAAAAGGTAACAAACTTAAAACACACTTAACACTTAAACAGGTTGGGGAACACACGATACAGGCGAGGGAGAATGACAATATACAAAAACCCTTATCCCTCCCAAAAATCCCACTATCTAGCTAGGTTTCGGTTTCAGGAGATCAGGGATAATGCTCACCAAACAGGGGTTTTGACAGTGCGATATCCAGCCAGGTAAGTTGATTGCAATTTTGAGGTACTCTCTTTTTGTCCTTTGGGGCCTGCCGTCCCCATGTGGTACCGGTCTGTGAAATCTGCGATGGTGGTCTGGTCGTCGAGTTTTGTTGCGTTGGAGGCTTGTCAGGGCGGTACCTTCTGGGGCTGGACCGTGGGTTGAGCAATGCCGACTCGCTCCCAGCCTCCAGTCTGTCCTTGCCTCCGATCTCGCCCCAGGTCTGCCTCGTGGCCTTGCTGCTTCTCTCCTCCTCCTGCTCGTGTCATGTGGCTGGTAGTGTCTTGCTGGAACTTGCTGCAACTGGAACAGAGCTGAGAGAGAGCTTCTTGGGGGATTAGACCCTCAATTATACTGTTCAGACCCTTTGTCTTTTTTGCGCAAAACCCCCTCACTAAATCGGTTTCGTGTTGAAGTGATTTAGGTTTCAGTTGAGGCCTGTTCATTCCATTGTCTTGGTTTTGCGGGCTTGTTAAGTTTTGATGGGTTTAATTTGGTGTTAAATTGTCCTGATGGCTTCCGATGGCTGTACTAGATGTTTTATTGTTTACAGGCTTCTGGCATCCTGTTTGGGCCTGGGGATATTCAAAAGGTGTCTTGAATTATTCGAATTATGCATGGTTTGATGGGTCTGCGATAGGTTTTAATGAGGCCTGTGTTTTGGGTGGGGCTGCCTTCTCCCAGGGCCTATTGTCCAAATGTTAAATGCTTGCTGGGGCTTGAGTGAGGTCATCCCGATTCCCAGACAATGCAATACCCAAAACTGCTATTTACAGAGGTTGACCCACATCCTGTGCAGCCTTTTCTCCCTTACATGTCCAGACATGTCCTTTTAAAATGCCAAAGCATGGTTTTGGTCTTAAATTCCTTATGTTAGGCCCAAATGCATTTTTTATCACTCTGGGGTAGTTCCAAAGTCCTTTTTCCTTAGGTTTTGGGGATCTGCAAATTTTGGAAACATTACACCTAAGGTGCTAACTTTAACCAGTGCACAAGACAAACACTAAACTGCTGTCAACTGCCTGTTGAAGTGGGAATAAAAAGATTATTGTGTGGGATGCAGAGGGGGTGTAATTGCAAATATGTAACTTCATTATCAGACTGCCCACTTGCTGTAGAAAGGAAAGGCAAGATTACAAATTATTGTGAGATGGAATGGTGGCTTCATAGTGAATGTGGGAAACGTGGGCATAAACCCCTTATTGAACTTAGTGCTGCTGGCAGCTCAGGCCCAACGCCAGCTGACTCTTAAGTGCGCAAATTAACTGCCGCATTTCCGATATTGCTTCAAAAAGTACTTCATTGGCTGTAAAGCGCTTTTGGATGTCCGGTGATTGTGAAAGGCGCTATATAAGTGCAAGTCGTTATTTTATCTTTTCTTTATCTGGCCTGTAATAATGGGACAGATTTTCCTGTTAATCTCTGTAACCTCCTCCAGCACTACAGCCCTCCGAGATCTCTGTGCTCCTCAATTCTGGCCTCCTGCGGGAGCCGATTTCCTTCGCTCCACCATTGGCGGCCGCGCCTTCAGCTGCCTGGGTGCCAAGCTCTGGAATTCCCTCCCTAAACCTCTCCACCTCTCTCTCCTCCTTTAAGATGCTCCTTAAAACCTAGCTCTTTCACCCAGCTTTTGATCACCTGTCCTAATATCTCTTTATGTGGCTCGGTGTCAAATCTTGTCTGGTAATCGCTCTTGTGAAGCGCCTTGGGATGTTTTACCATGTTAAAGGGGCTGTATAAATGCAAGTTGTTGTTGCTGATGCCCCCAGAGTAAAGGAGCACGTGGGTTTCTGATCCTTCCTGCCCGACTTTCCTCTCTGCGTTGCACCTGGATGATCCTTCACACCAAGTGCAACAGTAAGAAAGTGTGTTTAAGATGATTAATGATTTGATAGGGTAGATAGAAACTATTTCCTCTGGTGGGGAGAGTCCAGAACAAGGGGGCACAACCTTAAACTTCGAGCTACTCTGTTCAAGGGTTGATGTCAGCAAGCACTTCTTCACACAAAGGGTGGTGGAAATCTGGAACTCTCTGCCCCCAAAAAGCTGCTGAGGCTGGGGGTCAATTGAAAATTTCAAAACTGAAATTGATAGATTTTTGTTGGGTAAGAGCATTAAGGGATACGGAACCAAGACAGGTAGAAGGAGTTGAGACACAGATCAGGCATGAATGGCGGAACAGCCTATGTTCCTATTTATCTAATACACATTTTGCTATTCATTCTTGCAATGTCGGCGTTGCTGGAAAGGCCAGTACTTATTATCCATCCCTAGTTGCCCATGTGGTGAAGGTACTCCCACAGTGCTGTTAGGTAGAGAGTTCCAGGAATTTGACCCAGTGACGATGAAGCAACGACCGATATATGTCTAAGTCAGGATGGTGTGTGCCTTGGAGGGGAACTTGGAGGTGATGGTGTTCCCAGGCGCCTGCTGCCCTTGTCCTTCAAGGGCATTGCCTCTCCCTTCTGTGACTGCTACACTTGCACAGCTGAACAACCATCCACAAGCTCTACAAGTATTGCAACTCCGACGTTGATTATTTACGTGTTGGAAAACCGACATTACTAGAAAACGATTACTTCCTGCCAGAAATACTGAACTTTTATAGTTCAGCACAGAGTGAGCTCAACATTAACAATTCAGATATTAATCAGTTCAGCTGGGGCTCCCAGCCTCAGCGCAGGAAAGCTCATCGTTTTGAGCAATGGTAATAAATGGACCTATCACCATCACAGTCAGCCTCGCTGGCTTTATACCGGTCCAGTTATTACATTAACAATGATCGAAGTCATATGAGATGGTGGACACATCATAATCTATTTAGCTGTATATAAAATGTTTGCTTCAAAATGCTGGAAAAATCACCAAATAAAGGTTACAATCAATGCGGGGGGAGGGGATTTTCATTGGAGTTTCTCCTGCTCTGCTGTTGTAAATTCGACCGAGTTCCCTGAGGAAGTTCACCCGCAAAACATTCTGGTGGGGGGCAAAGTACATTTTTTCACCCTCTCATTCACATCTCACTTCAGAAGTGTCACAATCTGTGGCTCGCTTCAGTAAATAGTGTAGCGCTGTTTTTACCCGCACCCCATTGGGTGTGCAGCAGCCGCTGGATTTTACCTGCCGAGACGAGTTGGGGGCGGGACTGCTGCCTTCCGGGTTCTAGTCCCGACAGCAGCGAAGTCCGACGCAGAGACGCTATTTTCCCCTGATTGGCCTTGTTAAGCACCGCCCCTGCGGGCTTGCCGGCCAATTAAGGGAAAGCCGGTGTCAGATGACGTCAGTTGATGACGCCTCATCTGCCGGTTTTCTTAAAGGGACATGTACCATTTATTTTTGACAGATGATCTGTCAGTGCTTGACAGCATTGAGGTGCTGTCAAATACTGACAATCACTGTACAAAGGTGAGCCCTTGTACCCAGGCTCTCCAATGACTCTCTCCTTAGGATAAAACAGATGGCAGCTGCAGGTGAGGTTACAGAAGCGATCTGTCATTTCTCCCAATGAGGTGAGGCCACATAAACACTTCAAAGCTTGTCACCTACAGAAAAATCTAAACACATTAAAAATTACTTTCCCAGCATCTCCTTACCTCTGATACTCACCAGTGTCCCATTGCATCCTTCACACCACTTCTGCAGCTGTCATCTGTACACAAACATTACAACAGACCCACAGCACGCTTCACTTACCATGGCGGGGTTCCCCGACGTCGGGAAGCCCGCAGCAGAAGTCTCAAAATGAAAAAAGCCTCTTAACTGCCTGTTAACTACCTGTTAACAGGCAGTTAAGTGTCTATAATCCACTTCCCGCTGCTAGGAGTCGGGTCCCTGCGCAAATTGGGGACCCGACTCCGGGAAGATTGTTTGGAGGCAGGTTGGGAGCGGGTTCGGGACCCGCTCCCATTCTTTTTGATTTTGCCAGCAGGACCGCCTCCGAACCTGCCTCCTCAGGGCTGGTAAAATCCAGTCCCCCCTGGTGTCAGCTGTGGCTAAGTGGCTAGCGCTCTCGCCTTTGGCTCAGCACATCGTGGGTTCAAGCCCCGCTCTAGTTCCTCTTAGAAAGAAATAGGGAATCCCCGTGGATCATTTTTGAGATGAGGATTACCGGAGAGTTTGCCCGAGTCTAGCAGAGCGGAGATTAATTATCTAACGTTCAGTGTGGCCAGATCCTTGATTGTGCAGCGAAGAAATGCTCAGTTTTATAAGCGGAGGAGGATAAACCTAAAAGAGTATTTTAAATATCGGCTAAAAGGCTCTGTGGATGTTTTATTCAGAAAGGAATTTAGATATGACATTTTTTCATCAGTTTTTTAAAGTACAATAGATTATTATATGTCATGGGAGACAAATTAAACTTTAGGTTTTGATAGGTGGTGGAGGAATGACTGAGGAGAGTGGCAGAATGGCGGTGAGGTTGTTTATGTTTTAGTCATGACATTGTTTCTGTTGCTGAAAACTGGTGGAGGGTGATTGTATGACACAATGGAATGATCACGATGTTGTAAATGTTTCTAATATTGAATAAATCGGAAAAAAAACCTCTCTCCCCTCTGAGGTTGTGAGTTCGAGTCTCACTGCAGAGACTTGAGCACCGAATCTAGACAGTTAGTGGAAGGAGGGCTTTACAGACGATCTGGAGGCTGGGGATGGGAAGGCCCAGTGGACTCCTGGAGCGGCCTGGGGGGGCGGGAGGGAGCATTCCTGCTACTCTTGGCCCACAAGGAGTTGTAAAAGGAGCAAAAAAATCTGGCAGATGGAGTATAATGTGGAAAATGCGAGGTTATCCACTTTGGTAGGAAAAATAAAAAAGCAAATTATTATTTAAATGGGGAGAGATTACAAAATGCTGAGGTACAGAGGGATCTGGGGGGTCCTTGTACATGAATCACAAAAAGTTAGCATGCAGGTACAGCATGTAATTAGGAAGGCAAATGGAATGTTGGCCTTTATTGCAAAGGGAATGGAGTATAAAAGTAGGGAAGTCCTGTTACAACTGTACAGGGCATTGGTGAGACCACACCTGGAGTACTGTATACAGTTTTGGTCTCTTCATTTAAGGAAGGATATACTTGCATTGGAGGCAGTTCAGAGAAGGTTCATGAGGTTGATTCAGGAGATGAAGGGGTTGTCTTATGAAGAAAGGTTGAGCAGGTTGGGTCTATAGTCATTGGTGTTTAGAAGAATGAGAGGGGATCTTATTGAAACATGTTTCTCCTCGTGGGAGAATCTAGAACTGGGGGCATAATTTCAGAATAAGGGGACACCCATTTAAAACGGAAATGAGGAGGAATTTCTTCTCTCAGAGGGTCACGAATCTTTGGAATTCTCTTCCCCAGAGAGCTGTGGAGGCTGGGTCATTGAATGTATTTAAGGTGGAGATAGACAGATTTTTGAACGATAAGGGAGTCAAGGGTTATGGGGAGCGGGCAGGGGATTGGAGTTGAGGCCAAGATCAGATCAGCCATGATCTTATTGAGTGGCGGAGCAGGCTCGAGAGGCCAAATGTCCTACTCCTGCTCCTACGTCTTATGTTCTATGTTCAAATCTTTAATACTTACCTTGGACAGTTGACACCTCCTGCCTCGGATCTGATGCCGGGCAGCCAACAGTGCAGGAAACCCCCTGACATTCAGTTCATTCTATGTCGCGGTGCCAATGACGTCATCAGGCTGTGAATTCTGAATGTTAACGAGGCCTCCGGCTGATTTTTGCGGGAGCCTCATCGATGACCCGAATTGGGGCAGTAGAATTTAAACGGCCTGGAAGGCAGTGGGTTGGATCCAGGTGGTAGAACTTTAACCCCTCCCACGTGCCATTCCCGCTGGGCAGAGGTGGGGGAGGGCTGAGGGTTGAGTCGGGGCCAGGGTATCAGATCAAACAGAGAGGTGGAAAAAATTTCAGACAAGGAACGCCAGAAGCTTGGTGCACGTTGGGACAAATGACACAGGAAGGAAAAGAGGAGAGGTACTGCAAAGGGACTTTCAGGAGTTAGGAGATAGATTAAAGAACAGGACACAGTGGCAGTAATCTCGAGATTTCTCCACAGCAGTCCTTAAAGGAATAGTAAGATTAGGGAATTGAATGTCAGGCTGGAGAAACGGTGCATTTATATTAACGCCTTTCACAACCTCAGGACATCTCAAAGCACTTTACAGCTAATGAAGTACTTTTGAAGTGTAGTCACTGTTGTAATGCAAGAAACACAGCAGCCAATTTGTGCAAAGGAAACGCCCACAAACAGCAATGTGCTAACGAGCAGATAACCTGTTTTAGTGATGTTAGTTAAGGCATAAATATTGCCCAGGACACCGGGCAGAACTCCCGCGCTCCTCTTTGAATAGTACCATGGGATCTTTTACATCCACCTGAGAGAGCAAACACAGCCTCAGCTTAATGTCTCATCTGAAAGACGGCACCTCTGACAGTGCAGCACTCCCTCAGCACTGCACTTGAGTGTTAACCTGGATTATGTACTCAAGTCACCAGCATGGGACTTGAACCCACAACCTTCTGAATTAGAGGCAAAAGTGAGCCACAGCTGACACCTTGGGCTTTACATTGAATTTACAGCACAGAAACAGGCCATTCGGCCAGGAACAGATCAGCTTCCTGGGCACTGGGACTAGTTCTTTTTAGGATTAAGGGAAAAGGGCGTAGGAAATATATTAATGAACTAGACTTGGGTACACAGACATAATTTCAAAGTTTGCAGATGTTATAATACTCGGAAATGTAACAAACTTCAGGAGGACATAGACAGACTGGTGAAATGGGCAGACACAAGGCAGATGAAATTTAATGCAGAAAAGTTTGAAGTGATACATTTTGGTAGGAAGAATGAGGAGAGGCAATATAAACTGAAGGGTACAATCCTAAAGGGGGTGCATGAACAGAGAGACCTGGGGGTATATGTGCACAAATCGTTGAAGGTGGCAGGGCAGATTGAGAAAGCGGTTAAAAATAGAGGCATGCAAGGAAGTTATGATGAACCTTTATAAAACGCTGGTTTGGCCTCAACTGGAGTATTGTGTCCAATTCTGGGCATCGCACTTTAGAAAGGATGTGATGGCCTGAGAGAGGGTGCAGAAACGATTTACGAGAATGATTCCAGGGATGAGGATCTTCAGTTATGTGAATAGACAAGAGAAGCTGGGGTTGTTCTCCTTGGAGCAGAGAAGGTTGAGAGGAGATTTGATAGAGCTGTTCAAAATCATGATGGGTCTAGACAGAGTAGATAGAGAGAAACTGTTCCCATTAGCGGAAGGGTCAAGAACCAGAGGACACAGATTTAAGGTGATTTGCAAAAAAACCAAAGGCGACATGAGGAAAAACTTTTTTACGCAGCGAGTGGTTAGGATCTGGAATTCACTGCCTGAAAGGGTGGTGGAGGCAGATTCAATCGTGGCTTTCAAAAGGGAATTGGATAAGTACCTGAAGGAAAACAATTGCAGGGCTATGGGGAAAGGGCGGGGGAGTGGGACTAGCTGAAGTGCTCTTGCAGAGAGCCGGCACGGGTTCGACGGGCCGAATGGCCTCCTTCTGTGCTGTAACCATTCTATGATTCTAGGAGGGGTAGAGTAGGAGAAAAGGAGTGGTGGCTGTATTAATCGAAGATTGCATTTGTGCGCTAGACCTGGGATTGCCAACATGGATTTGTAAAAGGCAAGTTGTGTCTGTTCAATTTAACAGAGTTCTTTTAGGATATGATGGAATGTATTGATGAAGAAACCGCAGTGAATATTGTGTCTATTAATTTTCAAAATAAGCTGTCATATAAAAGATTTGTTTATAAAATTAAGTTGCACAGTATTAAAAGGGATGTGACAACACAGACAGGAAGTTAGCTAAAGAAGAAAAAAGGGAGATGACTGGTTAATGGATGCTTTTCAGACTAGAAACAGTGGCGTCCCCCAGGGATCTGTCTTTGGGCCACTAATCTTCTCAATACACATAACATGTTACCCACAGCCTTCTTTTACACGAGCAACAGTAATGCTAGCTCCTTGAATCTATTGTTTGTTGAACTCTGTGCTCCTCCAATTCTGGCCTCTTGCGCATCCCCAACTTCCATCGCCCCACCATTGGCGGCTGTACCTTCAGCTGCCTGGGCCCTAACCTCTGGAATTCCCTCCCTAAACCTCTCCGCCTTGCTCTCCTCCTTTAAGACACCACTTAAAACCTACCTCTTTGGCCAAGCATTTGGTCTGCTGTCCTAATATCTCCTTATGTGGCTCGGTGCCAAATATTTTTTGATAATCGCTCCTGTGAAGCGCCTTGGGACGTTTTACTACGTTAAAGGTGCTATATAAATACAAGGTGTTGTTGAATGTATAACTCTGAATATTTTAACTTGTGACAATCCTCCATAACATAAATCTTAGTTTATATGATCTATGTACCTGGCCCCCCAAGTCTCTTTGGACCTACATAGATCATTAAAATGTCATGAACAGGTACAGAAAATAATCAAAAAGGCTGATGGAATGCTGGCCTTTATATCTAGAGGACTAGAATACAAGGGGGTAGAAGTTATGCTGCAGCTATACAAAACCCTGGTTAGACCACACCTGGAGTACTGTGAACAGTTCTGGGCACCACACCTTAGGAAGGATATATTGGCCTTGGAAGGAGTGCAGCGTAGGTTTACCAGAACGATACCCAGACTTCAAGGGTTAAGTTACGAGGAGAGATTACACAAATTAGGGTTGTATTCCCTAGAATTTAGAAGGTTAAGGGGTAATCTGATCGAAGTTTTCAAGATATTAAGGGGAACAGATAGGGTAGATAGAGAGAAACTATTTCCGCTGGAAGGGGATTCTAGGACTAGGAGTCATAGCCTAAAAATTAGAGCCAGACCATTCAGGAGTGAAATTAGGAAACACTTCTACACACAAAGGGTGGTAGAAGTTTGGAACTTTCTTCCATATACGGCAATTGATGCTAGATAAATTGTTAATTTTAAATTGGAAATTGATAGCTTTTTGTTAACCAAAGGTATTAAGGGATATGGGCTAAAGGTGAGTATATGGAGTTAGGTCGCAGATCAGCCATGATCTCATTAAATGGTGGAGCAGGCTCGTGGTGCTGAATGTCCTCCTCCTGTTCCTATGTTCCTAGTCATGAATTGATGAGAGTGCTAAGCTTAGATTGGCCGCTTGCATTCCACCAGCTCCCTGCTACATTCCACCAGAAGTGATGTTGTGCATATAATACTTCTGCCCAAGTATGGATGGACATTTTATCATCAGATGCAAGTGGTAGGATTGCGTCACTCGAAGTACATCTCTTCATTTGTGCTTCATGAATTCTGGGAGCAAGGGACACCAGTGTGTTCCTGACATCCAGAGGGGTCACTTTAACCTATCGTGCCTGGAGTGAAACTTACACAATCAGATTGACTGCAGGGTTTACACGCTGTTTGATTTGATTTTCTATTGACTTCAGTGGAAGGTAAAATCAGATGGGGTTAGTTTGAAATTATCCCCCTGCCCCGCCCCACCAGTGTTGCAATAGGTCATAGAATCATAGAATAGTACAGCACAGAAGGGGGCCATTCGGCCCATCGAGTCTGCGCCGGCTCTTTCGAAGAGCAATCCAGTTAGTCCCACTCCCCCACTCTTGCCCCATATTCCTGCAATTTTTTCTCCTTCAAGCATTTATCCAATTCCCTTTTGAAGGCTACTATTGAATCTGTATCCACCACCCTATCAGGCAGCGCATTCCAAATCCTAACCACTCATTGCCTGAAAAAGTTTTTCCTCCCATCACCTCTGGTTCTTTTGCCAATCACCTGAAATCTGGGTCCTCTGGTTGCTGACTCTTCTGCCACAAGAAACAATTTCTCCTTATTATTTATTCTAACAAAACTCCTCAAAATTTTGATCACCTCTATTAAATCCCCCCTTAGCCTTCTCTGCTCTAAGGAGAACAACCCCAGCTTTTCCAGTCTCTCCACGTAACTGTAATCCCTCATCCCTGGAACCATTCTAGTAAATCTCTTCTGTACCCTCTCCAAATCCTTCACGTCCTTCCTAAAGTGTGGTGCCCAGAATTGGACACAATACTCCAGCTGGGGCCGAACTAGTGTTTTATAAAGGTTTAGCACAATTTCCTGGCTTTGCACTCTATGCCACTATTTATAAAGCCCAGGATCCCATACGCTTTCTTAACTGCTTTGTTAACCTGCCCTGCCACTTTCAAAGATTTTTGCCCAAGCACCCCAGGTCTCTCTCTTGCACCACTTTTAAAATTATACCATTTAGTTTATATTGCCTCTCCTCATTCTTCCTACCAAAATGTATCACCTCACACTTCTCTGCGTTGAATTTCATCTGCCATGTGTCTGCCCATTCCACCAGCCTGTCTATGTCATCTTGCAGTCTATCACTATCCTCTACACTGTTTACTACACTTCCAAATTTTGTGTCATCTGCAAATTTTGAAATTGTGCCCTGTACACCCCCCCAAGTCCAAGTCATTAATGTATATCAAAAATAGCAGTGGCCCTAGTACTGCACCTCCCTCCAGTCCAAAAAACAGCCATTCTCCACAAGATGGCTTGTAGAGAGGTTTAAAAATGAAAGGGATGAAAAACTTATGGTAGCACTCACTGTGCATCCTTATGGCAGGTAGAATTTCCCACTCTCTCCAGTTGCAGTTCTGCTGAAGTACAGCACACATAAACACGACCACAGCTAGAGGTCAGAGTCAAGGGGATGGATTTTCATTGACCCGTGGAGGCGGGTTTGGAGGCGTGCAGGTCCACTATTACAACGGAGAAGTAGTAGTAGGAATAGGGCTGCTGCTGGTCATTTTGCCTTCAGGTCCTCTCACAGCAACGGTCTCTCTCTCTCTCTCGTTGCTCATTTTGCATCCAGGTCCTCTCACAGCAAAGGCCAGGCAGTCTCTGAAGACCTTCAATGCAGCAGCAATGATGACATCATCAGAGGCGACTTTCAGACTGAAAACACTCATTGGTTCATGGGTTCCCACACGCTGGAACTCAATTGCCCAATTAGGTGAAAATTGCATCAATCTCCCACATCCAATTACAGTCGGGTGGATAACACGAAAAGTGGATAACAAGACCCCAACCCGCCCCAGTATCAAAATCCAGCCCACGGGGTTCGATTTTGCCAGGCCCGAGGAGGCGGAATTGGAGGCATGTGAGGAGTTAAAATTGCAAAAAATGGCGGGCGGCTCCGATCCCACCTCCAGCACGCCTCCGAACAATTTTCCCAGAATCGGGGTTTCAGACCCCATTTCCATCCTGCCTCCAAGAGGTGGGATAGGCCCTTAAGGCCCTGAACAACCAGTTAAGTGCCTCTATAATCCAATTTTGAGAGGCCTTTCTGAATTTAACACTTTTCCCCCATGCTGCACGTCTCCTCTGGAACACACCAGTGAATCCTGGCGGCCTCACAAGTGGATTGCTTACTAACAGCTGCAGCTCCACCATTAAAAAGGAGTTTTCAGCAATCATCATTTGCAGGTGGCAGAACTTTGTTGTCTCAGGTCTGGGGGAACTTATAGCAGGCCTACTCATTGTTGTGGAAGTTTAGAGCCTGAGACCCATCTCCAGTGTGACCTCCTGGGAAACCCCTCTCCCCACCTTGACTAAGCGCTTCCTCAACTGAGGTATATACCAGAAGAATGGGAACCATTTATTTCCTTTCCTACTGGACATCAGATTCGGACGAAGACCAGCCGCAGCAGCAGCAGAACCATGAACAACAGCAGCACCAACAGCAGGAGCAACAACAGGAGTGCCAAACTGCTGCTCACCCACCTGAAGCTGCACAGGCCAGATGGCACCAGCGCAGGGAAGCACGTCGCCTCAGGAGATACCCCCAAAACAGGGTTTACAGACAGAGGATGAGCTACCTCAACATGACTGAGCAGCAGTGCCAAAGGAGGCTCAGACTTTCGCGAGAGGTAATGGGTGACATCTGCGTAATGCTGCAGCAAGAACTGGAGCCCAGAGGAGCGGGTGGACACCCCTTACCAGTGGCTGCTAAAGTCACCACCGCACTCAACTTTTTTGCTTCAGGCTCATTCAAGGGATCAACAGCAGACATCAGCTGCGTCTCCCAGGCGGCCGCACACACTTGCATCATGCAGGCAACCGTGCCCTCTTTGCCATCGCGCACAATTACATCAACTTCTTCAAGGATTAAGCAAGTGTAAGCGTGTGTGCGGTTGGATTCGCTAATCTGGCAGGCTTTCCAAGGGTGCAGGGCATCGTTGACTGCACACATGTGGCCCTTAAGGCACCCCATCACAATCCAGGTATTTTTGTCAACCACAAGGGCTTCCACTCCCTCAACGTGCAGCTGGTGTGTGACCACAAGAACGAAATTTTGCGTGTTTGCGCCAAGTACCCTAGCAGTTGACATGACTCCTTCATCCTGCGCCAGTCTAGTGTGCCTCCACTCTTCAGTCCACCAGACCAACTTTGCGGATGGCTACTTGGAGACAAGGGCTATCTCCTGAAGACGTGGCTAATGACGCCATTGAGGAGCCCATCCAATGAAGTTGAGGAGCGCAACAACTCCAGCCACATATCCACCAGATCCATAATCGAGCAAACCATCGGCTTGTTGAAGATGCACTTTAGATGCCTGGATAGATCAGGTGGAGCCCTGCAGTACTCAGCAGCCAGGGTCTCCAGAATCATCGTGGTCTGCTGTGCACTTCACAACATGGCACAGCATCGTGGCTTGCAGATGCCTGAGGTACAAGTGGCTCATCGCATAGCTTCCTCAGATGAGGAGGAGGAGAAGGAGGAGGAGGAGAACGACAATGAACAGCTTGTGGAGGCGCATCAACCAGCGGAAGCAGCACGCGATTACATTGTTGTCCGGGATGCAAGGGACGCACTCATCTTGGCAAGATTTGCTTAGCCTGGCCAATCAAACACCTTTGCCTCGCACCTTCTTACCAGAGCATCAACAATGGCCAAGAACCTGCGGATTCCTATCACTCTGACCACCATACTGACAATTGCAAGTCGCCCTAAGCCCTCAATGTGAAAGTCCCATTTGTGAAATGACACAGGCCACAACTTCAACAGTTTGCCATCAAATTTTTTGTCACAACAATCAACGGATGGCATTTAAAATATAAACACAACAGAACACCCAAGTGACTACCCTTGTGACTACTTGTGCTTTATCTTCCTCTTATGCATGCTCCTACGTGGTGCTTCCCCTGTGGCTTCAGCAGAGGTGGAGGCCCCTTGCTCACTTTCTTGCTGCTCCTGCCTTGACACCTTTGGCGGGCGTCCTCTGGGGTTGCGAGCTTGTGAGGGCTCGGCAACAGTCTGCTGTTCCTGCGGCTGTGCAGGGGCTGAGATGCCTATCTCAGTTGGGTGAGGACTCTGGTGGGGCTCTGACCGAGGGCTCTGCAGTGGCATGGTCATGTGAGCGCTTGGAGAGGAGCCCCCACTTCCTTGTTCTCTTCCACCAACATCCCTCAAATGGGTCAGTCCCACTTCAGAGCTAGCAAGTGGCTTGACAGCACCTTACTGCTCTTCAGGGGGTCCAGGAGGATTCGTTTCTGCACTGGAAGTCCTACTCCAGAGGACTTCCATGAAGGTCTGGTTTTACTGCTCAATAGCTGACCATTGGTCCTCAAGAGATGTCAGTCTATTCTGATTAATGACCATGTTTTCAAGACCCTGGTGACTAAGCTCCTCCATGGCCGTAGCCAACCTCTCCTCTACCGTAGCCATCCTCTCCTCTACGGTAGCCATCCTTTCCATGGAAGTTGCCATCCTTTCCATGGTGATGCATTCATGCGCCAACGCCTCCACAAAGGCTCTGCTCATGTTAGCGATGGACTCCTCCATTCGCTCCACACTCGCAGCGACCCTGGAGACAAAACCTGCCAGAGACTCCTGCACCTGCTCCTGGAGTTCCAGCACCGCTCTCCTTCTGGATGGACCCGGAGACACAGGATTGACATGCAGCGGAGCCGAGCTGGGAGAGTCCTGTGCCCTCTGATGAGGACTCTCCACTACTGTCCCTGTCTCCACCATCTGCTGATGCTCACTTGTGAGATGTGATACACCAGGTGACAACTCTACTCTATCTCCCGAAGGTCCCACTGAGGTGTGAGTGTCTGCGCTGGTGCTGGGTGCGCTTAATTCTGCTGACGCTGCACCCTCAGAGGTTGCAGCTTCCTCTGAGGAGTCTGGGGGCTCAGGCTGTTCCTCCTGGACAGTGGGGAGGGGGCTGTCGCTGGTCCTGTGGGGGAGTAAAGCAAAGAGTTAGAGATGTGAGATAAACGTTGCATGCACATTGAATTGTGCAGATGATCATAAGTCAATCTGTTAGAGCATCAGAATCAATATCAGTCACTCATGCAATGTCAATGAAAGAGATGAAAAACTATTCTGTCACCAGCTTGTTCTGATGCGCCCATCTGTCCATCCACTACTTGTGCATCCTCCTCCACTCCCACGATCTCCAGGGCCGCCTCCTCCGCAGTGGTGAGCTGGGCTATTGAGGTCAGCCCTCCTCCTGTCCTCGCCCTCTCCCTCTTATTGTGGGCTCTGTTTTCCTGCAATGAGGGACACAAGTGGAGTTTGAGTGAGAATGAAGGAGTGAGTGTAGAGAATCCATAGCATAGATGCTGAGAAGGACACAAAGATGGAGTGAGGTGCCAAAACCAAGGGCCCTTCCTGTGTGTTGTAAGTTGTTGTCATAGCATCACAGTGATAGGTAGTGTGAGGGCTGCATAGTCGAATAGTTAAGTGAATGTGAACATACAGAGAGAGGGAATGGGTAAAGGTGCAGGGATGTAAGGGTGAAGTGGGATGTGGAGGAGGAGGGCTGACAAATCAGAGTTCTGGTGATGAGAGGCGATGGGGATCAGGTTGAGGGTCATGGGGATGGAATACTCACTTTTCCTCTGCGGAGAAGGTCATGAAACCTCTTTCTGCACTGCAGCCAGGTTCTGCTGCACATTGAAATCGCTTTCACCTCCTGTGCCACTTGCAGCCACACAGCTTTGGTCTGTTGTGGAGGCTTTTTCCTCCCTGAGGAAGGAAAGAGCACCTCCTTGTTTGCTCTTGCTTCCTCCACCAGAGCTTGGAGGGAGGCCTCATCGAATCTGGGTGCACACTTTGGTCTGGTGCTGGACATAGTTGCTGTAGGAATCCCTCAGAAGTATGATGAGCAAGTTGTAAGGCTGAAAAAGAACCAAGGCTGCTTGCAGGCCTTAAATCCAGCTGCATAAATGACGGAGGCGAGTTTCAGTATCAAAGACTCATTGGGCCAGGGGTTCCCACACGCTGGAAATCAAGTGCCCAATTACGGCAAAATCGCACTTTTGTCACACCTCACATCGGAGGCGGAGTCCTGACACGCTAACCACCTGACACGCCCCCAGCCCACCCCCAATGGCAAAATCAAGCCCATGGAGTGGAAACTCAAAAGCAGCAAGAAAAGATGTCCCAAAAAGTATTCTATGTAAATGCCAGAAGTATCAGAAACATTAAGTCAGAACAACAGGCTTATTGTAAGATTTGGATCACAGGTCACACACAGATTACCCAGAGGGTCTTAGGAGTTGTAAGGCTTTTTTATTAAAGAGCTACAGTTTAAAGCAGAATCAGATATGACATGTGGTTAAGATAAGTACAATAGACATACAACCTGTGACAGTAGAGGGCGATCTACGACCCCCTGAAGCGGAATGCCACGACTGGACGGACGGACAGACAGACGGACAGACGGTTAGATACCCGATGAGACAGCGTGGAGGTCTTGGGTCAGCGGATCTCTGCAGCCTGCAGCAACAGTCACTTCTGTTAGTTCGTCCCTCGAGCTGTTGGAGGTGCTAGGTTATGAACCAGCATGGATCCACCTCAGAGGCTAAACTTGATCAAGGTGTTAGGCATAAGCCAGCATTGATTGCCACCTCAAGGAAGCCTTCGCCCCTAGCTGTCTGTGTTCCTCTCTCGGTTGTCTGTTTTTACACCTTATTTCGATGGGCTGGTGGATACCTGGTGACAATCATTTTTAACCACCCCATTGTCCAATTACAAGGGAGCGGGTACCTCTGATAGCCCCCTCCCAGCCTCCTGAGGTCATTTTCCTCCTTATCTCTGTTCTAAAGGTCTTGTTTTGTTTCTTTAAGGACATTTTATGACTTTCTGGCTCCATGTTGTGTTGCATTTTTTGACTCCCTCATCACTTCCGTGTCCTGGCCTCGGCCATTGGTCTTTTGTGCTTGTTATCTGACCTTGCTGATATTCCTGCCATCCATTCCCGGCCGTATTTCTTCAGTTTATTGTCCTTCTCTGTTCCTTAAGAATTAAAACCCCATTTTTGGTTCTAATAGCTATTTCTTACATTATGCAGCAATGAGGAGGCTGGATATTCTCTGTATTTCTGAGACATAGTTGGATATTAATGATGGACAGGAAATGGAATTAAAGGATTGCAAAGGATTCAGGAAGGATAGAATGGAACAAAAAGGAGGAGGATACATTTCTGAAAACAAAAGTGAAACACTGCGGATGCTGAAATGAGAAATAAAAACAGAAAGTGCTGGAAACACTCAGCAGGTCAGGCAGCATCTGTGGAGAGAGAAACGAGTTAACGTTTCCGGTTGATGACCTTTCGTCAGAACTGGAAAAAAATTGGAGATGTAAACCTATGTTACCAATCCCGCGAGCCCACCCCTCATACCGTCTGCCGTAAGAAAACTACTAGGCACTTGGTCTAAGCGTTAAACAAAGCTTTAATCAACTGTTTTACAACATGGAGATCTAGTTGTGTCCTTCACTAGTTCCTGTTAAAGAATGTCCTTAGCAAGCTGGGCCCATGCCCGAGTATTTATACTCTCCCTGGACAGCGCCACCAGCAGGCCGCCCAGTATTATTCATAAGTCATTTCCACATGAATGACAAGATTCATGTCACCGTCTCCGTTAAAACCGGAAGTGGACGGTTTGGAGGCGGGTTGGGCTCCTGTTTCAGATTTTTTGGGATTTTAACGTCTGACCTGACCCCAACCCACCTGTTTTTGGAAGTTAAGATTCATCCCTATGATTCTATGATTGAAAAGCCCTTATCGCAAACGTACTGAATTGAAGAGCAGGAAAAGACCAGCTGCTCCATCGAGCCTGCCCCACGCTCGTGATGGCTGGAATCCTCGTGACTATAAATACTTTCTCCCTCCTCCCCGCTCTCCACACCCCTCCTCCCACAGCCACGCAATCTCCTGAGAGAGGCAGAAAAACAGGAAAAAAAAATCCCACGGCCAATAAGGAAAAAAAATTACTCTGTAAAATTCCTCTCCGACCCGCTCACCCTACTCTGGCCAGGACTGTAAGTTGGCTCTTGCAACCTTATTGAGTTTGGCTCTTGCATCCTTACTGTCAACCATGCAAAGTTTTTATTGGCATCTCAGCACCAGCTTCTGTTGTAAAGACTGAGGCACAGTTGCCATTTAAAACCTCTGCCATATCCTACCTCCCGAGTAATCCTTTAATGGCTCGCTACAATATTTTATGGCCCTCTGACTCCTGGCATAGCTGAAAAAAAATCTTGTTGTTGCTAACACAGCTATCCCCTGGCCTTTTGCCTGCTCTGATAATAGCTTCCATTGCCTTTAGTTGCGATCAATAACTATCCCTGCTCTCCTGAGTGCTATTTTCTTTAAGTCTGTAAAAGAATTTTTGCTTGTCTCTGATTTGTACTCGCACCTGATCCATTAGCCAGTTTGGCTTTGCCCTTGTATTAGCTCTGGGGACTTAAAAAGCTTCTTTTCGCATTAAGAGAAGAGCTTCTTTTTGCATTAAGATGGTTTTAAAGGTATTTCATTCTTCCACTTTGTTGGTAATGCCCTCAAGTAATTGGCTGCCCAATTGGCCCGCTTCACGCCATCTAGCATCTTTACAGATCTAACACTCTTTCAGAAGGCTTTCGACAAGGTCCCACATAAGAGATTAGCATGCAAAGTTAAAGCACATAGGATTGGGGGTAAGGTACTGACTTGGATAGAGAACTGGTTGGCAGACAGGAAGCAAAGAGTTGGAATAAACGGGTCTTTTTCCGAGTGGCAGGCAGTGACTAGTGGGGTACCGCAGGGATCAGTGCTAGGACCCCAGCTATTCACAATATATATTAATGATTTAGACGAGAGAACTAGATGTAATATCTCCAAGTTTGTAGAAGACACAAAGCTGGGTGGGCAAGTGTGCTGTGAGGAGGATGCAGAGAAACTCCAGTATGATTTGGACAGGTTGGGTGAGTGGGCAAATGCATGGCAGATGCAGTATAATGTGGATAAATGCGAGGTTATCCACTTTGGTGTCAAAAACAGGAAGGCAGACTATTATCTGAATGGCAATAGATTGGGAAAAGGGGAGGTGCAACGAGACCTGGATTTCCTTGTACACCAGTCGCTGAAGGTAAGCATGCAGGTGCAGCAGGCGGTTAAGAAGGCAAATGGTATGTTGGCCTTCATAGCGAGAGGATTCGAGTACAGGAGCAGGGATGTCTTGCTGCAGTTGTACAGGGCGTTGGTGAGACCACACCTTGAGTATTGTGTGCAGTTTTGGTCGCCTTATCTGAGGAAGGATGTTCTTGCCATGGAGGGAGTGCAGCAAAGATTCACCTGACTGATACCTGGGATGGCAGGGGTGATGTATGAAGAGAGAGTGATTTGATTGGGCTTATACTCGCTAGAGTTTAGAAGAATGAGAGGGGATCTCATTGAAACTTATAAAATTCTATCAGGACTAGACAGACTAGATGCAGGAAGGATGTTCTCGATGGCAGGGGAGTCCAGGGGTCACAGTCTAAGGATAAGGGGTAAGCCATTTAGGACTGAGATGAGGAGGAATTTCTTCACCCAGAGAGTGGTGAACCTGTGGAATCCTCTACCACAGAAGGTAGTTGAGGCCAAATCATTAAATATATTCAAGAAGGAGTTAGATATAGTTCTTAAGGCTAAAGGAATCAAGGGATATGGGGAGAAAGCAGGGCCAGGGTACTGAATTTGGATGATCAGCCATGATCTCATTGAATGGTGGAGCAGGCTTGAAGGGCCGAATGGCCGACTCCTGCTCCTATCTTCTATGCTTCGATGTTTCTATGTTTCTTGAAATCCGGAACTACCATTAATTTCTCAGTGACTTTGGTTTGTCTGATCAAAATAAATCCAATGATATCGTGGTATTATTGCCTGGTGTTTCCCCACATGCAGGTCTGATACTGTATCTGGCTCACTACTAAACACTAAAGCTAGTAGCCGATTACCGCTAGTTTCCTGACTGTGTAAGGAAATAATCATTTATTGTATCTACACATCTTTCAACTGTACTGTGCTCAATACTAGTTGCCTCATTGTTGGATCATTGAATGTCTAGGAAATTAAAATACCCCATTACATAGACATTACTTGATTCAGATGCCCTTGTAATTTGTACCCAGAGTGCCTCCCTTGAACCTGAGTCTTATAAAAAGATCCAATGATCAGTTTAGGACACCATTATCTTGATCCTCTGCCGTACACTGAGAAACAAACTCACCTCTTCTTAGTACAAAAGCAAAATACTGCGGATGCTGGAAATCTGAAATAAAAACAGAAAATGCTGGAAATACTCAGCGGGTCAGGCAGCATCTGTGGAGAGAGAATCAGAGTTAACGTTTCAGGTTGATGACCTGGAAAAATGTTCAAGATGTAGGACCTCGGGAAACTGGCAGGTGAAAGGAGGCGAGAAGGGCTGAATCCATGAAGTAAGTGCCTTTACAGCACAATTTGTGGGGCAGGAGAAGCAGGAGTGTTTCCTCCAGGCCCAACAAGCTACCCATTAAACTCCCCACCATACGATCTGTCTGCTCAGAGAGGGAAGAGGAGAATCGCCACCCTCTAACCATTCACAACAACAACAACTTGCATTTATACAGCGCCTTTAACATAGTAAACTGTCTGCAGGTGCCTCGCAGGAGCGATTATCAAACAAAAATTTGACACTGAGCCCCATAAGGAGATATTAGGGCAGGTGACCAAAAGCTTGGTCAAAGAGGTAGGTTTTAAGGAGCGTCTTAACGGAGGAGAGAGAGATAGCGAGGTGGAGGGGCTTAGGGAGGGAATTCCAGAGCTTAGGGCCAAGGCAGCTGAAGGCACGGCCGCCAATGGTGGACTGATTAAAATCGGGGATGCACAAGAGGCTAGAATTGGCAGTGTGTAGTAATCTTGGAGGTTTGTAGGGCTGAAGGAGATTACAGAGATCGGGAGGGGCGGGGCCATGGAGGGATTTGAAAACAAGGATAAGAATTTTGAAATCGAGGTGTTGCTTAACTGGGACCGATGTAGGTCAGCGAGCATAGGGTGATGGGCGAACGGGACTTGGTGCGAGTTAGGACACGGGTAGCCGAGTTTTGGATGAGCTCAAGTTTATGGAGGGTGGAAGGTGGGAAACTGGCCAGGAGTGTGTTGGAATAGACAAATCTAGAGGTAACAAAGGCATGGATGAGGGTATCAGCAAGATCAGGTAAGTTTACACAGGTCAAACGGACCTGTGGGTGTTTTGCAAACTAGGTTTGGTACCTCACTAGATTTACATTCCATCACATAGCTACCCGCAGTGACGATTAATACTTGGGAGAGCCACGAGTCTGGGTTTACACTGGCAGCAGAAACAGCTTCATGCTGACACGAAACTTGCGGTGTAAATGCAACTTTAGACTGAAGGAATCTTATTTCAAAGAATTGTAAATGAAATGTTGAGAATGAAAAGAGAAACAAGACAGGGAAGCAGAGAGGGAGCATAGAGACAGATTATCTTGGAAGGTGGGAGAAAGGTAAAGCATCCATCATAGACTCTACAATTTCAGCCTAATAAACCCAGTGTATTTATGTTTATTTACAACCTGATAGTTGATTTTATCTTTGATCAGCATCCTCTTCTAATTTTGAGATCATAGAATAGAATCTTAGAATGATACAGCACAGAAGGAGGCCATTCAGCCCATCGTGCCTGTGCCGGCTCTTTGGTAGGGCTATCCAATTAATCCCACTTCTCTGCTGGCTCCCCATAGCCCTGAACATTTTTCCCTATGTCCTATATCTATCCTCTATTCAGCATGCAACTTTCTCCATTATATCTGTAGCTTCAAGGAGTCTTACAGCACAGAAGGAGGCCATTCGGCCCATCGTGCCTGTGCTGGCTCTTTGGTAGAGCTATCGAACTAATTCCACTCGCCCCTACTCTTTCCCCATAGCCCTGCAAATTACTTAATAGCTTCCAAATTGCTTAATCATTAAAAGAAAGACTTGCATTTATATAGCGTCTTTCAAGACCTTAAGATATTCCAAAGCACTTTACAGCCAGAGAAACGCTACAACCAATTTGGGCACAGCAAGCTCCCACAAACAGCAATCAAATAAATGACTTTGCACAGACATTGAATCCACTACCTTTCCCTTTATAGACAAAGAGAGGCATCCTCAATGAAAGGTTGGAATGCAGCACACGGAGAAAGCAGGATGGTTTATGGTCGGTAGCGCATCATGTTTATTAGCTAAATTATATCCAATTGGTTCGGGGACTTAAAATTCATCCTTTACCCCTGGTTGACCATATCAAAGATTCGACTAAATTTGAGTTTGGATTAACTCTGACAATCTTACGTAAATCATCCCATTATTCTGAAGGTTTATTTGAAGTGAAAGCCTTGAGATTTAATAAATGTGAATTTACACGTGCTCAATGTGACTGTTCAGCAGAAAACAGTGAGTTGTTTATCTACAAAATTGGACAAGTCTTGTCTTCAATTGAAACGCCTGAGGCAAACAACCAGGTTCATTGAAACATGCAAAACCAAATTCATCTTTACGAATCATCTGCTCAACATTGAACAGGTCTAAGACAGAGGGCTAGAAATTCGTCTCGGGACGCAGCGCGAAACGGGCGGGATCACAACGGCCATTACTTATACGCCCCGCCCGATATACAGGAATCCCGCCCCAACCGTGGTTTTGCCATACGCAGATTTCAAGTATACACGGTTTCCTCTCTGCGACAACTTTTGCCAACCACGGCAGTGAATTTTGCGTATACGCGGTTTTTAATTTAGGATTAAGGTAAATGACATGATTTTATTGCTTTTATATTCTTTTTTATTGTGTTATTTGAACATTTATACTGTATTTGCCAACCGCGGTTTTACTAACCGCAGGGGTTTTCAGGAATGTATCCCCCGTGGTTGGGGAGGGATTACTGTATATTGACTGCAACGGAGCTGAATATTTGACAGGATGTATAACAGGCAACCAATATAATACAGCCCGCTTTGCGCTATCAAGTGAGCTGAATTTCTATCCCAGAGTTTATGAAATTAGACTTGAAATGATCTTTCATTATGACAGCAACAACAACAACTTACATTTATGTAAGATCATTGGCTGCAAAGCACTTTGGGACATCCCAAGGTCGAGAAAGGCAATCTATAAATGCAAGTTCTTTCGGTCGTTTTAGTCCCTTTAACGTAGAAAAACATCTATGAGGGAGTGTTAATAAGAGGATTACGATTTTAAATTAGAGGCATTGGGGACAGGGAGCTAGTGGGGACAGGGAAGGTCAGCCAGCGGGACTAGGTGCAATATATACAAGTAGGAGAGTTTTGGATGAGTGCATCAGCACTGGTTTAACACATGGCTCTCCCTATTCAATTGTTTCCTTTAAATTACAAAGATAAGCAGAGAGGAGGGAGGTCATTTGGCCAATCTAGCCCATAGAAACCCCTGGTCCCCTAACTGCCTTTTGAAAGACTTCGGAGTTGCTGCCTCTGCACGGAAGTATCATTAGTTAATTCAGGACTACGCTAGATATTTAATAGTTGATGTGTGATTGAACACGGAATTGGGCTTTTAAAAAATTTAACATGTATTTAACTCTGAAATTAAAAGCTCAACGTAATGGGATTATGGCAGTGGTGTTTAATACAGCTTTAGTAACTGTACAATTACACCATAGAAATCAGTTGGTAATGAGCGTACTTTTAAAATCTGCAGTGCCCCATTGTAAATTAGTTTTACTAACTGAGCATGCCTCTCATTTTGCTTCAGAACAAATATCCATTATCCCATTAAACAAAATCCACATTATGATGTTTCACAAAAGGTTCCTGTATTTTTCAAAGCCAGAAATATATATTTTTTTTAAACTGTAAATGCTGAAAACCTGCAATAAAAAGAGAAACAATGGGGAAAAAGCATGACACATTCTGTCGTTTCTGAGCTGCTGTTTCTGATTCTACCGGCCTTCAACAACAACAACAACTTACATGTGTACAGTGCCTTTAATGTAGTTAAATGTCCCAAGACGCTGCACAGCAGCGATTATCATACAAAATTTGATGGTTGACCTTCCTATGTTGGTATGAACAGGAATTTCCTCTAATTAAATATTGGGAAGACAAAGCCATTGTTTTTGTTCCCCGCCACAAACTCCATTCCCTAGCCATCGACTCCATCCCTCTCCCTAACATCTGTCTGAGGCTGAACCACACTGTTCGCACCTTGGTGTCATATTTGACCCCGAAATGAGCTTCCAACCACATATCCGCAGCATAACTAAGACCGCCTATTTCCACCTCCGTAACATCGCCCGTCTCCGCCCCTGCCTCAGCTCATCTGCAGCTGAAACCCTCATCCATGCCTTTGTTACCTCTAGACTTGACTATTCCAACGCACCCCTGGCTGGCCTTCCATGTTCTATCCTCTGTAAATTTGAGGTCATCCAAAACTCTGCTGCCCATGTCCTCTCTCTTAGGCAGTCCCTCGGAACCGAGGATGACTTGCTTCCACACTAAAAATGAGTTCTCAGGTGACTGATGAGTCCAATGCGGGACCTACAGTCTCTGTCACAGGTGGGGCAGACGGTGGTTGAAGGGACGGGTGGGTGGGGTGCTTGGGTTGACGTGCGCTCCTTCCGCTGTTTGCGCTTGGCTTCCGCTTGCTCCCGGCGAAGAGACTCGAGGTGTTCGGCGCCTTCCCGGATGCTTCTCCTCCTCATTGTGTGGTCTTGGGCCAGGGATTCCCGTTCGCCCATCTCCTCTGTGCACGCTGACCTACATTGGCTCCTGGTTAAGCAGCGCCTCGATTTCAAAATTCTCATCCATGTCTTCAAATCCCTCCATGGCCTCACTCCTCCCTATCTCTGTAATCTCCTTCAGCCCCACAACCCCCCGAGATATCTGCGCTCCTCCAATTCTGGCCTCTTGAGCATCCCTGATTACAATCGCTCAACCATTGGTGGCCATGGCTTCTGTTGCCTGGGCCCTAAGCTCTGGAATTCTCTGCCTAAATCTCTCCACCTCTCTACCTCTCTCTCCTCCTTTAAGACGTTTCTTAAAACCTACCTCTTTGACCAAGCTTTTGGTCACCTGCCGTAATCTATTCTTATATGGCTCGATATCACATTTTGTTTGATAACGCTCCTGTGAGGTGCCTTGGGACGTTTTATTAAGGTAAAGGCACTATTTAAGTACAATCTGTTGTTCTAGTTGTTGGTGTATCATCTGAAACTTTGACTGATCCGCATTGAGTGTTTGCATCCAACGCATTGGTGTCAGTTAGAGGCAGCAGCGATCCCAACACCAAACCCTGGAGTAACCCCGCTCAGGGCTTTCCCCCGCGACCCACCCATGCCAACCCCCCAAGCTGGACATAACCCCTCTGACAAGTACCCATTGTCTTCGACTCTTTGAGCAATTTCTTATCCATTCTCAAGATTTGCACTAGATTCCTACAACTTTGAAATGAACTAGTAGCCTCTCCTGTAGAAGTTTAGTAAATGCCTAAACATTCACCCACAAAAGGGCAGAAATAGAATCATAGGGAGAAAAATTCGGTATCGACCATTTTGGGACACCAACATTGGTCGGTCGCAAACTTTAGCGCCCGGCGCAAATTAACGCCGGTGACCGCGAAATTTGTCTCCGGCACCCCTGGAGGTGATTGGAGCGCTAAATCAAGTGCTGCACACTTCTCTTAGGGCGCTAATGTCGGGGAGCGGGGCGCTACCTCAGAGCGCTACTCAAGCTCAGACGCTGTCAATTAGAAAGCCCTCAGACAGACTGGCGCCGTCCAGTTCTTAAAGGGGAGGGTTTATCATGCTGCACAGCCTTACTCTGATCATTGCTGCTTGTGACCTGGGCCTGCAAGGAGGTGCAATTCTTCAACCAGGAATACCATTGGCTGCTCAGAGGCCCAGGGCGAGAGCTCGCCAGTTCAGCGACCAGGCATTGGAGGCTCTGGTTGTGACTGTGGGAAAAACAGGAAGCGCACGCCTTTATATAGCACTCCCCCAGCTCCCAGCCGACTGCAAACCGTCCCCCTCTACCAGTCGTTCCTAGAGGGAGGCGCTGAGACAGGGGGCGAGAATCAATTTCCAGTTTGGGGTGCTACCGGGGCGATGCGAGCTTGCATGACGTCACGATCTCCAGGCGCAGGAGATCGTGGCGGTAGTGTTTAGCGCCACTGCAAACCACCAGTTGAATTTTGCGGGCGGCGTTAAATCGCCACGCACAGGCGGTAAGTCATTAGCGCCCTGTTAGCGCCCCCCGGAGGCGCTAACCAACCGAATTTATCCCCCCTAGAATCTTACAGCACGGAAGGAGGCCATTCGGCCCATCGTGCCTGTGATGGAGAATTGCTGAAGAATCAGGCCACATTTGCTTTCATCTCTTCCTATCTTCCAATCTTTTTAGCTTGTGCACATGCATTAAATTATTATAATAGAAATTCCCAGCAAGATATGCCAATTTATATTTTCATCGCCCCACCATTGGCGCTCCACTGAAGTTAATTCCCCGACTACACTGAATATTTAATAGTTGATAAGTGATTGAACACGGAATTGGGCATTTAAAAAATTTAGCCAGCCTTCAGCTGCCTAGACCCTAAACTCTGGAACTCACTCCTTAAACCTCTGCGCCTTTCTAAGACGCTCCTTAAATCCTACCTCTTTGACCAAGCTTTTGGTCACCTGCCCTAAAATCATCCTTACGTAGCTCAGTGTCAAATTTTGTCTGATAACGCTCCTGTGAATCGCCTTGGGGAGTTTTTAACTACGCTAAACGCCCAGTAAAGATGCAAGTTGTTGCAGTTGACGCTGTTATTATTTAACAGTGGGTGTTCTGTTGCTCTGTTTAAGCTGACAACGCAGCTAACCAGGGAGCTGGCTGAGGGTCTGTGACAATGGCTGAGGCAAATGCACAGCCCGTGTTAAAATCCGCTTATCCCATTTCATTTCTGCATTGCAACATTGGATGGCTGGAGGGCCCGTCACTGGGGAGACGACAACGCTGTCTGAACCTTTCAGCCGTGATTTTTATGTCTCGAGGCAAAAAAACTCCAGCATGCTTCCTCTCACATAACACGGAAAAGTTGTTTGTAAAATTAGCTTTCTGCATGTACTGGGAATGAAAGACAGAGGAAACAATGTGTGTAACAGCATGGACTGTTCGACTGTATTGTGCACAAACGACATAACTGACAGCTGGAATTCAAAAGATCCACATTAAAGCACATTGCAACCTAAACCTTAAATGCGGTTACTTATTGTAGTTCAGCTACTTTTAAAGTTCATGCTTCAAGCTGTACGCAGAAACGTCACTGGGTCGAAATCCTGGAACTGCTGATCTAACAGCACCGTTTTTAATAAATATTTATTTATGGGATGTGGGCGTCGCTGGCAAGTCCAGCATTTATTGCCCATCCCTAGTTGCCCTTGAGAAGGTGGTGGTGAGCCACCTTCTTGAACCGCTGCAGTCCGTGTGGTGAAGGTACTCCCACAGTGCTGTTAGGGAGGGAGTTCCAGGATTTTGACCCAGCGACGATGAAGGATCGGCGATATATTTCCAAGTCGGGATGGTGTGTGACTTGGAGGGGAACTTGGAGGTGGTGGTGTACCCATGCGCCTCCTGCCCTTGTCCTTCCAGGTGGAAGAGGTCGCGGGTTTTGGAGGTGCTGTCGAAGAAGCCTTGGCGGGTTGCTGCAGTGCATCTTGTAGATGGTACACACTGCAGCCACGGTACAGCCGGTGGTGGAGGGTTGTGAATGTTTAAGGTGGTGGATGGGGTGCCAATCAAGGAGGGAGCAGCGTCACCACACAGACTGCAGTGGCTCAAGATGAAGAAACACCACCACCTTCTCAAGGAGCAGCTAGGAGATGGACAATAAATGATGGCCTTGCCAGTGATGACCACATCCCGAAGATGAATAAAAAAAACAAGATGTTACAGCTCAGAAAGAGCTATGCCTTTACAACTTCTATATTACAGCAACTTGAATAAATAAAAATGTCCCAAAATATTTCCCAGAGGTGTAATAATCCTCTACTTGCCTCTAGGTGGGTGCGGCATGTCTATATCGTGATGCACAAGACAGTACATTTGTGTGGGACAGGCTGAGTGGACCTGTAGATCTTTTCCTGGTTGTTATTTTTCCTATGTTTGTGCACAGTGGGTAGATCTTGACTTTTTGCGACCGTGTAAAATGGGTGAGAGCGAGTCGGCAGCCCGTTTTACGTCTCTCCCGCTTGAAGTAAACGGACATAAAAATCGGGAGAGATGTCGCCCGTTTTAACCTATCGCACAACGTCACGCTCTACCCCCAGTGAGCGTTGACCAACTGATGGATCAACATGGACACTACACCTAAGCCTGGCCTTATCCTTGGCAATGTCCATGCCTGCACATCCAGGGCCCACTGGTCTAGCAATCAGTCTATACCCCTCCTTTGCCCGGGAGCAGTGAGGCTAATTGTCACAAGTTGGCTTGGCTCAGTTTGGTAAACTCTTGCCTCTGAGCAAGAAGATAAATGGTTCAGCCCCCATTACAGACTTGAATGCATAAGTCAAGTGGAGCTCTGCATGAAAAACAGATGCAAGGTGGTCCAGTTTAGCGGGCCAACCTCTCCCGCTGGAATGGTGTTAGAAACTCGTCCGATGCCACATTTGGTTCAGGCGCTGTAAAGATCTCCCTGGTGACCTCCTAGAATAGGCATTAGGCCCCTTGAATATGCTAATAAAAAGCCCAGCTGTGGCTCAGTGGGCAGCACCCTTGCCTCTGAGACAGAAGGTTGTGGGTTCAAGTCCCCCTCCAGGGACATGAGCACAATAATCCAGGCTGACACTCCAGTGCAGTGCTGAGGGAGTGCCGCACTGTTGGAGGTGCCGTCTTTTGGATGAGACATTAAACCGAGGCCCTGTCTGCTCTCTCAGGTGGATGTAAAGGATCCCGTGGCACTATTTCTAAGAAGAGCAGCAGAGTTATCCCTGGTGCCCTGGTCAATATATTTATCCCTCAACCAACATCGCTAAAAACAGATTATCTGGACATTATCACACTGCTGTTTGTGGGAGCTTGCTGTGCGCAAATTGGCTGCCGTGTTTCCTACATTACAACAGTGACTCCATTTCAAAAAGTACTTCATTGGCTGTAAAGCGCTTTGGACATCCGGTGGTCGTGAAAGGCGCTACGTAAATGCAACTCTTTCTTTCTTTTCTTTCTAAAGCCTTTGAAGACCCAGATGGGAAATGGGTTTGTCTCGAACACAGCCAGGTCGCCATGTGACCTAACCGGTAGTCCTTAAAGGGTCTGCTGGAGGACGCCACCAAAATGGTTGTGTTTTTTTTAAACGCTTATCTGGATGTGAAGCCGGGTGGAGCAGGATTGACTCCTCACCACCCACCACACCCCCACCGACCCCACATTAAAACTGCGGGCCACTTTCGGCCATCGCTCACCCCCTTCCTGATGGCCTCCAGCTTTTCCTGGGCTCACATTAAGTCCTGGGCTGGTGTGCCAGCTGCCTTCACCTGACTCAGACTCAATCCAATGTCTAGGCCTTAAACTGCAATGGCCCTTCAGTACAATACAGAGGACTGCAGCCTTTGGTCGAGTTATTTTTCTTTGCATGTCATGTTAAATTGAAGCTCTTGCTCTCTGCTCAGATGTACCCAGAAGTCTCCGTTGCACGATTTAGGAAAGAGCAGGAAGTTCTCCTGGTGTCCTGACCAGCACGTATCCCTCAATCAACACTAACAAAATCAGAGGGGCAGAAATTCGGTATCGCCCAGGAAGGGGCGCTAACTTTTGAGAAGTTGGAAATTTGGCTGCCAGGCACTAATCAATCTTGCTGCCCGCTAAATTCAGTCTCAGCGCTCAAAGAATGCAGGGGAGCAATAAATCAGGCGCTAATGGCGTTGGTGAGTGGCGTTAGGCTCCAAGCGATAACGAATATGAGGTGTGTAATCGGGAGTGAGCATTGGCAAAGGTGCCTTCCAGCTATTAAAGGGGAAGGTCACTGCAGTCCACACACCAGCCCCCAATGATTCGGGGCGTGCAGAATGACGATATGCTGTGAGGTGAAATGCAAAGTCCTTGGACGACCTGCAACACTCCGGGGACTAAGCAGCCTTTATTTGGCTGCAAGTACATCCTGCGCTCTCTGCCACTCATAACTGACCTTTGGAACAGAAGTTCCTTGACAGCTGGGGCGCATCCCTTTAAGTAGTGCCCCGACAGCCGGCTGGTTCACGCCTCCGCTCCCTGGCGCTGTTGGCGTGAGGTGGTAAGGCAGGGGGCGCTACTGAAGTTTGCAGATTGGGCACCCAGCGAGCGCTAACTGTTATTGCTGGCGCTACAGGGCTGGCGAATTTGCCGTGTGGCGCGGGATTCACCCTGCCGAGGCGCTACTGCCTGAGCGCCCCGTTAGCGCCCCCGCCAAGCGCTAACTGGAGGCGCTAACCTGCTGAATTTCGCCCCCAGAGTCTCTTGTCATTCATTCATTTGCTGTTTGTGGGAACTTGCTTTTTGCAAACTCACTGCCATGTTTTCCTACATAATTGTGACGGCACTTTGAAAGTAATCCATTGGTTGTGGTTGTGAAACACTTTGGGACTTCCCGAGCTGCGATATTAAAGCAAGTTTATTTTCTTTCCTGTCACACTATTGAGATAAGCTTTCTCAACACAGAGAGGAGATTGAACCTGGGACAGTTCTGGTTTGCATTCATACAAAAGCAAAATACTGCGGATGCTGGAAATCTGAAATAAAAACAGCAAGTGCTGGAAACACTCAGCAGGTCAGGCAGCATCTGTGGAGAGAGAAACAGAGTTAACGTTTCAGGTCGATGATTTTATTTCAGATTTCCAGCATCCGCAGTATTTTGCTTTTGTATTCGTGTTTAATTCACTGCCACTTCTCTTCCAGGAATGCCCACCTTGAAGAAGTTCTGCTCTTCTCTCCGACGGGATTTCCATTTGTCTCTTTTACCTTGTTCATCTTCGTTGCTTTCTGTTTCCCTTCTCGTGTTTGATCAGGTATTTAACTCAACTCGCTTTCACAGCCGCTTCTCTTTCCTCAGCAACTGTCCCGGCTCATGGATTCAAACTGAAATTCCAACCTTCATGTTTCCATTCCACCCATGATCACAGATATCTCCAAGACATTCAGTGTCCCTCGAACCACTGCTCTCGCCACATCCTGAGATCCATGCTCAACGCCATGCGCTGCCACATGCACGCTCTCGACCTTTCAGTTCTAATGAAAGGCCATCGACCTGAAACGTTAACTCTCTCTCCACAGATGCTGCCTGACCTGCTGAGTGTTTCCAGCATTTTCTGCTTTTATTTCTGGTTAGCATTCATCAGTTTCAGACTGGGTTCACTAACTGAGCTACATGTTCCTTGCTATTTGCTGGGATAATAAAGAGATAATGGGGTAAATGATACTTTCTGCCATCTAATTTGGTTAGTTCCCAGATAAATGACAATATTATAAATCATCTCTGAAGTGTGCTGTTGATTGAAAGTTAATCTGCGCCGTATAAGGACATGATGATAGGGTGAGATGAAGTAGGGTGGGAGGAGGCTCGTGTGGAGCATAAACACTGGCATGGAGCAGTTGGGCCAAATGGCCTGTTTCTTCACTGTAAATTCGATGTAATTCTACGCAATTATTTTATACAATGGTCTACAATGCTCAGAGCTAGCTGGAGATCAGAACAGTGCAATTCAAAAATCCAAGGAATTCTGCAGAATGCTCTCCTTACATATCTATGAGATGAACAAATAAAGTCGAAGGCAAGATTTACATGAGAGTGGAGATAACAGAATTAAATCAAGCTTAAAGACAAAGAAAAAGACTTTGGTGACTCAGAGCAAAATTACAATGAGCTGTCTGTAGGCAAAGACTCGTGGGTAATAAATGTGCCTTTCTGTAACCCAGGGCGACTTCAATCATGCCCAGTGATTATTCATCAGGTCATAGGCCAACGGTCACTTCGTCAATGTGACACAGGAAGCTAACATATTCATTTCATCATCAAAGAATAATAAGCATCAGTTAAAAGGTTTAATTATTGCTAACGTCTGATCTGACTATATGAGTTAATGTAACAGATCGCCAGGAAGAGGGAACGTACTTAATGTCATATGATTCCAATTTAGTCAATCAAGTTTGATGTCAATCATAGCGATGTATTATAATGAGTTTTACATTAACGAGGTGTTGTTTGTGGCAGATGGAGGAAATATTAATAGCCTTCCTGGTACAGAATAATGGAAGTAAGAAATTCCCATATTAAAACTATTAAAATGCACAGTTCCCCCTTTGTAGTGATTTTTTTTTTTATTCGTTCACGGGAAGTGGGCGTCCCTGGCAAGGCCAGCATTTATTGCCCATCCCTAATTGCCCTTCAGAAGGTGGTGGTGAGCCGCCTTCTTGAACCGCTGCAGTCCGTGTGGTGAAGGTGCTCCCACAGTGCTGTTAGGGAGGGAGTTCCAGGATTTTGACCCAGCGACGATGAAGGATCGGTGATATACTTCCAAGTCAGGATGGTGTGTGACTTGGAGGGGTAATTGCAGGTGGTGGTGTTCCCATGCGTCTGCTGCCCTTGTCCTTCTAGATGGAAGAGGTCGCGGGTTTGGGAGGTGCTGCTGAAAAAGCCTTGGCGAGTTGCTGCAGTGCATCTTGTAGATGGTACACACTGCAGCCACGGTGCGCCGGTGGTGGAGGGAGTGAATGTTTAAGGTGGTGGATGGGGTGCCAATCAAGCGGGCTGCTTTGTCCTGGATGGTGTCGAGCTTCTTGAGTGTTGTTGGAGCTGCACTCATCCAGGCAAGTGGAGATTATTCCATCACACTCCTTACTTGTGCCTTGTAGATGGTGGAAAGGCTTTGGGGAGTCAGGAGGTGAGACACTTGCTGCAGAATACCTAGTCTCTGACCTGCTCTTGTTGCCACAGTATTCATGTGGCTGGTCTGTCCCTATTCTGTACACTAATGAAACTCTCCCTCGGCATAGTTAAAAACGGAATCCTTAGGATGTTAGTATTTTGACTCCTTAACAAATGATTGCCCATCTGTACAGTGTAACAGTTTCACATCTAACTCCTTGTAACTATTCCCCTCTTATCCTACAGGAAAGAAAGAAGGAAAGAAGGAAGGAAGGAAGGAACGGTTCAAGAAGGCAGCTCACCGCTACCACCTTCTCAAGGGCAATTAGCGATGGGCAATAAAAGCTGGCCTTGCCAGCGACGCCCACATCCCAGGAATGAATTTTAAAAATGACATTCATTTTTCCACTATTTTAACAACAGTATTAACTGATTTATTTCAACTGCCTCTGCTATAATATTCCACAGAGAAATGTCATTCTGTGTTTATCCCGTCACATTTCCAGTCTTATATCTTGAAGTGTTTGATGTGAGGAGCTTCAGACTAAGCATAGGGTGAAAGCTTCAACAGCAGTACTTGTGTTTTCAACTGATTCCTCGATGAATCAAATTGATAAATTAAATCCCTGAGACTTGTGTAGCTTTGATTTCAGATTATCATCTGTGGGAGTTTCTGCTGCGGGAAAGCAATGGGTTTGACAACCACTTTTAAAGTGAGGGTCTTATTATCCATTGCAACATACGAGATTGAAACAACAGTGTTTATCAAATTTGTGGACGGTGAGGATTCATTATGAGCCCTGGCTGTGGTGGATGTGGTAATGCAAGGCTACATTCCAGTGCTGCTCTAACAAGCTACAACAGGGCTAGTGTCAGCCACGGTTCAGTGGGTAGCACTCTCACCTCTGAGTCATGAAGGTTGTGTGTTCAAGTTCCACTCCAGAAATTTGAGTACAAACCTCTAGGCTGACACTCCCAGTGCAGTACAGAGGGAGCGCTGCACTGTCGGCGGTGCCGTCTTTCGGATGAGGCGCTAAACCCAGGCCCCGTCTGCCCTCTCAGGTGGATGTAAAAGATCCCGTGGCCACTATTTCGAAGAAGAGCAGAGTGAGTTATCATGAAGACTTCCTCTGTTCAGTACTTGGAACAAAATTGTAAACACATTTGAGGAATTCTGAACCCAACATGCAGTGGCAGATAGCTGATTTGTTACAGTGATTCTCCAGACAGTGAGTTCCTGATCTCGGTCGTGTCTCGAGGGAGGAAGTTTCCTCACGGTGAGTGATGAAGACAAGTGATCCCTTGATGTACTCTTTTTACAACTGAGGGGCTTCTCAGGAGATGCACTGGCAGAATCCTGGCTGGTTGGTTTTTCCACTCCTTCAGTCAGGCAAAGGAAGGGGTTAAAAAGAGAAGCTTTAAAAAAAAAACAGAATTGTATGTTCAAGGTAGTGACAATACATGTTAGGGAATTTGAATGAAAAGTTGCCTGGAATTCTTGCTCTCTCTGCCTGAATAAACGTTAAAAAAAACCAGGCTGATTCCTTGTTTCCTGGATAGTAGTTAGAGGGAGCTGTATGCCGTAGTTTAGGATTGTTACCTGTCTCATTGAGAGCTCAGAACATAGGAACAGGGCGAGGCCATTCAGCCCCTCGAGCCTGTTCCGCCATTCAATTAGATCACAGATGATCTGTATCTCATCTGTATCTGAACTCTATTTACACGCCTTGGTTCCGTATCACTTAATACCCTTGCCTATCCAAAGTTGACTAGGATTGTCAACCATCCCGGATTGTCCTGAAGTCTCCCGGAATTAAGGATGAATCTCCTGCGGACAACCCTGTGAGCCACCCGAGGTAAACAAAAGTCATTGGGTCATTTTCTTCTCCTGAGTAGCTCTGGCCAGAATGGCAACGGACAGCAGGGCAGTAACATGCAATGCAGCCCTGGCAATTTCCGAAAATCAGCGTGGCAAGAGTGGACAGCATCCTGTGCCCAAAGCAACAGCAGCAACTTACGTTTACATATAAAACATCATCTGGTTGTGGAGGCAGTTTCAAGATAGGCAGATTGACGTTCAACTGAAGGCTTCATATTAATGGCTTGCATGGTGTCGCTCTGTTACTCCAACCATCACACTCATCAAAACATGTTCACACTCAAGGACAGAGCTGTACAGAGCTCAGGTTAGATCCCATCTGAAGCACTGCATTCAGTTCTGGGCACCGCACCTCAGGAAGGCTATTTTGGCCTTGGAGAGGATGCAGCGCTAATTCAGCAGAATGATACTGGGGGCTGAAAGGGTTAAATCATGAGGACAGGTTGCACAGACTTGGCTTGTATTCCCTCGAGTTTAGAAGATTAAGGGATGATCTAATTGAGATGTTTAAGATGATTAAAGGAATTGAGAGGGTAGATGGAGAGAAAATATTTCCTCTGGTGGCGGGAGTCCAGAACAAGGGGACATAACCTTAAAATTAGAGCCAGGCTGTTCAGGGGTGATGTCAGGCAGCATTTCTTCACACAAAGGGTCGTGGAAATCTGGAACTCACTCCCCCAAAAAGCTGTTGAGGCTGGGGGGGTCAACTGAAAATTTTAAAACTGAGAATGATAGATTTTTGTTAGACAAGGGTATTGTAAGGTTTCCAAAATTTTGCAGATCCACAAAACCTAAGGAAAAAGGACTTTGGAACTACCTCAGAGTGATGAAAATGCATTTGGGCCTAACCTAAGGAATTTAAGACCAAAAACCAAGTTTTGGCATTTTAAAACTATGTCTGGGCCTGTAAAGGGACAAGGAGGTGGGCTCGACCTCTGTAAAAGCAGTTTGGTTATTGCAGTTAATTGCACTGTCTGGGGAACCGGGATGACCCCACTCAAGCCCAGCAGACATTAACATTTGAACAATAGACCCTGGGAGAAGACAGTCCCACCCAAATACAGGCCCCATCAAGACCGATTACAGGGCCCATCAGAAAACATGCATAATAAAACCCACTCAGGACCATTCTATGGAAAAGACCCAGTCCAGCCTAGAAACCCAAAACACAAAATCAATCACCAGTGATCAACCAAGGAGATCGACAGGATGCAAACCATCCCAAAGGCCATTTGACACTTACAGAGCAGTTACTGGTAACAGGCCCGCCAAAATCAGACAATGAACTGAGTAGATTTGGCAGGTAGATAAGGCCATGTTCAATGGGTGAGATTGAAGGCCTGTTAAAAAAAACAGTAAACGCGCTAGTGAGTCGTTACCGATTTACGAGCCCGCCAAAACCAGACAATGAACTGAGTAGATTTGGCGGGTAGATAAGGCGACTTCAATTCCGTATAATTGAAGGCCCATTAAGCAGTTCAAGGTAGCAGTCCATGGTCATCAGAAGAAGAAGAAACCAGGAAGAAGACAAACCGAGCTGGAAGCGAGTCGGCATCGCTCACCACTCAGACACACCTGAGTCCAGCTCGTGAAGATACCACCTCGACGGACCTCCAACAACGGTCCCAACACAGTCACCCGGAGCAACAAGCAGCAACAAGTCACCGACGGCTCCACGAGGTCGACCGACACACTAGACAAGGCCTAAAACCATCGCGGAAACCAAAGGCCTCAAGTAACCAACAACCGCATATTACCCCCAATGGACCGGGTGATAGCAGGCCACCGCAACCAACAAAGACTAACTCAAGGGAAGAAAACCTGAAGAACCGCAAAGTTTCCACTCTACAATCTACTCCTGACTTACCCCTGGGTAAGATTTTCCCAAAGACTCTAAACCCTACTGCTAAACCAAAGAAATTGGGTACTCACCAGATAGATCCAAAACAAAATCCTACCGCATCAGCGGACTCGCGAAGACTGACCAGGGATGCAGGTGAAGTCCTCTACCGCGTACAGGGTACGGCAGACACTAACCGCCATAAACAGCAAACCCCAAAACCGCGATTTAGCCCAACTGTCAAAGGATTGGTGAGCATTATCCCTGGTCCTTCAAAACCTAACTTAACTAGTAAAGTGGGGTTGGGAGGGGTGAAGTATTGTTCTACTGTCATGTCCCTCGCTTGTACCGAAGTGTTCCCCACTTTAGAGTGTTAAGAGTGTTGTCATTTGTGTTTTACCTTTTGAATAAAGATTGAAGTTCTTTTCATCAAACTCAGTTGTCTGCTGCACCTTTTGTCACAACCCCCAAATAAGTCCAAGGTCTAGAACCAAGGGAGTGGAAGCGATTTGAACCATCAGAAGTCAGAGGTAAAGCTGACACAAACCACCACCCCCTACAGTATTAAGGGTTACGGAACCAAGGCGGGGAGTGTGAGTTGAGATACAGATCAGCCATGATCTAATTGAATGGCGGAACAGACTCGAGCATTTGAATGGCCTCCTCCTGTTCCTTTAAAACTTCCATAGAGTTTGAAGTTTATTCAATGCGAATCGAATGCCAGATGTACGAGCTCCTTAAATGTCCTGCCTCCATAACTTGTATAAGAACATAAGAAACAGGAGCAGGTGTAGGCCATTCGGCCCTTCGAGACTGCTCTGCCATTCAATGAGATCATGGCTGATCTTCTGCCTCAACTCCATTCACCGACCCTATCACCATATCCCTTGATGCCCTTACTAGTCAGAAATCTATCGACTTCTGTTTTGAATATACACAATGACTGAGCCTCCACAGCCCTCTGGGGTAGAGAATTCCAAAGATTAACCACCTTCTGTGTGAAATAATTTCTTCTCATCTCAGTCCTGAATGGCCTACCCTTTATCCTGAGGCTGTGGTCCCTGGTTCTACACTCCCCAGCCAAGGGAAACATTCTCCCAGAATCCACCCTATCAAGCCCTGTAATAATTTTGTATGCTTCAATGAGGTCCCCTCTCATTCTTCTGAATTCAAGAGAATACATGCCTAGTTTACTCAGTCTCTTCTCATACGACAGTCCCACCATCCCAGGAATCAATCTCGTGAACATGCATTGCACTCCCTCTATGACAAGTATATCCTTCCTTAGGTAAGGAGACCAAAACTGTACACAGTACTCCAGGTGTGGTCTCACCAAGGCCTTATATAATTGGAGTAAGACTTCTTTACTCCTGTACTCAAATTCTCTTGTAATGAAGGCCAGCATACCATTTGCCTTCCTAATGGCGTATAATGAAGCGTTCTCAAAATCTGTTGTCCTTTTTCTCAGGATCAGCTGCCAGACTAACAGTCTGATTGGCTGCAGTATGGAATGGAATGAGATAATTTTTTCCTTCCAATAATTGAGATAATTATTTACTTCTGAGTGCGAAACAAATATTTCTTCCAATTTTCTAAAGCATCAACCTTTGCTATTAAATGAAGCAGGTGGTTATGTAGCTTTCAAGTGGATGCCTAGTAGAAACAATATTGTTTTTTGTTGTGTAACAGGATAATTAATGTTTTGTGAATCTATGGCTCTTTTAATTATGTTACACAATGCGAATTAATTCTCATCATGAATATTTCCATTATCACCTAATGATGGGACCTCTATAGCATTTAGGGTGGGCGCATTTTCGGTTACTTAAAGGAAGACATCAGTTGCTCTGAACCAGCACTGTGGGATACTAGCGCATCAGATTCTTACCGCGATGATCTAGAATTCCTCCCTCTGGTATTTTGGTCGAGTTGTTAAGGCCCTTAAAAGGGATGGTTCAACATCTGGGGTAAACTAGCGAGAGTGGTACTTCCGATGAATATGTTAATGGTTTGCATACTAATTTCCCATCATCGTTTCTGAGCCAATGCTTTAGTAGTCAAGTTTTAAATTTGTTTTAACAGATTAATCACTTATACGCTCATGAATATAATTAGAATTTAATGATGCTAAATATTGGACAAGAAATTAACATTAAGTTCATAGCATCCAATTTTACAACTGTTTTGCTGGTTTTCAAACCTTCAGCGGCTTCTCGGAGACAATTGCGTAACAAAATAATGTAATATTGCTGCTAAATTTTTAATTTAAGTTAATAAAAGCAACTTGCATTTATATAGCGCCTTTAATGTAGTAAAATGTCCCAAAGTGCCTGGTCAAAGCGTCCTAAAGGAGGAGAGAGAAGTAAAGCAGTGGAGAGGTTTAGAGGCGGGGGGGGGGGGGGGGGGTGGATTCCTCGTGTAATTGGCTGCCCAATTGGCCAGCTTCACGCCATCTACTAGCTTTGCAAATCTAACCCTCTTGAAATCCGGAACTAGCATTAAATTCTCAGTGACTTCTGGGTTGTCTGATCAAATTAAACCCAATGATATTATGATCATTATTGCACCGATGTTGCCCCACAGCAACAACAGCAGCAACAACAACTTGTATTTACACAGCACCTTTAACGTAGCAAAACGTCCCAAGATGCTTCACAGGAGTGCTATAAGACAAAAATTTGACACCGAGCCACTTAAGGAGAATTTAGGACAGATGACCAAAAGCTTGGTCAAAGAGGTAGGTTTTAAGGAGCATCTTAAAGGAAGAGAGAGGTAGAGAGGCGGAGAGGTTTAGGGAGGGAATTCCAGAGCTTAGGGTCCAGGCAACAGAAGGCACGGCCACCAATGGTGGGGGCGATTCAAATCGGGGACGCTCAAGAGGGCAGAATTGGAGGAGCGCAGAGATCCCGGAGGGTTGTAGGGGTGGAGGAGATTACAGAGATAGGGTGGGGTGAGGCCATGGAGGAATTTGAAAACAAGGATGAGAATTTTAAAATCGAGGCATTGCCGGACTGGGAGCCAAGGTAGGCCAGCGAGCACAGGGTAAAACTGGAGTTGTGTTTCAAAATGCATGAGGCAAAACAAACGTGTGCACTGCTCTAAAAACAGCAGATGCTGGGAGTACTCATCAGGTCAGGCAGCATCTGTGGAGAGAGAAACAGAGTTAACGTTTCAGGTCGATGACCTTTCATCAGAACTAGAAGATGTTAGAGACTTACCAGTTTTTAAGCAAGTACAGAGCTAGGGAAATAAATGGGGGTGGGGGGAGGTGGTGGTTGCGGTGGGAGGGGGTGAGAATAAAAGGAAAGGTCTATGATAGGGTGGAGGGCAGGAGAGATTAAATGACAAAAGGGATAATGGCGCAAGGCAAAAGTGGGTGATATTGGGACAAGTAAAGAAACAAAAGATGGGTCTAGAGGAGGTGTAATTGGGGACAGCAGAATAGCAGAGGGGCAAGGAGGCATGGATGATCTGGCAATGCGGAGACGGGTTGCCCTAGCCCGGGATTGTGTACTGTTCTGATGTATATGGAGGCATCATGCACAAATACTGAAGAGTTTGGCTTACAGACTGCACACACAGATTAGCTTGCTACACACTACATTATACTGAACACATGATGCATTTATATGGAGGAAGTAATACTTTAATCAATACGGACTATAGTTGAATATATTAATGAGAAAGAACACAATCATCTGCTGGGAAACACTTGTTCAGCTTTGCCTGGGACACCATTTTTCATCCAGAATCCAAATTTGAATTCATGTCAGGTTACAAATAAAAGGCTGCTTGTCCAACACAGGCATCTCTTCAGGCAGCAACTACTTTGCTTAATCCTCAACTCCTCAGATCACACTCAATTGTAATGAAACATAAATCTTTTGCTCTTTAAAGTACCAACAACCGGTGGGGCTTGGAGTAGCTGCGAGTCCACAACCCAGTGTATAGTTCATTGATACATGTGTCCTGAATTCAGCCAACTTCTTCCCGGCAGGTCAAAGTGACCTTTACCGTTACTTCTGCTCATATGTTGGTGATATTAGTGGATGAACACTGTCTGCTATTTTACCGCAAGTACCAACCTGTTTAACTCCTCTGAAAGAAAGGAAGACTTGCATTTCTACTGGCGCCTTTCACAACCTCAGGACATCTCAAAATGCTTTACAGCCAATGAAGTACTTTTGAAGTGTAGTCACTGTTGTAATGTAGGAAATTCACAAGCACAGCAAGCTTTGATAAAGGTGTTCAAAATCATGAGGGGTCTAGACAGAGTAGATAGAAAGAAACTGTTCCCATTGGCGGAAGGGTCGAGAACCAGAAGACACAGATTTAAGGTGATTGACAGAAGAAACAAAGGCGACATGAGGAATAACTTTTTTACGCAGCGAGTGGTTAGGATCTGGAATGCACTGCCTGAAAGGGTGGTGGAGGCAGATTCAATCACGGCTTTCTAAAGGGAATTGGATAAGTACCTGAAGGAAAAATCTTTTCTGTGCTACGGGGAAAGGGCGGTGGAGTGGGACTAGCTGAAGTGCTCTTGCTGAGAGCTGGCACGGGCTTGACGGGCTGAATGGCCTCCTTCTGTGCTGTAACCATTCTATGATTCTATGATTCTTTGATTCCCACAAACAGCAATGTGATAATGACCAGATAATCAGTTTTAGTGATGTTGGTTGAGGGATAAATATTGCCCAGGACACTGGGGATAACTCCCCTGCTCTTCTTCGAAATAGTGCCTTGGGATCTTTTACATCCACCTGAGAGGGCAGATGGGGCCTTGGTTTAATGTCCCATCTGAAAGACAGCACCTCCATCAGTGCAGCGCTCCCTCAGCACTGCACTGGAGTGTCAGCCTGGATTTTGTGCAGGTCTCTGGTGTAAGATTCTACACAAAACATAATAAAACTGCTGCTACCAGAGAGTCCAGAATGAATTGGTTACGGACGGACACAAAATGTAGGAAGTCAGCAGGGGGTCCTTTGCCTGGTGGTCAGCATGGTCCTTTGTTTGTAAGACCACATGGACAGAAAGGAGAAACACGAGAGATGAGGAAGTCCCGCCCCCACATACCTCACAGGAATGTGTCATGCGGAAGGAACTCCAATCAGGGAAGGTTTGGAGTGAAACTGTCCTATCAGAGGGAGGTAGATGGTGATATACGAGTGTGCCCAGCAGAAAGGTCCTAGAAAAGAAGTGACCCAGAGGCGGGAAATTCAGAAAGAAGAAAGAAGAACGGAAGAGCAGATGAACAAAGAGAGCTGGCAAGCCTATGTTTGCAACTTATGACTTTTCTGGACCGATCACCCAGAGATAAAGACCAATTTTATTGACCACATACTTATCTATCATTGTTACGCTTATTTGTAATTCTCGAGGTCCAAACAGTAGTAAGGGAAAGGCTTACATAAATGGTGACCACAAAGCGACTTTGAGGGAAAAAGCATTTTTAATAACAATGCCGGACAAGAAAGTGAGAAGTATGGAGGATTTGGTAGCAAAATATATTCACGGAAAAATCAATACAGATAAACAATTGGTTAGAGATTTTGTGCAGACCAATGAACAGTACAAAAGGCAAAGGAATGGATGGAAGGTCCGCTAGGAAAGAGGCCATGGTATAAAGTGATATGGCTGTTAGCCTATCAAAGACAATTAGTTCAAAATAAAAAAGTGATGGATGAACAATGCAGAGAGATTGTGCAACTGAAACGAAAGATGAGTGACAGGGAAATGGTCGTGGACCGCAAGTCAAGAGAGTTAGAGGAACTAAAAGAACAGCGACAAGCTGAGAAAGTGAAAGGGGAAAGTAACATGTGTTATGTGTTACAGAAGCTCCAGGATGGGGAAACTCCTGTACGCATTGAGCGCTATGATGCTTGTAGTGGATGGGATTGAACTATATCAGGAATCACAGCAGCTCGGAAAAAGCATCAATGGAACCATAACCTCACTGGATACAGGGTTTTCTGTTGTAAATGAGATGAATGTAACAATTAAAAATCAAACTATAACTATGGACAGTGAGAGTAACGGAGCAGAGGGTGCATGAGGGGCAAAGGATTTGTTTAAAATGCTCAAATGAGACTTCTCCAAACGGGATAATCCTAGAACTCTGGTTTGCACCAGGTGAGACCACAAATAACTTGAGATTGAGGAAGGCAAGAGGAATCGTAGCTACCCCGTTAATTGGTGGGACAAGTTACTGTTGGACAAATTTCTGGTCAAGTAATCACACAGGAGTATATAATGTGTGTAAGCAGAAATTTCTCCCATGATGATACTCAAATTAAAAATCATTCTGATAATATTCAATGTCCTGATCAGTCCAAAGAAGCCATTCAATTAAAGGCGAAAGAGAAACCAGTGTCACCCGATGAAGGGATTGAAATGTGCCCGACCCCACCCCCTGCTCCAATTAAGAGATTAGTGTTGGTTCCGAGTGAGTTGTCAATGTTACATGATGTTGTATTAGATGCGATGGAGGTTATTATCAATGCGTCTAGTCTTGTCGTTGTGGTGCAGTGAACCCTCTAGGAATTGGCTAAGAGATAGGAAATCGCAGTTAATAAAAACCTTTTGGAAGGAAAATAGCGATCAAGTGACCACAGGGGAGGAGCCTCAGGCTCTGAAACCCCCGACACAGAGGAGAAAATGCAGTGTGCTCAATAATGTAGCAACAATGTGGAATACCGTGATAGGATGGGTAAATACAGGGGATATTATGAGCTTGAACTATCAATTGGGAAAATTGAGAGAAAGAGTACAGCAGGCATTAGAAACGAGAATAGCATAGGTAAAGTACAATTAGAAGCAGAATTGACCTGGACAATTCACAGGCAAGGGTTGGTCAAATTGTTGGAAAATCAGGCACAGCCCATAAACAATTTGACAAGGGAGGATAGAAACACCTCTGATCACGCAGCACGAAATGATGCATGTGCGATGATGAGTTCTTGGATTCTACATGACACAGGGAGGACTTTGAATAGAATAGCTGAGGCAAAGGTTCCAATTTGGATGGAAGATAAACACCTTAAGGCAGCGGAAACGTATCAGTCAAACTTGACAGTGTGTCAGTTGCGAAGTCTTAATGTGGTACGTGTCGTGCCACACGAATGTAATCAGACTAGCGATGATAGCTTGATAGAAATCATACTAAGAATGCCCGTAATGTCCAAACCTTGGGCACCAGTGTGGGTGTATAAGGTAGCCAATATGTGTTTCCTGAAAGATGATGTTTTACATCATCGCCCGGATATGTTGTTAAATATAACCAATCTCTCTATGAGGTAAAATTACATCTATGTAAGACCCAAGGAAAAACGACTATGTGTATGTATAATGTCTTGGACGATGAAGAGCCGTTATGCGGATTTAACTTGACAAGGATGTCCAAGTATCAGCGTCAGGTCACTGCCGTAAGGTCAAAAAAATATACCACCGTTGTTTATCAGGAACAGGGTGTCTATTGTTGGACCACCACAGAAACAAATGATAAATATGGGCAAAAGAATGCTACAGTATGTCTGGTATCTAACAGTACTATGGGTATTAAAGCTAAAAGGATGGTAAAAATCAGGAACGGGACTATTCTGCCTTTAATGGATCAGAATCCAATGCATGTTAAGGCATCAACCGGGGTAGAAGATTTGGAGAAATACGTGTCCATCTTTGGATATGGGTTACCTTGGATAAATGAAAATCTCACTGAGTCATACAGTCACAGAGTCATAGGGCTCGATTTAGCCATTGGGGCGGGCTGGGGCATGTTAGGTGGTTTTTGTGTCAGGACCCCGACTCCGACGTGAAGTGGGAAAAAAGTGCGATTTTGCCCTAATTGGGCACTTGATTTCCAGCGTGTGGAAACCCCTGGCCCAATGAGTCTTTTCATACAGAAAGTCGCCTCCGATGACATCATCAATGCTGCTGGATTTAAGGCCTGCAAGCAGCCTTGCTTCTTCTGGAGACTTTAAACTTTATGCCCATTGTTGTGATCGCTTTATTCAGCAACTATGTCCAGCAGTAGGCCAAAGTGTGCTCTAAGGTTCGAAGAGGCCTCCCTCCAACCTCTGGTGGAGGGAACAAGATCAAATAAGGAGGTGCTCTTCCATTCCTCAGGGAGGAAAAAGCCACGCCAGCAGACTAAAGCTGTGTGGATGCAAGTGGCCCAGGAGGTCAACTCAATCTCTATGTGCCGCAGAACCTGGCTGCAGTGCAGGAAGTTTCATGACCTTCTCCGCTAAGGAAAAGTGAGTATGGCTGTCTCATCACCCTCAATCTGATCCCCATCGCCTCTCCTCACCAGCACTCTGCTTTGCCAACCTCTTCCTCCACATCCCACTTGACACTGACATCCCTGCACCCTTACCCATTCCCTCTCTCTCTATGGTCACATTCACTTAACTATTCGACCATGCAGCCCTCACACTCTCTATCACTGTGATGCAATGACAACAACTTACAACACACAGGGAGGGCCCTTTGTCTCCTTCTAAGCATCTATGCTATGGATTCTCTACACTCACGTCTTCATTCTCACTCAAACTCCACTTGTGTTCCTCATTGCAGGAAAAGAGAGCCCACAATAAGGGGGAAAGAGCGAGGACAGGAGGAGGGCCACCCTCAGTAGCCCAGCTCACCACCTCGGAGGAGGCGGCCCTGGAAATCGGCGGTGTCGAGGAAGGTTCACAAGTGGGAGATGGACAGACGGGCGCATCACAGCAAGCTGGTGACAGAATAGTTTGGCATCTCTCTCATTGACATTGCATGAGTCACTGATAATGATTCTGATGCTCTAAAGGATTGACTTATGATCATCTGCACAATTCAATGTGCGTGCAACCTTTATCACACATCTCTAACTCTTTCCTTTACTCCTCCACAGGACCATCAACAGCTCTCATCTCCACTGTCCAGGAGGAACAGCCAGAGCTTCAAGAGTCCTCAGAGGAAGCTGCAACCTCTGAGGCATAGCGTCAGCAGAATTCAGCGCACCCAGCAGCAGCGCAGACACTCACACCTCGGTGGGACTTTCGCGAGATAGAGTAGTGTTGTCACCTGGTGTATCACAGCTCACAAGTGAGCATCAGCAGATGGTGGAGACAGGGACAGCAGAAGAGAGTCCTCGTCGGAGGGCGCAGGACTCTCCCAGCTCGGCTCAGCTGCATGTTGACCCTGTGCCTCTGGGTCCATCCAGAAGGAGAGCGGTGCTGGAACTCCAGGAGCAGGTGCAGGAGTCTCTGGCAGGTTTTGTCTCCAGGGCTGCTGCGAGTGTGGAGCGAATGGAGGAGTCCATCGCTAACATGAGCAGAGCCTTTGTGGAGGAATTGGCGCATGAACGCATCACCACGGAAAGGATGGCAACCTCCGTGGAAAAGATGGCTATGGTAGAGGAGAGGATGGCTACGGCCATGGAGGAGCTAAGTCGCCAGAGTGTTGAAAAGATGCCAGAAATTCGGCTCTCCGGCTTCCCGCGGGTGCAAGAATTGCGTGCATAATTACCTACCGCGCCTGCCGTTGTGCTTCAGGCCCGCGTGGACTTCGGCTCCTGGGCCTCCTGCAGCTGCCGGCATGCAATGCTTCTGTATCCCAGGGGCGCAGTTAGTTCGAAGCGTCCCCTGGGATCACGTGGGCCATGGAGAGCCAATGGAGGGAATCTTCATTCATAGATTTTGACAGGAAGTCCTGTCAAAATCTATGAATAGAGATCGGCCCCAAAACCTCACTAAAACTTCAAATAAATAAAATTAAAAAATCAATTTTTAAACATAACTATAAATTAACTACTTTAAACAAAAATTAAAATTTTTGAAAAAATTAATTACACTTTTTAATGGTGCTAAAAATAAACTTACCTTTCTTTAAAGTACGTAAAAAAGATAAACCTGTTGAAAAAATGTTTAAATTGTACTTAATTCACCACTTACCTTGTTAAAAGCAGGCCTTGCGCCTCCTTTTTCCCCGCGCAGCTTCTCCGTACTTACCCTCACGGAGAAACCTGAAATAAAAACCGAAGTTCGCTGCATGCGCGATGCCTCTCGACCTGCATGCATTCGACCTCTGAACCCCTTCCTTCAGGGGCACGGAAGTTCCGGTTTCCAGTGCATGCACAGTGCACTTTCGTTGGGTCTACGGGTGAGTACCCAACGCGTACTCATCCGTGGAGACCCAAATTTCTGGCCCATCGTCATTGTTCAGAATAGACTGGCATCTCTTGAGGAGCGATGGTCAGCTATTGAGCATAGAAACCAGACCTTCATGGAAGTCCTCTGGAGTAGGACTTCCAGTGCAGAAACAGGTCCTCATGGCCCCCCTGAAGTGCAGCAAGGTGCTGTCCAGCCACTTGCTAGCTCTGAAGTGAGGCTGACTCATGAGAGGGATGTTGGTGGCAGACAACAAGGCTCCTCTCCAAGTGCTCACAGGCTATGCCACGCAAAGCCCTCGGTCAGAGCCCCACCAGAGTCCTCACCCAACTGAGATGGGTGTCTCATCCTATGCACAGCCGCAGGAGCAGCAGACTGTTGCCGAGCCCTCACAGGTTCGCAACCCCAGAGGACGGCTGCCAAAGGTTTCGAGACAGGAGCAGCAAGAAAGTGAGCAAGGGGCCTCCACATCTGCTGAAGCCACAAGGGAAGCACCACGTAGGAGCACACGTAAGACAAGGGTAGTCACTTGGGTGTTATGTTGTGTTTATTTTTGAAATGCCATCAGTTGCTTGTTGTGATAAAAAATTCTGATGGCAAACTGTTGAAGTTGTGGCCTGTGTCATTTCGCAAATGGAACTTACACATTGAGGGCTTAGAGCGACTTGCAATTGTCAGTGTGGTGGTCAGGGTGATAGGAATCCGCAAGTTCTTGGCCATTGTTGATGCTCTGGTAAGAAGGTGCGAGGCAAAAGTGTTTGATTGTGCAGGCTAAGCAAATCTGGCTAACATGAGCGCGTCCCTTGCATCCTGGGCAGCAATGTGGTCGCGCGCTGGCGCCTTCTGGCCTATGCAGCTTCAGGTGGGTGAGCAGCAGCTTGGCGCTCCTGTTGCTGCTGCTGCTGTTGGTGCTGCTGTTGTTCACGGTTCTGCTGCTGCCATAGCTGGTCTTCGTCCGAATCTGATGTCCGGGAGGAAAGGAAATAAATGGTTCCCATGCTTCTGGTATATGCCTCAGTTGAGGAAGCGCTCAGTCAAGGTGGAGCGAGGGGTTTCCCAGGAGGTCACACTGGAGATGGGTCTCAGGCTCCAAACTTCCACAACAATGAGTAGGCCTGCTAAAAGTTCACCCAGACCTGAGACAACAAAGTTCTGCCACCTGCAAATGATCATTGGTGAAAACTCCTTTTTAATGGTGGAGCTGCAGCTGTTAGTAAGCAATTCACTTGTGAGGCCGCCAGGATTAACTGGCATGCTCCACAGGAGATGTGCAGGACAGGGGAAAAGTGTTAAAATCAGAAAGGCCTGTCAAAATGGGATTATAGATGCAATTAACTGGCTGTTAAGGGCCTTAAGGGCCTATCCTGTCTCTTGGAGGTGGGATGGAAACTGGGGTCTGAAACCACGATTCTGGGAAAATGGCTCGGAGGGGGGCTGGAGGCGGGTTCGGACCCGCCCGCCATTTTTTGCAATTTTAACACCTCCAATCCCGCCTCCTCGGGCCTGGCAAAATCGTGCCAATAGAGTCATAACAGCACAGAACATAAGAACATAAGAGCATAAGAAATAGGAGCAGGAGTCGGCCATTCGGACCCTCGAGCCTGCTCCGCGATTTAATGAGATCATGGCTGATCTTCTGCCTCAACTCCATTCACCGGCCCTATCGCCATATCCCTTGTTGCCCTTACTAGTCAGAAATCTATCAGCTTCTGTTTTGAATATACCCAATGACTGAGCCTCCACAGCCCTCTGGGGTAGAGAATTTAAAAGATTCACCACCCTCTGTGTGAAGAAATTTCTTCTCATCTCAGTCCTGAATGGCCTACCCTTTATCCTGAGGCTGTGGCCCCTGGTTCTAGACTCCCCAGCTAAGGGAAACATTCTCCCAGCATCCACCCTATCAAGCCCTGTAATAATTTTGTACGCTTCAATGAGATCCTCTCTCATTCTTCTGAATTCAAGAGAATACAGGCCTAGTTTACTCAATCTCTTCTCATACGACAGACCCGCCATCCCAGGAATCAATCTTGTGAACCTTCGTTGCACTCCCTCTATGGCAAGTATATCCTTCCTTAGGTAAGGAGACCAAAATTGTACACAGTACCCCAAGTGTGGTCTCACCAAGGCCCTATATAATTGGAGTAAGACTTCTTTACTCCTGTGTAAGGGATTCTCTCCTGACCCTGCGTGTCTCGTAGCCTGTGAGATTCACGCGGCTCTGTGCAGCCTGTATGTCAGTGCGGGTCTAGGCCTGGTCTCCAGCCAGTCTGGGAACACTAGACACCCCTGTGAGTGGTTCGAATCACTCTCCCTTACGGTTCTAGACACTGGACTTAGATGCGAGAGCAGTAATGGAGATAAAACTCATGTAGACTTGGTTTGAACGGTACGAAATGGAAAATCTTTATTGCATGATACTTAAAATTATGAAATACATGTCATACGCACAGATTAATGACAGTACAATCTTACAAACGGTTATAATCACTCTTAGGGAAACGAGGAACGACCAGCACAACGTAAATAGGGCACACATTACAAATATCCTTAATCTTTAAACCCTCCCCTATCAACATCTATCCTAAAACTAGCTTCGTAGGACCTCGAGACTCATGCTCACCACTCGTAATAACTCGGAGAAATCCCGAATAGCTGATCGGATGTTTTCCACCGCAGCACCCACGTGTTGGTCAGGAGATCTCCTGGTCCCACTTGTTTACTGCTTCTGCTGCTCGGTCAGTCGGCTGGACCGTCCGCTGTAGTGAAGACCTCTGTTGGTTGGCTTCAAAGTATGGTGGAGCACCGTTGTCAATATCACTGATACGATGTGTTTGCACAGTCCAGTTATCATCGATGCAATATGTCTTGTTAAAGAAGAAAACTTCCTGTCGAGAAGACTTGGCTGATCGACCTACAGGCGCGGTCGGGATTTACTGACCGTGGCGATGGATAAGGTCTTCTTCTCTTCTCCTCTCATCTCATCTCATCTCATCTCATCTCGGGCCTTTGGTTCCACTGCCAGCTACCAACATAGGTCTTCTTTACGCGACACGAGGTAGATCCGAACGGATCAGAAAGTTCAACAGTCTTTTACACAGGAGCAGCCACGATGATAACAGCAGCAAGCGGCAAGAGTCAAGAACACGAGGCAAGAGTCAAGAGCAAGAGAGCGAATGGACGGTTTGGGGCCTGCAATTATAGTGCACAGTTCTTCCGTTTCCCGCCCAACTACAATGTCCATTCTTTTGTTTAGGGTTTGGCGCCCAAAATGTCCTGTATGGGTGATCTCCGTCCTTAATGGGTTTCGGGGCTACTCATGAATGTTTGAGTACCTGCTAATACTTCTCCCATTGTTAAATCGGTCGGTGTTCCCCCTGGAGGGGTTTGGGGCTTCCAAGTGTCCTGTATAACTACCTGCTAACGGCTCTCTCATCGTAGAGCCGTTGGGAGTTTACATATTAATGTCCTTTGGATGGGCCCTTGATGGCTTTCCTTTGTACCTGGGAGACCGATTCCAGTATCGATGTTTATACTGTGAACCCATAATGTCTCGTGTATTATCTTCACTGTGCTGAATCGTTATCGATCTTGCAAGAATGTTTAATGGAACGCCATCTTGTCTGCCTGTTGAAAAGTCTAGAATGTTCTGTCACGAGGTGCGGCGGCCATTTTACAGGCTGCTTGTGTCCAATTTAAACCTGACAGCATTCTGCTGAAATAAAAAGCTGTTTGAACGAAACTTTGTGTTTTCTCCTTATTAATCAAATCGCGATAATTGCGAATTCTACAGTCCCTCCTGTTGATGCGAATAACTCCGCTTATCGTATCAAAAAAACTCAGTGGTGAGCAATCTTATCTCGATTTCACTCCGAATCCAGTAAATTAATCCCATAAATTTTAACTTAACTAGGGTCTCTGTGTCGTCCTTATTTCCCAAGAAAATCACATTTTATATCACCGTGGGCATCATTTGCCCTTAAACTTACACCACTTGTTTTCCTTCCCGGCGTAACCAGGCCGATACCTCACGCATCACCTGTATATTTGTCTTTTATTCAGGGGAAGGAAAAAAACAAAACCCAAAACCAAACAATCAACACCATCACCAAAATAAAACAAATCCCAACTCTTAAACATGTCGAGTTTCCAACGTATTTACAGTGAGTACAAACTTCCGCGGCGCACGTGGCGAGCGGGAGTGACGCCGTTTTCCCATTACACTGCGCTCTCATCGTGCACGCGCACGTAACGTTCTCGCCACTCTCCCGTGTTCTCATGCTTGGTGAGGCGCTTGTCTCTTTTACAATGTATGAACAATAGGTATACTACAATAAACACTTGACAGACGACTAAAATGTGGGAGGCTATTCTGACCCATGAGGGCACTTCAATATTGGTGAACAGATTCCACCACGGTGGAACCACTATGTCCAAAATGTCTGTACCTATCTCGACGGTTTTCTGTTCTAATGTATAAAAATGCTTTTGTGACACCGCGACGGCTTTCAGAAGTTTGGTTAAATGCTCAGGGAGAGGGGGAATGAGGTATCCAAAATGCGCGACAAATCGCTGCAAGTCGGTGAAATTCTCTTTTACTGTGAGATGAACAGTGGATGGTTCAGGGATTGGGATAATTCGTTGTTGTGCTACTTGAACTTCAGCCCTGGGTTTAAAACAGAAACTGCTGTCACTCACCGGACACCGGCTACGGTTTCCATGCTGGTAGTGTTGCGCTGCAGTGGTAACACAATATGTTCCACCCCCGATGTATGCCACCTGCGGAGGCACATGATCTTGTGCCATTGCCTCCATGGTGCAATTCATGGACTTGGCGCCAGCCGTTCTGAACCCGCACTGTGGTGTTAAAAAGGCATTCAAGTGCTGGGGGCACAGTATTATGTGTGCTCCCCTGCCACGACAACCAGAGAGATCTGTACCTGTCATCGTTTGCTCCCAGCGGATGACGTAAGGTGGAACCGCTGCATAACGAATGTGGGCTCCCCCCTGAATGACACCAATGTTCTCTACCCGATACACCGGGGCGGGCTTTGCTGTGTCGCCCAAAACCGGCATGCGTAATACTATTCCCATAATAGTATGGTTTGATCGTCCGCAGTCCACGGGGACTGGGTATGCTTCTGAAGCTAGCCTGAGCTGGCACGGGCTTAATGCGTTCTGAAAAGGGTGGAGCGCCCGCAGGTGTTTGTTACTTATCCAGGACGGAACCAAACCTTGTTTTAAATCCTCCAAATTACTGCGGCCCTCGCCCAGTAACCACGCCCCGTAAAGCACGCACACCTCGTTCTGCGCAGCTTGATCGGATGCATTCCGATCTTCCCTGATCAGGGCATTTACCGTACGCGCATGTTTCTCCAGCTCTGCTATGATTTCCTTTAAGTGTAGTGTCATGGCTTGGTCCTCGTGCAGACCCGACCCTACCACTTTATTCTCATCTGTTAGGATGTCCTTTAACTGTGTTTTTAAACCATTAATCTGGGTCTGCAGCTCCACACTGTCTAGAGCGTTGACCACAGATGTCCCTGTGTTAAAAGCAGTGAACGCATCGTTCACCAAACCCCTTCTTTGCCTCCCTACTTGGTCCAAAACTTCCTGCGGTGCGGTGTATAAACTTGTCTTATCAATTTCTGCAAAATCAAACTCGTAAAATTGTCTGAACATCTTGGTCAACAGGACCTGGTACAACTGTTCCGTCTTTTTGGGGCACCACTCTGGTAACCGTACCTCAGTGAGATTTAAAATCACCGAGGCCACCGCGTAATGTACCCCCTGAAATAGTATCTGGTCTGTGGGGACCAGTACCAAACCGTTCCCGGGTCCCTTACTAGCTTTAGGGCACCCTTCTTCCTCAGTTACAACCACCGGAATCGTGGGCGGGGCTTTGCGTGGGCGCGTAATGAGCTCAGTGGCATTTACTGGGATCGGAGAGTATGGGGCTCCGCACCCCCTGGTGCTCGCATCCCACCTCATCCCCTGTCCGTTATCCTGCCACTGATTAATAAAGAATATGGAGATGCCTTTGGGGCAAACGTACTTTGACCCCCACATACAAACATAAATCCCCTCATCCGGTTCCCACCATTTGTCCCAACAGACTTTCACTTGTCCATCTGTCCCCGTAATTGTCCGATGGGTATTATTACCCAGTCGCTCCCACTCAACCGAAGAGTTCCTCATAGTTTTGCTCAGCTTTCGCAGCCACCACCATCGGCTCAATGGGACATCCCCACTACAGGTCAAACAAATCCGTTTGCCGACGGTGACGCTGATCCTGGGTGCGATGATCCGTACTTTGGGGCACATTAAAGAAGTCTCTTTGTAGGCGAACCCCGATGTGCTGGAATACTCCGTTGAGTTCGTTCCCAGCCATCCTGGCCACCTTCCCTTGTGGAAATAGGTGCTGGTCCCTTCTGCCTTCCGTCTCCCGGTCCCATCCACCGCGATGGGGGCCGTGTCCCCGGAACATCCAAACACCACGACATCCTTGGTGTGGCCTCGATAGGCCAATCCACATCCGATTGCCACGAGCAATACTATAAGTCGTTCCATCCTTCCTTGGTTCCTGTGATCAGATAGAATGAGGTAGCCAGCCTCGCAAAAAGTCTCTGGCTTTTGTGAAGGGTGAGCGGGTCCCCTGACCTCGCCTCACGTAAACTTCAACGTTTGCTGAATAGACTTCCTCTAAACCTAGCCTTAAAACTCCCATCATTTTATCGTTTTCTGTACAAAACACTACAAACTTAGCCTTATTAAAACTTAGACTTAAAACTTAACCCCGAACTATAAACTAAAACTTAAAACTTTAAACTAATAACTTTACAGTGCCGCCCGTTCTCAGGGCGGCCCCTTTAAATTCTGAGAAGGCTGCTGCGAGCTCTTCCCGACGGTGGGAGGGCACTGACCCTTCCCTCTGATCTGCCGCAGCCTGTTGCTGCGCTAACCCTTTCCTCTGATCTGCCGCAGCCTGTTACTGCTTCGATGTGGCCTGTCTCTACCCGGGTTATCTTAACCTGAAACTTACGCCTTGGGGCAGTCTGGGGACACGACCACATCCTCCTGGGCTGGGGTTCTCTACTTGACCTACGGGGAGTTGCTATGGGCGGGGGCTCCGTGACGGACGGACCGGGTTCCGAGACCTCCAACGGGATGACCTGGGGTTCCATCACAGTCGCCAGCTCCGCCTCCGCTGACTCCGCCTCCCTAACCTCGGGGCTGGCAGTTCGTGGCCCCGCCCTGCTCGGCCCAGCAGGCGGCCCTTCACTCGTGATCTCTGCCTCCCCTGAGGACTGGACGTTCAAAGCGGGCGGCCACCCCTCTGGGAACCACATTGGTACTCCCTGTGCTCCTATGGCGGCTGGCCCTGCCTCCTCTAGCTCCTCCCTCCTGTTGTCGGGACCTGCAGCTTGTGTGTCCACCCCGTGTGGATCTCTACCTATCGGCCCCAATCCTCCCAGACCGTTCCTCCGGAACCACCCGTCATCATCACTATGCTCATCTGACCAGGGTGCCCTGGGTTCTTCGTCATCTAACCCCCAACTCCAGAAAAACGCTGCATGATCGTCCGAGATGTCCCTTCCCCTGATGCAAGCTGCTACGCCTGCCTGTGTGCCTTGTGGTCCTACCTGGGGCTGTGTTTTCCCATTGGCGGGATTTACCCCTGTAGTTTTCCCTTGCGCACCCGGCTGGTACAGTTTGCATTGGTTTACATCCTCATGCTCCCGGCTTTTGGCTACCCTGTAGGCTGCTTTTATCTCTCTAAGCTGCTCTTCTAGCCTGAGCACGTCTAACTTTCCCATTGATCGGGCGTTCTCCTCCCGCAGGGTCTGCTCTCTAAGCTGCCCTTCCAGCCCATCTATTTTCCCTATTAAGCGGGCGTTCTCCTCCCGCAAGGCCTGCTCTTTTAACCTGGCCTCCTCTCCGCAGACCCCCTCCTGTGCGTGTCTTTTAAAAGGACACAGGTAGGCAGGCTGCGTGGGCTCTAGTCATTGGGTACTATTAGACGGTCCTGCGGCACCTACGGGGCCGGTTGCGACCGCCACCTGTCCACGCGCGTTCAAAACCATCTTGCGCATGGCTCCTAACACTGCTTCGAGGTCGTCGGGAGGGGTGGGTGCCTTTGCTTCCTTAGGCGGGACAGGCGCCTGGGCTCGGACCGCGGGATTTTTATCCTTGGAATCCTTCCAAGGGTTCCTGCAGTGCTTGCGCCAGTGCCCTGTCTTCCCACACCCGTAACAGGCATTACTTGCCTGTGGGGCGCGATTACCCTCCTGATGCCACTCTCTTTGAGCCGGGGCTGCGGGTCGTACCTCATGTACTCTTCCCTTAAAGGGACGTGTCGTCATACCCCTTATGTTACGGTAACCTAACGTAAGTCGATTCAAGACCGACTCTTCCGTAAGGTTGAGGTCATTGGGATCGAACCAGGCTTTTGCCTGCTCTCTAACGGCTGGTAAACTGTTGGCTATTATGCACCTAAGCCAATGAATTAAAGCGGCGCCTTCCACATCTTCGCGCTCGGGCGCACCTAGACAGCTGCGCTCATATACTGGCCACAGCCTGTCGGCAAAAACCTTCGGGGGTTCTCCCTCCATCTGCACTGTCTGTCCCACTCTAGCAAACGGACCTCCGTCGTTCGCTCCCACTACTTCTAGGACCTCATTTTTCAATTCCTCATAACTTTTATTTCCCCTCTTGCTATCGCCTGAGAGACACTGAAGGACCGAGCTATCTAACGAGAACAGCAGCATTTTTGCTGTCTCCCCATCATCGCAGCCGTTAATGGCTGCGGCTTGCTCAACTTCCCTGAAATGTACGGAAGGGTCGTCTATCTCGGTCAGCTTCCTTACGTGGTTTATCATGGCCCTCAGCTGATGTGAACTGTGAGGCAACACCAGCTGTCCGAGGAGATCCCCCGGTTCTTCCCCACCGTTTCTGCTTGGGCCCCTTTTAATCCCCGTTACTGGATACAACGATCCCTTTTCTACTTCCTTTTCAACGGGCTCTTTTGTTTCTTCCGTTGCTTCCTCCCTAACCCAGGTTTCTGAATAGCTGGGTGGCGCGGAGGGCGCAGTGGCTACTACTTCTTCCGCTTTACATGGTGGGGAATTTCTAAATCTCTCATTTACTAGCGGCTGGCGTGCCGACGGATTAATAAGGCACACCATGCCGTTCGCATTATTCACGGCCTTTTTGAGGCTCTCTATCTCTTTTTGGCAGGCGCTATGGTCGGCTCCCTGAAACTTATCCTCAAGGGCCAACTTATACGCCGACCTAACCCCCATTAAGCTCTCTTCTTGAGTTCTTATCTGGGCAGCTTGGCGGTTACATCTTTCCTTCATCCTACTCTCGTTCAATTTTGCTTCAGTGATCTGGCACTCGAGATACTCTACCCTTGTTTTAAGGTAACTGGAGACTTCCTGGCTTTCCTGGCGTAACTCATTTAAACTCTTAATGAGCGCCTCCCCTCCAGAAACCTTCTCCTCCATTTCCTCCTCTAACTGCTTGATTCGAGCGGTTAGCGCTGTATTGGTCTGGTTTGAAATCTGAACCTGCCTTTTGTAGCACATAAGCCAGACTGCTTTCTCAACTGCCTTTTTATGCTCCTTACTATCAGTCCACCTTTCAGCTGCCTCTAGTGGGCTCTTATCCGCTAACAATTCGCTTATCCACTTTTTAGTTAGATTAACCTTTCCAAATACGTAATCCGCTATCTTTTCCTGCATCACATTTCGTACAGTCATTCCAAAATCTAACACACTACCCTCTCGCTGCCAGTGTCCTGCCGCGGTCGCCATTTTCTGTAAGGGATTCTCTCCTGACCCTGCGTGTCTCGTAGCCTGTGAGATTCACGCGGCTCTGTGCAGCCTGTATGTCAGTGCGGGTCTAGGCCTGGTCTCCAGCCAGTCTGGGAACACTAGACACCCCTGTGAGTGGTTCGAATCACTCTCCCTTACGGTTCTAGACACTGGACTTAGATGCGAGAGCAGTAATGGAGATAAAACTCATGTAGACTTGGTTTGAACGGTACGAAATGGAAAATCTTTATTGCATGATACTTAAAATTATGAAATACATGTCATACGCACAGATTAATGACAGTACAATCTTACAAACGGTTATAATCACTCTTAGGGAAACGAGGAACGACCAGCACAACGTAAATAGGGCACACATTACAAATATCCTTAATCTTTAAACCCTCCCCTATCAACATCTATCCTAAAACTAGCTTCGTAGGACCTCGAGACTCATGCTCACCACTCGTAATAACTCGGAGAAATCCCGAATAGCTGATCGGATGTTTTCCACCGCAGCACCCACGTGTTGGTCAGGAGATCTCCTGGTCCCACTTGTTTACTGCTTCTGCTGCTCGGTCAGTCGGCTGGACCGTCCGCTGTAGTGAAGACCTCTGTTGGTTGGCTTCAAAGTATGGTGGAGCACCGTTGTCAATATCACTGATACGATGTGTTTGCACAGTCCAGTTATCATCGATGCAATATGTCTTGTTAAAGAAGAAAACTTCCTGTCGAGAAGACTTGGCTGATCGACCTACAGGCGCGGTCGGGATTTACTGACCGTGGCGATGGATAAGGTCTTCTTCTCTTCTCCTCTCATCTCATCTCATCTCATCTCATCTCGGGCCTTTGGTTCCGCTGCCAGCTACCAACATAGGTCTTCTTTACGCGACACGAGGTAGATCCGAACGGATCAGAAAGTTCAACAGTCTTTTACACAGGAGCAGCCACGATGATAACAGCAGCAAGCGGCAAGAGTCAAGAACACGAGGCAAGAGTCAAGAGCAAGAGAGCGAATGGACGGTTTGGGGCCTGCAATTATAGTGCACAGTTCTTCCGTTTCCCGCCCAACTACAATGTCCATTCTTTTGTTTAGGGTTTGGCGCCCAAAATGTCCTGTATGGGTGATCTCCGTCCTTAATGGGTTTCGGGGCTACTCATGAATGTTTGAGTACCTGCTAATACTTCTCCCATTGTTAAATCGGTCGGTGTTCCCCCTGGAGGGGTTTGGGGCTTCCAAGTGTCCTGTATAACTACCTGCTAACGGCTCTCTCATCGTAGAGCCGTTGGGAGTTTACATATTAATGTCCTTTGGATGGGCCCTTGATGGCTTTCCTTTGTACCTGGGAGACCGATTCCAGTATCGATGTTTATACTGTGAACCCATAATGTCTCGTGTATTATCTTCACTGTGCTGAATCGTTATCGATCTTGCAAGAATGTTTAATGGAACGCCATCTTGTCTGCCTGTTGAAAAGTCTAGAATGTTCTGTCACGAGGTGCGGCGGCCATTTTACAGGCTGCTTGTGTCCAATTTAAACCTGACAGCATTCTGCTGAAATAAAAAGCTGTTTGAACGAAACTTTGTGTTTTCTCCTTATTAATCAAATCGCGATAATTGCGAATTCTACACCTGTACTCAAATTCTCTTGTAATGAAGGCCAGCATACCATTTGCCTTCCTAATGGCTTGCTGCACCTGCACATTCACTTTCAATGACTCATGTACAAGGACACCCAGGTCCATTTGAGCATCTGCATTCCCCAATCTTGCACCATTTAGGAAATACTCTGCTTTTCTGTTTTTTCTACCAAAGTGGATAACTTCACATTTATCCACATTATATTCCATCTGCCATGTTCTCGCCCACTCACTGAGCCTGTCGAGATCCCCTTGAAGCCTCTTCACATCCTCTTCGCAACTGACACTGCCACCTAGCTTTGTATCATCAGCAAATTTGGAAATATTACATTTAGTTCCCTCATCCAAATCATTGATATAGATTGTGAATAGCTGGGGCCCAAGCACCGATCCTTGCGGTACGTCACTAGTCACAGCCTGCCATCCTGAAAAAGACCGGTTTATCCCTACTCTTTGTTTTCTGTCTGTTAACCAATTCTCAATCCATGCTAGTATGTTACCCCCAATTCCATGTGCCCTAATTTTGTTCGCCAACCTTTTGTGTGGACCTTATCGAAGGCCTTCTGAAAATGCAGATACACCACAACTACCAGTTCCCCTTTGTCTACTCCACTCGTTACATCCTCAAAGAACTCCAACAGGTTTGTCAAACAGGATTTCCCTTTCATAAATCCATGTTGACTCTGCCCAATCTTACTATTAGTTTCTAAGTGCTCAGTTATTACATCCTTTATAATAGATTCCAGCATTTTCCCAACTACTGATGTGAAGCTAACAGGTCTGTAGTTCCCCGTTTTCTCTCTCCCTCCTTTCTTAAATAGCGGGGTTACATTTGCTATCCTCCAATCTGCAGGAACCGTTCCAGAATCTATAGAATTTTGGAAGATGACAACCAATGCGTCAACTATTCCAAGGGCCACCTCTGTCAAAACTCTAGGATGTCGGTCATCCGGTCCTTGGGATTTGTCGGCTTTTAGTCCCATTAATTTTGCCATTCGGCCCATCGAGTCCGTGCCTGCTCTCTGTGGAGCAATCCAGTCAGTCCCATTCCCCCTCTCTATCCCTGTAGCCCTGCAAGTTTATTTCCTTCAAGTGCCTACCCAGTCTCCCCTTGAAAACATTGAATGTGTCTGCTTCACCACTTCCGTCAGCAACGAATTCCAGGTCCTCACCACTCGCTGCGTAAAAAAGTTTTCCTCACATCCCCCTTGTATCTCTTGCCCAAAACCTTAAATCTGTGTCCCCTAGTCCTTGTACCATCAACTAGTGGGAACAGCCTTTCCCCGTCTAGCCTATCCAAACCCGTCATAATCTTGTACACCTCTATCAAATCACCCCTCAACCTCCTCTGCTCTAATGAAAACAAATCCAGCTTCTCCAACCTGTCCTTGTCGCTAAGATCCCCCATCCCCGGAACCATTCTGGTAAATCTCTTCTGCACCCTCTCAAGGGCCTTCACATCCTTCCTAAAATGTGGTGACCAGAACTGGACACAATACTCCTTTTGTGACTTTATAAAAGTTCAGCATAACTTCTCTACTTTTGTACTCAATACCTCTATTTATGAAGCCCAAGATCCCATATGCGTTGTTAACCATTCTCTCAATATGCCCTGCCACCTTCAGGGACCTATGCACATTAACTCCCAGGTCCCTCTGTCCGTGCACACTCTTTAAAACTGTGCCATTAAGTGTATATTGCCTCTCCCTGTTCCTTCTGCCAAAATGTATCATCTCACACTTCTTTGTATTAAATTCCATCTGCCACTTTCTGCCCATTCTGCTAGCCTTTCTGAGTTTGTGAAACGGATTGAAGAAGTGGGAAGGACATTCTCAGTATTAAAAGTGAGGAATGATGCTAATGCCAGAATAATAACCTCGTTAATGAATGAGGTGACTTCTTGGTGGGATTTGGGATTTAATCGCATAGACTTAGCTCCATGGGTAAGACTGTGCTCACAAGCACAAGCTATGGTTACAGCTAATGTGTGTGATCGTGCTTATGTGGGAGTGGAGCTTGCGGGCAAGATGTAAACAAAGAAATAACAAGGGAAGATAATTTAGGTGTACGTGGGAACTGTTACGGGATCAGCTTTAATAATGTGAAATGGGGGTATAAATATTGTATTGTAGGGGATAAAAGGGGACTATGTCCGCTTGGAATACATACTGCTCCAACTCTGGTGAAATGTTTGCACATGAATAAACATGAGAGACATTTAAAGGAGGACTGTAAGATTCTAAAAACCATAATAAAACCGCAGCTGCCATGTGGACATCAAAGTTCAGAACAAATTGTGAAATGGTTACGGACGGACTCAAAATGTAGGAAGTCAGCATGTGTTCTTTGTTTGTGAAGACACAAAATGGCGGAAGTCAGCAGGGGTTCCTTTGTCTGGTGGTTCGCATATGGTCCTTTGTTTGTAAGACCACATGGACAGGAAGGAGGAACATGAGTGATGAGGAAGTCCCGCCCCCACACACCTCACAGGAACATGAACGTGTCATGCGGAGGGAACTCCAATCAGGGAAGGTTTGGAGTGAAACTGTCCTATCAGAGGGAGGTAGATGGTGATATACGAGTGTGCCCAGCAGAAAGGCCCTATAATAGAAGTGACCCAGCAGCGGGAAATTCAGAAAGAAGAAAGAAGAACGGAAGAACAGACGAACAAAGAGAGCTGGCCAGTCTATGTTTGCGACTTACGACGTTTCTGGACCGATCACCCAGAGATAAAGGAGTATGTATAAAAATTGAACATAGAGCTTAGATATTGTTAAAGGGTCCTTTTATGTACAGTTAACTTGGAATATAAATTGCCGGTAGGTAGCGTATAAGTTTCTGGGGAGTACTTTTACATACAGGTAAACTGGGTGCTTATTGATTGCGATGTACACTTGAATTTTGAACTGTAGTGTGAATAAAGACCGATTTTATTGATCACATACTTATCTGGCATTGTTATGCTTATTCATAAATCTCGAGGTCTGAACAGTAGTAGGAGAAAGACTTACACTGGAAAGGGACTCGAACCCACAACCCTCTGACTGAGAGGCATGAATTGCTCCCCACTGAGCCATGGCTGACACCGTCTGCTATTTTAACACAGTTACTAACCCCTCTGCTAAAATAATTGGCAGAGGAATGTAGCACGAATATCTTAAGCATTTGCCCACCAATACTTTCAACAGTAAATTCTAGTTAATTAAAGAATTATCTCTTCCATATGAATGCATCATGTGTTCAGTGTAATGTCATTTGAAGAGAGCTAATTGATTTGTTATAGATCTTCACACTTAATAGAATAAAATAGAGACTTGCCTGTACTAATAGAGCAATTAACTTAAAAGTATTGAAAATGGAGGGAAGAAAAGTAATAAACAAAATAAAACTAGAACAGTTTTTTTGATATTGGACGAGACTTTCAAATCCAGTGGGGCCATAAAACTGGCGGGATTGGCTGAGCTGCCCGTTATACACCCCGCCTGATCTGCCTTTCCATTGACGTCAATCTCCCAGTGTGGTCGAAAGTTCCGCCCATTTGTGTCTGATTAGTATAAGGAGGGCGAGCTGCCATAAGAACATAAGAATTAGGAGCAGGAGTAGGCCATATGGCCCCTCGAGCCTGCTCTGCCATTTAATAAGATGCGCTGCACTGTCGGAGGTGCCGTCTTTCGGATGAGACACTAAACCCAGGCCCCGTCTGCCCTCTCAGGTGGGCGTAAAAGATCCCATGGCGCTATTTTGAAGAAGAGCAGGGGAGTTCTCTCTGGTGTCCTCAACCAACATCAATAAAACAGATTATCCGGTCATTCTCACATTGCTGTTTGTGGGCGTTTGCTGTGCGCAAATTAGCTGTTGCATTTCCTACATTACAAAAGTGACTACACTTCAAAAAGTCCTTCATTGGCTGTGAAGTGCTTTGGGACATTGTGAAAGGTGCTACATAAATGCATATTCTTTCTTTCTTTCCAGCTTAGCATTGTTGTGAAGTGATTCCTGTTTTGCTTTGATACAAAAGTGGCAATGGGAATCCAGATTCATGGCCCATTCTGACTGTAGAGGCAGTAGTTTCACACTGCTTCAGATTGACACCACATGGAATGGAAATGCAATGCTTAGTCAAGCATGATTCGGATCCCTGGACACATTGCAAAGAGGGATTCTCCCAGACCTGTCTCTGCCTGTGCAAGTACCTTGTTTTTTTTTTCTATGTTAAAGGCGCTATATAATACTTATTGCTGTTGTAGTAGGCTCGAGTCCAAAAATCTATCAATCTCAGCCTTGAATATACTCAACGACTGAGCCTTCACAGCCCTCTGGGGTAGAAAATTCCAAAGATTCACAACCCTCTGAGTGAAGAAATTCCTCCTCATCTCAGTCTTAAAATGCCGACCCCTTATCCTGAGACTGTGACCCCTGGTTCTAGTCTCCCCAGCCAGGGGAAACAACCTCTTAGCATCTACCTTGTCAAGCCCTCTAAGAATTTTATACCTTTCAATGTGTCCAACATGGGAGAGATCACAAGGGAGCCTGATCTGACAGCCACATTGTCAAACAGGGACACTGGACAGTGATCAGGAACACCCACTTTTTTCTTTTCATTTTTGTACCACTGAGACCAGAGGTAACATCTCCACTGCTGTGACAGCTAAGATCTGCGGACTCTTTGAACAGCGAATGTGTCTGATATCTCCCTGCTTTACGTGTACCACACTGGACGGTGCGCATACTCACAGAGCCAGGGCGATAGCTGGAAAAAAGACCATTTAATAAGAAAATGCTCACAGTTTCGTGGTGTGGTGTTGCTTTGTACCATTTAGCTATCGAGACCACGACTTTACCCCTGCTGCTTCCACAGCCTCTGCAGGTGTGTCGGTCAGAGCTTTTGAAAGTGGTCGACGGGAAAATGTTCTCTTTGGTGTTGGCGGTGGCGGTGCATGCGACGGAAGGCAGATTGGGTGCCCCAGCCCTCGATTCTCCGCCCATTGAATGACTGAAAGAAGAATTGCGGGTTGGGGCCAAGCAATCTCCAGGAGCACTGAAGTGAAAAATCTCCCCTTGTCAGTCTGAATATTACAGCTGGCAATATTAATGGACAAACAGCACTTTTGTGCGATATTCCTCGGTCTGATATTTTAATTGAGGCGCTTTCTTGCTTAACTGTGTTCAAGCCTCCAATGAAATAGCAGCCAGAGCAATGGTCGCACCAAGTGTTTGTTCACTAAGAGTAATTGTGAGCCTGATTTATTTCAATCTGTAATATATTGAAAATCTTACATCTGTGCACACTTCCTGTCTACACCATGTAACCTCCTGTTGTCAGGTTTTTGTCACACTTTCTGTGTCCTGTTATAATTTCCTGTGTCTACATTTTTAATGTGATATCTCTATGTAAACTTGTCACACTGTAATTACAGAATGTGACCACCAGGTGGCCATTGCCCCGTTTTTGAACATTTTCTCTGATTATCCACTGTCCTATTCTCTCTGCTGCTTAAATTATCTTTTTTTCAACGCTTTGATTTTCTCCTTTTTCTAGATCCTGCCAATTCCTGACTGGAAACGTCCTCTACTGCTTCGTGCTCTCAAAGGTCGGGGGGCCCCCTGCGGGTTGAAGCTGCAGCCCCTGCAGGCCACCAGGCAACTTGCCCACCCTGATGTCATCTTGCTTATCAATAGCCTGACGACTGCTGTTTTATTTTCCCAAGTAGCCTTTCTCAACTTGTCATACAACCCTCTGGGATCTCCGCGCTCCTCCAATTCTGGTCCCTTGCCTATTCCCAATTTTTATCACTCAGCCATTGGTGGCCGTGCCTTCAGCTGTCTAGGTCCTAATCTCCGGAATTCCCTCCCTAAATCTCTCCGCCTCACCACCTCTCCCTCCTCTTTTAAGACCCTCCTTAAAACCTACCTCATTGGCCAAGCTGTCCAAATATCTCTTTGTGGGACTCGGTGTCAAATTTTGACTGGTAACGTTCCTGTGAATCGCCTTGGGATGATTTGCTACGTGA